>CM075984.1:18609238-18666543 GCA_038087875.1 Malacoraja senta | reverse complement strand
GATTTTAGTGTGCATGGATATATATCTTCCATTATTTTCGAAATTAAGAGAACAATTCTAAAACAACTCGACCCACCACAGTTTGCGTACCAGGAGAACATTGGTGTGGATGATGCAGTCCTCTACCCGCTGCATCGCATTTACTCCTTTTTGGACGAACCAGGTGGCTACGTGAGGATTATGTTCTTTGACTTTTCAAGTACGTTCAACACCATCCAACCCCTGATTTTGAAAGACAAGCTTGAGAAGATGGGGGTGGATTCCACCTTTATCTCCTGGATATACAACTACCTGACAGGTCGACCACAGTTTGTTAAGCTGGGGGACTGTGTTTCCGGGACAGTGGTGTGCAATGTTGGAGCCCCACAGGGAACGGTTTTGGCCCCGTTCCTCTTCACCCTGTATGCTGCAGACTTCAAATATAAGTCTGACACATGCCACATACAGAAATATTCAGATGACACAGCGGTCATGGCATGTGTAAGGAACGGACATGAGGAGGAATACAGGGACTTGACCAGTGCTTTCTGTTTCTGGGGTAAAGAGAATTGTCTCATCCTGAATACAACCAAGACCAAAGAGATGGTTGTTAACTTTGGCAGGTCCAAGCTCCCCCTTCAACTGGTTACCACTGCAGGGGTGGACATTGAGGTGGTGCAGACATATAAATATCTGGGAGTGCACCTTGATAACAAACTGGACTGGTCTGTCAACACCGATGCCCTCTACAAAAAAGGACAGAGCAGACTCTTTTTTCTCAGAAGGCTCAGATCCTTCAATGTGTGCAATGAAATGCTGTACTTGTTATATCATACTGTGGTTGCAAGTGTCATTTTCTACGCTGTTATATGCTGGGGTAACAACATCAGTGCTAAAAGCAGCAAGAAGTTGGACAAGCTGGTAAAACGAGCTAGCTCGGTTCTAGGGGGGAGAGTGGACTCTGGTGGATGTGCTTGAGAGGCGTATGAGGAGCAAGGTGCAGGTCATCCTCGACAACTCCGGGCACCCCCTCCATGAAATTCTGGAGGGTCAAAAGAGCACACGGAACTACAACCGGCTCCTCTCCCTGCGCTGTAGAACGGAGCAGTTCAGGAGATCCTTCACCCCTGCAGCCATTAGATTTTATAATACTGATTGCTAGGCTGTATGGGGATGCTTTGCATTTTTAATAGTTAATTATTGGGTCTTTTTAAGTATTTATTGCTTTCATGTATTGTCCTTATTGCATTTTATGTATTTTTTGTCTGCTTTCATTCTGAATGTTTGGGTTTGTTGATTGTTGGCTTCTGGACATCTGAATTTCCCTGAGGGGATCAATAAAGTATTTATTATTATTATTATTTATTATTACATTTAGATGTTGAAATAAAAACTTCAGATGCTGGTTAATACACAAAAGGACACCAGGTGCTGGAGTAACTCAACATGTCAGGCAGCATCACTGGAGAACATGGATCGGTGACATTATGGGTCTAGATCCTTCTTCAGACTGATCGCAAGGGGGGAGAACAAATCTTGAAAAGGGGAAAGGCAGGACAAAGCGTGGTAGGTAATAAGTGGACATAAGCGAGGGGGGTTTTGATAGGCAGATGTTTGGAATAAAGGCCAGAGATAGGAGCAGAAGGTGTGAGACAGGTTTGAAGAATTTAGACTTTAGACTTTAATGATACAACCGTGGAAACGGGCCCTTCGGCCCACCGAGTCTACACTGAGCAGTGATCCCCCATAAAGTAACAATAGCCTACGCACTAAGAACAATTTATAGTTTTACCTAAGCCAATTAACCTAAAAATCTGCACCACTTTGGAATGTGGGAGCACCTGGAGAAAATCCACATGGTCACAGAGAGAACGTACAAATGGGGAAGGATAAGACTGGGTGACAGTGAGAATTGAGCATAATTCAACTCTATCACTTCATATGGATTTGCAGGGATTGGACAGATATGGATCACGTGCAGGCAGAGGAGATAAGTTTAACTTGGTATCATGTTTGGCATGGACATTGTGGGCTGAAGGGCCTGTTCCTGTGCTGCACTGATCTACATTCTATGAGTCTCAAGCAAGGGTCTTGGGAGGTGATCTCAAGTGGGAACCCGTGATAATTTCCATTTAGTCCATATCCCCCTTTCTAGTCTCCTACAGGCTTGCTAAATTGGAGACATAGATCAACTGGGTAGCACAGTGGTGCAGATGGTTGAGCGCCAGAGACCTGGGTTCAATCTTGACCTCGGGTGCTGTCTGTGTGGAGTTTATATGTTCTCCTTGTGACTCTTGGGTTTCTTCTAGGTGCCCCCTATTTCCCCCCACATTCCAAAGATGTGTGGGTTTGTAGGTTAATTGGCCTCTGTAAATTGTCCCTTGTGTGTAGGGAGTGGATGAAGAAATGGTATAACATAGAACTAGTGTGAATGGGTGATTGATAGTCAGCATAGACTCAATGGACAGAAGGGCCTGTTTCCATGCTGCATCTCTAAATAAATGTAAACTGTAGTGCTCCACAATTAATCCAATTGACACAAAAATGATCATACATGTTCTTCAATAGTTTAATATTGCACATACCTATTTGTAGAATCAGGGAAGCTTTAATTTTGTTTAAATATTGAATTGAGAGTGATTCCACAAGTGGTTGGGTGTGTGGCAATTATTTGATTTCCTACTATATGAGGCTTTTGTCTTCCACAGATTGCTTTTATGCAAAGGCAAAATGCACAAACAAAATGTTTATTCATGACTCATATGATACACCATCAGAAAATGACACTCGGACTTGGCAAGCCCAATTTGTTCATGCCAGCTGTAATCTATTTCTCTGCTGCACCAACGGCCAAAGTTGAAGTTTGTGCTGTTTTAGAAAATGCCCATTTTGCAATAAATAATACATTATTAGATCTTAATCATTGAATCACAAAATCAAAAAAATGCATAGCACAGAAAGAACCCCTTTTGGCCCACCTTGTCCATGTTGATCATGATCCCTATCTACACTAATCTCAGTTGCCCGCATTAGGCTCTCATAATACCACTCCTTTTCTAGCCAAGTAGTTATCCAAATGCCTTTTAAATATTGTAATAGTATCTGCCTCCACTACCACTCAGATCTCCATTAAACTTCCTTCCTCTTAAATCAGTGCCCTTCTCTTCTAGATTCCCCTGTTCCCTGAATTTGTTCTGTTCCCCGCCAACAGTCTGTTTGTTTTTTCAACTTTATTTTTATTTTTAGTGTGTGTTAAAAGTATGTGTAAATGTTCTCCGGTTTGTTTTATGTAGGGGGAGGGGGTGGAGGTCGGGGGAAACTTTTTTTCAGTTTCTTACTTTGCCTGGAAAGCGACTGTTTTCCGGGTCGCATCTCCGGTTGCTCTGCGGCAAACCTTCGATGGAGCTGGAGGCCTCCCCGGACTGACCTTGAGCCCTACTGCCGGGCGTGGACTTAACATCGGAGCCGATCCCTTGACTGGGATCGCTCTAACCGCGGCCTGCAGACTTACCATCAAGAGCTCGCGGTTTCAGGACCGGCTAGTATAGAGCTCCAACGATGCAGAGGTTCGACCAGCCCCGACCCGGGGTTCAATCGCCGGCGCGGGGGAGCTGATTGCGGAGGGCCCAAACGCCACTGGCTACGGGAGTCAAGATCGTCCCGTCAACGGAGGGCTCGAGGCCCCTGACCACGGGAGAACAATGAAGAGAAGAGATTTGAATTTTTTTTCGCTTTCCATCACAGTGAGGAATGTGGAGGAGTCACTGTGGTGGATGTTTATATTAAAATGTGTTTTGTTTGTTCCGTTGCTTTTTATTTGTATGATTGGCTTGGCAAATGAAATTCCTCAAATGTTACAAAACATACTTGACTAATAAAGTATTATTGTGATTGATTGTGATTGATGGTAAGCAAGCAGGAGGTACGTAAAATACTTGAAGTGCAGCCAAGAGTTAAGAGTGTTTTGTTGTCATATGTCGCAAAATAGAACAATGAAATTCTTACTTGCAGCAGCGCAACAGGTATGTAATCAATGACATCCTAACTCTTATACTCAATGCCTCAGTCTAGCAAGGCAAACATCAAATGCCTTCTTTACTGCCCTATCCACTGGTGTCATCCCTTTCAAGGAGCTGTGGACTTCCACCTCAAGGTCTCTGTACATGAATGCTCCTAAGGATCCTGCCATTTACTCCATATGGCCTTCCAGAATTTGACCTCACAGTGCATTAATTTACACTTTCATCTGCCACTGTTCCACTCAGCTTTCCAGTTGATCGTTGTCAACATCCCAACATGCTTTGGCTCCCTTCTGCCTTAATCTTCTGGACCAGCCTACAAAGTGGGGCCATGTCAAAAGCCTTAGCAAACTTCATGTATACCCTTTTGACTGTTCTGAACTCATTAATTTTCCTGGTCAACTCTTCTAAAACATGTAATCATATTTAATCTAAGAAGTATAGTATGATTTGACTGGATAGCACGCAAACAAAATTGTCCACTGTATCTCAGTACGTGACAATTATAAACAAATACCAATACAATTTTGTGAGATATGATCTCCCTGCATTATACCATATTGACTTTTCTTTACATCAATGCACTACTCCTTGTTGGTTCCTGATTTCCAAACTGATAATTAGTTCTGACCCTTAGAATCATCTCCAAAAAGCTCCCTACCACTGATGTAAGAGGCTCCAGTCTGTAGCTCCCACACTTTTCCCTACTGCCCTTTTTGAATAAGGAAACAACAGTAGCCACTCCCAGTCTTCAGTACTTCACTTGTAGCTGACAAAGATGCAAACATCTCTGTCAGAACCTCAGCAATTTCCTCCCTTTCCTCCAAAAGCTTCCTGGGATAGATTCCACTTGACGCTGAGGATTTATCCATAATACTATGCCCCAATATTTCTAGCATTTCCATCTTCCTGATATAGATGTGCTTCAGAATATCAAAGCACCCCTCCTTTAACCTCCCAGCCTCCACTTCCTTCTCACTGGTGAATACTGATAAGAAGTATTCATTTAAGATTCTGTTCACATCCCTGTCTCCAGGCATAGATTACCTCTTTGGTGCCTGAGGGAACCTATTCCTTACTTATTAACCCTCTTGCTCCTGATATACTTGCCAAAGATTTTAGATTTGTCTTTAATCCTACTCATCAACTCATTGTGTAGGAAGGAACTGCACCGAGTCACGGTGGCACAGCGGTAGAGTCGCTGCCTTACAGCAAAATGCAGCACCAGAGACCCGGGTTCGATCCCGACTACGGGTGCTGTCTGTATGGAGTTTGTACGTTCTCCCCGTGATCTGCGTGGGTTTTCTCCGACATCTTCGGTTTCCTCCCACACTCCAAAACCTTGTAGGTTGATTGGCTTGATTAATTGGCTTGATAAAAATGTAAAATTGTCTAAGTTGGCGATAAGCAGAGTACTGCCCTGCTGACAACAAAATTCAGAAGGTTCAGAAGGTTCATTGCTGCACCGAAGATAGACACAAAAATAACTCATTGGGTCAGACAGCATCTCTGGAGAAAAGGAATTGGTGACGTTTTGGGTTGAGACCCTTCTTCAGACTGAGAATCAGGGGAAAGGGAAACCAGAGGATACAGACGTCGATATACAGTAGAGAGATATAAAACAAACGAATGAAAGATTTGCAAAAAAGTAATGATGATAAATGACACACAACACTGTTAGCTGTGTGCTAGGTGATATTATTCCATCTAATAATCATTCATGAACATTTAATTGTGTATCAATTTCATCTTACAAATAAAACCCCCCACAAATTATCTAATTTTTAATTTTGTGATTTAGAATTATATTCATTTTGTGCTCTTCATCATTGCACTTCCTTGGTCTGTATACGTGAATAATACATTCTTGAGGATTTCAGAAATGTGGTTTATTGTAAATATGGTGCTGTGAAATACTTTGTAAACCATTCTTGCATTCTTGGTCATTTTAGAGTAATTGGCATTGCCAAGTCTCTCTGTGGGCTAAGAATGGATTTGATGTGCCAGTTAGACAAGATCTATGGTGCTTCCATGACTCCTCCGAACCATTTCTGCTCCATTCATTTCACTTTCTGGCAAACATATTTCAAAATTTTAAGTACAATTAGTAGAAGTTGGAATTCAGTGGAGTTTGATTTTTTGAAATAGAACAAAGCACAGCTGTAACCTAACAAATGCCAACGTGGAAAATGTATTTTTGCCTAATAATCATGTTGTAATTAAAAAAAATTTAACACCCTTCTCCTCTGTTTTACAATGAATCTAAAAAAAGTGAGCATACATCAATATAAAGTTTATCCTTTTGGATTTGTGATTGAATTGAACTGTTGCAATTGCCATGAAGAAAAGAGTGGGAAAATTGGAGACACAAAGAACTACAGATATTGGTTTACAAACAATAGACAAAGTAATGGAGTAACTCAGTAGGCCAGACAGCATTTCTGAAGGGCATGGATAGGTGTCGTTTTGGGCTGGGTCCCTTCTTCAGACTGATTCAGACTAAATCAGTCAGAAGAAGGGTCCCGACCTTAAACGTCACCTATCCATGTGCTCTGAAGATGCTGCCCAACCTGATACTGAGTTACTCCATTACTTTGTCTTTTTTCATGGTAAAAATGTGTGAGAGCGAATGATCAGTTCTGAAGCTGATTGAAATTGTTGGAAAAGTTAGCACAGTGTTTCCGAATAAGCCTCTGTTGAACATAAATAATGTATTGAACACAAAGTAATATGGTGCTATTTACTTAAGGTACAGTATTTGAAGTGGAACATGCTTTGCGGCACCTACAGTACATTCCCCTCTTGTGCCACAACACATTGGAGTATGTAATGGTTAGATGTAGATTTTATTTTCCATACTTCTCACAGGAGATGTTAAGTGGAGACAAATGCATTGCTGGAGTTGTGGGATGGAAAATCAAAGTCAGAAATAATTTGAGCCAATTATATGTCTGGTGCAATGCCAGATAGCTGCATGCAAACAGTTTGTATACAGTAACATTTAGTTTATGAAATGGTGGAGTGAAAGGCCTTGAAATGGTACAATAAGATCAAATCAAGTGTTGATCAGCGTGATATTGAAATTTACTTTCCAGTTTTGGTTCCTCGTTGTTAAGTATTTCACATAACAAGGTCACCAGAAAAAATTAATGAATGTTAAGTATAGCCAAATGTAGTATTAACTCGTTCATGAGGGAATAATCTGTAATCCTGATGCTAAAGATGACCACTACTGAAAACTGCAGGTGATGGTGTATGGTTTATTGTGGGTTTTCTCACATGTTTCTGTCTGAGGTAAATTTACATGCAAATGTTCTTTGCTTACTAAATAAAATGTCATGGACATCTAGGCAATATGCCAACTATTCAAATCAACATACACCCAACGCCTTCTCTTAATTTACCAGTTTCCAAATATGTTTTGGACTTTGTTTCAAACATAGTACTCACTAGCTTTAACAGGAAGATTTGCACTCCATGAGAGCATCCAAGACATCAGAATGTCCTGAAGCATTTTGCAGCCAATAAGCTTAGACTCTGTTGCATTGTTTCCTTTAGACTTTAGACTTTAGAGATACAATGCGGAAATAGGCCCTTCGGCCCACTGAGTTCATACTGACCACCACGCACACTAACACTATCCTTCAAGCCAAGGACAATTTACGATTTTACCAAAGCCAATTAACCTTCAAAACCTGTATGTTTTTGGAATGTGGAAGGAAACCGGAGCACCCAAAGAAAACCCTCGGGTCAAGTTAAGTTCAAGTTCAAGTTCAAGTGAGTTTATTGTCATGTGTCCCTGATAGGACAATGAAATTCTTGCTTTGCTTCAGCACATCAGAACATAGTAGGCATTGACTACCAAACAGACCAGTGTGTCCATATACCATTATATAAATATATGCACACATGAATAAATAAACTGATAAAGTGCAAATAACAGATAATGGGTTATTAATGTTCAGAGTTTTGTCCGAGCCAGGTTTAATAGTCTGATGGCTGTGGGGAAGTAGCTATTCCTGAACCTGGTCGTTGCAATCTTCAGGCTCCTGTACCTTCTACCTGAAGGTAGCAGGGAGATGAGTGTGTGGCCAGGATGGTGTGGGTCTTTGATGATACTGCCAGCCTTTTTGAGGCAGCGACTGTGATAAATCCCCTCGATGGAAGGAAGGTCTGAGTCGATGATGGACTGGGCAGTGTTTACTACTTTTTGTAGTCACACAGAGAACGTACAAATTCCATACAGACAGAACCCGTAGTCAGGATCTAACGCAGTTCTCTTGCGCTGTAAGGCAGCAATTCTACCACTGTGCCACTGTGCGCCCAAATTGTTATAATCTATATTCATGTTGACCAATGTTCAATGTTCATCTTAAGCAGTTAAACGTCAAACTCTTTTCGGAGAATTTGACTGAAACAACTGCTTTTGGCTTTCATTGGGATTAATGCAATATCCCAGGTGGTTCCTGTAAATCTCTAGACATTGAAAACTCAATATGGAGAAGGAACTTTTGAGAATTATATTAAACAATGACTGAATGCATCAGCAGCACAAATGGATTCCATGTAAAGGGTGGAAAGAGTGCACTTTTACACAAATTACTCATCCACCACCTTGCCCATCGGAGGAAGTGTCTGCTGTTCATAGTCATCTCATCAAACAAATCATATCCCACTCAACCGCATGGAACGAAGTCATCCTCAATCCTGACGAACAACATAAGAATATAATTCCACATATTCACCAATTAGGTGAAAGATTTCTGATAGTTACCTTACTTGAGTTTTCAATTTCTAAATACCTCCTGTTGGAGTAAATTGTCGCTGTTATACCTTGCATTTTAGTGTTTGTACAATGTTCTACTTTTAATTTCAAATATCTGGAACTTGCTGTTTAAAAAAAAAATGCTATTCTTTCTTTCAAATACCGTCTAAAAGCATTCCAGGGGATTTGAGAGACAAACCTATAATAAATCTGTGACGACCACTTTTGTCAACTCTGATCTAAATATTTGATACTGGCCCATCTAATGCACTCCTCTATTTGTTCCACCATAGGTGTTAGGTTAACGGGCTATAATTTTCAAGTTCATGCCTCATGACTTTTCTGAATATCTACGATTATGAATTATTCATATGCTTAGCATACTTACAATACCTTGCATTACTCTTCCTTGTATAAGATAATATAATCAGTAATTACCGCTGCTGTATCATTAAAAAAATATTTCCGCAGGATATGGGGGTCATTGCACTTTATTGCCCCCTGGACAACAGAATGAATTGGAAAATGACTTCACAGAAAATGACTTCTTCCCAACGAAGCTTGGATGTAAATTTCCTTGATTTGGTACCTTGTAGTAGAAGTGTTGTGAATATGTATGAAAATAATATTTTCTCAATATTATGAGGCATTCACTTTGTTGGGAACCTAGCTGGAGGATTGATATTCTTTTGGCAAACATCATGCTTTGGAGGGAATTGGGTCACAAGTCAAACATCTTAAAACTTATTTTAATTAACATCCCCCCTTCCCCTCTCTCTTTCCTGAGGCCCACTTCTGCCCCTAATCCGGTGCGCATCCATTTCTCCCATCATCTGCTCTTCTTTCCCTTCCCCCTCCCCTCCACGCCCACACCCTTCACCTCTTCACCCACCATCCCCTATGCCCATATTCTTAATTCTGACTTTAATCATCCATCTTCTCCCTTTATCTGACCCTTTTATTAATCCTTTTCACCTCCAGTCTTTATCACTTACTCCACCCATTTTTCAATCAAACCCTCCCTCGCCTGCATCCACCTATCTCTTGCCAGTCTTTGTCCTGCCCCCATCTCTTTTCCAGCTTTCTCCCCCTTACTACAACCAGTCTGAAGAAGGGTCCCGACACAAAACATTGTCTGCCCATTCACTCCACAGAAGCTGCCCGACCTACTGAGTTACTCCAGCACTTTGTGTGTTGATCCTAAAATCAACTGTTTAAGTCATTTAAAGTAAAAGGAGTGTAGTTCACCTGGGGAAAAATGAAGCAAGTGAAATGGTTCTTTATTTTCAGGCTCTTACTGGACAACTCCATGAATGGTGTTTCTATAGTTGGCTCCATAGAAAAGATTTCAGAGGGTAAAATGTGGATTAAAAATGACCAATTTCTGGTAGCTGTTTATTCCCTTGGACAATTATCTTACCGAACACTCCAACAATGTGGCTGTTGTTCATTTATTTCCATTCCTGATTTTAAAAAATCCATTCTGTACCATTCCCTGCTCATTATTTTTCACTATTTTATTGTGAGAAGATGTGTCAAAACAAGTTCTGGCTTGGGCCTGTACGGTAGGGGACACATAAAAAATTAATGCAGTGATACATAAGGGTTCTAAATGCACGTAAAGGGAATTTGGAGCTGAAGGGAGCTCTGGCTTATATTGCAAATCAGTAAAACAATGGAGTTAAAGTGCACAAATGTTTTGGGACGTGTTCTTGGAATTTCAGTAAGTGACCTTTTATGTGTAATATTGACCCAAAGTATAACCATATATCTAAATGAGTTATGGATGTCTGAAGCAATACTCTTGACTATAAACACCTTGGATGTACATAATTGCTCCAATTTCCAACTCTATTACATGGAAAGGAAAGTGAATGGATAATTCCAAAACATAAAAATACATGAGTAAGGCATATTTATTGATGCAATAAAATGTTGAATTAATTGCCATTGCAGTGGTATACTTCCACCATTCCAGATGTGTGTGATGGGACTTACGAAATGCATTGGCTCTCTAAATGAATTATGCGCTTCATTTCTATCTGCTGGAATTTCGATTTCCCTTTTACACTTATTTTTTAAATGCACAATTATTTTGTGTTAAATGCTGTCAGTGCATTCCACATTTCCCAGTGTTTTGAATATGCCGTTTCCAAAGAAGGAACTGTATTTTCATAGTTTTATTGCAGTACCAAAGACCTTTTATCCTCTTGAGTCAGCCCCATTTCCCTGCTCTTTCCCAAAGGCCTGTAAATTATATACTGTATCTTCTGAACTGTACTATTTAGCCTATCATGTCACTTCTTTCTCTTTCTGCCAACACTTCCCAATTCACTATTCACATGCAGATAGAGTTTATTCCATGATGCAAATTACTTGTGGCTTGCAGATGGTGGTAAGGTTTTGGGGTGTCAGAAGGTGAGTTACTTGCGGTAAGGAAAACTAGTTTCTGACCGGCATCGATCACCATTATATTTATGTTGTTGGTTAGTTTAGTTATTGGCCAATAATGACTACCATCCTGCCCTATCACTTTTCCCTCCCCCATATCATACCCGCAAAATGCTGTTGGTGGGGAACTCAGCAGCGATAACCTCATTCAACATGAAGTATTCAATTGACTTTTTCTTGTTGGAAATGGTCATTACTTGACCTTTTCATCCTACAAACGTTGCTGGGACTCTTTCTGAGGAACTTCTACCATCAGAACTTCTCTGATAGGGGACGATCAGCCATGATCACAATGAATAGCGGTGCTGGCTCGAAGGGCCGAATGGCCTCCTCCTGCACGTATTTTCTATGTTTCTATGTTTCTATGTTTGTATGTCATGTCCTGGAGCAGGGAACGGTAACAACTGCAACCAGTGCCCTCTATAAAAGGTTTGATTCCAACCAGAAAATGTTCCCCTTGGTGGAAATTGACTTATGTTTTATCAGGGCTCCTTGATGCCATTCTCTGTCAATTGGTCTCTTGATGTTAATACATTCATTTTTATGTCAGCTCTGCAATTCAACACTTTGTTCCATCATTGGACCATGATTATGATGAATGAGATCTCCTGGCAAAATCCAATTTTCGAATCTGTATACAGATTATTTATGTGCAAGAAGGAACTGCAAGATGCTGGTTGAAACTGAAGATAAACACAAAAAGCTGGAGTAACTCAGTGGGACAGGCAGCATCTCTGGAGAGAAGGAATGGGAGACGTTTCGGGTCGACATGCTTCTTCAGACCTGAAATACTTTGGCGCCAGGTTTTCTCCTCCTTTCATCGAGTCATGTAAATGGAGGGGTGGCTAAAGTTGATCATTATGGAGCGGCACTAATAAAAGCTAGCCTACCTAACATTCATCCATTTACTTCTGCCATCTATTTTCAGTACTTTTAATCAACACTTTACCCTAATGTCTTGTGCTCTTAGTTTCAGTAGCAACATTTCAGTAGAGACATTCATCAAATGTCTCTTGAAATTCACCTCTATCACATCCACAGGTTCCTCCTTATCTACTCTACCCCTTCAATCCTCATTAGAATCTTCTCTTTAAGAAATGAACTGGTGTGCACTTTGTTGTGTATCAGTGAGTTATTAATGGAGTAGTTTCACACATCCTAATTCGCATAGCATTAGGCTGGTACATATTACCCTGATTGCTGTTAAAATGGCTGTAATATTCCACACAGTCTTTGTTGCAGCAGAGGTACCCATTTTAACGACTGCCCCCATGTTGCAGCATCTGTGACCAACTAGGTAGAAGTGAAAGAGTCTCATTTTCTCTAGCTAGAGGTTTTGTGAACTACTCCTACTCTTATTTCTTGCGTTCTTCTATGACAAATTTAATATAGGGTTTAACATTCAATTCAAATTAAATTGGAAAAATTGCAGATCACTTTCCATTATTTTGGAAAATCATCAGAATGAAGAGACAAATTTGGGCCTGTCCCACTTAGGCGATTTTTTGCGTGACTACAGGTGACTGACGCAAAATTTTCAACATGTTGAAATTTTTTCAGCGACAATGGCGACAATTCTTGCTGTCGTAGGTTGTTGTAGGTTGTTGCCAGGTGTCGTAGGTGAATTCCACTAAAACTAGTCCCTGGCAGTCACCTAAGTGGGACAGGCCCACAGGCCCCAGGGTTTGGGGGATTTAGAGACAATAATGAAAACCAAAAAGCATAGGTTGAGTCTTGTTGAATAGTAGTAAATTTGTTGTCACCTTGGACTTCATGTAACATTGAAATTTGAAGTGTACACCAACAAAGCTGGAGTTCAAGTTTAGTTTAGTTTAGAGAAACAGCGGGGCAACAGGTCCTTTAGCCCACTGAGTCCACCTCGACCAGCAATCACCCATACAATATTTCTATCCACACACAAGGGACAATTTACAAAAGCCAATTAACCTACAAACCTGCATATCTTTGGATTGAGGGGGGAAACCGGAGCACCCGGAGAAAACGGGGAAAATGTCCAACCCTGCACAGACCCATTGTCAAGATCGAACCTGCGTCTCTGGCGCTGTAAGGCAACAAAGCTACAGCTGTGCCACTGTGTAGCCCGTGGTGGTAGGTAGAATAAAATGTTATGTCATAAATGCAGAGGCTTGCCACCTAAGCATAATATTGTACAGGTGATAATGAGAAGCAAAGGACGGAGATTGCGTTTTGTGACATGAGACCAGATTACATAGATGGACCCTTGGGTAATGTAGGTTTGCAAATTAAGATTTATATTTGGAAGAAACTCAAAAACCTGGCGCCAAAGTATAGTCTACAAGAGTCTACAAGTATATAGGTCCATGAAATTGGTCTAATTTAGACAGTGTGGTGAAGAAGCATTTTGCACCATTATCTTCATCGGTCTGTGTATCGATAACAGGAGTTGGGCCATCATGTTACAGCTGCACATGACATTGATAAGGCCACATTTGGAATATTGTTACAACTCTGACCATGAAAATGGAAAGGTTGCAAAAATGCTTTACAAGAATGCTACTAGGTCTGGAAGGTTTTTGATAAAAGGAGAGGCTGGATGGGCTTGTTTTTTTTCCCCCTTGTCTTACAATTCTTACAGCGTCAGAGACCCGGTTTCAATCCTGACTATGAGTGCTGTCTGTATGGGGTTTGTACGTACTCCTCGTGACGTTTGTGGGTTTTCTCTGAGATTTTCAGTTTCCTCCCACACTCCAACGACATACAGGTTTGTAGGCTAATTGGCTTCGGTAAAATTGTAAATTGTCCCCTGAGTATGTAGGATAGTGTTAATGTGCGGGGATCGCTGGTCGGTGTGGACTCGGTGGGCTGAAGGACCTGTTTCCATGCTGTATCTCTAAACTAGACAGGGATGAGTTGGGCTGAAGGGCCCATTTCCATGCTGCAGAGCTCTGACTATGACTCTTTGACCTGTCTCGTCAATTGATTCAGGTAGATTAAAATAGTGATAGAATTGGGAAGCGAAAAGAGGCAGGTGGTATACAGGATAACACACTAGGTGCAAGTTACAGCGGCCAATTAGCCTACAAACCCGCATGTCTTTGGATGCGGGAATAAACTGGAGCACCCAGAGGAAACCCGTGTGGTCAGAGGGAGAACGTGCAAACACCTCACAGAGAGCACCCTAGGTCTGGGTTAAACCCAAGCCTCTGGCATTGTGAGGCAGCAGCTCTACTAGCTGTTCTTAGATTTAGCCATTTTGTCCAAAGGTAATGAATAAACTCTTGCCATGGGAGACAGTGGAGGAGGAATATAAGAATTGTGAGAGTCTTATACTGCAGAGAATGTTCACAGTAGCCTCACAATCGGTTAGCTTACTCTTTGCTGTCGTCAGTATTGTTTTCACTTTATGGAAATTATAGTGCATATTATAAGAAATTACAGCTGGTAGCAAGTGAGTGCAATTTAATCTTAGGGTTTAGATGTCATCCAAGCATGCCTAGAGCAAATTACAGACTTATTAAACTCTCAACCATCCATAAATCTATTAATCTTCTGCTTTACGAAAGAGCAATTTAAATTGTTTTTCTTCCTTTGCAAAGCCCGTGTTTTATTATACGCCTAATACTTTAAATCTCTGGCATACAGATATATTGGATAAAATAACAAATGTTGCCCTAATTATTAACACTAATTAATTTCTTCTCATGCTCAACACTCTCTGGTTGAAGGACCAGGCTTATTCCCAGGCTTCCACCAATGTGACTCTTAAATAGAGTGCAGGAATGTGTGCCACAAGAGCTAGGCAAGACTGGTTCTCTACTGCAGAGATATTAAAAACTGCAATGGTGGAATCTAGAGCAAAATATAAAGTTCCGGAGTAACTCAGCAGGTCAGGTAGCATCTGCGGAGGGCAATGGCAGATGACATTTTGGGTCTGGACCCTTCTTCAGACTGATTGGAGTAGTGGGGAGAAAGCTAAAAAAGAGTGATGGGGACCACAAAGCCTGGGAATTGATAAAGTGATACCGGTGAAGGGGTGATTGGCAGATGGTTGGAGTAAGTTAGAGAATAGAAGTGAAGAGTAGACATAGTGGTAGAGCAGCAGTCGAGTTGCTGTCTTACAGCGCCAGAGATCTGGGTTCGATCCTGACTATGGGTGTTGACTGTACGGAATTTATACGTTCACCCTGTGACCATGTGGGTTTTCTTCGAGTACTTCGGTTTCCTCCCACACTCCAAAGAGAAGGGTCTCGAACCAAAACGTCACCTATTCCTTTTCTCCAGAGATGCTGTCTGACGCGCTGAGCTGTTCCAGCATTTTGTGTCTATCTTCGGTTTAAACCAGCATCTGCAGTTCCTTCCTACACATATCCATTTTAACTCCATTTCCCATTCCCAGCACCTGATTTTCACCTTGGGTAGCTTACCTCCCAACAGTATTACAATTGAATTCTCCAATTTTGAGTATTACCCACCCGATCCTTCCCATGCACTCCCCACACCCTATTAGGTACACATTCCCTCCACAGATGCTGCCTGACCCAATGAGTTCCTCCAGCACTTTGTGGTTTGTTGTTCTCTACCCTTTTCTCCCTCCATGCTTATGATGATGGGCGGTTGTAGAGTGAGATAGAAAAATATTGATGCTTATAACTGTGCTTGCATACTTGTTGTAAGGCAAAGCAACTGTGTGAAACTACACACTTTTATTTCAGTGGACTACATGCTGTGGAGACACACACAGCTCAGAATCAGGCTCTTTGGCTCACGGAATCTGTACCAACTCTCAAACATTCATTAAGTGCCCGTTGTACTGTGTTACTTCTATCCAATGTCCACAACATTTCATAAAATAATTTTTGGGCTTTCCTCACTTCACATTCGTAGATGGTTTATGCATGCAACCAATCATATAGCTACCTCACCACTACTAACCCCGCCTTAAGTATCATTTATAATAACGCCTGCTTCTCCTTCTGCGCAGTACAGTAGCAGACTGGAGTCCGTGACTACTCATGTGTTGTTTAACTCTGTATACTTATTAAAGACTATTATAATGCTACACGTATGTAATGACTATTTACAACATTGATCAGTGATCCAACCATGATGTTAGGAGCAGAGGCATTACATGCTACACTGTCATCCAGAATTTGTTTTGGAATTCTGACCCACATTGCTTAAGAAGTGTCTACACAATGAAGAATTCAAAGGTATGATGAAGGTTCAGCAACATAGTTTTTCCCTCTTGTTATCCTTCTCAACATCTCTGCAGTCTTTAAAAGAGTTAATTAAGTTTCCTTCATGCTGTTGATATCGTTGATAGCAAATGTCCTCTCCTGGGTCTATTTGAATCAATATTGTTGATGGGATGAGGGGACTCCGAATTTACCATGGAATGCTGGCTGTGCCTTCTGTTCCCTTCCTGCAGTTATCTCAATCAGATCTTCCAGTGGCTACCTCCTGTAAAAAAGGCAACTCGAATATGGTGACAGAAGAAACTGCAGATGCTGGAATCTTGAGTAAAACACACAGAGGTGGGGTACTGGAGTAACTTGACAGGTCAGGTAGGATCTTGAGAAGAAATGGGTAACTGACATTTTGGATCAGGACCCTTCTTCAGAATGTGAATTCTTCAATTTGCAGAAGAATCCAGACCCAAAATGTCGTCTATCCATTCCTTTCACAAATGCTGCTTGACCCCGCTTGAGTTGCTCCTGCATTTTGTGTTTTAGCTCTGAAATGGTAAATGTGTTGAGGGATTCCCAGCCTAATGTGACATTGCTTGGGTGAGGTTGAACAAGTTCTATCCACAGAAATTCTTTGCCAGCCACTTAACCCAAATCCTTAGGCTTAACCAGCTGTCAAAGATATCATACAATATTCATGGCAAGCACTGAAAAAGATATAAACGACCAAAAATCTATCGAAAAATGTGACAATATTTAAGAAATAAAACAATTGTGTGTAATTATTGAAAAAATAATAGTGAATTATCAGCAACATTTTTTTCTCTCACAGCAGTTCTGTTAATTGAAATAAATGGAGTTACTAATGTGGCATGAGTTCAGTGGGTAGCTTCCCCAGAATAGCCCACTGGGAATTGAGTGCAGTTTACGGATCTAACATTAGACACATATAGGAGATTAGTGGACAAAATTAGGGCACATGGTATAGGGGGTAGAGTGCTGACATGGATAGAAAATTGGTTGGCAGACAGGAAACAAATAGTAGGGATTAACGGGTCCCTTTCAGAATGGCTGGCAGTGACTAGTGGGGTACCGCAAGGCTCGGTGCTGGGACTGCAGCTATTTACAATATATATTAATGATTTAGATGGAGGGATTACAAGTAACATTAGCAAATTTGCAGATGACACAAAGCTGGGTGGCAGTGTGAACTGTGCGAAGGATGCTATGAGAATGCAGGGTGACTTGGACAGGTTGGGTGTGTGGGCAGATGCAGTTTAATGTGGATAAATGTGAGGTTATCCACTTTGGTGGCAAAAACAGAAAGGCAGATTATTATCTAAATAGTGTCAAGTTCAGGAAAAGGGGAAGTACAACGGCATCTGGGGGTCCTTGTTCATCAGTCAATGAAAGTAAACATGCAGGTACAGCAGGCAGTGAAGAAAGCGAATGGCATGTTGGCCTTCATAACAACAGGAGTTGAGTATAGGAGCAAAGAGGTCCTTCTGCAGTTGTACAGGGCCTTAGTAAGACCACACCTGGAGTATTGTGTGCAGTTTTGGTCTCCAAATTTGAGGAAGGACATTCTTGCTATTGAGGGAGTGCAGGGTAGGTTCACAAGGTTAATTCCCGAGATGGCAGGACTGTCATATGCTGAGAGAATGGAGCGGCTGGGCTTGTATACTGGAATTTAGAAGGATGAGAGGGCATCTTATTGTAACATATAAGATTATTAAGGGTTTGGACACACTAGTGCCAGGAATCATGTTCCCGATGTTGGGAGAGTCCAGAACCAGGGGCCACAGTTTGAATAAGGGGTAAACAATTTAGAACAGAGACGAGGAAACACTTTTTCACACAGAGCGTTGTGAGTCTGTGGAATTCTCTGCCTAAGAGGGCAGTGGAAACTTTCACGAGAGAACTAGATTGGGCACTTGAAGTTAGCGGAGTCAGGGGATATGGGGAGAAGGCAGGAACGGAGTATTGATTGTGGATGGTCGGCCATGATCATATTGAATGGCGGTGCTGGCTTGAAGGGCCATATGGCCTACTCCTGCACCTATTGTCTATTGTCTATTCAAGTCCAGTGAATAAATCCACGTTTACATCTCTCAGGAAGTTTGGAACTTCCCCATCAATGTATATTCCCCATCAATGTATATTCCCCATCAATGTTCAGCAACATAGAAAGGATGTTACTGACGTGTTAGAAAGGATAGAGAAGTCAGGGCTTCCAGGCAAGTAGAGGTTGTGGTGTTTGCAGTTTGGGCTATTCCCTAGGTCAGGGGTTGCCAACCTTTTTCGTCCCGTTTGCCCCTGGCAACTTTTCGAAAGTAACTTTACCCCCACCCTGTTTTGTTCAGTAATTTGAGTTTACCCTTCTACCATAATAAAGCAACTGACAAAGGGGAAATTTAGAAAGACTGTTTTTAACATTATTATTTTAAGTTCAAATAACAATAATAATAGCACACAACAATGTTATTTCATTTATTTATGAACAACTAATGATGAACCAAACACAGTCAGTCTGTGAGAACACATCAATCAATGAGACTTTTGTTCTTCCTTTTCACCCACGATTTTGGAGATTCTTGGCGCAGTTGTTGAAAGAGCAAGTCTCGTGTCTTCTTTGGGAACTAATCAAGATCGGTGCTTCGATTTGATGGCCACCAATGTCAAGAACCCTGTCTCACACAGATAAGTAGTTGCAAATGATTTTGAAAGCTCGCTTAGTCAACAAAGGAAATCCTTCGGTCAATCCACTCCAAAACTTCGAGAAGTCTCCATTGCATGAGTTAAATTTGTCACAAAGTGTTGTTGAAGATTGAAGATTCATCTTTACACGTCATCATCATTAATGTCTTCCAATTTGGTCTCGATGGGATGGGGTATCCAAGAGGTAACATTATCAAACATCGTATCATCAAAATAATCATCAAAGTTGATTTTTTAAGCTTAAGAAATCAACTTCGATGATTATTTTGATGGTACGATGTTTGATAATGTTACCTCTTGGATACCCCCATCCCTTCGAGACCAAATTGCTGACAAATTTCAATGTTGAGTTCAGGAATATTGTCACCGCTTTCGTTCACCTTCCAATCATCAAATTTGTGAAAATTTGCGTGATTGCCGCTCTGAACCCTCTGGCTCCACAGATCCAATTTTGCCTAAAAGCCCTGCACTTTATCCCGTGCATCAATAACGGTAACAATCCTTCCTTGCATTTGAACATTGAGCTGATTTAAATGAGAAAAAATATCTGTCAAGCAAGCTAATGCTCCAATAAATTTCTTATCGCAAAAGTGTTCACTCAAAGGGGATTTCCGTTCTCGAAGAAAAATCTCCATTTCAGTCCGCAATTCTAAAACCTGAGACAAAACGAGGCCTCTCGAGAGCCATCGCACCTCAGTGTGGTAGAGGAGGACGGTGTGTTCTGATCCCACCTGCTCACAGAACACTTTGAAAAGGAGATGATTGCGAGCTCGTGCTCTGATAAAATTCACAGATTCAGTGACATACTTCAAAACAAATTTCAAGTAATCCGGAAGGGTTTTGCTTCCCATGTCGATGAAGGACACAGTGGGAAGAAACAATGTGTGGTGCTCTTTCTTTCACAAGTGTTGTAAACATAGACCTGACACCGATCATGGCAGGAGTCCCATCTGTGCATAGCGAGCCCACATCATTCCATGAAAGATTATTCCGTTCAAGGAAATTATACATTTTGTCCAGAATGTTCACCACTTTTGTTATCTCCTCCAAATCTTCGCACACCAGAACTCTTCCTCCAACTGACCAGCATGCATGTAACAACAAAAGATCAGAAATTGTGCACAGTTCGACACGTCAGTTGACTCATCCATCTGGAGACTGATTCTTGCCGGACTAGTCCGAATTTCGTCCACGATCTGACTTAGAATGTCCTGTGACATCTCACCAATACAAGAGCTTATCGTATTGTTCGCTAATGAAATTTCTGAACTTTCATCCTCGCTTCTTTTCCACAAACGAGTTCAACCATATCCATGGCACACAGTTTCACAAGTTCTTCCCCAATTGTATGAGGTTTCTTTTCTTTCGCTATCCTCGGAGCGACACGATGAGATGCTTCCAAAGCAGGTTTGTTTTCGGGCGCAAATCCTAGACTGGGCAATGTTCCAGCTGCACGATATCGAGCACGTTTGGTTAGCAAAGATTTCCGGTCGTCATCTGCATGTGTTGGATGGCTAGAAGTAAAGTGAGCTTTCAGAATAGAAGGCTTCAGCAACCCATTACCCAGCACTTTGGACCAAAAAGTACATTGTGGTTTCTGAACACCATCTGCAATGTTGAAATCAAAGCCAAAGTCCATGTATGACTCGAGATAAGTTCTCTTCTTGTTTGACATGAAGGATTGCACGATAATCTGTGGAAAAAAACGGAATGTGATTTACAATGTTTTTCACAAGAACGATAACATTCAACTTTCGAGTCAGACAGGAGAAAAGGAGTGAAATGCAATCACAGAGATGCCGTAACTACGGTAACTGCTCAGGCGCTGGGCACGGAGGTGAAATACATTGTCACGGAGAAATGTAACAATGAAGGATAGCTCGATGTGGAAACAACATTTCTACCTCTAAACTAAATACAAAAAAAATGTTGACGTATAATTGAAAAAAAAAGTACAAATGCAGAATCAACAAATTTACCCCATGGGTAGACAAAATTTGCCCCCTGGTGGTAAATTTACCCCAGGTTGGGAACCCTTGCCCTAGGTTGATGTGGCCATTGACAGTATATGAGATGCCAATTTCTGAGGTGGAAAGGTTAGCGAGATTGGTTAGTTCCTATATTAGGAAATGGTTCGGAGTTCCACCGTGACTTAGTAATGTGGCTTTATATGGGAAAGGTATTCTCCATTTACCATTGTCTAGCCCAGGGGTCGGCAACCTACGGCCTCTGGGCCGAATGCGGCCCGTAACCCGAAATCATCCGACCCGCAGGCGTATTTTTTTCCCCGTAATCATCCGGCTCGCCGAGTGCGGCTGAGCTCTGGCTGTACCGCATCCTGCGCTATGCCGCCGGCACGGCCGCGCACCTTCTGTGAACACGTTAAAGAAAGAACTGCTGATGCTGGAGGTAGACAAAAATGTTGGAGAAACTCAGCAGGTGAGACATGCAAGGATTGCATGAGGCTGCCCCACCCGCTGAGTTTCCTCAGCATTTTTGTCTACCTGTGAACACGTTAGTTGATGCTTTCCATCCAGGGCGGCACGAGGGCGGGACCCCTGTGTACACATGTACATGTGACCTGCCATCCGCTTACAGACATGCGTCCCGGCCCCTATGCAGAACAAGGTTGCCGACCCCTGGTCTAGCCTAACAGAGGGGTTTAAGTGTGCTAAGGTGAGGTTAGAGTTGCAATTATCAGGAAGTAAGGATACCTTAGATAGTAATCTGGTGCCAAGTGTAACCAGAGGGAGGAAGTGGAACTCAAAGCAGGCAGTAGAAGAAGCATAAGCAGCTCTGAGGCATATAGACATTGTTCCCTAAGCAGCAAGGGAAAGGAGGCTTTGAAGCCCCTGTCCCACTTAGGCGATTTTTTTCGCCGACTACAGGCGGCTAGGCTGTCGCCACATGGTCGCGGGGTGATGCCTGTATGGTCGTGAGTAGTCTCCTCAAGTCGCCTAAAGAGTCGTACCATTTTTCTGGTCGCCGCTGGATTTTGAAAACTTTTCGGCGACTGTGGGCTTGATGTAGCTTGTCTTCTCCTGTCACAGGTGCTGTCGTAGGTTGTCACCAGGATGACGTAGGTTGTCGCCAGGTGATGTTGGTTGTCACCGGTGCTGACCGGTGAATTCCATTGGCGACTACCTACATTAACCGGCGACAGGTACCGGCGACTGAATTGTCTTCAGTTGTCACCGACAGGGTCGTTGCTTGTCATAGATTGTTGTGGGTGGACGTAGGTTGACTTTGGTTGTCGTAGGTTGTCGCCTGTGTGGTCGTAGGTTGTCGTAGGTGTGGTCGTAGGTGGAAGTCCTAATGGGTCGTTGGTTGTCGATAGCTTGCCATAGCTTGACGTCGACTAGGTGGTAGGTTGTCGTTGCTTATTGTAGACATTGTCATAGGGGGAGGTCCAGTCGCCGCTTTTTCAGTGACCTGCTACAACTGTGACAGTCGCCGGCAGTCGCTGAAAAAATCACCTATGAGACAGGCCTTTCAGGGCTCAACACAGGGAAACCAGTGTGGAGTTAGGCAGGTCCAACAGAGAGGAGAAAATTGGTTGTAGAGCAGATACGGCGTCAGGAGGAAACAGTGAGATGTGTAAGGGCAGTAGCTCAGGTTAAACAGGGATAATGGTTGAACTGTGAAAGTGTAGAAAAGAGGAGGTTTAGCTGGAGGGATCTGTGGTGCATGGTGGCGGGTCATGTAACTTTCCTTTTAAGGGCTAATTATGATGCGCTGCCATCACCGCAGAACCTCAAACAATGGGTAGGGGAGGACCCAGCTTGTCCCTTGTGTTCAAAGGTGGAAGCAGAGCAAGGCAGTAGGTGGATTTGCAGTAGGCAGTAGGGCAGTCACGGTGGCGCAGCGGAATCGTTGCAGCCTTACAGCAAAATGCAGCGCCAGAGACCCGGGCTCGATGCCGACTATGGGTGCTGTCTGTATGGAGTTTGTACGTTCTCCCCGTGGTCTGCGTGGGTTTTCTCCGAGATCTTCGGTTTCCTCCCACACTCCAAAGACGTACAAGTTTGTAGGTTCATTGGCTTGATTAATTGGCTTGATAAATGTAAAAATTGTCCTGTATAAAAGTGTCCAATGCTGAGTGATGCTCTACCTAGAGCTTTTCAGTATACCACACCCAGATCCAGAGTTGGTGGAGAAGAAATAGTGTCATTGGGGGCAGAAAGGAAACATGTGACATGCAGTAAACATATGACAAAAAGAAAAAAGGAAAGAGGGGGATGGTCTGGGATGCCAGAACCAATTGTTGAGCCTTTCCGAGGCATTGTGGGCCTAACTCAACGAAACACCAATGAAGGGAGGTGCCCACTTGTTAACCCCAATGATATACTTGCATCTACAGGATTTGTTTATTTTTAACAACTAATTAATTTGTAGGTAGCTGTTTCTATTTTGCATATGGAGCCATTTATTGTAAGTTGGTGTATTAGGTTAGATAATACTTTGGTTTTGGGCTTGGTTTTCTTAGTTGGGCGCTTATCCTGGAGTTATAGCACGTACTTTGTGTTTTAATTGTAATTTAATGTAAGGGTGATTCCATTTCCTGCTGACAATTTTTCAACAAAATCAGGATAATTGTTTTGAAAACCCTTTACCTCTCACATGTTCCAATCACAGTACTCAACAACAGCTTGTATTATTGGTTAAAAAAACGTCCTGTTATCAATAGTCCACCTGTCATATGTACTGACAACAGACCAATTATTTTTTTTAGAAATAAGGACTGCAGATGCTAGTTTACAAAAAGGAAACAATGTTCTGGAGTAACGCAGCGGGATCTCGACCTAAAATATCAAATGTTCTCCAGGGATCCTGTCTGACCCGCTTTGTGTCCTTCAATGTAATTTTTTACCTGCACAACAGGCTTGTAAACACAATACACAATACAGATAATATATTATAAACAAAAATAAATCCTAGAAATTAATTGACAATAGTTCAAAGGGAATGAAAACATTCTTTCATGTTTTTACAGGAAAAAAAAATCCAGATTTGCATTATTTTCAAGAGAAGAGCAAAGCTGATCAGGATGTGTTGAGTTCACCCAATGACGGCAAACATTTTGAAGTCAGACTGCAATAAATTCTGGAAGTTAGCTTTCTGACATAAAAGTTGCAATTTTACCAGAAAAGATCTATAAACACAATACTGCAACTGAGAAGAGTGAGAATTTTGTTTTGTGTCAATGTAATTCAATTGCAATGATTACGTTGTTGGACTAGCATTTAGAAATATGAGTTTGAAAACTATTTGAATTACAATAATTAAGTATTAATTAGAAAGGGGAGAGTTTAAAGGAAAAGTTTTCTTTTACCACAAGCGGTAGATACTTGGAATGCGTTGCGGGGTGGTGGTGGAGGCAGATAGTGTAGTGGCATTCAAGACCATCAGATCAGGGACAAGCATATGAACATTTCAGTGTCAGTTATATCTTGTGAATTAATAAATGTAACAGGTTATGTTTCATGCATGGATTAAGAACTCTGTAACATTTTTTTTCTCCTTTTCATTAATATGTTGTTATAGAAAACTATTTTCTTCATATGCAGTGAATTATTATTCACACAGATTTGTTCAGACGGTTGAGGAGTTTGACAAAGTTTCAATTATCAACTGAACATGTATCCATTGGCTTGGGCAATTAAGCAGCAACTGACAGAAGCTGATCATTTTGCTGTTGATTTTGTAGTTGCTGCAAACTTTTGATTGAGATGCTGTATTATAGTGCAGTTAATCGCACGCTTTAAATTGATTTTGAATGTACTTTTCTGCCCAAAAATAATTGGTTGCAGATGTAAAACAGGAACATATCCACTCAGTCTTAAATCAGCAAACTGGAGGTGATGGTAAGATCCAGAATAACATTGGCACTAGGATGAGGATAATGTAACCACAGACCAAAGTCAATATAATGCATTTTGGAAAAATTGCTGAGATTTAATAAAAATCATTTATGAGATATGACAAAACCAGTATTTATTTCCCATCTTCAATTCTGTTTAAGGAAGGGCGGCATGTTGCTGCAGTGGTAGAGGTAAAAAAAAAAAGCCTTATAGCACCAGGGACCCAGGTTCGATCCTGACCACGGGTGCTGTCTGTATGGAGTTTGTACGTTCTCCGTGTAACCACATGGGTTTTCTCGTGGTGCTCCAGTTTCCTCCCACACTCCAAAGACATGCTGTATCTCAAGTCTAAAGTAGTGTGTAACCTTCCTTTTGACCTGCTGCAGTCCTTCTACAGTTTCTACAGCTATATTAATAGCAAAAGGATAACAAGGAATAAAATCGGTCCATTAGAGAGTCAGAGTGGACAGCTATTTGCAGAGCCAAAAGAGATGGGGGAGATATTGAACAATTTCTTTTCTTCGGTATTCACGAAGGAGAAGGATATGGAATTATGTGAGGTAAGGGAAACGAGCAGAGTAGCAATGGAAACTGTGAGATTCAAAGAAGAGGAGGTGTGGACACTATTGAAAGATATGAAAACGGATAAGTCTCCAGGTCCTGACAGGATATTCCCTAGGACATTGAGGGAAGTTAGTGTAGAAATAGCAGGGGCTATGACAGAAATATCATTAGAAACGGGAATAGTGCCGGAGGATTGGCGTACTGCGCATGTTGTTCCGTTGTTTAAAAAGGGTTCGAAGAGTAAACCTAGCAATTATAGACCTGTTAGTTTGACGTCAGTGGTGGGCAAATTAATGGAAATGGTACTTAAAGATAATATATATAAGCATCTGGATAAGCAGGGTCTGATTAGGAACAGTCAACATGGAAGGTCATGCTTGACTAATCTTCTTGAATTTTTCGAAGAGGTTACTAGGGAAATTGATGAGGGTAAAGCAGTGGATGTTGTCTATATGGACTTCAGTAAGGCCTTTGACAAGGTTCCTCATGGAAGGTTGGTTAAGAAGATTCAATTGTTGGGTATTAATGGTGGAGTAGCAAGATGGATTCAACAGTGGCTGAATGGGAGATGCCAGAGAGTAATGGTGGATGGCTGTTTGTCAGGTTGGAGGCCGGTGACGAGTGGGGTGCCTCAGGGGTCTGTGTTGGGTCCACTGTTGTTTGTCATGTACATCAATGATCTGGATGAAGGTGTGGAAAATTGGATTAGTAAGTATGCAGATGATACTAAGATAGGTGGTGTTGTGGATAATGAAGTAGATTTTCAAAGTCTACAGAGAGATTTAGGCCATTTGGAAGAGTGGGCTGAAAGATGGCAGATGGAGTTTAATGCTGACAAATGTGAGGTGCTACATCTCGGCAGGACAAATCAAAATAGGACGTACACGGTAAATGGTAGGGAATTGAGGAATGCAGTTGAACAGAGGGATCTAGGAATAACTGTGCATAGTTCCCTGAAGGTGGAATCTCATGTAGATAGGGTGGTAAAGAAAGCTTTTGGTGTGATGGCCTTTATAAATCAGAGCATTGAATATAGAAGTTGGGATGTAATGTTAAAATTGTACAAGGCATTGGTGAGGCCAATTCTGGAGTATGGAGTACAATTTTGGTCGCCTAATTATAGGAAGGATGTCAACAAAATAGAGAGAGTACAGAGGAGATTTACTAGAATGTTGCCTGGGTTTCAGCAACTAAGTTACAGAGAAAGGTTGAACAAGTTAGGTCTTTATTCTTTGGAGCGCAGAAGGTTAAGAGGGGACTTGATAGAGGTCTTTAAAATTATGAGCGGGTTAGACAGAGTGGACGTGGATAAGCTTTTCCCATTGAGAGTAGGGAAGATTCAAACAAGGGGACATGACTTGAGAATTAAGGGACAGAAGTTTAGGGGGAACATTAGGGGGAACTTCTTTACTCAGAGAGTGGTAGCTGTGTGGAATGAGCTTCCAGTGGAAGTGGTTGAGGCAGGTTCGATGTTATC
This sequence comes from Malacoraja senta, assembly GCA_038087875.1. Classification (NCBI taxonomy): domain Eukaryota; kingdom Metazoa; phylum Chordata; class Chondrichthyes; order Rajiformes; family Rajidae; genus Malacoraja; species Malacoraja senta. The sequence goes on along the minus strand of CM075984.1, from coordinate 18,639,541 downwards.
CTTTAAAAATAGATTGGATGGGTATATGGACGGGAAAGGAATGGAGGGTTATTGTCTGAGTGCAGGTAGATGGGACTAGGAGGAAGTATTTATTTTTAATTAAAAATTAAAAATGTTCGGCATGGACTTGAAGGGCCGAAATGGCCTGTTTCCGTGCTGTTATGGTTATATGGTTATATGGTTATATGGTTCTGCTGGTGAGGCATATATGGTGCCTCTGGATATTGAGTTTCAGAATTCAGCTCGAGCAAAGGTAAAGCAACAATAGCATACTTTCAAGTCAGGGTGCTGTGTGATTTGTCGGAAAAAACATCAAGTAATGTTGCTGCTGTGCATCAAAATGATAACATTTTAATAGAATGTAGGAACATACATTGTTTGAAAACAGGATTGCTGGTGAAAAAGGCTATTATTTGTGATTGTAAACGTGAGATTGATTATTTCCATTGATAGGTGAAAAAAAACCAAGAGGCTGTTGGTTTATGATTTGTTCCAGAAATGTGTTTCAAAGCTTAAAAATGTTTTCATATCACATATCAGATACATTGAATATTAAATGGATATTATGATTTCTGAGGATGAATCATTTGGGATAATTAACAAGCACTTGAAGAATAAAAACATTAAGTAATTGTGAAAAAGCATGGAAGTGGGATTACAGTGAATAACTTTACATTGTCAGAGCCTGAATAGGTGAAATGAGTAGGATGAAGTGAGCACTTCCACAATAATAACTATGACATTTGTGTGATGTTAAGTGCTAGCAGCATAAGAGATTCTAAGTATTACACTATGATATTTTACTTCATTGGCTGGTAAGTGGTTTGGGAGTTCTTCAAGTTCCAATGTTACCACAAAAATAAAAAATATTTCTGTGGTTGCTAGTTAAAATCTGGCACTGTTTAAAACAAAATAGTAGAACAGAAAGCCTGTGATGAACATGCCTAGAAGAACCATTAGAACTGAGAATGCAGTTGTCATTTGGTGGCAATTAAATGGTAAAATTACCAAAATTCCAACAATATGACCCCTGGAGTTTTTTCTTTAATGCCAGATTCTATAATTGCTTTTGAAATATTAAAACTGCTTCTTCACAAAGCAATTCACATTTGATTTTGCATCCCATTAATAAAATAAATAAATGAAGGCAATCTCCACCTGTTTACTCTTTGTACTTTGGACATTTAAATACATTACTTGAACTTAATATACTGAAATTTGTCTTACCTAGCTTTTCAATGTAACATTGAATTAAAACTAGTCAGTGAAAAATTGTAATAAATTTACAGTCTCCAGAGTCCATCCAGTTTGCATATTTAGTTGACTAATCTAATCCCTCCTGCTGTTATGGGTTGTCACTTTTAAATACCAAGCATCCCATTCATTTGCATTTAAGAAAAAAAAAGTTATATTTATTTCTGCAAACAAAAAAAAGCATTTAATAAACATTTACGACAGATATTAGTTACCCAGAATTGACCCACTTTATAGTTTTACTTTATTAGTCTAATCTCCCCTGATCCATGGCACTGTAATTGATAATATATTACAAAAGACATTCATCTGCTTTTCTCTCCCCTGTCTCAATCAGCACTAATAAAAATACAGTGTGTTGCCCCACAGTTTAACAAGTCATTCTTTATTTATAATCTATTATAGCTGTGTCAAGTAATATTGCACTGAATAACTGTGTAGAATGCTGCCTTACAATATGATTTATAGCTATAAATCATAAGCAATCAAGTGCAGTAACTTTTTAATAAGCTAGCAGTGTACTTCATGTTATTTGTATTTTTGCATGCTGTGTAATGGTCTGACATAATGTCTTTTACTTTTTATTGATAATTTGCATTGATTATCTCCTACAATAGATGTTCCTCTCATTATGTTGCATGATCTATGATGTAAAATTAAGAATAATTGGTAAAATGGCTTTTGCGATAGGCAGAGCTATTGTATTTTGACAGGGTGGAGAATTCCCCATAATCAGCCTGGGGCAAAATTAAAGTTATGGAGTCATGCAGCACTGAAATAAGCCCTTCAGCCCAACTCTTCCATGCCAATCAAGATGCCCATCTAAACTTGTCCCATTTGCCCACATTTGGTCCATCTTTCTCCAAACATTTATTTGACTACCACCTCAGGCAGCTCATTCTATATACACTATCTTCAAAGTGAAAAAGTTGCCTCTCGGGTTCCTATTAAATCTTTCCCCTCTCACCTTAAACCTACTGTAAGTCCTGTGGTTCTTGATTCCCTTTTCCCTGGATAAAAGGGTCTGTCTGTCTATTCCCCACATGATTCTTTCCTCTTTTAGCTGAATAAAAAAAAATGCAGCATGTAGGCTTTCAAGTAAAATTGATGAGGTTGTCATAATCTACAATTTTTCATTCTTTCCTTTGCTATTGCAACGAGGCTTGCCATAGACGTTGATAAACTACTTGGTTTCAGTGTTGCTTTTGGAGGAATTAATTCTTTGATTATAAAATTCTGAGGATTATGTTAATTTAGACAAGCCCGAAAGTGAAACTAATTTATTAACGTAATGCAAAACAAATTGATTGAGGAACTCAGTGGGTCAGGCAGCATCTGGACACGGACAACCAATGTTTCTGGTTGGGACCCTTCTTCAGAATGATGGAGTGGGAGGTGAAAGCTGATAGAAAGAAGTTAGGGGAAGGGATGGGGCAAGAATTGGCAAGTGATAAGTAGATCCAAGTAAAGAGGGGGTGATTGCCAAGATTGTCAGGTTGGTAGAGAGGGTGGATATAGTAACTGAGGCTGGGGGTGATAAGTGGAAAGGACAAAGCGTTAAAATGGTAACATCTGATAAGAAAGGAAAGTGGGGAGTGCTGGAATGGAGGTCCTGGAGTTGGGACGAATGAGTATCGAGTGGGTTGGGGAGTGCAATGGTGTTGGGTGATAGGGATGGGGGGTGGGGGGTGGGGGGGGAGTAGATGGAAAGAAAAGTGTGCAAGGGGAATGGGAAGGGGAGGGGGAAGATGGATGGACGATGAGGCAAAGAGGGGTTGTTCCCTGAAGTTAGATAATTATGCAATAGGTTGTACCCCAGTAGTGTTGTACCCCAGTGGTGCTGTACCCCAGTAGTGTTGTACCCCAGTGGTGCTGTTCTTCCCATTCGCATGTGGCTTCACCCTGGCAGTGGAACCAGCTGAGGACAGACAGTTCAATATGGGAATGGGAAGGGGAGTTAAAATGGTAAGTAGTAATGCTCTGATAATTCATAGCTCTAAGTGCTTCAAGTAGCAGATCTTCATTAATTAGAGAAAAGAAAGTCACAAAAAGCTGGAGTAACTCAGCGGTGCGGACAGCATTTCTGGAGAGAAGGAATGGGTGAAGTTTCGTCAAGACTCTTCTTCAGACTGAAGAAGAGTGCTGACCCGAAAACTAATTAGAGTCAGCTTCATATTCAAAAGAAACATGACCACTTCAAACTTAATTTGAGCTATTTGTTTTCTAATTTTAGAACAATTTCAGAGCAATTTACTGAGATCAATATCAACAAATTGGCCAGTAACTCTGCATTTTCCACACAGAATTCATGCCATAAAATCAATACCAGCAATGCTGCAAATTGCTCTTTGTTAAATTATTTCAATTGTATTTACATGCAATACTGTAAGTTGCCAATTAATGGATATTTTGTTTAAAGGCACCATCTGCTCAGTTACCTGTGCATTACTCATCCATCAGAAACAACATTTGCTGTCATGAAGGAGCATTGTAAACTCTGGCAGACGCTAGATACCATGCTTAACAAATGCATTGGTTAAAATTGCTTCAGAATTACCATTTTAAAATGGCTTAAACAAGAGTAAATAATCAGGTTGGAGACAAAATGCTGGGGCAACTCAGCAGGTCAGGCATTATCTCTGGCAAAAATGGATAGTTGTTGTTTCGGGTCGGCACTCTTCTTCAGTCTGAAGATGGGCTCCGAATTAAAATGTTACCTATGCATTTTCTACAGAGATGCTACCCGACCCGCTGAGTGTCTATCTTTGGTATCAACCAGTATTTGCAGTTCCTGTTTTATTAAAAATTCTGGGTAAATGGGTAAATATATACAGTACTTGTCAAAAAAGGGATTAATGTTTAACATAAATTTCCTGGCAACATCTGATGGAATTCACTTAGCTATCATCAAATACCTTTCATAGCAATTGTAAATTGGGTGGCATGCATTTGTTCCAATATTGGTTTGCATTTATATAGTGACTCTATAGTAGCTGAATATTCATAGTGGCTTCATTGGAAAAGAACAGACCGTTACAATATTGTTAAGTTATTTCAATGTAAATTCCAGTCCACGTCACTCGCTATCTTGACTTAAAATATCCAGCCTGCCCCAGGTTATGAACGCCCAACTTATGTGCAATCTGTACATGCAAACAAGGGTCTCGACCTGAAATGTCACCCATTCCTTCTCTCCAGAGATGCTGCCTGACTCGTTGAGCTACTCCTGCATTTTGTGTCTATCTTCCATGCAAACAAGTATTTGGGAGACCGGTGGGATGGATTTGCCGTCTGCTGCAGGGCTGCAGGAATCTTCTGTCATGTGGATTCTTGGTTCATGACAATATAATTGCATCTTGCAGAGACATCCGAGGGTTGAGCTAAACGTCCGAGTTTGACTGCATGTGGTCCTTGGTTGGCTGGAGCAGGGTTGCAGGGTAGCTGCATTGCTGACTTGCAGTCTATTTGTATACAAAGTGTTCTCATAAACTGAACCTTGTAGTAACCTAGGTAGGACCTGCATTATCAACATTCCTTTATCATTGGATCAAAGACCAAGAAAACCTACATTATGTCACCCGGCCAGTATCAACATCACATGGGCTACAGTTATTCAGGATACTACCACTGTCAAGAAACTTAACACCACAACTGAACCATATTTAATAGTAAGATTAAACGAGAACTTACCAGTTTGAAGTTTGATCGTTATTTTATGAGGAGTTACGATGAGGGACTACGTGAAGAAGACCCCGTCCAGCCGCACGCGCGTCAATCTTCAAAGCAGCGATGTGAAATCGCAGGTAATAGTGACTGAAGTATAATAGTAAGATGAGAGAAGGCTAGAACTACCAGATGACGTTTATGAGGGCTGGGAGCAGAGGGCTCGTAGGCCCTCATCGTAACTCCTCATAAAATAATGATCAAACTTCAAACTGGTAAGTTCTCATTTAATCTTACTATTTTACTTCGGAGTCACGTGAGTGACTACGTGAAGATTTCAAAGCTCTGTGATTTCATGCCGCAGATTCAAATCCCGGCGTCTCACTGCATTGATTGACTCACAATAAGAAATTAATCAATAACGCTTCAACCATAACATTGCTTGAAACGAATTAACGGTTTATTTTATAAAGAAACAATAGTAACCCCTTCTATCCCAGGGGGAAACTATAAAACTGAACTTAAAACAGAATCGGCAAATACCCCCGGTTTGGCAATTGGCTTATGATAATATTTTTGGAACATCAGTTCACTGGACCATCCTGCGGCCGTGAGATATGGTCTGTAGGGACGTCCATCGCCCTGGCCGCTGTAGTTGATGCCGCCCTGGTGGAATGAGATTTAAAATTGTCAGTGTCAATCCCAGCGTAAACCAGCACCTGCTTTAGCCACCTTGAAATAGTTTGAACCGACACTTTTCTATGCGTTTTTTTGTGGCTAATAAATAATGCTGATTCCTCTCCTCTTAGGGTTCTGGTAGCCTCAATGTAATATAACAAACATGACACTACACACAGGCAGGAATCCGTGGGGTATGCCGAAAAGATAATCTTACACCCTGTCGCCCCTATTCTACTCTGCTTGAGCAAATCATAGATATAAAAAGTAATGGCATGTGCTGATACATCCATACTGTCTAGTCTCAGCTTCTGTAATGTCTGCACACATTGGGCTGAAACCAATGCCATAAGCATGACTACCTTCATGGTGAGTGTGGGCAAAGACAGGGCTGTGACAGGAGTCCACTGACGAAGGAGCATAAGAACCTCGCTTACATTCCAGATAACCGAATACCTGGGCCTAGGAGGATTGGAATTAAAAACTCCCTTCATAAATTTAGAAACTAGAGGATGTGTCCCCACAGAATATAATTCTGATTCCATGGGTAAATATGAGGACAGAGCACTTCTGGCTATATTGATCGCACTATAGCTTAACTTCTGATCGAAATAGAGAGTTGAAAAGAACTCCAGCACGTCTGAGATGCCTGCAGTTTGATATGAAATATTGTGCCGTAAGCAGAACACCCACTTTCATATCGAGGAGATGTACTGTTTCTGGGTACTATACCTCCAGGCTGCAGTGATAACATCCACGGGGCGATCGGACAGTCCTCTCCCCAGATATGGCCTCCTTAGCATCTGCAAATTAACAGATAAATACGATCATGTAAAGGATGTTGATCGCCAGTTACCGGGTTCACCAATAGGTTTCTATGTTTGGGAACAATCATATGAGGCTGAATAGCCATCTGCAAAACGAGAGGGAACCATGGCTGAGTAGGCCAGTCGGGTGCTACCAATACTCCTGAAGCAGAGTCCTGCTTGATTTTTTGCAGGCATCGACTGATGAGACAGAATGGAGGAAATGCATATAAAAGCCTTCCATCCCAATGCAGCGAGAATGCATCGACCGCTGCTGCCCCAGGATCTGGTTCCCACGAAACGTATTTAGGCAACAGGTGGTTTAGTCTAGATGCAAAAAATCAATATCTGGCATCCCGAATCGAGCAACAACATCATTAAATATGTCCTGATTCAACATCCATTCTGTTTCATTGAATTAGCGTGACCTTGTGTCTGCCACTATGTTGAATCTACCTGGTAAGTAGATTGCTGAAAGCCAAATGTTTTTGTCAATGCACCAGCTCGATATGATTAGCCAACCTGTCACAAGTTTCTGACTTAACTCCACCCATGTGATTAACATATGCCACTGCTGTAGAGTTGTCAATTTGAACCTGCACATGCAAGTGACTCTTGGTAGAGCAATAAGCTTTAAGCCCATAAAAGGTTCCCAAAAGTTCTAAATAATTGATCCCTCACAATTGCAGAAGGGATGCCTCATCACTATTCCATCTGCCTCCACAACTGGAAAACGTATTAGTAGCACCACAACCTAGAGCACTAACATCAGTCTGTAAGACTATGGAAGGTGGTTCAACCAAAACTTCCCTGGAACTACTTGAGACATTCATGATCCACCATTGTATTTCAGAAATGGCTTCAGCTGGTAATCCCATGGGCCTGTCAAAATGACCTGCATGTGTCCTCAGTGCCTGTTCTTTTGCTCGTTGTAACTGTTGATAATGCAGAGGTCCAAACTGCACAGCTGGAAAACCAGCCACCAACTTACCAATCAAGCTGGCCACCTGTCTAATTGAAGGTCATTGTTCACCAAGGAGCTTGATACAACCTTCAATTAACTGCTGCCTTTTATCACTGGGCAGAGTCACTAACATGTGATCTGAGTTAATGGTGAAGCCCAAGTAATCAATAACTTTGACTGGTGTTAATTTGGATTTAGCTGGATGAATGGTGAACCCCAATTGCTCAAAAGTGAGTTTAACAACTGAAACAGATGATTCAGTTGCATCCCGAGTCTTTCCTACAATTAAGATATCATCTAAATAGGCCGTTACAACATGACACTGAGCTCGGAGTAGCCCTAGAACTGGTTTTAACAATTTGGTAAACAATCTAGGAGCTGAGGTTAATCCATTAGGCAGTGTTTTGAATTGCCATAACTGACTCATCCAGCTAAACTTCAAATATCTCCTATCATCGCAATGAACAGATACTGAGTAATATGCATCTTTAAGATCTATGCTTGCCATATAACACCCTTTGGAAATCAGCTGTTTAGCCGTAAGAAAAGTCTCCATTTTGAAATGTCTATACTGTACAAAAGGGTTAAGGCTCGTCAGGTCCAGAATGATTCTACATCCCCCATCCTTTTTAGACCTAGGAAATATATTTGACACAAACTGGTGGAGTTGACGAACCGACTTCTCAATCACCCCTTTACTGCACAATACCTCAAGTTCTGCCTATATCTGCATATTCTTTTCATGTGAAAAAACGAGTGTCCGACTTGGGACATGCTGAGTGGGTGGACACAAATTAGGGTAGAATTCAATTCAAAACCCTTCTATACTGCACAGCACAAATGGATCTGATGTTATCTCCTGCCATTCTTTTAGGAACAAGTTGAACATATTTTTGAACTTGAACATATTTCCCACTTAATTTGATTCTATCAGGAGCAAAACCACTGACCTGCATGTTGACCGATGGAACTTGTTGCCCCCTGTTCCTCGTGGGAAAATTCATCCTTGCCCGTGTGCCTGTGGCAGGGTGCCAGCTTCGTATGTTCGGGAATGAACGTCTCGTCCCTTCACCAGCCCCAGTCATTGCACCCCGTTGATAGGGGAATGGCCTCCGACCCATTTTGCTGCTCGTCAGCACTTTTATTAACCCCACAGTTTTTGCCTCATCATCAAGTTCTTTAACTCAATTTGCGAGGTCCTCCCCAAACAGCAGATTAGGCAACTGTACATTGCTAGGCTTGCAGAGCGATGCAAACTTAGGGTAAATATTTGGGCATATGGCACTCTTTCTTAAGCAGTTCACCTCAAAATGTGCACTGCACAGAAGCCCCAAAGCATCCTGATGTGCTTCTGATAAGTGCCCCTCGTCCACCGTTCTGGCGAACGCAGTAATGCCTGCAGCAAGCAACTTCAGCACCCGCTGGAGTTTTAGCTCTTGTGCCCGAACTGCAATCTCCATTTGTCCCCATATAACAGGGTTAACCACCGGCACCTTCAATAAGGCACAGTCAACTGGGGTTTCATACTTCTTTACAGTGTCATCCAATACCAGCTCTTGGAGCTGATGGGAGAGCAAATAATTAATAGTTGTGGACAACTGCTGCCCCAATGGCTCTCCTGCTTCTGTGGGAATGGCAAATTTTGCAGCCAAATTAGGTATTGTAACCTCATCCCCTTCACCCCCTGGGCTCTGTTCACCCTCTGGTTCGGCGTCAGTATACCCCTGACCCATCAAGCTCTCCTCCTCCATGAGGGATCGATTAAGCAGCCCTATTGCAGGCGCTGCTGGCACAGGCTCTCCATCAGCCCGGCGTGGACACCACTCGTCCTCCTTTGCGAGTATCCTCTCCAACAGGACCTCGATTTCATTTAGCCGTTTGAAAACGGTCTCCCTTTGCGGAGGTGACTCCTCCTGGCCCGACTCGGAGTCAATGGGCCCAGCAGACTTCGAAGTAGCCTTACGCCCCACCGGCGCGGCGATGCTGCTCACAGGCAACGTGTCTGCAGTTGCTAATCCCCCTGTTAACGATGATATAGATGAGCTAGGCAGGCACCCGCTACCCGCACTCCCGCGGTCTTCCAAACTTTTACTAGCGGGTCGCCTCCCCTTCACCTTCGTAGCTTTCTGCATTTTAGACTAGCGCTCTGAAAACCAAGCGTACCACCAGAAAGCAACATCCAAACTAAGTTTAGGACTTACCTCGAGGTTTTTTAAACTTACCGCTGGAGGAGCTCTGCTACTCCAACCGTCGCTGCGCCATGCGTCTGACGTAATGACGTGCGTGCGGCTGGACGGGGTCTTCTTCACGTAGTCACTCACGTGACTCCGAAGTAAAATTAAAGCTGGGTGGCACAGTGGCACATTAGTAGAGTTGCTGGATGTGGAGAGGATGTTTCCACTGGGAGAGTCTAGGACCAGAGGGCAAAGGAGATGAGGAGGAAGTATGTGTTAATGTTTTCTGGTTTGTTTTATGTGTGGGGTGGGGGAGGGGTCAGGGGAATCTTTTTTTCAATCTCTTACCTTGCCGGAGATGCGATTGCTTTCCGGGTCGTATTTCCGGTCGCTCTATGACCTAACATCATGGAGCTGGAGGCCTTGCTGCGGACTGACTTTGAGCCCCAACGCGAGGCGTGGACTTATCATCGGAGCCGATTCCTTGCCTGGGATTGATGCTCGAACCGCGGCCTGTGGACATTAACATCGGGAGCTCGCAGTCACGGGAGAGACCGAGTCGGGAACTCCAAAATCGGAGAAGGTTTCGACGAGCCCCGACCCGGGGTCGATCGCCCAGTGCGGGGAGCTGAGATCCCCCGATGTAGGAACTTGATTGCTCCGATGCGGAGGGCCCGCCGCCGACTACGGGAGTTAAGATCAACCCGTCAAAGGAAAGCTCGAGGCCTCCGACCGCGGGAGAACAAAGAAGGGAAGAGATTGATCTTTCTTTTCGCCTTCCATCAGTGAGGAATGTGGAGGAGTCACTGTGGTGGATGTCCATGTTAAAATGTATTTTGTGTGTTCTGTTGCTTTTTATTAGAATGACTGTATGGCAAATTAAATTCCTCGTATGTTGTAAAACATACTTGGCTAATAAAGTATGATTATGATTATGATTTCTTTAGACAGAGGGTCAGATTTCCAGCATCTAGTTTTAGCTTTAGTTTTAGGTTTAGAGATACAGCGTGGAAACAGGCTCCTCGGCCAAACGAGTCCATGCCGACCAGTGATCACCCTATACACTAACACTATCCTATGCATTGGGGATAATTTACAATTTACAGAAGCCAATTAGTCTACAAAGGACAAAGGACTAAGGACAAAGGACATTTATTTGTCACGTACACCAATTGGTGTAGTGAAATTTGTCTTGCCATGCAGCACACAGATAAAGTTAAAGACACAACATTAAAGAATTTAACAATAAACATAAAAAACATCCCCCCACAATGGTTCCCATTATGAGGGAAGGCACAGAGTCCAGTCCCCATCCCCTTGTCCACCCATAGTCGGGCTTATTGAGACCTGTAAGTCTTTGGAGTGTGGGAGGAAACCGGAGCACCGTTGGAAAACCCACGTGGTCAATGGGAGAACAGACAACACCCATAGTCAGGATCGAACCCAGTATTCTGGTGGTGTCAGGCAGCAATTCTACTGCTGCACCACAGTGACAATAGGATGAGGACCACATCCACGGGGCCTTGGTGAACTGCATCTAATTTGATCCAGACTGGGAAAGATCGTCTCAAATAAGTTGTGCATACTGAAGCACACAGAGACTAAACTATTATTTATAAGCTTTGATTAATTTTATCTTTCATTATTAAAGAAGGAATATAATACGTATATCATGTCATTCTGATCTGAAGGCAATAGATCTGTCATCAGTTTAAAAATTGTTTAATGTGACTTACTGCATGTGCTGGTGTTGCAAAATAATTTGTGGTAAAACTTCCCGGATATTGTAGAAGCAAAGAAAACAGTTTTCATTATCCTTCCCTTCTTCAAAAAATCACTCTTGGACAAACTGTTCAATATCGCTTCCACCCTAAATTGTATTGTTCTTTTATGGTCGTGTGCGCCGAGATACAGCGAAACAAAATTGTTTTTGCATGCTCTTCAGGCAAATCATGGTCATATATAACTACAAAATGTAGTACTTAAGAAAACAAATTGCAGAATATTGTGTTACATCTACACAAAAAGTGCAGGCAAAAAAAGTGCAAGAGTTGCAACGAGGTAGATTGGAAGATTAGGAATCCATCTCTGGCTTATGAGAGGTCTGTTCTGGAGTCTGATAGCAGCAGATAAGATGCTGTTTTTGAATCTGGTAACTTATGCTTTCAAGATTTTAACCCTGTCCACACTTGAAACTGTCAGTCACTCTGCCAACCTGTTCATTTATTCCATTTTCTCTAGTCAGATCTCTTTCCCTCTCACATCATCGGGGTGAATTTTACCTGTCATATAAATGCCAGGTAAATGGTTGTTCTTTTCGCATTGTTCCTTTGAACTCTCCCAATGGTTCATTCCCATTTATCACCATTTTTTCCACCAAACCTCCCAACTGTGGCACATACTGGTTATTTTTCTTCATTGCTTGCACTGCATAGGTGATAGAGAGCCCCATCTTTCCCCTCAAAATCCATCCTACCTCTTCTTGCTCCATGGATTATACTTGGAGCATGATCGTTTTATTGAGAGCCTCAAGGCCACCAAAATGCACTGCAGAAAGAGTGGACTACCTTATAAACTGCCAGCTCTCACAGCCTTTTACTGCCCCAGCTGTGGAAACGTCTACAGTTCCCATCTCGACTTTGTTTGCTACATTGGAAACCACAGAACTGGCATGGATGCAGGTCATTCTCTTTCACGTGGGACTGCATAACAGGAAGAAGGCATTTGGTGGAACATATGTGAAAGGAGATGTGCAGAGCAAGTCTTTTACATTGAGAGTGGTGGGTGTCTGGAACACACTGCTAGGGGTGGTGGTAGAAGCAGATGCAATAGTTCAATAGATTGATCTTACGCAGACAAAACAACAAATCTTCCAGTTGTTATTTCCAGATTAATTTGTTCTTTATTGAAGAAGTTGTACAGACAAAAAGATGAACATACTAGATCCTCTTTATTTTTATACAAATTGTAGCTTTCCGTTTTACTATCTGGTAAGAACTGTGTTCTCTTCAACTCCCGTAGCTGGTCTGATTTGGTCACTCCCTATCCAACTATGATATATGTAACACCCATCTATGTATCAAATGTCCACCCCCAAGCATTCAAGAAAATACTGCTAGAAATATCTAGATAAATAATATAATATGCCAACAGTAACTAGCCTAAGCATGAATGGCTCCTACACACCGGCCCCTAATTGTTCTACATATATAACAAAAGAATTACCAATAAACAATAAACATTAAAAGGAACTATAAAAGCTTTACATATTATCAAAAACAAAAGTATGTAATATGTGTTGGCATTCTTGTCTTCTTTTCTTCATTCTACTTTGGCTTCTTCTTTGGCTTCTTATTTGGCTTCTTGGAGCAGACATATCTTTGTTATCGGACTTATCAAGATGTTGCTCTTAGTCTGAAGTCATACTACACGCACAAGACCTTGTGCTTCTGGTATGATCGCCAATATTCTGCCCATAAGCCAAGAGTCTCGTGATGCATTGGAATCAGCCACCAAAACGCTTGTCTATTCAGGCGACCACCTACACTCAGACCACCACCTACTGTACAAATGATTGATTCTTTTGATACCATGTTTACCAGCTTCTAATATTGATAGCTCTTCTTTGAATCTTTGTCTTTGACGGAAAGTGATGCCTGCACTTTCTGCTTGGAGAAGATCTTCAGGACATAAACACTGTCCGCCAAATGTTGCTTTAAAGACTTGCACCTTTTTTAAAAATCAATCTTTTCCTTAAGTTTCCCAGGATTTTCTTCAAAGCTACTCATAGCAATCTCCTTTCTTTTTCGAGTCAACTGCAAGAGCATTGTCCTTATTTTAAGAAGTCAAGCTACCGCAGTCTTCAGATTCTTCCATGATGAGAAATAGGTGATTAGAGAGTATGTTGGATTCAATGAATCCTTGACAATGGTGTTCACTGTGATATCTTGCTTGATTTCTGGATCATTAACAGAGATTGTAGATTCCAAGTTAAAGTTTGTCCACTCTCTGTCTGGCTTACAGAGAAACTCTTGTTCCTTGATCCATCTCTTACTACTTAAGAAGCGGTCTGCTGTTAGTCTTCTAGATGCTTCATCTGCAGGATTTGACTTTGTACCAACATATCTCCATTGTGATACATTAGTAGCATCCCTAACAAAAGAGATCCTGTTTGCTACAAATGTTTGAAAGCGTTTGGTTTTGTTGTTGATGTACTTAAGCACTGTTGTGCTATCGGTCCAGAAGATGGATTTGTCCAGCTGAAGCTGTAATTCCTTTTGCAGCATTATGTCAACTCTGACAGCTAGGACTACAAGCTCCATTCTGGGAATCATCATTTGCTTTTATGGTGCTGCTCAGTAGAAACAATCATTTACACAGAAGTTGTTCTTTACTGTGTTTGTTACCTCTGCTGGAAAGTGAGCTTTGTTGGCTTCAGCAGTCTTCCTTCATGCAAAGTTTGCATAACTTGGTGACAACACTGCTTCAAAAAGATGTAACTTCATCCGGTATTCAACAAGATCTTGCTGTGCATCACCTTCAGGCCACCACAGGAATCGCAAATAGTCAATATGCTTTTCTGATACCTTGACCTGATGAAACATTACTTTAATATCAGCCATCAAAGCAACCGGTTCTTGTCTGAATCTGAAGATAACTCCAAGGAATGAGTTGGTAAGGTCTGGACCCTGCAGCAGTTGGCAGTTGTGATGTCACTTTGAAGTCTGCCCCACAGTCAAATATCACCCTTAAGGCTCCTTTCCTTGAGTGATACACCCCTTGGTGTGGGATGTACCAGAGCTCTCCATCATTTTGATTCAGCTGGTCCACTGGTACCATTTCAGCATAACTATTATCGATCATTTCTGTGAGGAAAGATGTATATTCATCATGAAATTTCTTATTCTTACCAAACCTGTGTTTCAGGCTCTGGATTCGCTGCACTGTAATGCAATGGTTATTCGGCAAACTGACGCTTTCTTATTTGAAAGGTAAGTCTAAACAATAGTGTGTGTCCATCTATCATATTTACTGAGTGATTCATAATATCCAACAACTTTACCTCTTGTCTGTACATTTCTTCTGCTTCCTTGCTGGTTCTTTCATTGAAGTCGTGATTGTATTGCTTGACCAGTAGCTCCTCTAGGTTTACAATGGATATTCGGTTGACAGCAGCAGCAGGGCAGCCATTTTCATCCCTGCTTTTGTTATCTCTTCTCAGGGGACCATAGATGAACCACCCCCGTAAGTCCTCATGGCAAATGGTCCATCCCCTTGGCTGTTTACCAGCTCCCAAGGTTCCAATACCTTTGAAGCGTTTGTTCCGATGAGTAGGTCGATGTCGGAGTCTATTTTAGGAATCTTAATATCCTTCAAGTATCCTTCAGGTCTTCCTGTCTGGGAATGTTTAGATGAGAAACAGGCAAGGTTTTATGTGTGAACACATCAGATAGTTGCATAAAATTGTCTTTGTCCAGATTAGATATTTCCAAACCTGAGATATGATGACTGTTCAAAGGCTTCTCTTGATTCATGGTAAGCAAGATAATCTTAGCCTTTTGTCCTGTAATGTTCAGCCTTCTCATCAAGCTTTCTGTGCAAAAGGTTGTTTAACCTCCATGATCCAAAAATGCTTATGTTTGTAACACAGTATCCTCCTTGTGGCTCTTTACATGTACCGGTATTATGGAGAAGATACAGGTTTCTTCACCGGCCCCAATATGCCCACACATCTGAGAGCATTACTCACAATTGGCTTCTCATTTTTTTCTTCACTGTGTTCTTCCGTTCAACATGAAGTATTTCAGGATGATCTTGTTTGCATACGTCATAAGTCATACGGCTCTTGCAGTCTCTGCTCATGTGTCTTTTCTTCAAACATCCAAAGCAGACTCCCTTCTCCCTTAAGAAGTCTATATTTTCTTTGTGCCCCTTCTTCCTGATCTGTGGACACCACCCTAATGTGTGACCACTTTTATTACAGAACAATCAAGAACCTTGAGTATTAATGATATACACATCTCTTCTCATTCCACCTGTTGTCGGATTTTCTTGCACTGCTGTTTCTACAGGTATTACGGTTGTTGCAAAATTGTTTCCTTTCGGTCCCGATCTTTCTATTGTTTTAGCAAAAGGAGAACCTTTGCCAGTTGCAATTGGTCTAAAATCCTCAATGTTTCCGAAAAGTTGATCTGATAATATCCTCACTTGCTTCTCCATGAAGTCCACCAGGTCAGAAAATTTAGCTCGATGTCCATACTCATCCTGTAGTAGACATGCCCTATCCCTCCACTTGTCTCAGAGCTTGTAAGGCAGTTTTAGAAGGATGTTCTTTATATAGGAAGCAACATTCATTTCCTCCATATAGGTGAGATGTTCCATAGCATTGCAACAACCTCTGCAGAAACAGCGAGAACGCATGCAATGGCTTCACATCCTCTAGTTGATCACTGACCAAGCAAAAGCCTTGACCATGTATGCATTGGCAATCTTATGTTTATTACCAAAATATTTTTAAAGCAGATCTTTTGCCTTTTGATAGCACTTGGCTGGAGGCAAATGTCGGCAACTGTGGACTAGTTCCTTTGGATATCCTCTTGTGTATTGTTCTAGAAAATGCAAGCAATCACTCTTATCAGTAGTTTTTCTTTCCACTCCTTTCACAAATGCCGTTATGAAAAATTCATACTGCAAAGGATCACCATCATAAACAGGAATGTCTCTTGGTGGTAAAGTAGAAGAGAGATTTTGTTCAGTCAAAAGAGTAATAATCTCATTCTGCTTCTTCATTAAGTACCAGATATCAAGTTGGTTTCCATCATTCAGTACAGGGGGAGTAGTGCTCACATGCCCCATGCACACCCTAGCTCGTATGAGTCTGTACACTTTGCTTTTGAAGAGAGTGTTGAGTTAGATGGGTCATAGCATGAGCTCTAACATGTGGCCCATAAGCTGTTTGTTTTGGTCTAACAACCTGTTGCACCTGATCAGGCAAGTATTCATCTGCCTGTACATTTAATTTAGTTGATGTTTCCCTTTGAGCAGCTCCTTTTCTCACATAAGAGCTTCGCCCTTGAGATACTCTAGAGCTGCTTCTTGAACCCGTGGGAACAACTACATTAAACCTTGCATCGGTTGTCGCCAGCTCCATCTCTAATTCCAACTGTTCCATCTCTCTTTTAAAATATTCCTCTTGTGCCTCCAGCTCAAGATCAAGCTTGGCATTGGTTGCTGCCAGCACAGTCTCTTTTCAATTGCTCATTTTCTGCCTCAAGCTTGTGCTTTTTTCTCATGGCGACTGCCCGTTCCAAGGGAACAGCCCTATCTGCCTGAACTTCAATATGAGCAGAGATCCTTGAAGATTCACATGATGCAGAACCAGATTTGTGGCTTGATCTTTGTTTTGAGACATTTGAAATACTTTCTTCAGGTCCAATTTCTTCTGATTCCACAACACTTTGTTGTATGGCACTTTCAACTATAGACTTCGTAGTTTGCTGTCCAACTTCGGATAACCACCTTTCTACATCTTGTTTAAAAACATTAAATGATTCCATTCTTTCTTGAAACCACTGATTTTGCCTTTTAAGCTCCCTTTCAGGCAGTGGTACTTTCACCAATGACTCGTGGTTTTCTCTGACTTCATTGCAGAACTTGATTAATTGAACCAGGTTAGATTGTACTTCATTCATATTCTCATCTGATTTCATGAGCTCCTTCAGCTTTTCATTTAACTTGTTAGCTGGTTTACATATCGTGTTTCTTGACTTCTGATACCTTTCCATGAACAATATCTGGCCCTTTTCAGTGAGTTTAATGGTTCTTCTTTCTTTTCCAGAATCAATTTTACACAGAGAGTGGTGAATCTGTGGAATTCTCTGCCACAGAAGGTAGTTGAGGCCAGTTCATTGGCTATATTTAAGAGGGAGTTGGATGTGACCCTTGTGGCTGAAGGGATCAGGGGGTATGGAGAGAAGGCAGGGATGGGATACTGAGTTGGATGATCAGCCATGATCATATCAAATGGCGGTGCAGGCTCGAAGGGCCGAATGGCCTACTCCTGCACCTATTTTCTATGTTTCTAAGTTCCACATCTCCCTCTTGTGGCTAAGCTTTAGACATACTGGCTCACTATCCCTTTAAGACGTATTGAGAAGTGATTCTCGCGAGTTCTGGCGTGTTTGCCCTCGACTCATAATCTCCATAGTGACAGCCATTTTCTAATACAGCTTATCTTTAAGCAGCCGCTGTTCAAGGCAGCTTTTTTTTAATAGCAGCTGTTCCAATAAAGCTTAATATTGTACGTTTAGCTGTACGTACTCACGCTCTCTGCACGTTGGCTTTCGAAGTTTCCAATCTCCGATAGTCTGATAAGCACCGGTAGCGATCTTGTCCAGTTGACGGCGTCAGGCAGATCCTTTGTTCCAGGTTTTGACAAGCCCCAGTTTCACTCATAGTGAACAGTTCTTACTTTAATGTAATGGCAATTTCTAACCTTTTCCATGTCCAACTTTCCATTGCCATTACTACACGGGAATGTGAGAGAGAACTTACGCAGCCAAAAGAACGAATCTTACAGTCATTATTTCCAGCTTAATTGATTCTTTATTGAAGAAGTTGTACAGACAAAAAGATGAACATGTTTGCTACCTTGGAAACCACAGAACTGGTGTGGAAGCAGGTCATTCTCTTTCACGTGGGACTGTATAACAGGAAGAAGGCATTTGATGGAACATATGTGAAAGGAGATGTGCAGAGCAAGTCTTATACATTGAGAGCGGTGGGTGCCTGGAACACACTGCTAGGGGTGGTGGTAGAAGCGATGCAATAGTTCAATGGATTGATCTTACGCAGACAAAACAACAAATCTTCCAGTTGTTATTTCCAGCTTAATTTATTCTTTATTGAAGAAGTTGTACAGACAAAAAGATGAACATACTTGATCCCCTTTATTCTTATACAAATTGTAGCTTTCCGTTCTTACTATCTGGTAAGAATTGTGTTCCCTTCAACTCCCGTGGCTGGTCTGATCTGGTCACTCCCTCTCCAACTATGATATATGTAACGGCCATCTACGTATCAAATGCCCATCCCCAAGCATTCAAGAAAATACTGCTAGAAATATCTAGACAAAATAATATAATATGCCAACAGTAACTAGCCTAAGCATGAATGGCTCCTACACTTTCCTTTAAGGATTATTTATATGATTACTGTTGGATTCTGTTGCATCAGGATTTGGGGATAGAAAATTATAGACCAACAAACTGGCAAAGAAAGTTCTGATTAAGGACATACAAGCACCTACAGGTTTGGAAACTGAAGCAATTGATAAACTGATGGAGGAACTCAGCAGGCCAGGCACTTTCCATGCAGCGAGATGGATGGTTAACAGTTGAGGGCAAGACCCTTCAGGACTAAAAGAGTTGGGTAGATTATCAGTGTAGTGAGACAATGTTGAGGAGGAAAGGGGCTGTCCCACTTGGGCGACCTAATCCACGAGTTCTGGCGAGTTTACCCTCGACTCATACTCGCAGCATGGTCGACACGAGGTCCGAGGAGTTCTTTGTAACTCTCTTTCATGCTCGAGAGTAGTCACCGTGTACTCGAGGCCTCAGCTAGGTCGCGGCGTATTTTTCAACATGTTGAAAAATGCCCACGAGTAAAAAAAGGTTGCCATGGAAAAAATCGATACTGTTTTTACTCGTAGGTTTAGTCGTAGTAGGTCATAGTAGGTCGGCATGTTAGTCGTAGGTAATCAAGGGTAGTCAAAGGTAGTCGAAGGTAGTCGTAGATAGTCTTCATCATAGTCGAAGGGAGGTCGAATGGAGGTCGAAGGGAGGTCGAAGGGAGGTCGAAGGAGATCGAATAAGGTCGTCTTCACTCTCCACTATTCGGTGTCCAATTTTCCCGAAGCTAGTCGAAGCTAGTCGAAGCTAGTCATCAACATAGTCGAAGGAGGTCGAAGGAGGTCTTCTACATAGTCGAAGGAGGTCTTCAACATGACATTTTTTCAAACTCTCCTGAACTCGCCAATTAGGTTGCCCAATTGGGACAGCCCCTTAAGGGAAGAGCTAGGAAGCGATAACTGGATCCAGGTGATGAGGTTCTGATTGGCAGAAAGAGTCACGTGGGGAGGGAAAAGTTGAATCGCTGACAGAGGCTCAAAAGGATGTGGAGATAACAGAAGGCTGCAGATTATGGAATATGTTTAACAAAATAAAGGTGGACCACAATAAGGGAGGAATGACGGGTTGATGGGAACAGTGCAAGACGGGGATTAGGGTACATTCCCATACTGACCTTTCTGCCCTGGACCTCCTCCACCGTCAGAGTGAGACCACATGCAAATTGGAGGAACAGCACCTCATACTTTGCTCCTGCAACTTACAACCCAGCGGTATGAATGGTGATTTCTCCAATTTCAAGTAACTCCTGCATTCCTTCCCCTCCCTTCTCTCCCCTTCTCCCCAACCCTAGTCGTCCTACCAATTCCACTGTTCACATCCTTGTATCTCTCTTGTTACCACACCTTCCCCACCCAACAATGGGCCATTATGGGGACCAAACTTCCTGAGGTGATCTGTTGCCAGCCCTGTTTGTTCTGGCCTTTTCTCGCCTCACGTTTATATTACCCCCCCCCCCCCCCACCCCCACTCTCCCCGAACTCGACCTCTACTCTCAGTCTGAAGAAAGGTCCTGACTTGAAACATCACCTATCCTTTTCCTCTATGATGCTGGCTAACCCATTGAATTACTCCAGCATGTTTTGTGTATCTAAGGGGATTAGCGACTTTGTGGGAGAAGTGTGTTGGTGATGGGCAGATGGGGTAGGTAGAGGAGCGGATAGAAAATAGGGGGCTGGGTGGAAAGTTGGAAAGAAGGAGATATGTGAGAAGACCTGGGTTGATCTGTGAGACACGAGAGGGACGGAGGGAGAACAGGTTACCTGAAGTTGGAAAATTGGGATATAGGTTAGTTCTGTAGGCAGTTTCATAAATAAGGTGCCTTTGTTTTGAGGATAAATTCCTGACACTATGCACTGCCTTAGATAGTAAGGAAGGTATTGAGACATTTAGTACCCATTCTAGTTGATGACCTGCTGTGCCATGGGTGAACCTATCAAGGCCGGCACTTTGCCGGAACTGATTGATCATGGACTTTGGTGGATCTGTGCCGATACTCCAGAAGCCAAGCAGCTGCTGTTTCTTCTCTGCTTCTTGTTGCTAAAAGCGTTTAAACCAGAAGAGGAGGGGGGGGGGGGCAAAGAGAGCTTAGGAAAAAGTTGCTGGGGAACAAAGTTCACATGTGACTTGCAGTTAAAGGAGTAACATGAATGTTTCATAATGTAATGTGCTGACAGATATCTATAGTTCTGTAGCGTGAAAAGGAAGAGAAACAGATGTCATGGCAAACATTCAGCTGGCATCTGTCTTTCTATTTCTCTCCCTCTCTCTGGTTACCCATACTCTGTCCATCTGGAAAGGTCCCTCCTCTGAAAGAAAAAGCCTGTGGTTGGGAAGTGGTAACACCTGTGGCTAATTTTGCATGTGTTATTGGTTCCCTCTTCCTCTGCGAAGAATACAACAAAAACAAAAAATGCAGGTATTTAAATCTTTCAACAGTAAGCCGTTCCGGTTCACCCACATCCTCCTACACCAAATCAGCCCCCATTGGAAGGAGGAGGACTGCGTGAAGACCAAATAAAATATTCAAAGCAATCATATTAATGCTGACTCAGCTGAACAGGAACATGTCTTATCCGCTAACACTACATTCTACACTCGGTTTCCTTTCTCCTTCGGCACTACCTTTACGGTTTGAATGTACTGATGTATGGATTTGCCTGGACAGTACGCAAAACATTTTCTTTCACTGTTTCTCCGTACATGAGATAATAATGAACCATTTACCAATTACTTCCGAAGATAGACACAACATGCTGGAGTGACTCAGCGGGTCAGGCAGTATCTCTGGAGAAATGGTTAGGTGATGTTTTGGATTGACACCCTTCTTTGTGTCTTGACCCAAAACATTACCTATTCCTTTACTCCAGAGATGCGACCTGACCCGCTGAGTTATTCCAGATGTTTTGTCTCGATCTCTGGTGTACACACCATCTGCAGTTCCTTCCTAACAATTTCTTCTAATTGCCCTTGCTATCGAAGAGGAACATCTTGCCTATGTTGTTGCTACAGAATATGCACAAAAGAGAATAAATGGGTAGCTGATATTTGGGCTGAACATAAATCACTTGACCACAGCCACACCACCTCCATCACAAGCATGAAACTGTCACATTTATTTATCTCGCTCCAACTCGTGACACTGGGCGGCACCGTGACGCAGCAGTAGAGTTGCTGCCTTACAGCGCCAGAGACCTGGGTTCGATCCTGACTATGGGTGCTGTCTGCACAGAGTTTGTACCTTCTCCCTTGTACCTTCATGAGTTTTCTCCGGCTGCTCCGGTTTCCTCCCACACTCCACAGATGTTCTGGTTTTAGGTTTATTGGCTTCTGTAAATTGTAAATTGTAGGATAGTGCTAGTGAATGGCATGATTGCTGATCGGCACAGACTTGGTGGGTTTCCACATTGTATCTTTAAAGTCTAAATTAAAGTCAATGAATGTGTACTGCAGGACCTTTAAGAAAATTGTGTTGATATGTTATTCTATCTGCTTTGCCAATTACCCCCTGACATAAGAAGTGAATACACTTTAGATCTTTTCATTTCTAACTGCTGGCGGGACATCAACGGCCTCAAATTTTAGACTCCCCTTACCTACTCTAACCTCTCCCCCCCTGAACGTATCGCCCTCCACTCACTCTGCAGCAACCCCGACTTGGTAATCAAACCCACCAACAAGGGAAGTGATGTGGTAGTCTGGCATGCTGTCCTCTACCGGACTGAGGCCAGGCAACAACTCTCAGACACTTCCTCCTACTTATCCTTGGACCATGACCCCACCGACGAGCACCAGGCCTTAATCTGACTCACCATTACTGACTTCATCTCTTCCTGCTCTCTGCCCCCTAAAGCGTCCAACCTTATTGTTTCCCAGCCCCGCAAGACCCGATTTTATCTTCAACCCAAAATCCACAAACAGTACTGTCCTGGCAGACCCATTGTTTCTGCTTGTTCATACCCCACCAAATTAATTTCCACATACTCGACTCCATCCTATCCCCGCTGGTCCAATCCCTCCCTACCTACGTCCAAGACACCTCACACACTCTTCGTCTCTTCAGTGATTTCCGTTTTCCAGGCCCCCACTCTCTCATCTTTACCATTGATGTCCAGTCACTCTACACCTCCATCCCCCACCAGGAGGGTCTTAAAGCCCTCCGTTTCTTCTTCGAGCGCAGAACCAGCCAATTTCAATCCACCAATACTCTTCTCCACCTAGCAGAGCTGGTCCTTACCCTCATCAACTTCTCCTTCAACTCACGACCAAACAGGTGACACCCCGCGGTCGCCATCGCGGTCTAGGTTGCCATCGTGGTCGCGGGGTGACACCTGTTTGGTGGTGAGTAGTCACCCAAAGAGTCGTACCTTTTTCTGGTCACCGCTGGATTTTCAACATTTTGAAAATTTTCGGCGACCTGCTGCGCCTATGACGGGTGCCGGCAAGTCGCTGAAAAAATCATGTAAGTGGGACAGGCCCTTAAGGGTATCAAGAACCAGAGGACATAGGTTTAAGGTGAGGGGGAATGATTGAGCGGTAACTTTTTTGCACAAAGTATGGTGGATGTATGGAAGGAGGTAGATGAGGCAGGTATTATCGCAATGTTTAAGGAACATTTAGTCAGGTACATACATAGGGTAGGTTTAGAGGGATACGGATCAAAAGCAGGCCAGTGGGACTAATGTAGATGGGGCATGTTGGTTGGCGTAGGCAAGTTGGGCCAAAGGGCCTGTTTCCTCGCTGTATGTCTATCAGAGATTCTGAAATGTCTCTATCATTGGCTTTATAAGTGTATGACAATTTGTTAGCCGTTGGCTGCTTGTGGCTCAGCTCATTAATACATTCCATAAAAACTCAATCAAACAAGAAAGAATGAGACAAGCTGGAGCTCAGATGTGGATGATTCTAACCTACTGCTTGGCTGCTGCAACTGCTGGTGAGCCTGAAAGTGTAGAGGCCACATGAGGAAAGGGGCCAGATGCAAAGTAGTATCAGACCATGTAACACTGTAGAACTGATAACTGCATATTGCTGTTCGTTATTTCATTTTGCTCTATCTTAATACAGGTAAACCATCGATTTTCTGGCACCTTAGGTTCTAGAGCCTTGCCGGATTATCCATTTTGGCGGACCAACAGAGGTCACGTAATAATAATTCAACAATACACCTCAGACCCATTAATTACACCCCTCCCATGTCTCTAAAGCATGGGCTGCTAGAAACTTAAATAAAGAATTAACAATTAACAAAGAAGTAAACAATTAAATTATTTAACATATTTGATCAAATTGACGTTGAAGTTTTTAATATTTTGTTTCAATGAGGCCAGCAAGGGTCCTGTCATCTTCAGAGCCACCTCTTATATGAAGTTGGCTCATTTAGCTCTCATAATCAGGAAAGGCTCCGCGCAAGTGCGTATAGACTATCGATCAGTGATGGAAATGGGGTTTAGGAACTAGGGGTACTCTAAGGTCCGTGAGGCTGAGGTTGGGAAGGAAGGGGGGGAGGGTTATGTGCAGTCATACCCATGTAAGTGTACAGGAATGCATAATTTGTTTATTGTTTATTAATAATATAGTTTATTGTGTATTATATGTCATAGCTGCTTTCTTGCATCTCTCTCTCTCAGACAGACGAAAGGAACGATCATAGAGTGGAATAGATGACATTTCGGGTCGAGACCCTTCTTCAGACTGACAGTCAAGGGAAAGGGAAACAGAAGATATAGGCATATCTTCCATTAATTTGTCCTTAGTACCGTCTATATCTCTTGTTCCTCTTTCCCCTGACTATGATCGTTGCTTTCGTCCGTCTGTCCGCTCGCCCTTGAATTAAGTAGCGCAGAATAAAGCTGTGAATTCACGCCATTCCCCTCCCATTCCCAATCTGACTTTTCTGTCCCAGGCCTCCTCCATTGTCAGAGTGAGGCCCAGTGCAAATTGGAGGAACATCACCTCATATTTCGCTTGGGTAGCTTACACCCCAGCGGTATGAACATTGACTTCTGTAGCTTCAAAAAGCCCTTGCTTTCCCTCTCTCTCCATCCCCTCCCCCTTCCCAGTTCTCCCACCAGTCTTACAGTCTCCGACTGCATTCTATCTCTGTCCCACTCATCCCCGACATCAGTATGAAAAAGGGTCTCAACCCGAAACGTCACCCATTCCTTCTCTCCAGAGATGCTGTCTGTTCCGTTGAGTTATTCCAGCATTTTACATAGATACATAGAAAATAATTGCAGGAGTAGGCCATTCAGCCCTTCGAGCCATTCAATGTGATCATGGCTGATCATCCACAATCAGTACCCTATTCCTGCCTTCTCCCCATATCCCTTGATACCACTAGCCCTAAGAGCTCGATCTAACTCTCTTTTGAATACATCCAATGAATCGGCCTCCACTGCCTTCTGAGGCAGATAATTCCACACATTCATAACACTCTGGGTGAAAAGGTTTTTCCTCATCTCAGTTCTAAATGGCCTACCTCGTATTCTTAAACTGTTGCCCTTGGTTCTGGACTCCTCCAACATCGGGAACATGTTTCCTGCATCTAGCGTGTCCAATCCCTTAATAATTTTATGTTTCTATAAGATATCCTCTCATCCTTCTAAATTCCAGTGGATACAAGCCCAGTTGTACCATTCTTTCATCATATGACATTTCTGCCAGCCCGGGAATTAATCTTGTGAACCTACGTTGCACTCACTCAATAGCAAGAATGTCCTTCCTCAAATTAGGAGACCAAAACTGCACACAATACTCCAGGTGTGGTCTCACCAGGGCCCTGTACAATTGCAGAAGGACCTCTTTGCTCCTATACTCAAATCCTATCATTATGAAGGCCAATATGCCATTAGTTTTCTTCTCTGCCTGCTGTTTCTTGCATGCTTACTTTCAGTAACTGATCAACAAGTACACCCAGGTCTCGTTGCACTTCCCCTTTTCCTAATCTGACACCATACAGAAGAAGGGTCTCGACCCAAAACGTCACCCATTCCTTTGCTCCAGAGATGTTACTTGACCCGCTGAGTTACTCCAGCATTTTGTGTCTCCCTGCCATTCAGATGATAATCTGCCTCTTGTTCTTGCTACTAAAGTGGATAACCTCACATTTATCCACATTATACAGCATCTGCCATGCATCTTCCCACTCACCCAACCTATCCAAGTCACCCTGCATCCTCATAGCATCCTCTTCACAGTTCACACTGCCATCCAGTTTTGTGTCATCTGAAAATTTGCTAATGTTACTTTTAATTCCTTCATCTAAATCATTAATATATATTGTGAATAGCTGCAGTCCCAGCACCGGGCCTTGAGGCACCCCACTAGTCACTACCTGCCATTCTGAAAGGGAACCGTTAATTCCTACTCGTTTCCTGTCTGCCAACCAATTTTCTATCCATGTCAATACCCTACCCCCAATACCATGTGCTCTGATTTTGCCCACTAATCTCCTGTGTGGGACCTTATCAAAGGCTTTCTGAAAGTCCAGGTACACTACATCCACTGGCTCTCCCTTATCCATGTTACTGTCTACCTGTTAGGGATAACATTCATTTCTTTTCAGTCATTTTTGAATGACACATAATTTCAATTCAATTCAAAATGTACAGGTCTATTACCCAGAAGATCTTGGAACATTTCACATTGTTTGTAAATGCTCTGCACAGTCTACTCTTCTGCCTCACTTTCGCAAAGTTTACTTAAATTTAGCCTTGTTTTCTGACTCATCCTTCTCCCTCTTAACTAGTATATCGAATACCATTCAACGTGGCTGCTCGCCAAGCGTTCTCCCTCTTAACTAGTATATCGAATACCATTCAACGTGACTGCTCGCCAAGCGTTACTACACCATTAACTAATTGACTAACTCAGACTAATTATTCATTATTTTTTGTTAGCTGAAAGACATATCGGTCCAGAAAAATTGAACACAATATTCTAACTATGGCACAACCAATGATTTATACAAGTTTTCTATTAGCTTCTTAACCATTATTTCCCATTTGAAAATGTAGCATATCATTTACTTTTGAAAGTTTGTATATCTGAACCCTGATTTTTTAAATGTGCACATTTTATGCATCTCTTTTCTCCAAAATCCCTCCCAAAATACATAGAGTTTTCGAGAGTGGAGAGAGGCACGGAGGCAGAGAGAGAGGCATGGAGGCAGAGAGAGAGAGGCACGGAGGCAGAGAGAGAGAGAGGCACGGAGGCAGAGAGGCAAGGAGGCAAATAAAATAACGTGGAATAATAAAATAACGTGACTTTACCTGAGCCCGTGCTCGTGGTCTGGTAGCCCTGACAATGAGAAATTCTCCCTTGAATTTTATTTAAAGGAACGCAGTGTTAAAACACAATTACATTTACTGAGGAATGTGGATCGATGTATTGATGACACATTGTATAACTACTGTTAACTACTGGCTGTTAACGTGCTAACAGTGGCAGTTAACAAATCGTTTACGTCTGAGTTGAATAAATTGAGAAATGTCTCGAATCTTTTTGCAGTACTCATTAAACCCGAGCTGGAAATTGAAACTAGGGGAACGCCGTACCCCTGCGTACCCACCCATTTCCATCACTTCTATCGATCATGAATTTGCACAAGTTCAGTGTGATCCAGTTCCCCAGTATTCATCCTAATTTAGTCCTGATGCGGGGTCTTGACCCCAAACATTGAAAAATAATTCCCTTCCACCCTTTCTGCAGATGCTGTTCAACATGTTGAGTTCTTCCAGCAGTTTGTTGTTTTTTGTTCCAGATTGGTGCGATTATTCTTTGAAGCACCTCCCCCCAGTGCCATTCAGTTTTAAACCTGATAAACTGTGAGATGCCAGAAGGTGATTGTGAAGGGGGAGAGGCAGATTAAATAGTTTAATCATGGAAGAGTTGTAGCATGGAAACAGACCTTCATTCCCCACCGAGTCCATACTAACCATCGATCACCCATTCACACTAGATCGGTGTTATCCCACTTCCTCATCCAATCTCCAAATATTAGGAGGAATTTACAAAGGTATTAACTAACCTACAAACCCGCATGTCTTTGGGATGTGGGAGAGAACTGGAGGAAATTCAAATGGCCACAGGGAGGACGTAAAAACTCTATACACATAGAGGCTGTGGTCAGGATCAAACCTGATGATGTAAGGTAGGATCTCTGGTAATGTGAGACAGCAGCTCTACCAGCTGTGCCACTGTGCTGCCCTTGAATGAACAAAATTGTGCTGGGAGAGTTTAATATGGTGAATGTAGTGTCAACCACTTAAGATTCAAGAGCCAATATAATGTGAATGCAATGACAAATAAATTAGAACTTCAGAGAAGAGAAATTTTGATGTCCATGTACACAAGTGTCTAAACATCGGTTCATAGTTGAAAGAAACAAATCAAAAACAGTAATGAAATGTCAGTGTTTATCTCGAGTGGTGGCTGTTATTTATCAGTGTTTGGTCAGGATCCATCTGGAGTACAGGTTTCAGTTTTTGGCAACTAACTTCAGGAAGGATATATTGGACATTATGGGAGTGCAGCCCAGATTTACAAGAATATATCTGGGCTTTTGAAGAATCACCACTGCTGCCTTCAGCTAACAAATGTCAACAGTTTGTATATCCTCACTGGAATAGATCCATCAGACATACACTGAGCTGCAGCCAGCCAGAGAGAAAGGAAACATCAAACCAAGGATGCCGAACATGCTTTCCACAGTCACACTGCTGCAGAAAAATGCCTGACATTGCACTGCATTTAAAAAGTGCCACGATGTGTAATTGAAAAGCTGTACAGAGGACAATTAACCTACCGATCCTCTCGCCTTTGGGATGTGGGTGGAAATCGGAGCACCCGCAGGTCTTTTA
Organism: Malacoraja senta; assembly: GCA_038087875.1. Lineage (NCBI taxonomy): Eukaryota > Metazoa > Chordata > Chondrichthyes > Rajiformes > Rajidae > Malacoraja > Malacoraja senta. The sequence goes on along the minus strand of CM075984.1, from coordinate 18,610,954 downwards.
AAGCGGAGATTGATAGGATCTTAAGGGAGTCAATGATTACGGGCAGAAAGCAGAAGAATAGGGTTGAGAAGGAAAGATAGATCAGCCATGATTGAATGGTGGTGCAGACTCGATTGGGTCCAATGGTCTAATTCTTCTCGCATGTCTTACGGTCTTATGGTCTTATTGAAACCCATGCAATCACAGAAAAGAATATGCTGTGTATCTGATGTGTGATGGTGCGATCATCAGTGAGGTCTTTCTTGATCTGTAGAGGCACAATGAACTAAATGGTCCGCTTGGGTGTGGTACATTTTGTATCATTTTCTGATCCTGTGAACCATATAGTGAAATATAGTTCTTGGTATACCTACCCACTTGAGGATGCCTGCTGCAGTGATCTAGTTTTTGCGAAACCTAACAAATCCACCCAACACAGTGGTATAGCGGTAGAGTTGCTGCCTCATAGTGCCAGAGACCGGAGTTTGATCCTGACTACGAGTGCTGCCTGTATGGAGTTTCCATGTTCTTCCCGTGACTGTGTGGGATTTTTCCGGGTGCTCCGGTTTCCTCCCACACTCCAAAGTTGTACAGGTTTGAAGGTTAATTGATTTTGATAAAATTGTAAATTGTCCGTAGTGTGTAGGATAATGCTAGTGTATCGTGTGATTGCAAGTTGGGCAAACTCGGCGGACCGAAGGGCCTGTTTCCGCACGCTACAGGTATCTCTAAAGTAAAGCCTAACAATAGAAATAAACATAAAAAATGCTGAAGTAACTCAGCGGGTCAGGCAGCGTCACTGCAGAAAAGGAAAGGTGACATTTAGGGTTGAGACCCTTCTTCAAACAATGGAAAAATATCCGTCTTTGAAGGACAGATATGAGAAAATGAATTTAGGTCGAATGGTCCAGATTTTATTTTGGGGATTAGAATAAGATCATTCCTGGTTATATATACAGTGAAACAAAAATCTGGAATTTGCTGTCCATCCTGGTCCTCCACAAACTTTGTGCGACTTGCACGCCTGAATTAAAGTTGATCTTGTGGAATTCCGTAAGACCTGAGCATGGTGACCAGGCTGTTGTAGGCATAGATGTGTGTTTTAAGCTAACACTAGACTAAGAGGGACCCGTTGGGTCCCAGTCACACGGGAGGCCTGGTCCCCCAACGCAATATTCCACCACTCACCCATTGCCCCAATGCAATCCCGTTCCCCCAATGCAATTTTCCACCATGCAACCTTAGCCCCTAACTGCGCAGGCATGGCTGACGGGGTCCCGTCGTGACGACTCTGATCCCCCCTCCTCCCCTCACTCCCCCCCCACTCCACCTCTTGCCCTTCCCCCCCACGCACTCACTCCATCCTCCCTCCACCCCCCGCCCACCCCCCCATCCACTTGGCGGTTCTCCGGCGGCACAGCATTTCCCGCCCATTGTGTTCTCATTGTGACGTAGAACCTGCAGGTATTCCTGCACAGGCGAAGCTGACGGGCACGGCAAGTGGAAAAGGGATGGCGGGGTGGGGCTTGTGGGCGGGGTGGTGGGAGGGTGTATGGGCAGGGGGGTTGTGTGGGGGGATGGGAGCGTGGGGGCTGTGGGCAGGGGGAGGGGAGTGTGTGGGTGGGGGGAGGGGAGTGTGTGGGCAGGAGGGAGGGGAGTGATTGGGCAGGGGGGAGGGGTGGTGTGACCGCTGAACCGCTGGACCACTGGTCGCTGGTGGCTGGTCGTTCTCCTCCA
>CM075984.1:18580229-18609038 GCA_038087875.1 Malacoraja senta | reverse complement strand
ATGATATTCCAACGTAAATTGAGACTAGATAAATTATTACAGGATATTCTGTTTTGATCGCACCCATGTGACTAACATACACCACCACCATAGTGTATCAACTTAACGTTGAGCATGCAGATTATGCATATTCACTCAATAACCCTTTAACCGATAGAATGCACCTAGTGTGTACAGGTAGTTCATACCAATAACTGAATAATTGTTAATTGATGCAAATCACCTCCGCCTCTGAATTAGATGGCATTCATAATTTTCCACCTTAGAGCCCCATCAGTTTATAATATAAGCGAATTTTCACTGACCAGATTACTGGAGCAATGCTGAATACTGTTCGTCTACCATAATGACCTTGGTAGCTTCAGCTGGTAATAGCATAATGTCTGTCACAAGACCTACATGGCATTTGAGAGATTACTACTTTGCACAATGTAAGTTCCCCCACTTGCACAGCTGAATTACAGCCACTATTGCCAATTATACTTAATGAAGAGAAGGATGTTTTATCACAACAAGATTGTTCAAGGCTCCTATTAATTCCAATCTCTTACCCCAGGGTGGAGTCACAGGCTAATTAATAGTTAAAGGTAAATCCCAATGATGAACAAATCTAGTTGGTATCACCTGCATTTACTTAAACATAGTTTGAGGCTGAAACAGTTGATTTTAACAACATACAGTGTTAGAATATCCTCAGACAAGACATAACAAATGTTTTTGAGCTCTGAGCAGTCCAAGCATCGGTTTTAGTAATCTGGTAAATAACCTGGGAACTGAAGTTAACCCATTTTGCAATGTTTTTTATCATTGCCCTTATCCAGATAAATTTCAAAATGTCTCCGGTGATCTCTGTAAATGGGAACATCCTAAGGAAATCAGATGCGAAGTTCCTTTTTTGGGAAAATTTATACTGCACATGCGAGTTAAACGACATTCTGCCTGTGAATTCCGTACCTGCTCGAGCAACAACTCTGGCCCTTTTTTCCGAGCCAGTCCCAAAAGCCATTCCTGGCCATAATACTGAGCCTGCCTCGAAAGACAACTCTGGCCCAATTCTGTGCTTGGAATCTTAGTATTGCACAGTTTTACATGGTTAGATGCCAACCATTTGTGTGTTGTAAGGCCACTAGGACCCCTTTCATCCTTACAAGGGGAATGCTATTTTCATATAACACATAAACTAAACACATGTTATCATTATCATTAGTACAAAAAACAAGTGTAAATATTACCAACTTGTAGATGGTCCCATATTTTTCCTGAGCCCGACTTGGGTCTCGGATTTAAGACTTCTGTCCAGCTTTCATGCTGCCACTAACTTCAGTGAACTGCTTACTGCCAATGAAGGCGTAGGGTGTGTTGTTGCCGCAACGATGAAGCTTTGCTCGTTGTTGGTACCTCGATTGGTCCGACAGCTTTTGCTTCCTTATCCAGGTTTTACCTGTTGAATAGGTCTTACCTCAAGAGAAGGTTCGGCGGGTTGTCTTTAATGTCACCCCTGAAGCGTTGTTCATTCCCGGCATTTATAGCATGAGGGGAACTCTAGCCCCTTCCGGGTATTCTCCACCTTCGTTTGCGAGGACTCCCTTGAATCCATACGCATTTATTCCAGTACGTTCCACAGACATACTTTTAGAATTTTGAAGTTGGTTACACTAACCACTCGTACTCTCTTTCACAGAGAAGGATTCTTGGACAGCCATGAACAGGTGCTGCCGCAGGCCCCTGCCTCGTAGTATGCTTACCAGCTATACCTTCGATCTCGGAGTCAGAGCAAACTGACTTCGTGTGTTCACTTCCTTTCGAATATAAAACTCCTTTTGCTGGAGCATATCATGCTGGAGCTATGCTCAACAGCCTTTCTTGGCTTTATGCCTTGGGGTATGCTTTCAAATACATCCAACCTCAGGGTCAGAACAAGCTCCTTTTGCTGTAGCATATCGTGATGGGACATCCTTTCCATCAGGAGCTCTTTCCAGACAGCCCTTCAACAGGTGCTGCTGCCACGGCCCCTGAAGAGACCCGCGGATATAAAGCTCCTCTTGCTGGAGCATATCATGCTGGAGCTATGCTCAACAGCCTTTCTTGGCTTTGTGCCTTGGGGCATGCTTTCCAATACCTCCAACCTCAGGGTCAGAACAAAACTGCCCTGGTAAGCTCAACCTCCTCCATGAGGGAGACATTATGCAGCCCATCTACAGGTGCTGCTGCCATGGGCCCCTAAGAGGACCCAAGGATATAAAGCTCCTCTTCATGGAGCAGATCTTCCCTATACATAGGTATGTTACAAAACTTACCTTCAGTCGCGCTGTAATTCTGCCACTGGCCGTGTGCGCGATTTTGGCGCCTTTAAGGGGGGGGCGGGGTTAAAACGCGGTTTCTCCTCCCTTGTCCTGGAAATATTTTGTTGGAGTACAAACCTTAGCTGACAAAATTGTTCCTAGTGGCCTTTTGTGAATTTTTTATTTTTATTAAATCGTCAATGTCAGCGCTACAGTCATTTTAAAAGCAGCTCCTGAAGCGTCAACGCCGATAACGGGGACGGATTTCACACAATGGACAGGTAAACGAAAGTGCTTTCTTTAAATGTATAAAAGTGCTTCTTAAGAAGCCTTTAATTCACATTTTGTCATGCGACACGGTGATTTTATTCCCCGAATTAACGGCAGTATTTTTCATGCCAATACGGGGTTAAATTCACCGCAAATGAACGTTCCAAATGATCGCGTTCCAGCAAATCCTCACTCGCAAGATGAATTAAATGCCCAATCATTTACAGGTATTAAACATTCAATTCCTTCCATTTGGCCTGTAAATTCATGAAAATTAGATTTAAAAATTATGTTATATTGTGAATTATTGTGTGAGTGTTATTTGGACACTTAGGCTATTTAAAAATGTTAATCTATTCTTAAGAAATTGATAGATGTTTAGATCTATTAATTGAATTTTGTAATTAGCTAGAATTAGGTAACTAACTAATTATATGCTTTACTTTCATGTCTTCGAAGTAAGATTGTTTCATATTTGTTTCAGAATGCTTCAATCTATAATACCTGAAAATTTCTTTCAGTTACCATAATTATTAAGAAAGTTATGGGCTTTTAACTGTCCTCGATCACAGCTTTTGTGTTAAGTCAATGGAAAAGCAATAGGGAACTAGATGCTAATTTCTGAGTATGATAATGGCCATAACTTTTTTAATACTGAAGATATGAAAGTGAATTAAGTGTCAAATTAAACTTCTTTTTATGCTTTATCTGATGGGATAAATTGCAGACTTTATTTTTTAAATCTCAAAATTTTGTAACATTGCTACTATACAGCCCTTGAACAGGGCTGCTGCCAAGGGCCCTTAAGAACCGTGGATATAAAGCTCCTCTTCATGGAGCTGATCTTCCCTATACAGCCATTACTTGAAGCTGCTGCCACGGACCCATGGGGTGACCTCACGGATATAAAGCTCCTCCTGGAGCCTGTCGTGATGGAGCATCCTTTCTATCAGGTGCTCCATCTTTACCAGACGTCCATTGACGGCGCTTTTATTGGGAGGTGAATCCTCCTGGCCCAATCCACGGGCTTGCTTTTGAGTGGCTTTTTCCCCCCACAGGATTGGCCATGCTGCAGTCGGCACCCTGATACTGCAAGGACTTACCCCTCCATGGGAACCACAGCGGTCTGGAAGCCGCTAACCGCCTTGTCAGCGGCTGGAGTAGCGCACCCGACGCCGCTGTCTCCCGCGTTCCGCGGTCTGGACCGGGTCTTCCAACAGCCCAAAGCCGGTTTCCCCGTGGCTTGACTGGACTGCACTACAATATCCAGCAGGACATCTCTGTAAGAAGAGGTTCCCGCAAGAAAACACAACCTAGTAAGTATTACAAACTTACCTGCAGGTTTAAACTTACCGCTGGCAGGAGCACTGAACCCGTTGCGCTGACCAGCCTGCCAGTCCGGTGCTTCATCAGTGCGGATGACGTAATGACGTGCGTGCGGACTGGCGGGGCTTCTTCACGGAATCACTCACGTGACTCCGAAGTAAAATTATCATTTTGAAAGACCCAATGAAGTTGAAATTATTGTGGAGGTATACTATGCACGCTTCTTTTCCATTGGTATTGCAGAGGGAGTATTATGCCTCCCAAAAAAGTTCTTAGGACTAAAGGGCCTGTCCCACTTAGGTGATTTTTTTGGCGACTGCCGGCGACTGTCACAGTCAAAGCAGGTCGCTGAAAAAGCGGCGACTGGACCCCCCCACGACAATATCTACGCAAGCTACGACAATCTACCACCTGGTCGATGTCAAGCTATGGCAAGCTACTGACAACCGGCGACCCATTAGGACGTCAACCTACGACCACACATGCGACAACCTACGACAACCAAAGTCAACCTACGTCCACCCGCGACAAGCTATGACAAGCAACAACCCTGTTGGCAACAACTGAAGACAATTCAGTCGCCGGTACCTGTCGCCGGTTAACGTAGGTTGACGTAGGTAGTCGCCAATGGAATTCACTGAAGTCAGCACCCGTCGACAACCAACGTCACCTGGCGACAACCTGCGTCATCCTGATGACAACCTACGACAGCACCTATGACAGGAGAAGACAAGCTACGTCAAGCCCACAGTCGGCCAAAATGTTTTGAACATTTCAAAATCCAGCGGCAACCAGAAAAACGTTACGACTCTTTAGGCGACTTGAGGAGACTACTCATGACCATACCGGCATCACCCAGTGACCATATGTCGACAGCCTAGTCGCCTGTAGTCGCTGAAAAAATTGCCTAAGTGGGACAGGGGCTTAACATGACTCCCACCAAAATGTCAATTGAATTTTCTGATGAGACCCAAGACATTCAGAAATGTATGCAATGTTATTCTTTCATTACAATGTTGTAGGAGAAAGAATAGTGAGGGCTAATAATTAGTAAATAGGGATGTGGATTGTGCTCCTGTGGTGACAGGAAACCACAGACAAAAGCTATAGGTAGAGACATGGAATGTAGCAGTGACGACACCCAAGTTTCAGGAACTTCATTACGTTACAGCGTGCACCCATCATTGTAACAGAAAATTGTATCTATTGTCAACTAAGTTAGACTTGTGGATTATCATTTTATTCTGTAACCACGACCTAGTTTGTTACCTAATTAAGTCATTCTGTAACCATCATTCTGTAATCAAGACCTAGTTTTAATGTTAATCAGGTTTCTGTGTAATCATGTCAGCTGAGAATGTAAAAGCTGTACCAAAATCATGCTCAGGAGATCAGCTTTGACTGGTCTCCCGGTGCACACCAGTTTTAATAAATCACCCATTACTTCAAACACCACCTCCATGTGGCCTTTCCATTTGTTCCCTGCATTCCACTCCAGGATAAGCCAATTTTCAGTTGCATGACATTGGCACTTTTGGAGTTATGCAAAGGACTTTCTAAGCCTTGGGAATTAACCCCCGTTGAGATAAATGAATGGGTGTTACGGCATCTGATAAATATGGAATGGTGTTCATAAATTCATGTTCATAAGTGATAGGAGCAGAATTAGGCCATTCGGCCCATCAAGTCCACTCTGCCATTCAATCATGGCTATTGTATCTTTCCCTCTCAACCCCATTCTCCTGCCTCCCCTCCATAACCCCTGACATTCGTACTAATCATGAATCTATCAATCTCTGCCATAAAAATATCCATTGACGGCCTCCACAGCCTTCTGTGGCAATGAATTCCATAGATTCACCACCCTCTGACTAAAGAAATCCCTTCTCAGCTCCTTCCTAAAGGTATGCCCTTTTATTCTGAGGCTATACCCTCTGGTCCTAGACTCTCCCACGAGTGGAAACACCCTCTCCACATCCATTTTATCCAGGCCTTTCACTATTCGGTAAGTTTAAATGTCCCCACATCTTTTGTCCTGGTGTTCAGAGTTGATGCTGAATGTGGTAACGTATTCCGCACATACACGACAACACCACTGCACCACGACAGATATTTGCTTTACATACTTTTGCTATCACCGTCTAGTTTACTTATAATAACTAATAATTAATTGTATATATTTTTGTTGTTTTTGTTGCATCTGATGTGCCCCTAAAAGCCCTGTCCCACGGTACGAGTTCATTCCAAGAGTTCTCCCGAGTTTGCCCTGATTCGAACGCGGAGATTTACGGTAATGGCCACTCGTCGGTACTCGGGGCTCTCGTGGACATTTTTTATCATGTTGAAAAATCTTCATGAGTCTTCCCGTGCTTACCTGCCGCTAGCGAGTCTTCCCGAGTACCTGCCGTTAGCGCTAAGAGACGTCCCCGAGCTCCGACGTACCCGCTATGTTCATTCTCCGTGCTTACCACGAGTTTGACTTTTTAAAACTCGGGAGAGCTCTTGGAATGAACTCGCACCGTGGGACAGGGCTAAAAAGCTATAGGTAGAGACATGGAATGCAGCAGTGACGACACTCAAGTTTCAGGAACTTCATTACGTTACAGCGTGCACCCATCATTGTAACAGAAAATTGTATCTATTTTCAACTAAGTTAGACTTAGTTGGACAGGGCTTTAACACTGCAGCAAGTAAGAATTATATTGTTCCGGTTCATATCCAGAGCATTTCACAAATATACGCTCTTGACTTTCTCGACTCTCTCCATTATCTTGAGCCAGTTGTAATCTGCCACTGAGAAGTGGGAGCTTTAAGGCCTGTATGAAGCATGATCTTGTGACTACTGCTTGCTTTACTTAACATGTATTTGGGTCATGCAATCTCACAATTATACTGTGAATGAGTTAATTGTTTTTATTATCTCTTTATCACTAGAAAACATCTGTCTTCCGTACAACAAATTACTTTGAAATGCAGTGGCTGTTGTGCAGGGAAACATTCCACCAATGCCCCCAAGCAGCAATGAGATGGAAATCTGAACTGGGGGTGAAAATATTGCACAGTGGATATGAGTGCCTCAATTGTTCTCTCTTGCAATTAGATGAGCCTGATGTACAAATGACCCTGAAACAAGTAATATAGGTCAGACAAACAAAGGAGACATGTTTGTAAGAAGGAACTGCAGATGATGGTTTATACCGAAGATAGACACAAAAAGCTGGAGTAACTCAGCGGGACAGGCAACATCTCTGGAGAGAAGGAATGGGTGATGCTTCGGGTCGAGTCCCTTCTTCAGATATTGGTTGATTGATACATGAATGTCCCTTCACTATCCACCAGGAGGAGAAGGATCTAGCTTTAATTCTTGCTATTTGTTCGTCCGTTGCATTTTAAACAAATCTTTATTGATTTAATCACAACACATAGAGCCATGGAGAAGGAAACAGGCATACCAGGTCTGCACTGGTCATTAACCACCCAATTACTCTAATACTACACTAAACCATTTTACTTTAGTTTAGCTTAGAGATATAGCATGGAAAAAGGCCCTCCGGCCCACCGAGTCCATGCCGACCAACGATCAACTGACATTAGTTCTATCCTACACCTTTGGGAAAAGTTACAGAAGCCAATTTACCTACAAACTGGCATGTCTTTGGAGGAAAGATGTGGGAGGAAACTGGAGCACCTGGGGGAAATGCACACGGTCATAGGGAGAACGTACAAACTCCATATAGACAGCACTGGTAGTCAGGATCGAACCCGGGTCTACAACGCTGTAAGGCAACAACTCTACCACTGTGCCACTGTGCCACTGTGCCACCATGCCACCATGCCACTGTCCCACTGTACCAATGTGCCACTGTGCCGATGTGCCACAGTGCCACTGTGCCACTGTGCTGCTGTGTCACCATGCCACCATGCCAACCATGCCACTGTGCCACTGTGTCACTGTGCCAATGTGCCACTGTGCCACTGTACCACTTTGCCGCTGTGCCACATACTCATCAGATCCCCCAAATTCTACTACTCAACTACATACTGTGGATAATTTTAAATGCCAATTAACCTTCCAACTCGCATGTCTTTGGGATGTGGGAGGAAACCAGAGCACCCAGAGGAAACCCATGAGTGAACTCAACGCACCCAGCTAAATCTATCGCACAAGTGAAAGAGTTGGTCAATTAGAGTGATGCAAACTCTACTTATCGTTCAGAAGGCAGTTCAGTTATTTGTGTGACAGTATTGAGGAGGTGAGGTGTTTGAAGAACGACATCAAGATAACAAGATGACGTAAAAGAACATCTCCAGAGTTTGTAGAAAGCACAGACAAAACAACAATTGTGTTTGCAGTTCCCTGTTTTGACAAGATTTCTTTTTGGCTGCCTGCCTTTCACCTTCCCTCATTGTTTTCATTAATTGTCCTCAATACTTGTCCTCACTTTCACAGATCAAACCTACGACTGTGATGAAATATTGTATATTATCTTCTCGTTTTCATTTATTTTGGCCAATCTTGTGTGCTCTTTTCATTTATTCCACAACTTGAGTTCAAATGTTGTTTTGGATGTCTATTAAGTAATCTTAGGTTTTAGAATAATATTACACTGCTTTAAGTTAGGATATACCCTGCGTTTCTCTCCCTGAAATAGCTGGCCACCTTTTCTGCATTCCAAAGATTGCGGGATCAAGAACTGATGGCATGAAGTATATGCCTCAGGTGAGGGAAGATAAACAAAATGCAATAAAACTTGGTGCCTCTTAATGTCACAAAAATGATTCATGGACGTAGAAAGCCGTGTTTTTCCATATGGTGAGAGCTCACATTATATAAGTAAATCAAGTTCTTTTAGCCGGAGGGCAAAAATCACAGACTGTTATTTGTAAATGAATTGAGTTTAAACAAGGTGTTTGCAGAATTATGGAGGAGAACTCCACAGCCAGCTGTGTGATGTAAAGGAAAGCAACTGTGCTGTATCTGAGAGCGAACTTGCACTGGGGAATGGGCAAAGTTGGTTACAACACTGAGGAGGCAGCATCAAAGGGCCCTTGCCAGCAGGTGGCGGCAGCATGACATTGGGGGTTGGGAGGGGCTTGTTGGGAATGGGGCATGGGGGTTGGGAACAGCCCTGCCCTCATCACAAACCTGATCAGTATAATGTTGTCTCTCTGAATCTATCACTCTTTTTTCCATTCTATCCTTTAAATTCTTGTTAAATACCTCCATTTAATCGGACAAACCTAGCACATTGTTTGAATGGAGTGCCCAGTGTCTTTATTGGATTGGAATCAATTTATTGTCATTATCTCATAAGAGACAACGAAATGGATTAGACATATGAAACAGGTATATGCATAATGAGTGGACTTTTTTTGAAGTATTATTAGAAACAGTGACAATAAGCTAAACAAAACTAAACTGGTTTTCACTAGCGTAATAAATATTTTTTATGGAAAAGGAAAAATATAACAAATTATTCTTCCTCATTGATTTGTTTGCTGTTATCTTTGGTCATCTGTTGCTGGGACCTCTTTTGTTTGTTACATAGATAAATGATTTCAATGAGAATCTAAGTCATCTGATTAGTCAGATTGCAGACAATCTGAAAATGTTGTGGATAATGAGGAAGGTTGACAAAGAATCGATTAGTTAGAGATATGGACGGAGAAATGGCAGATGGAGTTTAATTTGTACGAGTGTGAGTATTGCACTTTCAGAGGTCTAATGTAAGAGGAAAATAGACAGTAAAGGGCCTGTCCCACTTGGGCGTCATTTGCGTGTCATTTACGTGACATCATTTACGCGTCACGATGCACGACGCACGTGTCGTGACGCGCGAATGGCGTGCATTACGCTGGCATGGTGCGTAGTGAGGCGTGGTGGTGCGCCACCAGCGTGACGCACAAATGAAGCCCAAGTGGGACAGGCCCTTACATTGTTAGATCACATTGATGTACAGTGGGACCTTGGAGTGTGAATCAGCTTTCCAAAAGTGGATAGCATGTTAAAGAAGGCATATGGCTTATCTGCCTTCATCGGTCACGGCGTTGAATATAAAAGTAGAGAAGTCATGATGTAGCTGTAGGCCACATTTGGAGCATTGTGTGCAGTTCTGGTTGCCCCAGTACAGGAATGAGTGGCACTGTGGCGCAGCGGTAGAGTTGCTGCCTTACAGCGCTTCCAGCACCGGAGACCCGGGTTCGATCCCGAGTACAGGTGCTGTCTATATGGAGCTTGTACATTCTCCCTGTGACCTGCATGCGTTTTCTCCGAGATATTCGGTTTCCTCCCACACTCCAAAGCTGCACAGGTTTGTAGGTTAATTGGCTTTGTAGCTTAATGTAAAAATTGTTCCTAATGTGTGTAGGATAGTGTCATGTGCGGGGATCGCTGGTCGGCGCAGACCCAGTGGGCCAAAGGGCCTGATTCCACACTGTATCTCTAAACTAAGCTAAACTAAAACTAAAGGAGGGATGGGGAGGCTGTGGAGAGGGTGCAGAAGAATTTTACCAGATTGGCAACTGGATAAGAGGGTATTAGCTATTAGGAAAGGTTGTACAGATTTGCATTGTTTTCTGTAGAGTTTTCCCTGAGGGCATGAACTGATAGAAGTACATATAGAGGCATGGATAGTATAGATTGTCAGAGTCTTTTCCCCAGAGTGGATATTTCTAATATCAGAGTGTATAGGTTTAAGGTGAAAGGGGAAATGTTGTAAGATGTGTGAAGCAAATGTTTTTATACAGAGGGTGGCAGGTGCCTGGAATGTGCAGCCAGGGGTTGTGGTAGCTGTAGATATGATATCTATGTCGAAGAAGCATTTATACAGCACATAAACAGGCAGGGAATGGTGGAACATAGACCACAAACAATAGAATGGGATTAGATTAATTTGGCGTCATGGTCCGCACAGACGTCGTGGGCAGAATAATGTCACTCTGTTGTATGTTCTGTTCTATATGCAAGAGTCAGGAAAAAAATTAAGAAATGCTGCATCTGGTGTCTAACATAAAAGTAAGTAGAAAAAGTAAAGAGGAAGTGTTGGCTATGGGGTGTTTAATTAAAAAGATTTGCAAAAATAACAAAAGGAATTAACTCGCTTTCAAGAGATATTTCTGCTTTGATATGGTTTCAGTTGCAGTTATAGCTGGCAGAGATCTACATTTGGCAGACTCTGCTAACTCTGCAGACCGACCCAGGCCAGAGCAGCACACAGGTGCGGAAAGTAGAAGAAAAACACAAAGTGCTGTAGTAAGTCACTGTGGTAGGTCAGGCTGCATCTGTGGAAGGAATGAATAGATGACATTTTTGAACAGGACCCTTCTTCAAACTCGTGACCTGAAACAATACCTTTCCATTCCCTCCACAGTTGCAGACAGACCTGCTGAGTTATGCTCATGATAGACACTAAATGATGGAGTAACAGTGGGATAGGCAGCATCTCTGGATAGAAGAAAGGAATGACGTTTTGGGTTGAGACCCTTCTGGTGCTTTTGTGCTTTGTTTTTTTGCTCAATGTTCCAGCATCTGCATTTCCTTGTGTCTCCATTTTATTGCATGTAAAAGAGTTTAGTTTGGTTAGAGATTCAGCATGGAAGCAGGCCCTTCAGTCCACCAGGTCCGTGCCGACCTGCAATCCCTATATACTAGCACTATCCGACACACTAGGGACAATTTACCATCTTTACTGGAGCCAATTAACCTACAAACCTGTATGCCTTTGGAATTTGGGAGGAAAATGGAGCACCCAGAGAAAACCCATGTGGTCACAGGGAGAACATACAAACCCATAGTCAGGATAGCATCCTGGTCTCTGTTGCGTACAGCAGCAACTATACCACTATGCCACCGTGCATTGTGTGCTGACTGACTGGTATTAAGCCTGTGCAGAAATGCCTTGGAAGCAGACTTCACCTGATTGTGGTTGTCATGTTCAGTGAGGCAATTCATTGCACGTTTTATGAAGATCAGAGGAGATTTCAATGCATCTTTAATGACGCAACTTCTAATCAAATAGAGGTCTGAACCACAGTTGGTGCAAATGGAAATCAGTATGAGATAGAAAGGGGTCACTCTCCTCACGTACTCTAATATCAAATTTAATTATATGCCTTATCTGTAGCATTATTTCCTCTTAATACCAAACTGAAACTACATGGCTGCATCACAGTTAAAATGAAGTGTGGGCAACATTAAGAGTCAACAAAATGAAATGGATTTTTAATAAGTAACATTCATCTTGTCAGGAATGAAAATCCTTTTGCTGAGATTAAGGCAGAGAGGGAAGTATAATGGGGAAATGGGATGGAAGAGTTTCAGCACAGCAGGATACGCACCTCACCAGTGTGATTAATGGAAATGTTTCACTGTAGTTTGGCTTAGTTTAGTTTTAGAGATACAACGTAGAAACATGCCCTTCGGCCCATGAGGTCCGCAACGACCAATGATCACCGGTAGGATGAAGCCACACAGAATTAGACCATTGGGCCAACAAACCTGTGCCTTTTTTTGAAGAGTAATCCAATCTAGATCCATCTTAACGCTCAGCCTAAATAATAACAAATTCCAAAATATTAATGAATGTCGTTGGCATACAAATTGTCCAACAGCTTTGGAAAACCTTTTCGTTTAATAGAGACAACCAGCCAATCAGGAAGAGTGGGAATCTATATTTCTGACTAATATTTTGAGAATCATATTTGCACTCTGTATCTTCCTCTTTGCTCTATCTATTGTATTTAAGTTTGAACTGAGTACATCTATGCATGGTATATCTGATGTGTCTGGATAACAGGCAAAACAAAGCTTTTCATTCCATCTCAATAAATGAAACCTATAAGTTTCACAAGAGGCAAAGAGTGGGAATGAATGGAACATCTTCAGGTTGGCAGGCTGTGGCTAATGGTTACAAGTTTCAGTGCTTGGCCCCCTTTTCTAAACGGGCTGAAATATCCTATTTATTATTTTGCTGACAATACTAAACCCCGTGAGATTGTGAGTACAGTGGGGGAGGTAGAGAGGTTTCAAGTGGTTATGAAGAAGCTGAATGGGTGAGAACATGGTGGATGGAGCATAATGTAGAGAAATGTGACGGCATGCGTTCTATTTGTTAAATGGTAGAGATTGGGTAGCGAGGTTTAAAGGGAAGAAGGTGTGCCTGTATGAGTGATTGTAGGTCAACATGGAGATTCAGACATTTATCATGAGGGTAAATGCTATGTTAGGCTTTATTACAAGGATGTAATATTATGTTAGACTTTATTATAGGACTAAGGAATCTTATTGCAATAATATAGGGCATGGTGTAGCATTGCCTGTTTACATTGATAGCCATGTAATTGCATGCCACTATTCCCTTGTCAATTCTTCCCTTCCCTCCCATACCACCCCCTCCCCTGGTACTTTCCCTTGCAACCGCAAGTGATGCAACACTTGTCCCTTCACTTCCCCCCACCACTCCATTCAAGGACCCAAGCAGTCGTTCCAGGTGCGACAGAGGTTCACCTGCATCTCCTCCAACCTCATCTATTGCATTCGCTGCTCTAGATGCCAGCTGATCTACATCGGTAAGACCAAGCGGAGGCTTGGCGATCGTTTCGCCGAACACCTCCGGTCGGTCCGCAATAACCAACCTGAACTCCCGGTGGCTCAGCACTTCAACTCCCCCTCCCATTCCGTATCTGACCTCTCTGTCCTGGGTCTCCTCCATGGCCACAGCGAGCAACACCGTAAATTGGAGGAAATGCACCTCATATTCCGCTTGGGCAGTCTACATCCTGGTGGCCTGAACGTTGAATTCTCCCAATTCTGCTAGCCCAGGCTGTCCCCTCCCCTTCATCAGCCATCTGGTTGTCTCCTCTCCTCCCCCAGCCCTCGGGCTCCTCCTCCGCCTTTTCCTTTTTTCCTTTCTTCTCCCCACCCCCTATCAGTCTGAAGAAGGGTTTCGGCCCGAAACGTTACCTATTTCCTTCGCTCCATAGATGCTGCTGCACCCGCTGAGTTTCTCCAGCATTTTTGTGTACCTTCGATTTTCCAGCATCTGCAGTTCCTTCTTTAACACAATTGCATGCCACTAGTTGGATGTGTTCTGAAGAAAGGCCCTGACCTGAAACATCGTCTGTCCATTCCCTCCACAGATACTGCCTGATTTGATGAGTTCCTCCAGCACTTTCTGCTTTGCTTAAGCTTCCAGCATCTGCAGTTTCTGGTAACCCCATACATGAAGCTTTCTTCTGCATCAACTTTAGGTTCTTGCAGTCAATGGATTTGCATCCAACTGTGCCACAGCTTAGAACGTGTTCTACATTCAGCCGAATCTTTATGGAAACAACATGGTAAAAAGATTAATGCAGAGAGATGACAGTGCAACTCAACCAAAGTAGCTCTGAGAAATATTAGTTGCTTCCAAATTGGCATTGCATAAAAGACAACCTCACTCACTTCATGGCCAGCATAAACCACAGCAGGGTGAGCTCCTGAACTGCACAATTCGGATAGAATTATCATATTTTCAGGATTTAGCCATAAAAAGATTTTTCTTTCTTTGCAGATTGGAACACAGGACTCCACAATCCACTTTTTAACTTCACATTTTTCTACATTAAGTATGTAGTTGTATTATTGATACAATTTTGAGAAAAGAATCAGTGGGTGAATTTACAAGTTCATAACTACAATGCGAACTTAATCCGCACAGCAAAACTCTAAGAAAATCCAGATGCATGGTCCATCATTTGACTTTATTTTATGGTGTCATTCAGTGAGGTGTAGATGGATTTCCGAAACAGCTGCCTATTCATATATCACTGTGACTGATGGAGAGGACTTGAATGTGGAATGGAATTAAGTTATGAATTTACTCGATGTTAAGCAGTCCTCAGAATACCATATAAGGAAAGAGGGGGCTTGGAACAGCATTGAACTGGAACTAGATATTTTTGTGTTTTAACTGTAAAAGTAATATACACCAGGTGTAACGTGCTTCAATTTTGAATGGTTAGGATCCACTATTTAACAAAAATAGAAATTGGCATAATAAAGCTGTATATATCAGATATAATTGTGATATAAAAATAATGTAATAATGGCATTTAAAAGACACGGACAGGTACATGTATAGGAAATGTTTGGAGCTGTATAGGCCAGGTAAAAGGGACTTGCTCAGTTTAAACTTGGTCAGCATGGACAATTTGGGCTGAAAGATCTATTTCCGTGCTGTGTTGCTCTACCATGCTATGACTAGGTACAGTGTCCGATTCTGTTACTCATGGAATGCAGAAAAGAAAACTGCATTCTAGACGTATGTTTGTCCAACTAAATTGGGGCAACATAATGGCGCAGCGGTAGATTTGCTGCCTTACATTGCCAAAAGCCCAGGTTTGATCCTGACTATGGGTGCTGTCTGTACGGAGTTTGTTCATACTCCCTGTGAGGATACTCTCCGGGTGCTTCGGTTTCCTCCCACACTTCAAAGCCGTTCAGGTTTGTAGGTTAATTGGCTTTTATTAAATTGTAAATTGTCCCTCGTCTGTAGGATAGTGTTAGTGTGCAGGCTGATCACTGGTCAGCACAGACTCAGTGGACCGAAGGGCCTGTTTCCATGCTGCATCTCTAAAGTAAATTCAATAAAGTAAATTCTGCAATGGCTGCTATCACCCAAGTCCTAAAATAACATAATTCAATGGCTATTGAAACTGACCTACATTGTTCCTCATTATTACAACTTTGGAATGTGCAAGAAAGTCATCCACATGGATGGCAATCAAGACTGATATTTTGGAACAGAAACAAATCATCAAACTCCATGCTTGTTCTTCTCTAAATCTTTGTGTTACGTTATTATTCCCCTGTGGGGCAGGATAGTGCTTCACTTTGTGAGAACGGGAAGAATCTGGCAAGAAACATCTAAGTTCTGACTCAATGGTAAAAGGCTTGGGGCATTAGTTTGCCATGGAAGGCTCCAATCAGATCTAAATGGTTCATGGTCACTGCAGTCATTGATGCACAGATGTTGCTTTTGAAGCTTTGACACGTAGTGACTGCAAACTCAAACCAAATTATAGATCGCATCTAAAGCATCAACAGCGATGCGGAAGACAACATGATTCCCAGGAATTAGTTGACTCCACTGTCCATCCAGCCATATATATCAAGATTAATTTCTCAGTTGTCATCCTCTGTGACCAATTTTCCCTTACGCAGCCATCCCCATGTAAGGAGTACCTGCGTCAAACTATCTTGACTCTTTTTCACTTTCCCTTTGAGCACTCTATTCTGGAATGAAACAATCTCTCAGAAGTTATTGTGATTCAATGGGCCATCAGGTTATTTAAGAGGCTTTTAGATAGGCACACAAATATGCAAAGAGTGGAGGGAAATGGATCACATGCAGGTAGCTGAGATCAGTTTGTCGGCATCATGTTCAGCATGGACATTTTGAGCCAAAGGGCCTGTTCCTGTGCTGTACTATTCTATGTTCTATGAATGCAACAGTATTATTTCCTTAGGACCATCTTCTCTGGAGTAATTAATTCTTCCTCTTCAATCAGTATCCCAAATGTCTGAAACCAGGGATGATTTTGTGCAGACCTCTCTGTACCATGTTGTATGTTGTACATTGTAAGACACGATGGATGTACCAAAGCCGAGCATGTCATTGTGTTGAGTCAATGTGATGTGCCATAAATAATGGGGCAGATCTTTTACCTAAAAATCAGCAGATCTGCCAGCTTTTACACATGTAAATGGACAGCACCTGGGGTTCTTGAGCAAAGACTGATGTCCAGCATTCTGCTCATTTAAGCCATTCACTGCCATTCAGTTCATTCACACTTGATAACCTGTGGCAGAAGCCACACCCCTCTCATTACAGGAACTATTTAACCTCAGAGAGACTATGCTGTACTGTATCTCATGAAACATCTTGGAGCTTCCCTCCCAATGGAACAATTTACTTAGGACCAGTGAAATAAATAGTGTAGCCCAAAGTTAGGATAGTTGATTGTCAGAAAGAATAAAGCTAATTACAGCAGCTAGCTTATATATTAGGAACGCCTTCCAATAAAACTAAAGCATATCAGCCAAGATGATGCAGCCAACATCTTTCATGTGAACATCTGAAAATTTATAGTTAAGTTGGAGAACTGTCGCATAATCAGATTGAGCAACAACCTGACACTCAAACTCAAGAAATGCACATTGAATTGCCAATAATTATCTGAATAATTTAATAGGTCAATTGAATAATATTGCAGATAAGTCATTGTGATGGCTTTGAGATACAGGTTGTGGGAGTGAGTATCACGAGAAGCCCAATTGTCCATGTCCTCAAACACGGCACTGTGACATTTCTCATTTTGACTTCTATGTAAAGATTTGTGGTAGGTTAAAATACCACCTGCAAATTAATATCTCCATCAAATGACTTTTGTTTATTTTATTTCCTTCTTTCACTTCAATGTCACTTAAGCCCTTTAATCATGTTTTAATTGCCACATATCTTCACTTTGTATTTCCTTTTCCATTTGATCTAATGTCTTTTAAATGTTTTCCATTGGTTTTTTTTCCCCAGTTATAATAAAAGGCTATTCCAAAATGTTAATATGTCCATTCGCTCCTCAAATGCTGATTCAACTGTGGATAGCTTCCAGCAACCTATGCTTTTTGTTTGAGGAAATACTCTATGATATTCATATGAACAGATTATTGTTATCACGGCAACTGACCTAGCTTTGTTACATCTGCTACAACTTATTTTCTTTTAGATAGAAACAAACCAGCTAAGTGTTTCACCTATTCTTTTGTGGAATTAATAGGGGAAGGTTGCTTCATTATACAAACTACATTTGTGAGCCAAGCATATTGTAGTCCATTATTTGTGCAATTTTGATGTTCACAAGTGTGATACAGAAACCTTCTCCATTCCTCCTTCAGTTTCCACCTTAACTGCATAGGGATAGAAAATCAACTGCAAAGTGGCAAATTTCTAAAAAATTCAAAATCGACTTTATTGCAATAACAATCGTTTCTGCCTCACTTTTGTTCTTGTCACTCCAGAAATTTATTTGGGTGGTTTATATTGCTAGCCCCAACATAATTCTTGCTTCAGTTATGCATGGGTTGACATCATTGTCTGAGCAATGCTGCTTTTCAAGTATTAAAAGAGAAAGGAGAATAAGTTGCTGATCGCTCATGTGACAACCGTGCTTTACCATTACACCATCCAAATTCCCATTTCACTTTTGACTCCATGAATCCTGGATAGTTCTCCAGCTTACTTGTTCCTCTGACACTCCAGTGTCCAGATTCTCTGAGATAGCACTGATGAATAGACCCACCTAACTACTGACATGTTAAGACTAGAAATGCAATTTTGTTCAAACCAAGCTGTTTGAATGACAATAAAAGGCATTCTATTCTATTCTATTCTATTCTATTCTATGTTGGTTGTCTACTCCTGGCTATCTGGAAAACTAAACAGTTCTACAGTACTGTGTAGTAATTTTGAGTAAGAAGATTTGGTGAAGAAATTTATGACATTTTGCAATTAATATTAGATCAACGGTTAGATATCGGTTATTAGGAAAGAATAAAGTGAATGGATGTGTGTGTAAATGTGTGCATGTGGGTATGTGTCTGTGAATGCCAATGCATGTACATATGCATGTACACACACAGAGAGTGGTGAGTCTGTGGAATTCTCTGCCTCAGAGGGCAGTGGAGGCAGGTTCTCTGGATGCTTTCAAGAGAGAGCTAGATAGGGCTCTTAAAAATAGCGGAGACAGGGGATATGGGGAGAAGGCATGAATGGGGTACTGCTTGGGGATGATCAGCCATGATCACATTGAATGGCTCGAAGGGCCGAATGGTCTACTCCTGCACCTATTACCTATTGTCTATTGTCTATTGTCTATTGCATGCACATTAGCCAGTATGGGAGAGAACGATGTACCGTGGAAAATGGCTGATATTATCGATAAAAAATAGGTTAAAAGTACTACGTTGGTGATCCCAGTATGAAATGTAAGTTATTTTCACCCCTGGTATGACTAGCTATTAAAACAAAAATGAAAGAAGATGCTGTTGTAGAATATGTGAACTGACTGAGGGGATGTCCTTTTTTCTATGTGAGTGGTTATAGTGAGAAATGCAATTTAGTTGTCAGGAGAGAGTGAAGTAATAGGACGTGAGTTCGTGTTCTGGTTGATAAGAAAGCAATTGAACAATTACACACACTTGTGATGGTCATTAGAAAGAGTAACAACAAAGGCGTAACATGCACAAGCAGACATTTATAAAGAGAAAACAGCGAGGGAGTGTATTTACATGTATACACACTTGTGCATTTGCTGGCTTTTGTGTGAAGGTGCAGTGAAGTAGTATCTGTGTGTGCAGTGTTTTGGTAACATGCTTGAAATGTGTTGCAGTTGTTTTATTGCAAATTGTCTCATTTCCTTCCAATGGTGAACATATCGCCAGCCAATTGTTTCATGTATTACTGAAAATCCTGTTGGCTCAGCAGCAACCATGGTCGGGGAGTTACCATGGTTACAGCTGGCGTTTGCCAATGGTAAGACCATAGTGGTTTAATTATTTTTAAAGTGCTGATGGCTTGCAGGGAAGTTATTACTAGTTAGGCTGTCATGTTGCGCATGATTTCCGCAGGTATGTGCACTAACAAACATCATCACCTCCACTTTACACAGGGGATATACTGTATCTACACCAACATACAGCTTGACATTGATACAACACAGTTACGAGCTAGTACATGTGTGATATAACTGTGGTCTTCATCACACTATAAGGCGCTACCATATAGCTGCAGTCACCCAAGAAATTACTTTTATTTTCTAATGGCATGGTAAAATGGACAATATCAGATAATCTGTAGATTCTATACCAGCTGATGTTTTCCATTGATTCCAGTGAAACTTTGCCCAAGTTATCCACTTTATATGCAGGCACCACTGATGATAGATTGGAACTTGAAACGTGATCTTATATTTTTAATGACTTGTAGGTATAATTTTCTTTATTCATTTCATTTAGCTGGAGAGAAGAATAGAAAAATAGCTGGAGTGGGTGGATGGTCTTGGAAGGAAAGATTGGACTGGGAGTTTAGAAGAGTGAATGAGGATTAAAAGATGGAATTGTGACAGGATAAATGTGGAGCTAATGTTGCCTTGTGTAGTGGATCTAAAACTAAGAGACACGATTTAAAAATAGAGGGGCACTCATTTAAGACAGCGATTTTCTCTCAGAGACATGAATCTTTTGCACTCTCTTCTTGGAAGGGGATTTGATGCAGAGTATGAATGATTTTTAAGGTAGAGGTTGATAGATACCTTATAAATAATGCTGAGGTTTTATAAGGCACTGGGAGTATTGTGAGCAGTTTTGGGTCCCATAGTTGAAGAAGGATGTGCTGGCACTAGAGAGGGTCCAGAGGTGGTTTACGTAAATGATCCCAGGAATGATTGGGTTAACATATGATGAGCGTTTGATGGCACTGTGACTGTGCTCGCTGGGGTTAAAGAAGAATGAGGGAGGACTTCACTGAAAATTACCAAATCGTGAAAGGCCTGGATAGAGTGGATGAGTAGAGGATGTTTCCACTAGTGGGAGAGGCTAGGACCAGAGGCCATAGCATCTGAATAAAAAGATTTACCTTTAGAAAGGAGATGAGGAGGAACTTCTTTTGTCAGAGGGTGGTGAATCTGTTATTGCCACAGACGGCTGTGGATGCCAAGTTAATGGATACATTTAAGGCAGAGATTGGTAGGTTCTTGATTAGAAAGGGTGTCAGGAGTTATATATTAGCGTCTTAATCAAATGAATTGTAACTTTGTCCAAAACCAAAATCATGACTCAATCATGACTAAATCAATAGTTTACCAATTCAGATTTAACAATCCAATGAAAGTATAAGTGTGTTCTTTGTTCAGTAGCATGCATCTCACTCCCTATTTTGCTGTGGAAACCTAAAGTACATATTTTTTATTGTAGGTATACAAACTACAGGTCCACTCTAGCTTATGAATAGCTGACTTATGTAAGGTCTGTACATAAAACAAACGTTTGGGAGACAAACAGAATGGGTTTGCAATTTTACCAAAGGTTCACAGGAATAGAACACTTCTGTAATCTGGGGAGGACCCGTGTAGTGGACGATAAATTGAATGGCAGTGTAATACTTTGTAAAGTGATAATACACATGCAGCCACACTAAGTTTATGTGAAGTCTTGCAGCAATTTTTTATCGTACATTAGGCCAAGGATTTAAATATAATGGAACAGGTCTTACACGCTTGTGTGCACAAATCTTTCCTCTGCCAGGTCCTGCCTTTGGACTGCAAATCTTCGGTCGGGGGATGAGGCCGAAAGGAGAAGTAGGAACAAGTTGGTCAACTTGATCAAGCTGGGGTGAGCATTGAGTGATCTATTTGGGAGACTGTGTTGGTCATGGACAAGGGTCTGTTGGAGTGGCGATTAAATGCCCTGAGGATAACGACATCAAGTGGATTGGTGAGAATGGGCAGGAAGAAAATCATTTGAAGGAAGATCCAAGTGGAAGATCATGGATACATCGAATTCTCCTGTAGTTGACCAAGAAAAACTGAACTCAACTCATGTGAAAGCAGATTTTAAACCTTTGAGTAAAGCCAACTCCAATGTTCGAGGCACACACTATTTGCAGACTTGTGACATGCAGGGCAACCTTGTGGCAGTAATGATAAACTTGGCATTAATTCAATTTTATGCCATTATGCATATGCATGGAAGGTAAGGTAAGTTGAGGAAATTGTGTTTTCTTGTGTAAAAATTAATCATGTGACAGAATTATTGCAGGAAACATAAAAGTTTTAAAGTCTTCATTCAGCTTCAGACTTCTTCAGATATTTCCGTCTGAAGGGTCCCGATTAGAAACACCACCCATTCTTTTTCTCCAGAGATGCTGCCTGAGTTACTCCAGCACTTGTGTCTATCGTCGGTATAAACCAGCATCTGCAGTTTATTTCTATACATAAGCCATAAGCCATACATAACCTTCATGTCCAACAAGGCAAACAACAAGAAAATGCTCTTTGGCAATCTTCAATGGGCTGATATCATAGTTATTTACCACCAGTGTTTATGAAGAGATGTGCAAAATTATATATATATTTTTTATTTTGTTGCAACTTTGGCTAACAGTTCTGCATTGTTGCAACACATTAAAGTAGTTATCAATGCATCAGCCTTGATGAGTGGCTGTCAGTGTGCACTGTTGATGGGAGCTATGGAAAATGTACCGAGAGAGAATGTGACAGGGCTGGGTGTCTCACTGGAGTCAGCAGGGATCAAGTACTTTGGAGGAAGATTGGCACCAGAAAAAGCTGATTGGCCTTAGGGTGGAAGCTGCGAGAGAAATTGATTAAAACAAAGCCTTTTAAAATGGTATCAACTGGTTCAAAGCATGGTGCTCACTACCCACTGTGATAGTGTGTAAATCACAGGACAGATTTCTGCCACCGATTTGGAATTTTATGTGGTTGTAATGGAGCCTGGAAATGAGCAGTGTATACCATCACCCTCACACGACAGTAAGTGACAGCTAGAAGCATGTAAAAGAATCATCAGCAGATACACACTGGCTGCATTGGGACAGCTGAAAGGCTTCTTTGTACATGAATAATACCTCTCTCTGTCACGGTTTTGATGGGCAGTTTTGATCCCAATTTATTACAGATCAAGCTTCAATTCTTCTTTGTGTGGAAAGCATTTGGACTGAATATTAACACCAAAAGCCCATCAGCCGACATGGGAAGATGGGGGAGCCATGCCACAGATTGCGATGCACTATTACAATGCCGACTCTCAGGATAATTGACTTAACCAGCTTGCATTAAGTACCATTTAAAATGAGATGTTGGAGCATTGCAGCGATGTTATTTATTACCCCTATTTTACCGGTGGTGATTGGAGGGGGTCTGTGTTGCAGTGGGAGATATTTTCCCAGTGAGGAACGAGGCGTTGAGTCACCTCAAACCATGTTCCCTAAATCTCAGCAGCTGGATTAAGAGCAGCCATAGCCAAGGGCTGGCAGCAGGGTGCTTGCTCCTCTTCTCAGCAAAAGAGTGATGTGTACAGCACACTGGGGGGGCGGTGGGAACAGTGAGGGGAGAATAAATAGATGATTTCACTATCCTGTCATGGTAACTAAAAAAAACAAAAGCAGACAGAAAACCTATCCTTTTTACAACAGCAGGAGTTAAGAAGGCCGACTTTTTGTTTTATGTTTGAAGACCTGAAAAAATGTCCGCTGTCAACATTGTGTTGTAGATGTGAGTTACTGCAAGGACTGGAACTAAAAGATGGGTGACTTCTATCATGAGTGGTTAATCTGCACAGAGAGGCAAGTGAGTAAACTACGGATCTGGCAAAGTTTACCTGGTATCAGTCTCACCTCTGAGGCAGGTAGTTGCAGCTTCAATCTCCATTCACCAAAATGTGCGGAATATCTAAGCTGAGTTACATTGGGAGTGTTACTCTCTCCGGTGGTGTCATGCCTGATTTTCCAATGCAATTGGTAAGCACAAGTTTCCAACAGGTCAACTTCTTCGAATTATACAGGCCCTGCAAACCAGTTCCTTCATGCCAACCAAAATGTCCCATCTAAGGTACACCCATTTGCCTGTGTTTGGCCCATATCCCTCTAAACCTTTCCTAGCCATGTACATGTCCGATTGTCTTTTAAATGCTGTTATAGTACCTGCCTCAACTACCTCATTGGACAGCTTGTTCCATACACCCATCACTGGTCTAAGTGAAAAGTTATCCCTCAGGTTGCTATTTAAATGTCCTTCTCACCTCTTTGCATGCCAAAAGTGTGCGGCAGATTATAATGGATCGGATTGTACAGTAGGCATTGAATATACACACAAGAACCATTTAAATAACCAGATATTGTTTAATCCACCATTTTAAGCAACACAGTTGCCTATTAGCTTTCAAAGTCATTATCTCTAATGGTTAGATATTGGGAGATCATCCACTTTTATCTGGCTTCTCACTTTCATCTGATCTCCAGCACCACTAACATGAAAGGCATGGCAGAACATGGAGCTTGGTTGAGAATGTTACTGGTCCCCTCAGGAAAGAGGAAACACATGAGAAACATGAAGAGGGAGTGCAGGATCAGTGCATGATGATAAGGAAGAGTTGATTGAGCATCAACAGTAATCACAGTATGTGCAAGTGAAAGATCAGAAGGGCAGGAAGTGCAGAAGGTAGACTCAAGGAATTGCAAATGCTGGAATCTTGATCAAAACACAAATTGCTGGAGGAACTCAACGGCTCAGGCAGCATCTCAGGAGGGAATGGACAGGCAATGTTTTGGGTCGGGATCTGAAAACTTTCTCCCTCCTATTCCAATCTGTTGAAGAAGGGTCCCGTCCTGAAACGTCGCCTGTCCATTCCCTCCCTAGATGCTGCCTGACCTGCTGAGTTCCTC
Source organism: Malacoraja senta (assembly GCA_038087875.1). Taxonomy (NCBI): domain Eukaryota; kingdom Metazoa; phylum Chordata; class Chondrichthyes; order Rajiformes; family Rajidae; genus Malacoraja; species Malacoraja senta. Next base: position 18,584,665 of record CM075984.1, on the reverse strand, counting down.
TGGCACTTTGTGAGCGTGGAAGGGAGGTCCTGTTATAAATATATTCTGCTGAAGGGTTGCAGACACAAAACATTGCCTGTTTTTCTTTTCGGATGCAGCTTGACCTGCTGAATTTTCCCAGCATTTTCTGTATATTTTGCAGATGCTGAAAATCTGTAGTATTTTTTTATTTTCAATGTATATCTATTTCCTAATGGCGCAGAAAGAGGTCAGTTGGCACATTGACAGATGACAATAAGTCTTGTTCCCCACTTATCTCCTGCAAACTATCTAGCCTCGCATGCCCTTCCTGATTCTCCTACCATCTCCTTTTGGCAATTTACAGTGGCCAATATGTTAATATCTCAGCATGTCTTTGGGATGTGGGAAGAAATGCATGGGAAACCCACACAGAGAAAGAAAGAATGTGCACGCTCCACACAGATAGCATTGCACTCAGAATTTAACCCAGGAAGTTGAAGCTGTGGAATAGCTACACTACTACTGTGCAAATGCACCCTCAGTTCTCAGTTTAGTTTATTGTCACATATACCAAGGTACAGTGAAAAGATTTTGTTGCATGATATCTAGTCAGCGGAAAGACAATACATGATTACAATTAAGCCATTTACTGTGTATAGATACATTATATGGGAATAACATTTAGTGCTGTGCCACCAGTGTGCCTACTTGAGATGCTTTAAGGGAGTATTTAATAATCCACAGAATCTCTTGTGGTGCACAGTACAATAGATCCTAACCCATTTCTATTCTTCCAGATTGGACTAATTTATCCCAGACACCAAGACAGTATTGTTTTTGGTATCCGATGAGGCTTTGACTGTACCACAAATAATCCTCAGCATTTTACCATTCTCCACTTGAGACTTACAAATGCACTAGGTACTGAAAGGCGTATCACAGAAGTGTCCATCAACCAAACTGAAGTTGATCTTGTCTTACACATAATCTCTGCCCACAAACACAAAATCAGAATGTGGTATAACCAGGGATAGTCCCCAAAATAACAAGAATGTACTGAATAAATTATTTGTTTCAAGATCAAGTCATTGTTCTCTAGCTCTGTGTCGGGTCCTCAAAATAATCCAGGCAAGTAAGGATGGCGCAGTGGCACAGCGGTCAAGTTGCCGCCTTATAGCGCCAGAAACTAGGTTTGATCCTGACTATGGGTGCTGTCTGCATGGAATGTGTATGACCGGGTGCTCCGGTTTCCTCTCACATAACAAAGATGTGCATGTTTCTAATTTAATTGGCTTCTATAAATTTGTCCCTACTGTGTATGAAGGGCCTGTTTCCACATTGTATCTCTAAATTATACCAAACTAAACTAAACTACATACAGTATGTAACAACCTGGTTACATCAAATCTCTTTTTGATATCACTTTCCACTTAAGATGGATCCCCATAGAGCAAGCATCTCCGTCCATTAAACATTTCCTACGGTGTGTTAACTTCAGAGGAGACACTTCTTTAGACTGGTCCCATTAACTTCAGTTAACTTCAGATGTTTACTTTACGTTTTTCGCAATTTGACAACCTTGGGGAAAAGGTTCTGACTGTCTACCCTATCTATGACTCTCATAATTGTATATACTTCTATCAAGTCTCCTCTCAACCTCCGACTTTCCAGAGAAAACGATCCAAGTTTATCCAAAATCTCCTTGTAGCTGAAATCCTTGAATCCAGGCAGCATTGTGGTAAATCTCCTCGGATAGAAAGTGCTGGAGTTATTCAGCAGGTCAGGCTGCATTCTGAAGAAGATGGATAGGTGACATTTTGGGTCGAGACCCTTCTTCAGATGTCACCAGCCTATGTTCAATCAGTCTGAAGAAGGGTCCTAACCTGAAACATCACCTACCCATTTTGAATCAGTCTGAAAAAGGGTACCGATCAGAAATGTCACCAATCCATGTTCTACAGAGATGCTGCCTGACCCGCTGAGTTACTCCAGTGCATTGTGTCTTTCTTTTTCAAGATTCAAGATTCAAGATAGGACAATGAAATTCTTGCTTTGCTTCAACACAACAGAATATGGTAGGCATAAATAAATACAGAACAGAACTGAACAGATCAGTGTGACCACATACCAATGAATATATATATATATATATATATATATATATAGATATAGATATATACACACACATAAATAAACAGATAAAGTGCAATGGGCTATTAATGATCAGAGTTTTGTTTGAGTTGAGTTTAACAGCCTGATGGCTGAGGGGAAGTAGCTATTCCCGAACCTGGATGTTGCAGATTTCAGGCTCTTGTACCTTCTACCTGAAGGCAGCAGGGAGATGAGTGAGTGGCCAGGATGGTGTGGGTCCTTGATGATGCTGGCAGCCTTTTTGAGGCAGCGACTGCGATAGATCCCCTCGATGGTAGGGAGGTCAGAGCTGATGATGGACTGGGCAGTGTTGACAACTTTTTGCAGTCTTTTTCGCTCCTGGGCGCTCAAGTTGCCGAACCAAGCCATGATGCAACCGGTCTGCATGCTCTCTACTGTGCATCCTCCTTGACATACCGACTCTCCATAATCTTCTCTGGAAGTAGAGGCGCTGATGAGCTAACTTTATAATTGCATCTGTGTTCTCGGACCAGGAGAGATCTTCAGAGATATGCACGCCCAGGAATTTGAAGCTCTTGACCCTCTCCACCATCGATCCGTTGATATAAACGGGACTATGGGCCCCCATCCTACCCCTTCCAAAGTCCACAATCAGTTCCTTGGTTTTGCTGGTGTTGAGAGCCAGGTTATTGTGCTGGCACCATTTGGTCAAACGGTCGATCTCCCTTCTATACTCTGACTCATCTCCATCAGTGATACGTCCCACAACAGTGGTGTCGTCAGCAAACTTGATGATGGAGTTCGCACTATGACCGGCTACACAGTCATGAGTATAGAGTGAGTATAGCAGGGGGCTGAGCACGCAGCCTTGAGGTGCTCCTGTGCTGATTCTTGTCGACGTTGACACATTTCCACCAATACGAACAGACTGTGGTCTGTGAATGAGGAATTCGAGGATCCAATTGCAGAGAGATGCGCAGAGACCCAGTTCTGAGAGTTTGGTAACCAGCTTGGAGGGGTTGATTGTGTTAAATGCCGAGCTGTAGTCAACGAATAACAGTCTGACATATGAGTTTTTGTTGTCCAAGTGGTCCAGAGCGAAGTGGAGAGCCAGCGAGATCGCATCCACCATTGATCAGTTGTGGCGGTAAGCGAACTGCAGTGGGTCCAGGTTTTTGTCGAGGTAGGAGTTGATTTGCGCCATGATCAACCTCTCAAAGCACTTCATCACCACCGACATTAGTGCCACTGGTCGATAGTCGTTGAGGCAAGTCACCTTGCTCTTCTTGGGCACCAGTATAATTGATGCCCTTTTAAAGCAGGTGGGAACCTCAGACCTCAGAAATGAGAGGTTGAAAATGTCCATAAAAACTCCAGCCAGTTGGTCCGCACAGGTTTTTAAAACACGACCGGGTATGCCATCAGGACCAGGTGCTTTCTGAGGGTTCACCCCTCTGAAGGAGTTTCTGACGTCGATCAGAAAATCAACACTGCAGTTCCGTGTTTCTCCACTTCTTAAAATATTGTTAAAATATGAGTGATAACTTAGAAATCTAATTGTAGGATCTAGTAATTGAGGGACTTAGCTTCTTTCTCTTTAGCATCGCCAGAGATCACAGCAGCAGATGCACTCTTCATGAGGAGCAGATCCTTAACATTATTTTTCTTTGCTGAAAGCTTACAAAGTTAGGGGAGTATAAAATAAGAAATTAGTAAAAGATTATGCACCAGTTCAATTTTACATGCTTTTGAATGAACTTGTCTCCTTGACTAAACATCATACCAGCAGGATAACTTCATCCTGTCAGATTAAGACACAAAAATAAAAGAATTTCGGAAACTATGCCACCAATCCCTCACATTAAAATGTCATTGTCTTCTACTTAAAGAGGATGTTCCAGTGTCAACCAGTGGCAATAGGGTTTGGTTATTGTGACACAGTGTCATAGGGAGCACAGAATTTTGTAATATCGTGTCAAAATATATCTTGCAACAAGACTATGAGAAAAGTAAAAATAAAAGAAAAGATGAGAACAAGCTGCTTCCAAACAATTACCGTTACTGTAAGTCACGTAAAAGTACAACATTAAAGATCTTTGCATCTTAAAAATAAAACTAAGCCATTGCTTGTGATCAAATTTCCACTAAATACCATATTTTATGCAAACCCTTCTTCTCGAAGATTGAAGGATGAATTTGATTAATGGTAAATTAGATGTGGACCAAGCAAGACAGTCTGAAAATTAATCTCCCTCAAATTAAATAGAACATATAAGTGGCACGGTTTCTATACTTTATGCCAAGTATTATGCAAAATTCAATAGAGGTGCAGCTAATGAAAAATGACAGTGGGTTGGTTGCCA
>CM075984.1:18447331-18580029 GCA_038087875.1 Malacoraja senta | reverse complement strand
AGACGGAGGCAGAGAAGGGGGATACGACACGAAAAAGTCGCATTCCCCCGAAGGAAGAGACAGAGAACATGTTTCACCCCCTCTAACACAACCCAACAAACTCAAACTTAACCAAAACAAGACAAAAAAACCAACAAAAAAAAAGTTAAGACAGACGGACTGCAGGCGAGCCACAGCTGTTAACAGCGCCGCCACTTCCGGAAGTGGCGGCGCTGTTAATAAACATGGATTTGTCCAAAGGTTTGCTGCCTGTGTTCCAACACACACCAAGTCCCGTTCACCCATAAGCCTGCTCTTGCTGATCAATGGCGGCTTCCAATCCAAATAAGTCAAATCAAGTTGAGTCTATTGTCACATGCATAAGCACAGTGATGTACAGGTACAAGGAAAAGCTTGCTTGCAGCAGCAACACAGGCATATAAACTAAGACAACACACAAAAGCATAAATTACAAATATATTCTGCAAGACAGTAAAAGAAAAACAAGACATTAGTGCAAAACACAGTTAAAAAAATGTAAATGGAAGCGCAGGATGTCGTCCGTAGTGTGTCATTGCCGAATTAGTGTTGGGCTTGTGCAGGTTGGTTCAAGAACCTGATGGTTGTAGGAATGAGGCTGAAACTTAGGGCAGTAGAATCAAAGTCCTCATTATATTTAATGAGTAACCACTTGTGTACCTTAGTGCAGGGTGCCTGACCTAGATCTAAAGGTCAGATTAGGTTGGGCAACTCTTTTTTTTTATCGGCATTGACATGATAGGCTAAATGCCCTCCTGTGCATCATAGATTCTCTCTGTGTTTATCCTCTTGTTAAGTACCTTGTGATGTTGCTAAAGAGGCAAGTTGTTAAACAGCATTTACCTCTTTACTTAGGGTGCTGGATTTAACAGCGCAATCCAGTTGTATGGCAAGGAATGTAAACATCTGTGGGGGTCTTTTGAAGTTGTACCATGCAGCAAAATTACTGTTAAAGAGCAGGTCATTTTCTTGGGTTAAACTTATAAAATAAAGAGAAGACCTAAACTTCGAATAATATTTAGTAAAAATCGAGAATTTTTCTAGTTAAATCAAATGAAAAGTTTGCGGATACTGCAAAATGGGGCTTTTGCACGTTTTTAAAGCTCCAGAATTAATATTGGGGAAAGGAACTGTGCAGTACGGATCAGCCCCAGGATTCAATAAAATGGCCAACTCCTGTTCTACAAAGAGCTGGAGTAACTCAGCGGGACAGGCAGCATCAAGGTCTGAGGAAGGGTCTCGACCTGAAACGTCACCCATTCCTTCTCTCCAGAGATGCTGCCTGTCCCGCTGAGTTACTCCAGCTTTTTGTATCTAACATTCAGCATCACTATTTCCTTCCCACACCAATAACATATTATTGTTGGACATTTGTGGAATTTCCACCATCGAGGTGGAGATTCACTTGCACAGGTTAAGCATTTCTCTGGTCATCCTCTGTAAATTTCCTTTTTTTTTCATGTAAAGTACAAAGGGAACATTTAAACTTTAGACTTGAGAGATACAGCATGAAAACAGGCCTTTCGGAACAATAAGTCTGCGCTGACCAGCGATCACCCATACACTAGCACTATCCTGCACAGTAGGGACACGTTTACAGAAGTCAATTACCCTACAAACCTGTACATCTTTGGAGTGTAAGAGAAAACTGGAGCTCCCGGAGAAAACCAACGCAGTCACAGGGAGAACGTGCAAACTCCGTACAGACAGCACCTGTAGTCAGGATTGAATCTGGTTCCCTGGCACTGTGAGGCAGCACCTCTACTGCTGCACCACTGTGCCACCCCTTTACATTCCTTGGTTATATTTATATAAAATCAAGTCTTTTAGCTCATTGTACTTCTGAAAATCGTGACTGTACTCAGTAGCACTGGTTTCAAAACTTTTAAACTGCATAGAGAATTTCTATACTATCTGCAAAGATAATGAGGCCATAGTTTCCTATTAATGACTTCATATGAAAGAACTAATCTGGGAGCATCCTCTATTCATTTTTAACCAAATAAAAAAACAATAGTCAACTTACCGAGTTTAAATGATGAAGATCTGATTGAAAAGAGAGCTGTGTAAAAATATATATATTACTAGACTAAGTGGGACCCATTGGGTCCCATGTTCTCATGGGAGGGCTGGTCCCCCAACGCAATATTCCACCTCTCCACCAATTCCAATATTGGTGGCCAGTGGGGGGGGGGGGGGCTTTCTGAAGCGCTAGTATGGGTATTGTGGGCTGAAGGTACTGGTTTCCAGAGGGCTAGCATGGACATTGTGGGCCAAATGGATTCTTGGGGTGACAGCTCAGTCACTCAAGCCTGATGTGCTGGCAGCTCACTCACGGCTGGTGGGCGAGCAGTTGACTCATGACTATTCCTTGAAATTTCATTTCAAGCAGGGTGCAAGGCCACCAAATTCAAATTCAGTTTTCTACCATTTCAAGCAGGGTGCAAGGCCACCAAATTCAAGTGCAGTTTCATACCACTTCAAGCAGGGTGCAAGGCCACCAAATGCAGGTGCCGTTTCCTCCCACTTCAAGCAGGGTGCAAGACAACCAAATTGAAGTGCAGTTTCATACCATTTCAAGCAGGGTGCAAGGCCACCAAATTCAAGTGCAGTTTCACACCATTTCATGCAGGGTGCAAGGGCACCACATTAAAATGCAGTTTCATACCATTTCATGCAGGGTGCAAGGCCACCACATTCAAATGCAGTTTCATACCATTTCAAGCAGGATGAAACTACCATAAAACCACCATAAAACCACACAAAACACCACATAAACACCACACTCACAGTTCAGTAGACATTCAGTGTGTTCAGTTGATTCACTACTCAGACCTCGCAGTGACCTCTCCCTCCCAATCTTGCAGAGACTGAGCCACATCCACACTTCCGGGTTTTATAATCACTCCCCCTCCCACCGGAAGGGATGTGGCCTTCATGGCGTGATTGACAGGAGAGAGATTCTCAACATTTTTTTAAACACTAATAACACTTTTATTTTTCATTGATGGGAAGAATCCTCTGCACCTGATGAGTGGAGGGGGATTGAATAAGATGGCCAAAAATCACAGCCATTAGCGTTTTATCTAAAATCAATATACAGTGCAAACAGGAAGTTGTCCAGTTACCACCACCAACAACCATTTGCAGTGCAGCATTTCAAAGCAGTGACCACCACCAACAACCATTTGCAGTGCAGCATTTCAAAGCAGTGACCACCACCAACAACCATTTGCAGTGCAGCATTTCAAAGCAGTGACCACCATCAACAACCATTTGCAGTGCAGCATTTCAAAGCAGTGACCACCACCAGCAACCATTTGCAGTGCAGCATTTCAAAGCAGTGAGCACCACCAGCAACCATTTGCAATGCAGCATTTTAAAGCAGTGACCACCACCAACAACCATTTGCAGTGCAGCATTTCAAAGCAGTGACCACCACCAACAACCATTTGCAGTACAGCATTTCAAAGCAGTGACCACTACCAACAACCATTTGCAGTGCAGCATTTCAAAGCAGTGACCACTACCAACAACCATTTGCAGTGCAGCATTTCAAAGCAGTGACCACCACCAACAACCATTTGCAGTGCAGCATTTCAAAGCATTTACTACATTTTAATTTTCAAACCACATTAAGGGCACTCACAGTTGAGTAGACATGTGTTCAGTGTTATTCACAGCTCAGAGAGACGTGACCCTCTTGCTTCCTCCATCTTGCAGAGACTGAGAGAGGCACAACTCTTCCGGATGTTATAGTCCCTCCCCCCTCCCACCAGCAGGGGCAGCAGAGTGAATGTAAACATTTTTAAAACATTAATAACTCTTTTATTTTTCATCGATGGGAAAAATCCTCTTGTCCTGCGCAGCGGAGTGGGACTCTGAGTAAGATGGCCAAACATCACAGCCGTAAGTGGCAGCGTTTTTTCAAAAATCATTAAACAGAAAAACAGGAAGTGGTCAAGATCTTACTTTTAGTAATATAGATTTGCAATGACTCGAAAATCACTTTGTAGCTCTTTGTTTACTTTCAAAATAGTGTATAAAATAATAAAATGCGAGTGTTATCTCTTCAGTATGATGTAGAATCTTTCCTTAGATATTTTATCGGCACGCTATTTATAATGGTGAATGTATTTCAATAACATCTACCAAATTTATTATAATTTATTTCATGTTCATAAATTCCTTTGCAAGATGAATTAGCAGTTCTTTTAAAATAAGATCTTTAATTTTAATTTCGGCTCACACAATTTTATTTGCATTTCTAAATCAATCGGAATATATAACATGATGTACAGTATATATAATATGGTAGTAATGAATGATCCAGCATGTTTAATGCAAGAAATGGGGAATTAAAGCTGATTAAAATATGAGGTGTAAAGCCTCATCTGGTCTCAAGCACTCTTGATTTGAAGCTCAACTTTCACTGCTTTAACAAGCCGACATTAAAGGCCTTCTATGATTTGCATAGTGTGATGTAGGTCTGCTTAAACGTACTTCAGAATAGTATGTATATAATCTGTTCGTGGTTTACAACCTATTTTGATGAACTGCTTCAAAGTCTTGCACAAGTCTTGTGTATTTATAGTAACTCCAACCCAGATTTGATTACGTTGTAATGATTAATACTAAGACAACGCACACAAAATCATTCTGGAGAAAATTGGCATTGATAAGGCAAGGCATGTTTAAGTCAGGTTTCTAAGAACATTTGTAAAGGTGTTTTCATTTTTAGCAACATTGCATAAAGAACTGGAGGCATTACAAGTTACAGATATATTCGTCACCAGGAAGAAGTTTGTTAACAGTTTTTGGAGAGCTGTTAAGGCAGAAACATCCTTCCAGAAACATTGGGCAAAGCTTTTTAAAAGACAATGGTTTTGATATTAGTATTGTTTGGCTATTCTCACGCATACTGGGACATAGTGAAATACTTTGTTTTGCATGCTGCCTTGGCAAATTCCACCATACATCATTGAATCAGGTAATGCAAAATAGAAAATAAACATACTATAGAATGAAAATAGCGAATACAATTTTCGAAAATGTTAAAGGATATGGGAGGAAGACAATGTTTAAAAGACTTGAACAGATCCGTGGATAGGAAACATTTAGAGGGGTATGGGTCAAACACAGGCAAATGGGAGTAGCTCAGGTGGGCACATTAATTGGCTTGGACAAATTAAGCCAAAGGGTTTATTTTCATGATGTACGACTCTGACTCTATGACAATGGAGTGAGCTTTCTGAGAGCTGGCATAATTGAATAGAGTCCTTCTGTGCTGCAAAGCTCCTACAATTCAATGAAATTACTAAGCTGATTGTCCTCGCTCATGTATGTCGGAATCCTTCCACTCACATTTTCACCCCACAATGATTTTGATTCATTTTCAGCATCTGCGCATTGCAACCAATATATTGCCCATTCTCAATTGCCCTTGAGAAGTTAGTGGTGGCAAGCCTAAACAACTGCACCTCTTATCAAAGTCACTAAGGGCACCCTCTGTGTTTGTGAGAAGCAAGCCTTATTTCTCCCCATCCTTCTGATGTCTTTGGGTTGGCTAGTATGCCCTTCTTATTTGGAGTATTGTGAGCAGTTATGGGCCCCATTTCTGAGGAAGCATGTGCTAACTTTGGAGAGGGTCAAGTGGAGGTTTATTAGAATGATCCTGGGAATGATTGGGTTAAGGTACGATGAGTGTTTGATGGCACAGGGCCTGTACTCATTGGAGTTCAGAAGGATGAGGGGAGGACCTCATTGAAACGTACCGAAAAGTGAAAGGCCTGGATAGAGTGGATGTGGAGGGGATGTTTCCACTGGTGGGAGAGTCTAGGACCAGAGGGCATAGCCTCAGAATAAAAGGACACACCTTTCGAATGGAGATGAGGAGGGATTTCTTTACTTAGAGGGTTGTGAATCTGTGGAATTCAATGCCACAGATGGATGTGGAGGCCGTCCTTGGGTATTTTTAAGGTGAAAATTGAAACATTCTTTTGGGGAGAAGGCAGGAGATTGGGGTTAAGGAAAGATGATTGAATGGCGAGTTGACTCATTGAGCCGAATGGCCTACTTCTGCTCCTTATGACTTTATTCAGTTGGATGAACTACTTCTGCTTGGTCCCATACCAATCTACCCAGGTATTGCCAGGGAATTTCCATCGATGGGTTCTCTTAATACATCTTGTACCACACAACCAGCTTCTGCATCTATACTTGGCTCCTTTTCTCATGTACAATCTGATTATCTTATGTACAATCTCTTCAGAAGAGATTGTATAAACAATAAAAATACACAAATTGCTGGAGTAACTCAATGGGTCCAGCAGCATATTTGGAGAACAAGGATAGGCCAAATTTGGGGACAAATGTGTATAAAGGGGATAAGGGGTAACTTGAGAAAGAATAGGGTCCCTCAGAAATAAAGTGGTCATCTATGTGTGGAGCTGTAGGAGATGGGGTAGGTCCTCAATGAATATATTTCCACCAGATGATTGTGATGGTTAGTTGTTTTTTTCGGATTCGAGACATGTGACTGGTCCCTCAGAGATCAGTCAGTTGCTGTTTGTCAACTCTTCATTTAAGTGTGAGCTGAAGGGATTTATAGGAGGCATTGCCTCAAAAAGGTAGCCAGCATCATCAAGGACCCACACCACCCTGACCATGCTCTAATTTCACTCTTGCCATTGAGAAGAACATATTGTAGTCTGAACACTTAAACGTCCAAGATCAGGAACAGTTTCTTTTCAAACCCATCAGGCTTTTCAACACTACAAACACCAACTAAATTATGAACTGGCTTGATTGCACTAGGGGCTCAGGCCTGTTTTGTATTCATACTGTTTTTTTTAATGCTACTGCAAATAAATTGTTCCATTTTTCTTTCATGGTAGTCTAACAATTAAACACTCATGACTTAACATAATTCCAATTCAATTAATTTCCAAACCCTTGAACCTAGGATTCAGCAACCCTCTTGACAATTAGATCCTTGACTTCCTGACCCATATACCGCAACAAATAAGGACAGGTGTCAAAAGCATCCTCCACGATAACTCTCAATACCTGTTTCAAAGCAAGGTTGCATCTTCAGCCGTTTATTATACTCCCTATACACTCACTGATTGTGAGGCCACATTCTGCCCAACCATTTATAAATTTACGGATGACACAACTGTAGTGGGCCAGATCTCAAACAATGACAAGACAAAGTACAGGAAGGAGATAGAGAGCACTGTAGCATGAAGTCAAGACAACAATCTCTCCCTCAGAGTCAGCAAAACAAAGGAACTGGTCATAGACATCAGGAATCGGGATGAAGTCCATGCTCCAGCCCACTTCAATAGTGCTCAAGTGAAGGTGGTCAAGAGCTTCAATCTTCTCGGTGTAAATATCACCAACAATTTGACCTTTATCAACCACATCGATGCTACAACCAAGAAAGCAAACCAATGCCTCTACTTCCTCAGTAGACAAAGGAAATTTGGCATGTTTCAAATGACACTTATCAATGTCTACAGATGTGCCATAGAAAGAATTCTATCGGATGCGTCTCAGCCTGGTTGCCAGCTGCTCCGACCAAGACAGCAAGAAATTGCAGACTTTAGCAGCTCGGTACATCACGCAAACCAGCTTCACTCACATTGACTGCATCTTGATGCTGCCTCAGGTAAGCAGCCATAATCAATGACCACGCATACCTTGATCATTCTTTCTTCTCTCTTCCCCCATCGGGCAGAAGATTTAAAAGCCTGAAAGCACACGCTGCCAGTTTGTACATGTCTTCACAAGCTTCAAAGTAACAGTTGGTGAAGTGACCAACAAAGTTCTCAAGCTGATTCATCAACTCGAGCTCAAGGTTGCAGTCGAGTATGTTAAAACGTGATAGGAATCAAGAGCTGACAAACACATAATGAAGTTGAAGACTCAAAACGTCTCTGAAGACGCCCAAGAAAATGATTCACCCAAGATGAACTGCCAAAAGCCGTCAAAGCGGAAACCTGGCCAAACATTCAGGCACTTTATTATAATACTGCAAAGTCTTGAGAAAATGTCCCAACAGCACTAGGTTCATGAAGGTCAATAGCATCATTGAAGATGGTCTGCCTTGTTCCAAGTTCTATCTGTGATGAACAAAGAGGTGAATGTGTAGGCTTCCATGGACAAGTTCACAGTGAAGGTTGACCATCTATCAGCATCTTCAACGTCAGCAGTATCAATGCAATCTTCCTATCCTGATCTTCCTCTATCTCTTCCTCATCTGCTTATCCACCACCGCAACTTATATGAGCAAGTCAATGCAAGGAATTAAGGTATGCGAGGCTAATGTTCAATTAGTTTATATTTAATCTATAACATTTCATTTCACTTTTACTAAACGTATTTCATCCATCTATTTAATCCATAACTTTTTTTCATTTCAGTGTAAAATATAGTGCATTCATGGAGTGCAGAGAATATGACATAATAGTAGTCTACTGCTATCAAAGTATAGAACAAAATAGCAAATGAGCACATGATTCCGGTAAATTCTGACTTGTAAAAGCTGCTCTCAAGTACAGTTCCCAGAAATGAAATTTTATATTTTTTAGGAATTCTTGTATGATTGTAAACTTGCTGAGGGAGGACTTGCTGCCAGGGGTGGTGGTGGAGACAGATATGATAGAGGCATTTTAATTAAGTTTGGTTTATTATTGTCATGTATCCAAGGTACAGTGAAAAGCTTTTGTTTGTGTGCTATCCAGTCAAAGAAAAGACTATGCATGAATACAATCAAGAGCACGGATAAAGGGTACAACACTTAGTTGAAGTCCAATAAAGTCTGGTTAAAGATAGTTCAAAGGTCTCAGATGAGGTAAATGGGAGGTCAGGACCTCCCTCTAGCTGATGAGAGGACTGCTTAGTTGCCTGAAAACAGCTGGTAAGAAACTGTTCCTAAATCTGGAGGTATGCATTTCAAACCTGTATCTCTTGCCTGATGGGACAGGGGAGAAAAGGTAGTGACCGGGGTGAGACTGGTCCTTGATTACTGGCCTTGCTGAGGCAACGTAAAGTGTAGATGGAGTCAATGGAAGAGGCTTTTAGATAGGCACATGGATATGTAGTGAATGGAGGGATATGGATCATGTGCAGGTAGAGGAGATTAGTTTAACCTGGCATCATGTTCAGCATAGAGATTATGGGCCAAAGGATCTGTTCCTCTGCTGTACTGTTCTACCTTCTATGCTGTTGATAAGCATAGAGGTGAAGGCTTACCATGGGTGAACAGGAGTGCAGAGCAGTTTATGTGCTGTTCTGTTCTATGTTTTATGGCCATAACTCTAGTGCATGCCAAACATTTGGTGAGAAGTGCACTGTATGGAAGTGAAACTTTCATTTGCAGCTGAAATAATCTTCTTGTTTCTGCTACAGAAACACTGTTAGCCATTCACTGAGACCCGTATTATTTACAGCACTTCATTGACTAGCGGTTTGTGAAATAGCCACAGTCATTTGACACTACTTCTGCAGTGTGCTGAAGGAAGCTCTGGAGACTATTGCAAGCTGAGTGAGTAACCTTGAGTAAACCTTCATTATCACTTTCGCATTGATGCTTTGATTATTATTTCATTGGGTTTTCTGTAACAGCTGGTGTTGCAAGAAACCATGGAGGTATAGCCAACAGATCCAGAGACTCCTATGGAGGGGAGGAAGAAATCCTTACCTCCACACATGCAGACCCTAGGAGGATTGTGAGACATACAAGCCTGCCTTTGGACCTCTGAATAATGCATCAAGAGTTTCTAAGTCAGTGATCTGTGGCAATGGTTGTCAACATTCAAACACTTGGCATTCTGGCTGTAGAAATAACGTTCACTTTTACCCTGAAATTCATAGCCTCTAGGTTATAAGCGGCACGGTAGCACAGCGGTGGCGTAGCAGTAGCATTGCTGCCTTACAGCGCTAGAGACCCAGGTTTGATCCTGACTACTGGTGCTGTCTGTATGGAGTTTGTATATTCTCCCCGTGACTGTATGGGTTTTCTCTGGGTGCTCTGGTTTCTTCCCACAGTCCTAAGACGTACAGGTTTGCAGGTTAAGTGACTTCAGTAAAAATTGTAAATTGTCCCTAGTGTGTAGGATAGTGTTAGTGTATGAGGATTGCTGGTTGGAGCAGATTCGGTGGGCTGAAGGGCCTGTTTCTGCGCTGTATCTCTGAACTAAAGACATGAAGTGCGGGAGTAACTCAGCGGTTCAGGCAACATCCCTGGAAAATATTGATAGGTGACGTTTTGGGTTGAGACCCTTCTTCTGTCTCTTCTTCTCCAGAGATGCTGCCTGGTCCATTGAGTTACTTCGGCACTTTGTGTCTTTTGTGTATTATTAACCAGCATCTGTTGTTCTTTGTTTCTGGGTCATTCCAAACAGTGATGGGTGTTCTGTACAGTATTCACCAGGCACCATAGTATTAGGAGATATTGTGTCCCTTTCTTGCAACAAAGACCTTCAGGTTGAGTGGGTGGGTAAACTGAGCAGTCTCCAGGCTTCCTAAAGGTTAGACAGCACTCATGGCACTTCAAACTCCCCTTCAGATCATGCAGAGCCAACTGTAACACAAGAGTTATCACTCCTTGAAGAAACAATTCCAAGAGGACCATGCGGAAGAATTTCTTGTGGTCAATGTTGCACACCCTTGGAGATTGCAAGGCCCTCTTATTCTTAGACTATCTGTCATCATTGCAAAGCGAGTTGACTTTAGGGGGGAAAAGGTGTTAAACCTTCTTCCTTGGCTTATAGAGTCATACAGTGTGGAAACAGGCCCTTCAGTCCAACTTGCCCACACCGAACAACATGCCCCATCTACACTAGTCCCACTTGCCTGCATTGGTACCATATTCATCTAAACTTGTCCTGTTCATGTACCTGTCTAATTGCTTCTTAAATATTGCAATCGCCCCTCCCTTAATACCTCCTCCGGCAGGTTAGTCCATACACCCACCACCCTTTGTGTGAAAAAGTTACGTCCCAGATTCCTATAAAATCATTTCCCCTTCACCTTAAACTTATGCCCCTTGATTCCACTACTCTGGGCAAGAGACTCTGTGTGTCTACCCAATCTATCCCTCTCATGGTCCTCACCTGTGCCATCATAGCATAGTATCTGCATAAGAATTTTCACGGGATGCAATAGCCTGGTGGAGAATGTCATTGGTATTGCAGTGCCTGCATTACTCTGCTGGCGCATTTAGGTATCTCCCAGTGAGGGTTGGATACTCCCCATCCACTGCATCCTCCAACAACCTCCCCACTGGAAGGGCTGTCTTTGTTGAGGCCCTCTCGCAGGAGGAAGAAGAGGAGGAGAGGTAGGGAGAACAAGTAATGGAGGAGAAGGTTGTTGAGAGATAGTTTCCAAGAGGGGTTTCTAAACGCCCAATCATATTGCACTAAAAGTCTCTGGAGCATCAATTCAACGACTTGGCAGCCAGACAGAGAGATAAGGTGAGGAAATAATGGGCTAGCCTGATGACATCTGATTTTGGACCATGGGTTGTTAAAGTCACCCACTGAAAAAGATCACTGCGTGATCTCTACATTGCATTTAAACTGAGGTAAACCTCAGCCACTGTCGCTTCTGAAAGCTTTAACTATGGTCAAAGGTGCAACAGGTTTGCACAAAGCTGGCAACGATGATTGATCACTTCCACTAAGGGCAGAGCATTCCTACGCAGCGTGCAGTGATTAACTTCACCTTGATCACGTTAAAAAGTCAGTCCGTCCCAGTGGTTCTGAGGTAATGAGGAGCACCACTGAGATAGTTTCATCCACAGCAGCTGTGCTCTTATGAGTAGTTCAGTATACCCAGCAGAATCATTCAGTCCAATCAAGTGGTTTCATTAAGGTCCTTATACACTGACTAAGGTCACCTGACCTATGCTGGACTACCATCCGTACAATTATCCCTTTGGTGCTGTGAGAATGTGACTTTCAGCTCAATTTTTGTGGTGTTTATTTGCTCAGAAGATGCAATGGAATATGCTATAGAAAGGAATAGTAAAGCCTTAGGTTCTATTCTTCCCTGACTTGGAAAAAAGACGCCAAATCTACACTGTGATCAACAGTCAGAATAGAGTATATGGACAATACCTTAACTTAAATTAGTGCAAAACATGGAGATAATGAAGATGGGAATTTGCTGGACACCCTTGGACATCTTAGAGAACCCTTTGGTATCTTGGGGATTTCTTTCATTTGCATGAAATTTGCCTTGGAGTTATAGACATGCTGCAAGGAGCAAAACTCAAAGTGCTGGAGTAACTCAATGGGTCAGGCAGCATCTGTGGAGGGATGGATAGGCGACGTTTCCTTCAAACTGATTGTATTAGGAGAAGAAAGATGGAAAAGAGAGGTGGGGGTGGGGTTAAGTCTGGCAAGTGATGGGTGGATAGAGCTGAGGTGGGTTTGATTGGAAGATCAGTCAAGTAATTGACAGAGGCTAGAGATGAAAAGGAGACAAAAGGGTATCAGGAAATACTTGGTGTTTTGGTCAAGATTCCAGCATCTGAAGTTCCTTGTGTCATTGTACAGCTAGCAAACAGTCTGCTTGACCCGCTGAGTTTGTTCCAACCATCAAGCTTCCATTTACAGTAACTTTATTTTTTATTTTCCCTGCATTCCCATTAGTTCTCCCAGATTCTTCCACTCACCTACACACACACAAAGTGGTAATTAACAGTGGCAAATTAACCTACCAATAAGCACACATTTTGGATGTGTAGGAAGGAACTGCAGATTCCTGAGTAACTCAGCAGCTCATGCAGCATCTCTGGAGAAAAGAAAAGGCTGGAACCCTTCTTCAGACTGAAAGCAAAAGAAGGCCAGAACAAAACAGGGCTGGCAACAGAAGACCTCAGGAAGGGTAGAGTCCATATGGCCCATTGTTGGCTGAGGAAGATGTGCTTATGATAGGAATATGAGGATGCGAACAGTGGAACTAGTAGATGGAGGAGAGGGGGGAGAGCGGAGGGAAAAGGAATACTGGAGTTACTTATAATTTAAAATTTTAAGTTAAATTGAAATTCATACCACTGTGTTGTAAGCTGCCCAAGCAAAATATGAGACGTTGGAGGAAAACAAAGTAGCAGGAAGAAACCAATGTGGTCACAGGGAGAGTGTGCAAACTCCACACAGGCAGCACCTGGTCAGAATTGAACGTGAATTGCTTAAGCTTTGAGGCAGCAACTCTACTAGCTGAACTGCACCCCATCTGCATATTTCATCAAAGCCATCACCCAAACTGAAACGAAAAAGAATTAATGATCATAAATTTCAGACCGTGAATACCATTAATATTAAGTTATCACCCTGATGCTCCTATTAGCAAGTGTCTTTCAAGTTGGTTTGATGGTCCTGCTATGTTGTTCCCCTGACATCCTCCATCTTCCCCCATCCTGTGACGTAATTAGGCTGATGGAAGACTGCTCCCTTTCAGTAAGGACAACTGTAGAGTACCATGTGCGGCACGGTGGCGCATCGGTAGAGTTGCTGCCTTACAGCGCTTGCAGCGCCAGAGACCCGGGTTCGGTCCTGACTATGGGTGCTGCCTGTACGGAGTTTGTATGTTCATCCCGTGACCGCGTGGGTTTTCGCCGAGATCTTAGGTTTCCTCCCACACTCCAGTTTGTAGGTTAATTGGCTTGGTATATGTGTAAATTGTCCCTAGTGTGAGTAGGATAGTGTTAATGTGCAGGGATTGCTGATCAGTGCGGACTCGGTGGGCCGAGAAGCCTGTTTCCTCGCTACATCTCTCAGCTAAAATAAACTAAACGGTAATCATGAACAGCTCGGGATCATGGAAGGAATCATTTGTGACTGCACCATCTCAGGCTAATGAGCTTCATATGTAAACACATGGCTAGAAAGCCAGTGGACAAGGGGGGAACCTGACATTTTGAAAAGGGACAGTGTTCTCAGGTTCCACAAGGGCACTGGTGTTCACCAATTATACCTTTACAATCCTTGTTGTGAACAATCTAAATTTCTAAACAACTTTCTTTTATTGTTGATGAAAATCAAATATACAGCAGGTGCTGGAAAATTTTAATTTGAATGGAAAATGTAGAAACTCTCAGCAAATTTTTAGATTTTAGAGATACAGCGCTGGAACAGGCCCTTTGGCCCACAGAGTCCGTGCCGACCAGCGATCACTCCGTACACTGGCACTATCCTATACTCTAGGGACAATTTACAATTTTACCAAACCCAATTAACATAAAAACCAGTATGTCTTTGGAATGTTGGAAGAAACCTGAGCACCCAGAGAAAACCCCACGCGGTCACAGGGAGAGCGTACACACTCCGTACAGAGAGCACCTGTAGTCAGGATAAAACCACGGTCTCTGGCGCTGTAAGGCAGCAACACTACTGTTGCACCACTGTGAAGGAATAACAATGCTTACGTTTTAGAGTGAAGTGCCTTCATTTCAACTTGAAAAACAACTCCATTCTCCCTCCACTGATGCTGCCTGACCTACTGATTTTCCAGCATTTTCTGCCTCTATTTTAAAACTATTGTTGCAATTTAACAAAGTTTTGCCTCATTAAATAAATGAGCTTATAATAGTTTTCTTGTCATGTCATGTCATGACATAGTCCTCACCCATCTGAAAACATACACTGTCCCCATCATGGACCCTTTTCAATTTGCATACAGCACCAACCGGTCTGTGGAGGATGCTATCAACCTAGCTCTTCACTACTCCCTATATCATTTGGAATCACCGAACACTTATGCACGCATCCTGTTTATAGATTTTAGCTCGGCCTTTAATACTATACACCCAATTAAACTCTACAATAAACTGTTGGACATGGGCATTCACCTAGCCATGTGCCATTGGATTTTACATTTTCTGACAAACAGACAACAAAGAGTCAAGGTGGGTGAAAAACTCTCCAGCCCTCTGACTCTCAATACAGGAGCCCCTCAAGGGTGCGTTCTGTCACCTCAGCTCTTCTCACTTTACACCAACAACCTCACATCCCAATGCAGCTCAAATATGCAGACGACACGACAATAATTGGCCTCATCTCAGACAACAATGAATCACAATACCATCAAACAGTGGACAGCGCAGTCAAATGGTGCGCAGAAAACAACCTCCAGCTTAACACCTCAAAAACCTTAGAAACCATCATAGATTTCAGACGCAAACAAAACCTCAAACCCCCGGTCCATGTCAACTCCCATCCCATAACCTCCACGAACTTATTTAAGTTTCTGGGCACCTATATCTGCAATAATCTAAAATGGCACATCAATGCTGACCACATCATTAAGAAAGGACAACAACGCCTATACTTCCTCAGACAGCTCAAGAAGTTCAGAGTCCACAAACACCTCCTGGTCCGCTTCTATCAATCCATCATTGAAAGCATCATCACTACCTCAATCACAGTCTGGTACGGAAACACTGACAGTCATTCACTACACAGAATACAGCGCATTGTCTCCAAGGCCTCTAGGATCATCAACTCTCCCCTCCCCTCAATCCATTCATTTACCTCCAACGTACCTCAAAACGGGCAACAAAGATCATCTCGGCCCCCTCCCATCCAGCAAACCACCTTTTCCAGTCTCTCCCTTCAGGGAGGCGCCTTAGGTCACTTGCTACAAAATCCACCCATTTTAAAAACAGTTTCTTCCCCTCAGCAATAGGAACACTTAATTCCCTCCAATAACTTTTTGACTTTGATGTATACAGTGTCTTGTCTATGGTTTTTGTCTGTTCTTTTGCACTATGTATTGTTGGTGAGATTTGTGATTTGTGATGTGCTTTATTATTATGATCTGTGTTGTTATTAGTGTTAATGTGCTAAAGCAGTGTACCATCATGTACCGAACCCAATTACCACCAACCCTGGTCGTGTGGCAAATAAAGATTCTATCTATCTATCTATCTAATTCATATCTTAGGTTGTCATCATTCACCAATTACACGAACATCTTAGCCGTCAGTATTATCTTTCTCTAACTCTATTTATTAACTATCTAACTCTCGATTAATAATTGAATAAAGCTAACGGCCTGAGGGCCAGATGGGGATGTACCAGTTTTTTAAGGAGGCTTTGAAAAAATTCTGGAATCTCTACTTCTGGCTATTGAATTGTTGTTTAGGGGAACCAAGTGCCAGTCATTCAAATGCTGAGTTCTACCCAATTGAGACATTTGAATGTATAGAGGCTTAAGTGCAGTGGATGTAAGTCTGGGGGAGAAAGTTGACATTGGTTCACTGTATACGTCAGACTCAATGCTAGCAAGACCAAGAAGCTGATTGTTGACTTTAGAAGAGGAACGTTGAGGATCCACAAACATGTCTTCATAGATGGGTCAGCAGTGGCGAGAGTCATCTACTTCAAGTTCCTGGGCATTCACATCTCTAAAGATCTGTCCTAGGCTCAGCACATTGATGCAATCACAAAGAAAGCTCATCAACAGCTCTACTTTCTTGGACGATTGATATGTCAAAGAATACTCTCTTGAACTTCTCCAGGTATACTGCAGAGAGCATATTGACTGGTTGCATCATGGCCTGGTTCAGCAACACAAATGCCCAGGAATGAAGGAGATTACAAAAAGTGGTGAACACTGCTCAGTCCATCACAGGTACTGATCTCCCCACCATTGAAGGAATCTATTGAAGATGCTGCCTTAACAGGCAGCCATCACCATCAAAGATGCACACCGCACTGGCCACGCTCTCATTTCACTCCTATTTTCGGGAAGAAGATATTTTCTAACAACCATCAGGCTCTTGAACACTACAAATGCACTAACTAAATGAAGAACTATGAACTGTCTTGGTTGCTCTCAGGACTTTGGGTGTTTTGTACTAGTTTAGGTTTTTAATTAAATTTTGTTTTTTGTTTTGTTATGTCATCTATGAGTACTGTATTTACAGAGCTATTTTCTGCTGCACATAAAGGGGCTGTCCCACTGCGGCGACCTAATTGGCAAGTTTAGAAGAGTTTAGGAGAGTTTGAAAAAGTGTCACGTTGAAGACCTCCATCGACTATGTAGAAGACCTCCTTCGATCTCCTTCGACTATGTTGAAGACTATCTATGACTACCTTCGACTACCTTTAATTACCTTTGACTACCCTCGATTACCTACGAATAACATGCCATCCTACTATGACCTACTTCGACTAAACCTACGTTAAAAAAAATATCGATTTTTTTCCATGGCGACCTTTTTTTACTCGTGCGCATTTTTCAGCATGTTGAAAAATACACCGTGACCTAGCTCAGGTTCGAGTACGTGGGGACTACTCTCGAGCATGAAGGAGAGTTACAAAGACCTCCTAGGACCTCGTGTCGACCATGCTGTGAGTATGAGTCAAGGGCAAACTCTGCAAAACTCGCCAATTAGGTCGCCGCAGAGGGACAGCCCCTTAAGAATTTAATTGTTCCGTTGTCAGTACAATTAAACAATCTTAACACTTGATACATTCAAGTGGTCACTCTTGCTAGCAATGTTACACTTTACACATGGGAAAAGTTCACCTGCAGTGAATGAACTTCCATTCAAAAGAAGTATAGAGTTAAACATAGCTGCCCCTGTGCGTTCTGCAGTTGACACTGCTTTTAAAAATAATTGATACCGGCAGTGATTAAAAATCCACCGTCATACCACAGGACCGATGAAAATCAGAGATCTCAAGCTTTGCTCAAATGGTTTATGAAACTGTCTGAGCTCTTCAGGGAAATTGCTCATTTGTTATCATTGATTATGTGCAATATTGTCTGCAAGCAATAAAAGACAATGATATTTAAAAATAAATCTTCCGTAGGATTTCAGATGGGCATATCAAAAACAACGTGATTGGAATTTTAATTCCTTGCATGCCTTTCATCTACCTCCGCAGGTCAGGAAAGAGCAGTACTCATTGTTTTAACAAACAAAATAGGCGACTGATAGAAAGCATCAACCAAGCGTCTATGCTAGACGTTTCTTGAATTTGATTTGAAATCCTTTTATACAATTTTATGAAAGTGTTATTTTTGTACGACCAAGGGAATTGCTGGAAAAATGCAAGAGGTAATTTCTGTGTCAGAGGCAGTTATGTAAAGAAAAATATATCGCAATGTTTTTTTGTAAGAATTAAACTTTGAAATGGAAAATAGATCTCTTGGAAAACTGAAATTCTGATCACGTCTTTGGCTATTAAATGATGTTTTCTAAGAAGTTTCTGTTTATCTTTCTCGTTAGATAGCAATATCTAAAATTACGAGAGGCATAGATAGAATAGACAGTCAGAACCTTTTTCTCAGGTGGAAATGTAAAAATCTAGAGGGCACAGCTTTAAGGCGAGAGAGGCAAAGTTTAAAGGCGTTGTGTGGGGAAAGCTTTATTGCGAGTGGTGGGTACCTGGAACATGCTGCCATGGGCAATAATGGAGACTTTAGTAAAGGCTTTGGGATAGGCACATACAGTATGCTCTCAGAGAATGGAGGGATATGGATCGTGTATGTGCAGAAGAGATTCGTTTATATTGGCATTATGGTCGACACAGCCATTGTAGGCCTACGGGGCCTGTTCTGTGTCTCCATGTAGACTTTCTTAATATCCCTTACATCATTTCAGTTTGGATTTGTCTAACCTCATATCTCTTGTTTTTATCCAGTCTATCTGTATTGCACATGATTTCATGTTTTTCCTTCATTCTGTCACGTTTCCACCAAGAAACAAAATGTAATTAAAATGTTAAATAAATCATGGCTGGTAGAATAGTCCAAAAGTTTGCATATGATCTTGCAAATGCCTCAAGGTTCCTAGAGATAAATTGACTAAGCAATGCCATTGATTCACTGAGTAGCAGGGTGACAAAAAACGTTATTTCTATGGTTAACCTAACATTGCTACATGTTATTAGCTGCACAATTTGAGAAATTAATTCCCAATCAGAGTCTGTTAAAAAAGAAAAGAATGTAACAACAGAATTAACAAAAACTGGAACAAAAATTATAATAAATAAGAAATAATTGAATGGGTGGGCATTAGTAGTTCAGGTTATCAGGAGAATGTACAAACTCCGTATGGATAGCACCCGCAGACAGGATCGTACCCGGGTCTCTGGCGCCGTAAGGCAGCAACTCTACTGCTGCACCACTGTGCCACCAAACCTAGTGACAAAACCTCTACAGCCCTCAGGGATAAGTAAATCCAAAGACTTACTGCACTCGGCATGAGAACATTTCTCCTCATCTCAATCTTAAACTTATTCTATAACACCCGATTCTAGGCTCCTCAACTAAGGCAAACATTCTCCTTATATCCAGCATGTCAAGCCGGCGATTCAATGAAATTTCCTCTTTTTTCCAATCTCCAGAGAATATAGGTCTGGACTGATTAATGTCTTTGCTAAACAGCAAACCAGCTTTCCTTGGAAGCAACTTAGTCAATATACAGTATGCTGCACTGTCTCTCTGGCAAGTATATCTTTTTACAGGTAAGGTGACTAAAACTGTATGCAATAGCCCAGGCACATTCTCGCCAAAGTCCTGTGGTGCTGCCGGTAGAGCAGCAGTCTCTCAGTGCTAGAGGCCTGGGTTTGAACCTTACCTCGGGTGCTGCCTGTGTGGAGTTTGCAGCTTCTCCCTCTGATCACTCGGGTTTCCTCTGGGTGCTCCAATTTCCACATCCCAAAGATCTGTTGGTTTATAGGTTAATTGGCCTCTGTAAAATTGCCCATGATGTATAGGGAGTGGATGAGAAAGTGGGATAACAGAACAAGTGTGAACAGGTGATCGATGGTCGGTGTGGTCTTGGTGGGCCGAAGGACCTATTTCCATGCTGCACTCTCGAAACTAAACTAAATTGCAATAGGATGCCTTTATTCCTGCAATCATACCATCTCACAATTAAGGCCAACTTGTCTTCCTCATTGCTTTATGCATCTACAGCTTGGCTTTCAGCAACCTGTCTAGAAAGAAACATGGATCCCTTTGAATATCAATGTTAACTTGCCTCTTCCCA
The DNA here is from genome assembly GCA_038087875.1 of Malacoraja senta. NCBI lineage: Eukaryota > Metazoa > Chordata > Chondrichthyes > Rajiformes > Rajidae > Malacoraja > Malacoraja senta. Next base: position 18,559,994 of record CM075984.1, on the reverse strand, counting down.
TTTAAAAAAACAACATTCCTTTACACTTTTCCACTTAGTATATTCTGCCTCTTTTTGCTGACTCGCTCATCTTGTCTATATTCCTTTGAAGCCTCATTACATTCTCCTCCTGACCTACCCATCCCACCTGGTTGTGTATTATTTTCAAACGGGAATATGACATTTGGCTTCCTCAGGTAAAATTGTTGATACGGGTTGTGAATTGCAGGGCCTAAGCTCCAATCCCTGTGGTATCCCAATTTCCAACATGAAAGAGAACTGTTTATTGCCCTTCTTTGTTGTTGAATAACCAATCCTCAGTCATGAACTAAAGTAACCAATTCTCAATCCTTGCTTCCATATTACTTCCAGTCCCATGTGCTAAAACCGTGTTGAGTAGCATCCTGTGTGGGGTCTTCCTGAAAGCTTCCATGAAACTTAAACACTCCACAATCACTGCTTCCCCTTCATCAAAGCTATTGGCCATATGCTCACAGTTGACAGGCATTACTTAATGCTGCTTGAACACGTGCTCTGTGAAGGAAAGTTCAAGTATCTGAGTAAATGGAATCATAAGAGTCAAAAGATCAGGAGAAAACTTGTTAGCTGGGTTAAGGGTCAGAATGGAGATAGGGATGATTGAAGTGATGATGGGTTTGGGGGCTTGAAGGGGCATGTGATCATGTGAGCAGAGTCTGGATGAACAGAGAGGGATGGGAGGTTGCCAGATTCAGCAGGTGAATGGGGAGGTGAAGAGATGTAGGAAGGATTATAGGAGGAGAAGGCTGAGGCACCTCTAACGGAGAAATGTTGACCATGGGAACTGACACTAATGAGGTTCATGCTGGAGAAACTCAGCGGGTGAGGCAGCACCTATGGAGCGAAGGAAATAGGCAACGTTTCGGGCTGAACCCCTTCTTCAGACTGATGTAGGATGAGGGGGTTGGGAAGAAGAAAGGAAGAGGAGGAGCCAGAGGGCTGAAGGAGAGCTGAGAAGGGGAGGAGACAGCAAGGGCTAGCGGAAATTGGAGAAGTCAATGTTCTAGCCGCTGGGGTGCACCATCCAAAAGAAAGACAGTTCCAGCATCTGCAGTTCCTTCTTGAACACTAATGGTTCATAGTCCCTCAACTGGAAGTCCCCAGTTGTATTTTATGAATGGCATAATTACCACCCAGAAATCACAGCAATCATGTTCAATTCTTGAAGTAGTCAAATCTAGTTTATTAGACTTTATAGACTTTAGAGATTCAGCGTGAAAAACAGACCCTTCGGCCCAGCGAGTCCACGCTAACCAACTCCCCGTACCCTAGCACTATCCTAAACACTAGGGGAAATTTGTATTTTAACCAAAGCCAATTCACCTACAAACCTGTACGTCTTTGGAGTGTGGGAGGAAACCGTAGCATCCAGAGAAAACCCACGGTGTCATGGGAAGAATGTACAAATTCCGTACAGACAGCACAGCTGGGAGGACTGGGAGGAACCTGAGACCACCAGCGTCACTGTGTGATCAAAACTGGGTTGCTAGGAAGTAACCCTAGACACCCAGTGCCTCTATTGAGGCTAAGATTGAGTGGCTGGGGCAGGTCTGAGATGCCAGAACCTCTTCCTGCCCACAGACAATGAGACAAAGGCTAATCTTGTAAACCCTAGTATAGTAATGACTAATGTACACCTTGAGATAGATACAGGTAAATCAGCCTAAATGGTGATATTTTCATGCCTATCGACTGACATGGAACTTAACACTTGGTAAAGATGACCTGGTAATATAAAACTTGAACCACTTGAATCTGCACTCTTCCTTCAGACTGGGATGATTGGCTAGCTTTGTCTGTCCAACAGGATTGATGTATCACTGCTGGCTGGGATTAATTTTCCACAACTTTGTGTTACCCTGCAGCCAATAGTCTTTCTTTTGCTGGTTGAGGGCCATCGCCAGCTGAAAGTAATAACATGACTGTGGTCTCCACAACACATTTCATTGTACCAAATAAACCTGCTTCAAATTATTATTCGGGTCTTTTACGTGCATCCTAGAATTTCATTAGATTCATTAAAAAAAACAGATTTAGTTAGTTTAGAGATATAGCATAGAAACAGTCCCTTTGGCCATCGAGTACACGCCAACCAGTGATCTCCGCACATTAACACTATCCTACACACACTAAGGACAATTTACAACTTTACCAAGCCAATTAGCCTACAAACCTGTACGTCTTTGGAATATGGGAGGAAAATGGAGCACCAAGAGAAAGCCCACGCAGTTCACGCAGGAATGTACAAGCTCCAGATAGACAGCACCCATAGTCAGGATCAAACCTGGGTCTCTGATGTTGTAGAGCAGCAACTCCTCTGCTGTGCCACTGTGCTATCCTTAATATTTTTAGTAAATAGTTATTTGTTAAACTCTTTCACTTCCCATCTTTAAACATTCATTAATAATGAATTTAAGTATTGTTTTGAAGATGTGAACAAGCTTTTACTTTCCCACTTCAAATTCGATCACCTATCCCATAGCCCAAGAGCTAAATTTGTCTCACATATTCATTCATTATACAGTTACATAGCTAGGTATTATTTAATCTTGGCCCTAATTAATTATGTTTAGTTTTTCTTATTGTCACACTTACTGAGATATAATGAAAAGCTGTGTTTCCATGCTATTCAATCAGACCAGATAATACTGCACGTAAATACAATCAAATCAAACTCAAATATAATAGATAGAGCAAAGGGGAAAATGCTGAGTGCAGAAAATAGTTGTAGTGCATCAGTTTCACAGCCAAAGTTCAATGTTCGCAATGGGACAGATGTGAACAGTGCCCTAGGTTATGGAATTACATAGAAGCCTGATAAAAGAAGGGGAGAGGCTGTTCCTGAGTCTGGTGGTGCACACTTTCAAGCTTCTGTAACTTCTGCCCAATGGGAGCAGGGAGAAGAAGGAATCACTAGGGTGGGACAAGTCTTTGATTATGTTGGCTGCTTTTCGGAGGCAACCTGAAGTGCAGATGGAGTCAATGGTGAGGTCTGATCTGTGTGATGGACTCGGAGATCTACAATCTCTGAAATTTCGTGCAGTCTTGGCCAGAGCCGTTTCCAACCCAAGCTATGATACAACCCGACAGTATACTTTCTATGGCGCATCTGCAGAAGTTTGTAAAAGCACCGGAGACATGCCAAATTTCCTCAGCCTCCTCAGGAATTAGAGGCATTGGTGTGCTTTTGGCTATCACATCACTGTGTTCTGCATTGTTTCAAACACCAATATTTTGAGACACAAGATACTGCAGATGGTAGTTTACAAGAGAAAACCTTCAGTGCCGGAGTGATTCAGGGAGTCAGGCAGCATCACTGGAAGACATGGATAGGCGATGTTTCGGATCGGGACCAACCGAAACATTGCCTATCCATGACCTCCAGAGACGCTGCCTGACTCGCTGAGTTGCTCCAGCACTTTGTGTTTACCATTATTCTGAGGACATATAGAAAGAATCTGAACAATCTCAAATGATAAGCGATCAATTCTGGTGATAGATCTGTTTCTGTTTTGTTTCATGAGTCAAGAGCCAGAAGTGTTTAATTGTCATATGTACCAAGAATGGAACAATTAATTCTTATTTGCTGCAACTTTTACATGTGTCTTAATGCAACAATTCTGCAACTAAATATACAATAAACAATAATACCTCTATGTAACTTAACTTTGACATTTCTCTCTATCTGTGTCATTCAAAATCAGTGTAAACAGCAAATAGACTGGTCAGTCAATTAGCCTGGACAATTGTCCAGCAAAGCAAAATATTGAAAAAATAGAATAAGATATATATTACTTAAAAATATAACGGTAAGTCTGACTAAGTCCCAACCTAAAACATCACCTGTCCATGTTCTCCAGGGAAGCTGCCTGACCCACTGAGTTAGTCCAGCATTTTATGTCTTTTTTTAAAGAATAATTTAATTATTGTAGTGAAATCAAAATGAACATTAGGACATGAGGTTAACTGAGAATATTATAAATGTTGAACAATAAAGAATCAATTACAAATCTAAAAGTAAAAATTTAAATGTTGTGAGAAGGGAATGAAACTCCATAATTAAATGAGTATTTTTCTCTTTTAACATAGCAATGCGTCCAATGATAATTGCAGACAGTATGTGTTGTTTGAAGCCTGAGATTGTTCCCCCTGGGCCCCTTGCATGCTTGATGCATTAATAGTAGGAGGAGCCCAGACATTCACAGGAGCATCCAACATTGTACAACATGTGGTTGGATCGACATCTGGGATTTCCATCATTATATGCATCACCAATGAACAGAGTGGGCCACTCAAATAGAAGTAAGGTTTCTCAGCACATCTGAGGACTGCATGGATGCTAATTAAAGAGGACCTTGCTGAGTAAGTTTCAGCCTGTGGATCCCAGGGCTGGGTCCCTTTTAAGTATTATGTTTCCCTATCTGTTTTTTCCATTGGGCTCCACCCTGATCTCACAACTGTCACCTCATGGTCCCACCTCCCTTGTCTCTAACTTTCAATCACCTAGCGAACACTTCCCTAACTCCCTATCTACCCACTACTCATTAGCCAAGAACTTCTGAATTTCCTTAGTCTTCTGAGCAAGTAAAGGCATTAGTGTGCTTTCTTAGCAATAACGTTAATGTGGTTGGATTAGGACAAATTGTTGATAATATTTAAGCCTGGGAACCTGAAGCTCTAGACCATGTCCATGTCCATGTCAGCTCCGTTGATGCTGACTGGGACATGTACACAAACTCCTTCCTGAAGTTAATTACTAGCTCCTTCATTTTGGTGACATTGAGGGTGAAATTGGTGTCTTGACACCATGTCAAGAATTTCTCTATTTCCTTTCTACCTTCATCTAGACCTTCTCTGGCCACTGATTCCATATACGCCCTCTCTGTGAAAGAATTGCCCCTCATATTTCCTCTCTCAACTTAAACCCATGCACTCTCACTTTGGACTCCCGTATGTTCTGTAAAAGACTGTGGCTCTTCATCTTGTAAATGCCCCTCATGATTTTATAAAGCTCTGCAAGTTTACTCCTCAGCCTCTTATATTCCATGGGAAGAAAAGACACAGCTAATTTCACCTTTCAACTCAAACCTTCCAGACCTAGTAATATCCTCAGAATTTTTTTTGCACCCTTTTCAGTTTAATGACATCCTTCCACTAGCAGGGTGACACAGTACTCCAAATGTGGCCTTAACAACATCTTGTACAGTTGTAACATGATGTCCCAGATCCTGTACTCAATACCCCAACTGATGAAGGCAAAATGTCTTCTTCACTACCCTAAATTCCTGTGATGCCACTTTCATGGAACTATGTACCTGTACCCTGAAGTCTCTCTGTTCTACAACACTCCCCAGGCCCCAGCATTTACTATGCAAGCACTGCGTTAGATTGTTCTACCAAATGTAACATCTTGCATTTATCGGAATTCAACTCTATCTGTCATTCCTTAGCCCACTGGCTCAGTTGATCAAGATCCCATTGTAATCATAGGTAACTTCCTTCGCTGTCCACTCATCATCATCGGCGGTCACTCGAAACGAGTATGACTGTCCTTTCCTCTCCTTAGGGTCGTCTACTTGTGGGTCTGCAGAGGCCGATCCGCGATCCACACACCTTGGTGCAACGTGGGCAGTGGAGACTGGCGGTGGTTGGTAGTCATCGAGCCCCCTTCTCTCTCTCCCCTTACGTTGCTGTCGCTTTTTCTCTGCGACATGGCGTAGTTCGTGAATTGCAGGTTCTTCCTGCATGGATTTCCTCCAGGAGCGCCTGTCCAGTGCAATGTGCTCCCAGTTGCTTGATGTGATGTGGAATTTCTTCAGACTGTTCTTGATGTTATCCTTGAATTGAGAGTACAGGATTTGTTTAGAGAGACGTGTGTTGGACATGCGGATGACATGGCCAGTCCATCGAAGTTGGTGCTGCATTATTCTGGTGGTGATGCTGGTCATGTTGACTTCCTCCAAAATGCTGATGTTGGTGCATTTGTCCTCCCAGCTGATCCTCAGAATCTTTCGTAAGGATCTTTGATGGTATTGTTCCAGAGCTCTCAGGTGCCTGCTGTAGGCTCCATACAACAGGGTGGAGAGGACAACGGCTCCGTAGACCAGTAGTTTTGTTTCAGCCTTTAGGTCTCAGTCTTCAAAGACTCTTTTCCTGACACTGGCGTAGGCTCCGCTGGCAGAACTCAGGCAATGGTTGACCTCGGAGTCGATGTCAGCTTTTGAGGAAAGAATGCTGCCAAGGTAGGGGAAGTGGTCAACGTTTTCAACTATACCACCAATGTTATTGTTGTCTGCAACTTACTAACCATGCCATCTACATTCAAATCTAAAGCAATAATTAAATAAAGAACAACAGCACCAATCCCTGTGGAACATAACTTGTTAGCCTCCAGTCAGAGAAACAACCCTCCACAACAACCCTCTGTATCTATCTTCAAGCCAATTTTGGTTCCAATTGGCTTGCTTGGTATGGATCCAGTGCAATTCAACCTTCCAGATCAGCCTACTATTCGGGATCTTGTCAAATACTTTGCTAAATACCATTTACTGCAATGCCTTATCAGTCCTCTTGCTCACCTTTTCAAAAAATTCAAACAGATTCGTGAGACTCTATTACAAGATCAAGGCGACAAGCCTTAATCAGACTTTGCCTTTTCAAATGCATGTAGAACCAACGTATAATCTTTAGACTTCAGAGCTACATCGTGGATACAAGCCCTTCAGCCCACCGAGTCCACACCGACCAACAGTCACCCCATACACTAGCACAATCCTACACACTAGGAACAATTTACAAGTTGCAGAAACCAATTAACTTACCAACTGAAGACAGACACAAAATGCTGGAGTAACTCAGCGGGACAGGCAGCATCTCTAGAGAGAAGGAATGGGTGACATTTTGGGTCATGGCCCTTCTTCAGACCAGCATCTGCGGTCCCTTCCTACATATAACTTACAAACCCTACCTACACATAATGTTCAAACTCTATACAGACATCACCCATAATTAGGATGAAACCTGGGCTCTGGCGCTGTAAGGCAGCAACTCCTCCGTTGTGCCACTGTGTCGCTTATCTCTCATATCCCCCACCCACCCCAATTACATACTCACCATTGATTGCAGCTTCACAGACCTACTGTTCCCAGGCTTGTCCCAGCAGCATTTCTTAAATATTGGCACAACGTTAACCACCTTCCAAACGTCTGGCATCTTGCCCATGGCTATCGATACAATACGAACCGATACGAAATGATACAATAGAACTTTATTTATCCCAGGAGGGAAATTGATCTGCCAACAGCCATAAAACACAAAATTCATGAAACATGAAATTAAAGTGCACCACGACAAAAAGGGGAGGTTGTACAGTTTGATAGCCACAGGGAATAAGGATCACCTGTGGTGTTCTGTCCTGCATTTTGGTGGAACCAGTCTGTTGCTGAAGGCATTCCACAGGATGACCAGTATGTCATGGAGGGGGTGAGCTGTATTGTTAAAAATGAAACATATAGTAAGTTATAAATCAACGAATTACGGATCAGGCAGTGTAATATTATTGATGGGAAAAATGCTCGAGAGTATTTTGCAGCAAATATTCTGTAACACAGTTTTTAGAGGTGTGGAAGATGATCGATGATACAAATTCAAAAGAACCAGATTGCAATAGTGGAAAATAAAGTTCAGCATTGGTACAAAATGCATTGAAGGATATTTCACCTAGCAATAACAGTATTATTTATTTTATATATTTTATCTTGTTTTAACCAAGCAGAACAGAAGGGGGTGTAAGAAAAATCTTTCTGAATCCTATGCCAATGAAATCATCTGCCTTTGCTAAAATGTCAGAGGATCTGTTAGGCATGCCCTATTGCTTTTAAATCATGCCAACAGAATGATCGTCATCTGACCATCTTCCACACTTCTTTAAAAGCTGTGTTGCAGAATATTTGCTGCGAAATACTCTTGAGCATTTTTCCCACCAGTAATATTACACTGGCTGATCCATAATTCGTTGATTTATAACTTATTATATGTTTCTGAATACTGGAACTGTTCTCTAGTATTACACATAGCCCCTGTGCTTAGAGAACTGGAAAATATATTAACTAGAGCTTCACATATTCCCTTGTATGTTCTAGGGTGTAACCAATCTGGTCCAGGTGCCTTCTTAGACATTTAATGCTTTGAGTTTCTTTACAGCCCATGGTTTAATGGCCTTTACACATGCTATTGATTTCCAAGCCTGTTTGCCTGGATCTGGAATTTGCCCAAAGTCTCTATTTGTGAAGAGTGATGTAAGAATTAATTTAATGCATCTGCCATTTCCTGATTTTTTTTCTGATAATTATATCGAAAAGATTTTTCAAAGTAACCATTTAGTCCAAAATTCAACCTAGTTTGAATCTAGCCTTTACATTATTGTTTGATTTTTGTTTTTGATTTTGATAGCAATCTAATGATGTTGCATATCTCATCTCAATATTACTCAACAGAAAACAATTGAACCAGATTGAACAAGAAAATAATATTCAGCATTTACAAAATTTACCAAAGGTTTGAGATCGTCTTTATCACACCTGGCAATAATAGTTTTCTTGCAATTCATTTTGTGTTGTTGTGTTTATACTCATTCAAGAAAGTGGAAATTGTTTTATCGCGCTTCTGACTTGAACCGTGGTGGTTAGAAATAAAACCTCTTGTTGCAGAGTTGTAGATATTCCAATATTCCACTTGCCATGGTTTAGGTTTAGGTTTATTATTGTCATGTGCACTGAAGTACAGTGAAAAGTTTTGTTTTGCATGCTATTCAATCAGATCAGATAATACTATATACATGAATACAACCAAGTAAAAGTCAAGTACAATAAAAAGAGCAAGTTGGAAGATGCAGAGCGCAGAATATAGTTCTCAGCACAGTCGTGCATTCAATTACATAGTCAAAGGGAAAAGTCTGCAATAGGGTAGAGGTGAACTGTCACTTTCCAATCTTCCAAAAGGACCATCCATAAGCCAAATAATAGAGGGAAAGAACCTGTCCCAGAGTCTGGTTGTTACATTATCAAGCTTCTCTACCTTCTGCAGGGATGGGAGCAGGGAGATATTGGAATGACTGGGGTGTGACAAGGCTTTGGTTATAATTTTGTTGATGCGAATAAAGATCATGTTCAGTCATAAAAGTAATAATGAGGGAGAACTTGATGACAATTGTGCCGTTGGAAGTCAGGAGAACACTCTGTCATTTAAGTGATGTGACCATTATTTACCACCTATTTGTCTACGTTCTTACTGGAGACCAGCATGGACTGGATTTAAACATTGCGCTATCAATGAACACCACCCAATTCTGAGTTTATGGTGGAGGGAAGCTCTTCAAGGAAGCATTTGAAGCTGGTTGGAAACTGGCCTGTGAATTACCTTAGGCCTGGACTAATCTTCAGCAGCCACAACCTTCCTTTGTGTGATTGCAAAATCTCGGGTACTTTCTCCTCAATGCTACATTATTAAGGTTCAGTATTATCCTTGATGTCACACTTAGTCAAAGGTTGCCTTTGTGTCTGGGGTAGTCACTTCCATCCCTCCTCCAGAGTTCAGCTCTTTGCTGCTTGTGTTGATCAGGTCTGTGATGAAATCTGGAACTGAGGGGTTTTCGCAATGTCCAATGAATAGGTTTCTGCTCTGAAAGTACCACTTGAAATCATGATTGCTTTCACCTTCCGTTACTTTACTGATGACTGAGAGTGGACTGATTGGACTGCGATTCACCAGATTAACCTTGTAGGTTGCCTTTCCTGAATAGGACATACCTGGTCAGTTTTCCATATTCTGTGGTGGATGCTAGTATTATAATGGTAATGACACTCCTTAGCTAGAGGCCTAGCCAGTTATAGAACACATGTCTTCAGTACTACAGCTGGGATGTTGTCTGGTCTATTTTGTTTCCAATGCCTTTTTCCATTCTTGATATCACATTAAACAAGTTGACTTGGCAGACGACTGGCTCCTGTGATTGCAGGGATAAAACCAAGATGCATCACTCAACCACAACCTTTGGATGACCACGGGGAGCGACTCCAGTAACTCGACCGCCCGCTGGCTCCGGGCCCCAACTCCGGCCCGCATCGCCTGCCCCGGTCCCGCGACCCCATCTTGTCCACGGGGAGCGACTCCAGTACTCACCAGGACGCCATCTTGTCCACGGGGAGCGCCTCCAGTACTCACCAGGAGGTCGCCTTCACCGACCTCCACGTCGATGCTGCCGCCGACCTTCACCTGCCTACCGATGACGCCCAGGCTCGCCGCTTCTACGGTAACTCGGACTTCCTTCCCCTCGCCGATTCCTCCGAACCTCGCCGCCCCCCGGGACCTCCCAGCATCGCCGCCGGACCGGGCCCACTCTACACGGCCGCCGGACCGGGGATCCACGAACTTGGCCGCCGCACCGCACCCTATTCACCCCGTCGCCTCACCGGACTGGTCGAACCGCGCCGCCCCACCGACCATCCGCCTACCGGGACCTCCCACGCATCGCCCGTGGACCCCGACTCTACTGCCCACCTACCCCGACCATCGGGTCCGCCGACCCTCGCCACTGCAACGCCCTCCAGCCCCACCGACCCCGACTACACTGCCCACGGACCCCGACCGTCGGGTCCGCTGACCCTCGCCACTGCACCTCCCTCCAGCAGCCCGCAGCCGTCGCCTTACCTGCAAACTGGACTTTGTACTGGGCCTGAAGCCTCCACGCTGTTCACTCCCACTCTCCTGGGTTTGACTCCACTGGGTCCTAGCGCTAGTCTGCCTAGCCCTGGTTATCTCATTGGCAGTTCCACTGATTCTTCCCCATCCCTCTCCAACTATGGGACCACTTCTCTTCCACACCCACACCACTGCCCTCTCAACCCCCACCCCCTGACCACCCACCACCCCCCCACCACACATCGCCTCGTCCCCATTACACCCACCTGCCTTCCTCCGGCCCCAACCCCCATCCCTGCCGGGTGTTCACCATCCCCCCCGACCTCCCCCTCTCCGACATCGAACGGTCTGTCCTCAGCAGAGGTCTTACCTTTGTCCCCCTCCGTCCCCATCTCAATGAGTTCCGTGCCCTCCATGACTTGGAACGCTTCTACCGTCGCCTCCGCCTCACAGCTCACTTCCATGGGAAGCAGTCCTCGCTCCCCACTGATGACCCCTTTTCCCGTCTCCAACGCACCCCATCCTCATGGAACCCCCCTCGCAGCCTTCCGGCTTTAGAACTCTTTATTAAAAACTGCCGCCGTGACATCAACCGCCTCAACTTCTCCACTCCCCTGTCTCACTCCAATCTCTCCCCCCTTGAACGCACTGCCATCGACTCACTCCGCAACAACCTAGATTGGGTTATCAAACCCGCCGACAAGGGAGGTGCCGTGGTAGTCTGGCGTGTCGACCTCTACAAAGCTGAGGCCACGCGCCAACTCTCGGACACCTCTTCCTACTTACCCCTGGACCATGACCCCACTGACGAGCACCAGGCCACCATCTCCAGCACCATCACCAACTTCATCCACTCCCACGCCCTGCCCGAACGAGCCTCCAACCTCATCGTTCCCCAGCCCCGCACAGCCCGCTTTTACCTTCTCCCCAAAATCCACAAACCTGACTGTCCCGGTAGACCCATTGTCTCTGCCTGTTCTTGCCCCACCGAACTCATCTCCACCTACCTCGACTCCATACTATCCCCCTTGGTTAAATCCCTCCCCACCTATGTTCAAGACACCTCAGACACTCTCCGTCATCTCCGCGCATTCCACTCTCTAGGCCCTCACCCCCTCATCTTCACCATGGACGTCCAGTCACTGTACACCTCCATCCCCCACCAGGATGGTCTCAAAGCCCTCCGTTTTTTCCTCGACCGTAGAAGCAATCTATACCCGGCCACTGACACCCTCCTCCGCCTAGCGGAGCTGGTACTTACACTTAATAACTTTTCATTTGACTCCTCCCATTTCCTCCAAATACAAGGCGTAGCTATGGGCACACGCATGGGCCCCAGCTACGCCTGCCTCTTTGTCGGGTACGTAGAACAATCCCTGTTCAATGCGTACCAGGGCCCCATCCCCGACCTCTACCTCCGCTACATCGATGATTGTTTTGGTGCCACATCCTGCACCCACACACAACTGACTGACTTCATCCGCTTCACCACCAACTTCCATCCGGCACTCAAATACACCTGGACCATTTCCGACACTTCCCTACCATTCCTTGACCTCACTATCTCCATCGCAGGTGATAGACTCCTTACCGACATCCACTACAAACCTACCGACTCCCATGGCTATCTGGACTACACTTCTTCCCACCCTGCTTCCTGTAAGGACTCCATCCCCCACTCCCAATTCCTCCGTCTACGCCGCATCTGCTCCCAGGATGAGGCGTTCCACACCAGGGCATCTGAAATGTCCTCATTCTTCAGGGAACGGGGGTTCCCCTCCTCCACCATAGATGAGGCTCGCACCAGGGTCTCTGCCATACCCCGCAACACTGCTCTCTCTCCCCATCCCCCCACTCACAACAAAGGCAGAGTCCCCCTAGTCCTCACCTTTCACCCCACCAGCCGTCACATACAACAAGTGATCCTCCGTCAGTTTCGCCACCTCCAACGTGACCCCACCACTCGCCACATCTTCCCATCTCCCCCTATGTCTGCCTTCCGCAAAGACCGCTCCCTCCGTAACTCCCTTGTCAATTCTTCCCTTCCCTCCCATACCACCCCCTCCCCTGGTACTTTCCCTTGCAACCGCAAGAGATGCAACACTTGTCCCTTCACTTCCCCCCTCCACTCCATTCCAGGACCCAAGCAGTCGTTCCAGGTGTGACAGAGGTTCACCTGCATCTCCTCCAACCTCATCTATTGCATTCGCTGCTCTAGATGCCAGCTGATCTACATCGGTGAGACCAAGCGGAGGCTTGGCGATCGTTTCGCCGAACACCTCCGGTCGGTCCGCAATAACCAACCTGAACTCCCGGTGGCTCAGCACTTCAACTCCCCCTCCCATTCCGTATCTGACCTCTCTGTCCTGGGTCTCCTCCATGGCCACAGCGAGCAACACCGTAAATTGGAGGAAATGCACCTCATATTCCGCTTGGGCAGTCTACATCCTGGTGGCCTGAATGTTGAATTCTCCCAATTCTGCTAGCCCTGGCTGTCCCCTCCCCTTCATCAGCCATCTGGTTGTCTCCGCCCCTCCCCCAGCCCTCGGGCTCCTCCTCCTCCTTTTCCTTTTTTCCTTTCTTCTCCCCACCCCCTATCAGTCTGAAGAAGGGTTTCGGCCCGAAACTTTACCTATTTCCTTCGCTCCATAGATGCTGCTGCACCCGCTGAGTTTCTCCAGCATTTTTGTGTACCTTCGATTTTCCAGCATCTGCAGTTCCTTCTTTAACACATAGTTGTGAATGCCTTTGCCTTCTACTTATTACCCATCATTTCAGTGGGATTTCTGACCAGAAAGCCCTGGCCTACACTGCCCATTGATGAGGTTGGAGACAATGTATTTCTGGAAAATCAGTAAGAAAATGTTGATCTTTGACCTGATTCCTACTGTCCATTCAGAATATTTCTTCAATCTCTTGGATTCTAAAGAGATGTCAAGCTCAGAACTTGAGTATATTCAACAGCAGAGTGCTTAATGCCCAGTACTTCAAATGTTTACCCATCCTCTGATGCAGCTATCTCTCCTCCGTGCCCTTGCTTCCAAGATGGCACCCAACACAGGTGACTATTTGCGTGCTAGCCACAGAAGCAGATCTACAAACTCGCATTACAATCACTCCACACTCTTAAATCTGTGTTCCTACAGCAACATTTCCTACTTTATCTATGCACTGTAAGTGGATTGATTGTAAACATGTATTGTCTTTTTGCTGACTGGTTTGCATGCAACAAAAAGTTTTTCACTGTACCTCGGTACACGTGACAATAAACTAAACTGAACTAGGTGGTCGACTCTTTATCCTGACACTCTTGATAGTTCTAGCCACTCTGTTCAGTGTAGACAATCTGTTACCATTACCCCAAACCTCCGACCTACACACATACACCGACCTGTGAATTTTATTGAAATCAGTTGGGTTTTTTTTACAATGTTTTGATAAAATAAGTTTTCTCTTTATTTCATTGTTCCACTTATTTTTTCTTCATAAACTTAATTTGCTGTAAAAACAGTATCAATATATGATTTCCATTTTCCAAATGTATAATTGCAAAAGATTTCTGTGCCACTATGTTGCTGTAAGAATATTAAATAAAGTGCTTAAAAAGGGCTGAGAACTTTACCCTACTCTGCTTCATGTAATAAATAGTAAATGTATTTGTGTTATATACAATAATTTATGCATTAATAACATTAACAGTAGTATTTTTGTTTGTCTGTTCAAAAGGTAGAATTGGTCAGCATGTCTGACAGCATCTGAGGTGAGACAGAGTTAATGGTTCAAATTACTGAACCGGAAAATGTTAGAGATTAAACCATTTAAGTCACAGTGAAACGAGGCAAGCCAGAGTGATCTAAAGGAAAGGTTTGTGATAGGCTGGACTTTAGGGAAGTGCAGTGGTACTGGTGGTATGAACTGAGAGAAGATGGTAAAGTTTTGACAAAGAAAAGGTACACCTGGATGAAGTGTAAATAGAAGGTCACAAATGAAATCTGAGAGAGCAGAAGAGGATAGAGTAAAATAAATGAATGTTGGAAATGTTAGTTGCAAGTCTGGAATGTCTGATCGCTGGCAATTGTTAAATTCTATGTTAATTTGGGAAGGCTGTAATGTGTCAAGTCAGAAGATGAGGTGCTTTTGCTCCTGCTTAATTTGAGCTTTGCTGGAGCAATGTTGGAGGCCAGAAGTTAACATCAGCATGGGAGTGAGATGGAGAATCAGTGAATAATGTAGGAGGCAATAAGGGCGGCACAGTGGTGCTGCAGTAGAGTTGCTGCCTTACAGCGCCACAGACCCAGGTTCAATCCTGACTATAGGTGCTGTCTCTACAGAGTTTGTACATTCCTCCCGTGACCGCGTGGGTTTTCTCCGGGTGCTCTAGTTTCCTCCCACACTCCAAAGATGTGCAGGTTTGTAAGTCAATTGGCTTCAGTAAGTTGTAAAGTTGTCCCTAGTGTGTAGGAAAGTGTTAGTTCATGGGATGATCACTGGTCGGTGTGGACTCGGTGGGCCGAAGTGCCGGTTTCCACGCTATATCTCTGAAGTCTAAAGTCTAAAGTTGTGATCGGTATGGGAGTGAGATGAAGAATTCATTTATTTTTCTCTCTCCTCTTCTGCTCGCTCAGATTTCAATTGTAACCTACTATTTACACTTCATGCAGATGGTAAGTTCATCAAACCTTACCATCTTCTCTCAGTTCATACCACCAATACCACCTCACCTCCCTAATGTCCAACCTGTCACAGTGTAGCAGTGTATCAAGCAGTGAAAGAGGCTAGATGTTGAAAATCAGTGTGGGAGTGAGATGGGAATTAGCGAGCAATGTAGAACGCTATACGTTGAACATAAGCGTAGAGTGAGATGAAGGATTAGCATGCCAGACAACTGGAAGCTTAGGGGTGACCCCTAACCTCGCAGTTGACCCTGATTTTAATTTACCACTTCAATCCTACTGCAACCGTTCTGCCTTAGTAGAATGTAAAGTGCTAATATTACCTGCTTTCACTTACTTTATACAATTCCTGCCTATATTGCAATCTTTCAGGAAAAAGGGCACAGCAGGACATGCCTATACTTATGAGAACAAGTACATATGTGAGGCAGTGGATGCCAGATGTACTGAGGATTATTTACGTATCTCTGCATTACACTGTATGTAAATCTAATTTATTCCCCCCAAACATCCATTATTTTTATTTTATAAAAACAAATTACTTTACACCATGGTTTCCAAATTACTTTATCTTATGGTTTCCCCAGTGGAACACTCTTGTTATTGTATCACAATGGGTTGATAACAAAGGTAGAGTCAGTGTCAGTAACAAAGAGCAATGGCCATGTGTTGTCAGAAGAGAGGCATTGCGTGGATGTTTATTGTCCAAAGAGCACAGTTAGAAGATAGCAGTCAATGTATTCTGATGCAGGAATACGCAAGTGAGGAAAATGTAAGGGGATAAAATAATTTACACATGGCAGTTTTGCAAGCATGTATGTCTGCACGCACACACGCAACCAGATACCTTACAAGCAGAAATAAGTTTTATCAATTCATACAAAAGCCGCAGATGGTGATTGAAACAGTTTGATGTTTTATTCTTTGTACGATTGACTCTTTGACAGTAAATGAATGGGAAAGTTATGGAATAGATGAAAGAGAAATGTGAAGATATACTTTCTCCTCAAATTGAGCATTCTTTAAGGATTATGAATATGGAAATAGTTGTGCAAATCAGCATTTAATAAGCTGCTTGAACCTAATTTTATTTCAACCATTTTCTGAATAACAAACCAGTAAATTAAAACTATGTTGAGAAATAAGCCCTTAGCATCCATGCCCTGCAGCAGGCAGGCACTACATGTGTCTGTAGTTTTTGAGCAGGCAGAAATCAAGACCATCTGTAGGTCTTTGTTGTACATGCTGTGCCTCTCGTCTCTCTGTTGTTAGAAGGCTATTCATTTGCTTGAAGTGATGAATTTTCCAACGAGCAACAGAATTTAGGTTTTAGCTGAAGCAAAAAAGTACTGGTATACATTTTTGCTAGATCAGAGAATTTTCCGATGTGCAGAAAATCATTGAGTCTTTATCGGTTATTTAGAGTATTTAATCGAGTGCTTTGTTTGTTCACACATTTGAATTAATTAGAAATGAAGGCTTGAAGGCTGATGTATTATTTTCCCTTTGTTTCATTAATTTCCTTGTATGGCAATCCCAAGCCTTTACTCTCAGCATCATGATTCTTGTAATTTTGAACGGTGATTCTCATTTGAAAATGTAATGCAGTGGCTGTGTGATGAGGTTAGCCTTTCTACTTATAAGTGAGATATCCTCGGCGCTGATGAGAACTGGGATAGAGCTATCAGCTTGAGAGGGAATGTATTCAAATTGAAGTATATAAATGAAACCCATTAGGATTGTGGCACTGTATATGACTGTGTATCTTAATTAGTGACAGCAATTGATATTATCAGACCACTGCAGACTGTTAAAACTACTCATTAACACAACTAATTTATGTTGAACACACATAACTTGCCAATCTGATTCTTACTGTATGTTTCCAGTTGTTATGTTTATTAAATAATGTGGCTCAAACAACTCACCCTGACCAAAAATTGGAGTCAAAGAGATGCAATGATGTTTATTTAATTTGTGTAACACGCCTCAGTCATGTTTCAGCTCCTTGGTACAAAGAATGGTGATAAAACAAGGGTAGAAATACAACGGAAAATCCAGCGGCGATCATAGACCATAGAACATTGAACTGTACAGCACAGAACAGGTCCTTCGGCCCATTATATCTGTGCCGAACATTATACTAAGATAAACTAATCTTATCTGTTTACACATGATTCATATTCCCATGTGCTTATCAGAAAGCCTCTTCATATGTCATGTGATAGGAGCAGAATTAGGCCATTCAGCCCATCAAGTCTACTCTGCCATTCAATCATGGCTGATCTATCTCTCCCTCATAACCCCATTCTCCAGCCTTCTCACCATAACCCCTGACAGCTGTACGAATCCCCTACTATGCTGCCTCCACCACCTGACAGCGTGTTTTATGCATCACCAACCTTCTGTGCAAAAGAAGTGCCCCACACATCCCATTTAAACTTTGCCTCTCTCATCTTAAAACTATGCCTTCTAGTCTTTAACATTTCCACCTTAGGAAAATAAGCTTCTGACTGTCTATCCTATCTATGCTTCCCATAACTATATTTACTTCTGTCGTATCTCCCCTCAACCTCTGGCGCTTGAGAAAAAACAGTCTTAGTCTGTCCAAACTCTCATTGTAGCTAATATCCCCTAATCCAGGCAGCATTCTGGTAAACCTCTTCTGCACCATCTCCAAAGCCTCCACATCCTTCCTGTAATGGGGCAACCAGAACTGCACACAGCATTCCAAACACTGCATCATGACATTCTTACTGTATACGGAGTGCCTTGACCTATGAAGGCAAACATACCCTCTGCCTTCTTTACCACTATCTACTTGTGCTGCACCTTTCAGGGAACTATGGACTTGGACCCCAAGATCCTGCTGCACATCAATACTGTTGTGGCTAGATATTTTATGTACATGCTCACGTAAAAGTGTAGGAAGGAACTGCAAATGCAGGTGTACATCGAAGATAGACACAAACTGCTGGAGTAACTCAGCGGGTCAGGCAGCAACACTGGAGAAAAGGAATAGGTGACGTTTTGGGTTGAGACCCTTCTTCAGACTGAAATTCAGGGGAGAGGGAAACTAGAGGTATGAAAATGTTCAAAAGAAACCAGAGCCGGCACCGATGACTAAGAAAAGGTGGTGCTCACAATGGTCCATTGATGGCTGTGGAAGAGGTGATAACGAAGGGATCCATGAATGCGAACAGTGAAACAAGCAGGATGACTAGGGTGGGGAGAGACAGAAAATTGGAATTCATTCTTATCTAGTGTTTAAGCGGGCCCCAATGCTTATATAGGACCCTGCAGAAATGTCAATAGTGAGGTAATTTATTTATAAAGATTGTTAGGCTGGTTATCACCAGGATTGCTGTACTGAAATGTAAATTGCTGGATTCTCAATGGTATCTGTTGACAGGGATTACATCTGCAATGTCTCTTATGCTGGGAGTTACGGGGTCCAAGTTAGAACCTTAACATTGTCCACGGCAGCCAGAGTAGCTGCACCACACAGATAAGGGAACATAACTTGGAAGAGGAAGAAATAAGGTTCAATGTGTGATCAAAACCCCCAACCACAATAATTGTCAGCATAGCTTGCATCCCACATTACAGGTTGTCTGGGCTACTGTGAGCTGCAGGCTCTAAGCTCTACAAAGATCTCAGTTTGCTTCCCTGCTGTATATAGCAACACCAATTGCCCTGAGAGCCACTTATGATGTGACGGATATGCAGACCATCAAAATGTTGGGCAGAATGATGCAGATATTGATGTCCCAATGATGTCCCTGCTTATTTACATACTGTAAGATCTGGTGTTTCTTTCAGTGGGAGTAAAAACAAAGGTTTCCGATGGCAAGGTGATACACCAGTTTCTGGTGGTAAAGAGGAGATTGGCTCCACACACGTTGACGACAACATCAGATGTGGGAATGTTGCCAGGAAAATATGAACAACATTCCTAGAATCACAACCAGAAGTGCTTGGTGCAAATGCTGGACGGATGGGACTTCCAGATGGAAAGGAAGTGAGACATTAAAACAAGCGTAAATTACTTTAACATGCAAACTGTACAAAATATTTGGGAGGTCTCATCGCATTAACCTAAGTGAATAAATGCTGTACATATTGCAAATACTAGACACCACATCAATAAAGTAGGCACTTATTACCTCATTCCCAGATCTTGCTCCAGGCAGGTATGGACTGATTCATTTGCTGAGGGGCTGTGAATGGAATTGAACATTGTTAAAACATCTGAAAAAAAAATGTTACCTCATCTCTGTTTTAAACAGTAACTCCTTATTTTTAAACAGTCACCCCCTAGTTCTAGATTCTCCCTTAGGTGGAAATATATTCTCCATATTCACCCAAAAGACCTTGGATGTTTCAATCAAATACTGTATTCATTACATATCCATATCAGAGACATTTTTAAGCAGACATGTATGATATTACTACACTTAGCAATCAGGCTAATTCATAGATACATCAAAATGTTACACATTTTCAGACTGAAACTAAAATAATTGATGTTCACTTCAAATGAAATGATAGCCCTGGATTGTGTTAAAGTTTAGTCATTATATGAGACCTAAATTTGAGTAGCAACCTGTGATTGAAATATATTCATGTTCTCTGAAGATTTCAGGACTTGTTTTCTTTTAAATGAACTAGTGGTGATTTTGTTGCTAAATTGGTAGAGAGAAGTAAGTAATGAGGTGCCAGTTTACAAAGATTTGTGATTGTATTTATGATTTCTTGAGACTATCTTTTCTACTGTGCACAAATATGTTCAGAAATTATAGAAGTAGAACTAGGCTATTTGGCCCATCAAGTTTTCTCTGCCATTCAATCTTGGGTGATCTATCTCTCCCTTTCAAACCCATTCTCCTGCCTTCTCCCCGTAACCCCTGATACCTTTACTGATCAACAATCTGTCAATCTCAACCCTAAAAATACTCAATGACTCAAAATACTCAATTCGATGAGGTCCCTCCTCAGCCTTCAATAGCCTACAATAGGCTCAAGAAACCATGGATGGCAATCTGATAAATATATGATTGATTGTTCCAATTTAAAGGAAGAATATATTGAGCCTATATGTGCCATAAAGAATCATTTATGCCACGTGGTGTCACCTTCGAAACTAGATACACTTTTGTACTAGCCACTACTATTGATTGAATGGTGATAAAATATTTGTTCAGTTGCTCTGACCTTATTATGTGTCCCACCTGCAATCTTCGAAAATGCTAATCCAACTAATGTTTTTAATCTTCCTATTGTATTTCTCACAATTGCTCGCACTATTATTTTATATCTTTCTTGTTGGTATTACCTGATTTCTACTGCAACTTCCTCATTGTATGTTAATGGGTCAGGACCCAACAGAACATAGAACATAGTAAAGTACAACACAGGAACAGGGCCTTCGGCCCACTATGTTTGTAATGCACATGATTCCAAGTTAAACTAATCTCACCTGCCTGCACATGAGCAACACCCCTCCGTCCCCTGTACATCCGTAGGCCTATGCAAAAGCCTCTTAAATGCCACTATCATATCTACCTCCACCACTGCCCATGGCAACAGACTCCAGGTACCCACCACCGTGTGAAAGAATCTTTCCCTGCACATCTCCTTTAAACTTGATCCATTTCACTTTATGCTGTGCCCTCTGATCTTTGACATTTCCATCCTCTCGCAATTTTATATACTGGTACTTCTATTAGGAAATAGTAAGATTAAACGAGAACTTACCTAAGTTTGAAGTTGGATCTTTATTTTATGAGGAGTTACATAGGTGATTACGTGAAGAACCCCGCCAGTGCGCCTGCGCGTCAATCTTCAAAGCAGCGGTGTGAAATCACAAAAAACAACAACCGAAGTAATATAGTCTCATAATAAAACGAGTAATACAACAACTTCCATCTGACCTTTATGATAGAGGGTAGGGTCATGGCGGGCACGTAATCACCTACGTAATTCCTCATAAAATAAAGATCAAACTTCAAACTTAGGTAAGTTCTCGTTAAATCTTATTATTTTACTTCGGAGTCACGTGAGTGACTACGTGAAGATTTTAAAGCTTTGTGATTTCATGCCGTGGATCAATCCCGGCTTCTCACTGCATTGATTGACTCGGAACGAGAAATAATCAATAATGCATTCATAATAAAATTTGTACCACAAATGCAGTAATTCATTTCAATAATGAAATTAATCAGATCCCCTTTAAACCAGAGGAATTTACACAGAACTTAAAATAGTTTCTGCAAACAATCCCGCATTAACAATAGGCCGATGGTAAAAATGTTGAAACATCAACTCATTGGACCACCCGGCGGCTGCGAGGATATGGTCGACGGGGACGTCTTTTGCCCTGGCCGCCGACGTTTCTGCTGCCCTAGTCGAGTGAGACGTAAAAACATAAGTGTTAATACCAGCAGCTGTTAAGACTTCTTTTATCCATCTGGAAATAGTCTGTATTGAAACTGTATTGTGGTTTCTTGTGTGTGATCAACAACCCAGTTTCCATATTCCTCAAATTCTTTGTGACCTCAATGTATTGTAACAAATATGTCTTAACACAGAGACAAGGATCATTTGGATATGCTGCTAGCATAATTTTAAATCCTGTCACGCCTGGCCTAATTTGCTTTAGTAGGTAATAGATATAGAATGTAACCTTGTCTTCAGTTACTTCCATACTATCTATTTGTAATTTTCCAAGTGTTTGCACTCATTGTGCTGTCACTCATGCCATAAGCATGAATACTTTCATACTGAGCTTGGCCAAAGGTAAAGACACACTTGGTGACCATTCACGAAGTAGTTTCAGTACCACACTTACATCCAAGATTGTCATGTACCTAGGTTTCGGTGATTTGGAATTAAAGATTCCTTTCATTAGTCTGGAAACAATTGGGTGTGACCCAATTGGGGTTCTTTCTGAATCCAGAACC
Source organism: Malacoraja senta (assembly GCA_038087875.1). NCBI lineage: Eukaryota > Metazoa > Chordata > Chondrichthyes > Rajiformes > Rajidae > Malacoraja > Malacoraja senta. The sequence continues at coordinate 18,537,643 of CM075984.1, read as the reverse complement.
AAATATGAGGACAATGCACTTCTGGCTGAATTAATTGCACTACAACTCAGACCTTCATCATAATAAAGTTTTGACAGAAATTCTAAACATTTGAAATATCTGCAGCACTATATTGCACATTCTTTTGTACACAGAACTCTTCCCATTTCTTAATATAAGAAAGGTACTGTTTTTGAGTGCTCTTCCTCCAGGCTGCCGTAAGCATGTCCACAGTACTCTCAGACAGTCCTCGCCCCAGAAAAGGCCTTCTTAAAACCTGCAAATCAACAAATCCAAATGATCATATAATGGATGTTGTTCCCCTGTTACAGGGTGCAGCAATAAATTACCCCTTTTTGGGACTTTCATCAACATTTGTGTTGTTAATTCTAATATCAACAGATACCATGGCTGTGTAGGCCAATCTGGTACTACCAATACCCCTGAAGCAGCATCTTGCCTGATTTTAAGCAAACATTGGCTTATGAGGCAGAAAAGTGGAAATATATATGAAAACATACCACCCCAATGTAGCGAGAAAGCATCAATCGCCACTGCTACTGGATCTGATTCCCATGAGACATATCTCGATAGCTGATGATTCAGTCTAGATGCAAACAAGTCGATGTCGGGCATTCCAAATCTGATTACTATATCATTGAATACCTCTCGATTCAACATCCATTCTTATTATCATGGAACTTTCGTGACCTGGTGTCTGCTATCGTGTTCATTCTACCTGGTAGATAGATAGCTGAAATCCAAATGTTCTTTTCAATACACCCAGACCAAAGTTGATTAGCCATTTTGTCACATGACCCCGACTTGATTCCACCCATATCATTAATATAGGCAACTGCTGTTGTTTTTATCAATTTGAACTTGAACATGCCTTTTAGTTGTGTTAGAACAATAAGCTTGGAGTCCATAGAAACATCCTAAAACTCCAAATAGTTAACTCCCCATGTCTGCAGTAACAATGACTTCCTGATTCCATCTGCCTCCGCAGCTAGATGCTAAGTCAGTTGCACTCCATCCTAGTGCACTGGCATCAGTTTGTAATATCATGGAAGGTTGTTCAATCAGCACTTTGCTGGAACTGCTTGAGACATGTAGAACCCACCACTGCAGATCAGAAACAGCATTTGTTGTTAGTTGCATGGGTCTATGAAAATGACCACCATGCATTCTCAGTGCCTGTTCTTTAACTCTCTGCAGCTGTTGATAATGCAATGGTCCGTATTGGACTGCTGGGAATGCTGCTACTAATTTTCCCAGTACTCGAGCCACCTGTCTGATTGAGGGTTTTTGATCGTTTAACAGATTACTGCAATCTTTAATCAACTCCACCCTTTTTTCACTGGGCAAAGTAATTTTCATTTGGACTGAATCAATTGTGAACCCCAAATAATCAATCGAGGTACATGGTGTTAACCTTGATTTCTTTGGATGAATTAGAAACCCCAAACTTTCAAAAGTTGATTTCACAACTGCAACAGATGCTTCTGTTGACTGTTTTGTCCTTCCTATAATCAGGACATCATCCAAGTATGCCATTAGTACATGCCCCATGCTTCTCAGCAACCCCAGAATTGGTTTTAACAATTTTGTGAATATTCTGGGAGCGGACGTTAACCCTTTAGGCAAAGCTTTGAACTGCCATAACTAGTTCATCCATGTAAATCTATAGTTGCCAAATGAATTTCTTCTGAAAAAAGTTGTTTGGCAGTCACAAATGTCTCCCTTTTAAAATGTTTAAATTAAACAAAAGGACTCCGACTTGTCAAGTCTAGAATAATCCTACATCCTCCATCCTTTTTTGATCGAGGGAATATATTTGACCCAAATTGGTGAATTTGGTAGACTGATTCTTCAATAACACCTTTTATATATAGGGTTTTGAAGCGCAGCTTGAACCTCCATTACTTCGCCAAGTGGAGAGTTCTGCTAGGAACATGCTGGACAGGCAAATCATAATTTGGATTGAATTCAATTCGAAATCCTTGTATATTATTCAGAATTACCACATCTGAAGTAATCTTCTTCCAATGTTTATAGAAGAGACGTAATCTGCCTCCAACCTTTGGACTTAATCCAGTTAGTATGTTCCCATGAGAACCAGGTCCACCTACCTCTTGAGTCATTTGAGTATTCTGAGATCCCTGGATTCTCCCGGAAGCACCACCACTGGTTCTTACTCCCGCTGCAGGCCGCCAGCTACGTCCCTGCGTTGATGAGCGACTTGGTCCTGGTCTAGGATCCGTATGACGTCTGAAAGGATACTTCCTCTTTAGAGACTTTGCAACAATTGATGTTTTTATCAATCCTGTTTTCGCTTCATCTTCCAACTCTTTAATACGTCTCCCGAGATCCTCTCCAAAGAGTAAGTTGGGTAATTGTATATTACTTGGTTTGCAGAGTGCTGCGAATTTTGGATTCATAGTAGGCCGTATAGCACCTTCCTCAGATAATTGATCTCGAAGTGGGTGCTGCATAGCAACCCCAGTGCTTCCTGATGCAACTTCATCATCTCTTGGCTGTTATCTGCTATTCTGGTAAAAGCAGTTATTCCAGAACCCAGCAGCTTTAATATTCTCTGCAACTGATTCCAGATATTTTGGTTCACTGCTGCTGCTTTCAGCAACCCACAGTTACTTGGGGTCTCCTGCTTTCTTGCAGTCTCATCCATCGCCTGCTGTTCCAGCTGATGGTAAACCAAGTAATTTATTAAGGAGGCCAGTTCTTCTCCTAATGGCTCTCCTGACCCTGACGGGGCAGCGAATCCTACTGCCAGGGGTGGAACATCTGGCAGCTGCCGTTCATCGCCTTGTACAGCCTCACCGTCAGAGTCGGGGTCTGAAATCTCATGACCCGTAGCACGCTCCTCATCCCTGAGGGTGCATTCCAATGCCCTGTGCCTGGTGCTATTGAGCTGCTTCCAGCAGCTTGGATTTCAGTACACTCCTCCCTGAGTGAACTTTGCTCCAACAGCCTATGTAAAAGGCTTTCTATTTGGGCAATACGCTCGAAAGCAGTATCTAGCCCTGGAGCTACTTCCATTGCCTGGGACTCCCTCCGTGGGCCATTGGGATTTAAACTTCGTCTTTTGCCCGACAGGCGCTGTCTGTGTTTTCACCAGCCCCAGGTCCACAGTCGCTATGCTCACCACTGGCGACTGTACCAGGGTTTAGAGGCGGTTGGTCTCTAACCGTGGACTCCTGACTTTCCCGACTTTCTGTCGGCTGTGTCGCTCGCCTCTTCCCCTGTCTGTTTTTTCCCATGGCGTCTGTGGAAAAAATCCCCATAGACCCACAGTAAACGGACCTGGAAAACATGAACAAAGTTTCTACTTACCTTGTAGTTGAAAAACTACAAACCACTGGAGGAGCTCTGCTCCTCACGTCCGTTTGCGTCAAGGCGTCTGACGTAATGACGTGCAGGTGCACTGGCGGGGTTCTTCACGTAGTCACTCACGTGACTCCGAAGTAAAATAGGAATCATGATATATATTTTTTTAAACTGAAATAGACAGTGCTTAAAGAAAACAAGTTATAAATTAAAAGCAAAATACTGCAGATGTGGGAAATCTGAAGTAAAATACTAGAAGTACTCACTAGTCAGCCGGTATCTGTGCAGAAAGGAAAAGCGTTGAAAGGTTGATGACCTTTCAACAGATCAATGGAACAGTTAGTAATAATTTTAAACTTGTAGAAAAAGAGGGGGAGGTGCAGGACGAATAGAAGGGAGTTCATGGAAGGGTTGAGAATGACAGAGATGACTGACACAAATGGGTGGAATTAGATTATTAATCCTTGGGATGGTTTAGGAAAATAGTTGTAGCCCTAATCCTGACGCAGGGTCCTGACCTGAAATATTGACCATCCCCTTGCCTCTACTGATGCTGCTCGACCCGCTGAGTATCTCCAGCTGTTTGTTTTCTGGTTCCAGATTGCATCATCTGCAGCCTTTTGTGACACTCTGATTTAACCAGTTTTGCCTGTTTCATTATGTACTTTATTGAAGTGGACAATTATACTACCACGTAATGAAAGACAATTGAACCAAAACAGTACTAATACTGCAATGTAAACTGTAATCTATCTTCTATCTATACATTACTAAAACTCTGATCTTGTTATCTTCCGGTTTGGCGGTCTTTCTATTTGCGCAAAAGCGGTTTGCGATACCGCTACGATTTTTCGCCAGTTCACTCACCGTTCTCCTGTGCTGCGAGTGCGGCAAGTTTTGTTCTGATCGGCTGAATGTCGAAAAGTTAGGAGGTTTAAAAATCTTAAAAACCGCTCGTACGCAGATCAATCTCTTGCCAGTCAGCGCCGCGCGGATTATTCTCTTCTCCTGTCAGTCCCCGGGACGGTTCACCCCTTCCTGTGCCATCGCGTCTTTACTGGAGCTGAGGGTGGCCGGCGGAGGTTTCCAACCGGACTTTCGGAAGGATCCGAAGCAGCCCAGCCCCAAGCAGCCCGCCCCAAGCAGCAGCCCAGAGTCGGAGACCTGACCCAGCCCAGCGTGGGAGACCCAGCCCAGCCCAGAGTCAGAGACTCAGCCAAGCCTGGAGGGAGATGTCGCCAAACGGAAAGCGGAGACTCGGATCCTGGCGGAGGAGAACCACCAGCAACCAGCGCCCGCTGTGATTCCCCATCGCACCGCCAATTCCAGCCACTACCCCGCTGGTCCCCCTCGCTGGCTTCTTCCCCCTTCTCCCGTTATGCCCCCCTCTCCCCCATGGCTCTTCCCCCATCTTTTCTCCGAGTTCACTCCGCCCCCCCGCCCACACACCCCTCTCCCCCTCAACTCCCCTGCTGCCACACACACCCTTCCCCCCGCCCACACCCCCCCCCGCTAACACCCCCCCCCACGCACACACACCCCCCACAATCCCCATCCCCCATGACCCCCCTCCCCATAATCCCCCTCCCCACTACCCCGCCCCCAAACACCCCCCTCCCCCACAACTCCCACAACTCCCGTATTGCTTTGGGGGAATGGGCTGTGTTGGGGGAACGGGTGAGTGGTGGAATATTGCATTGGGAAATGGGTTGCGTTGGGGGACCAGGCCTCCCGTGTGACTGGAACCCAACGGGTCCCACTTAGTCTAGTGTGTAAGATAAAACTGCCCAAATAATTTATACTGTCTGTCATGGGAATCATTGAAACCACAGATACAGTAGCGCATGATCATGTTAATAACATGCCATACCTGATATCTCACTCCAGGTACTACATTTCTCTCCATAACCATTAATACCTTTCATTTAACATCAATGTCAGATTTATTAGTAACAGTTGACCTAACATCAATTGTTGTTTGCATGAAATGTTCTGAACATCACCATTCTTCACAGTACACATTTTAAGACAATGTTACCCAATACCGAACAATTAAATTGGGAGAGATTAAACAGAGTAAAAACTTTATTCCCTGCAATTGAGAAGGTCATTTCAAGATTTGACTGAAGTTATAAAAGAACAGGTAGTGAAAAAAATATCTTCAGATCTCAAAGCAGGAAACTCTTGAGGACTATATAAATAGCAAATTGCATATCAGGCACACTGCTTCAAACTGAATCATGTCAATATTATGGAAAAGGAGTTGTTGATGGTGTTGAAGTACATACATGTGGATCAATCCCTAGGGACTGACCAAGTGTACCAATGACTTTGTGGAAAGCAATGGAAGCAATTCTTGGGGCTCTGGCAAATATTTTTGTATCTACTTTAGCCACTTCTGAGGTGGCTAATGTTGTGCCTATATTTTAGAAGGGCAACAAGGACAAGCCAGGGAACTGCAGGCCGGTGAGCCTAATCAATGGTGGGTAAGTTCCTGTAGGGGATTCTGAGAGACCTGTTCTACCAATAATTGGAAAAGCAAGGATTAGTTAAGGAATTAAGGTCAACGTGGCTTTGAGAACGGGGAATCCTGTGTCATGAATTTAAGTGAATTGTTTGAAGAGGCAGCACAGTGGTGCAGCCATAGAGCTGCTGCATCACAGCACCAGAGACCCGGGTTTGATCCTAAATACAGTTGCTGTCCGTGTGGAGTTTGCATGTTCTTCCTATGACCTCACTTAATTATGAAAGAGGGAGTTGCAGGTGGAATGCTGAAAAAGGAGGGGAAAGGGTGAGGCTGAATAAGACTGAAACAAGGACTGTTCTATGCAACTTCCTATGTGGGATGTATTTGTTTGTATTTTATTGTCATGTGTAACAAGGTACAGTGCAAAGATTTGTTTTGCATGCTGTCCACTCAAATCAGATAATACTATACATAAATATAATCGACTCAAACTCAAATACAATAGGTAGAGCAAAGTGGAAGATACGGAGTGCAGAATATAGTTCTCAGCATTGTAACGCACCAGTTCCACAATCAAACTGAAAATTTCCGCAATGGGGTAGAGGTGATTCGGACAGTACCCTAGCTTATGGAAGCACCATTCAGAAGTATGATAACAGAGAAGAAGATGCTGTTCCTGGATATGGTGGTGTGCGTTTTCAAGCTTCTGTACCTTCTGCGCTACAGGAATGGGGAGAAGAAGAAATGATCAGGTGGGACAAAAACGTTTGATTATGCTGGCTGCTCTTTCAAGGCAGTGTGAAGTGTAGATGGAGTCAACGTTGGGGAGTCTGGTCTGTGTGGTGGACTGGGCTACATCCACAACTCTCTGCAATTTCCTGCTGTCTTGGTCAGAGCTTTTCCCAAACCAAGCTGTGATGTACCCCAATAGTATGCTCTCTATGGGGGTGCATCTGTAGATGTATGTAAGAGTCATTGGAGATATACCGTATTACCCTAGTTCCTGAGGAAGTAGAGGCATTGGTGTGTCTACTTGGCTGTTGCATAAATATTGGGTGTAACTTGGGCCTGTGATTGGGGATGTGTAAAGATTGGGGAGAGGGTGGGGTTAGGGGGGGGGGTGGGGAGGCAGTCTACCCCATGATGTAAGGGGGAGATGTACAGTTTGATAGCCACAGGGAAGAAGGTTATCTGCACTGCATCTTGGTGGAACCAGTCTGTTGCTGAAGGTACTCCTCAGGTTGACCAGTGTGTCATGGAGAGGGTGAACTGTGTGTCCAAGATGCTCCACAGTTTGAGGAGTATCCCCTCCCTTCCAAGACCACCTGCCATGAATCTAACTTCGTCCCCAGGACAGAGCCAGCCTTCCTGATGAGCTTGTTAATCCTGTTGGCATCCGCGGCCTTTGCCCTGCTGCCCCAGCACACGACAGTGAAGAAGATGGCACTGGCCACCACAAATTGGAGAGTGGAGAGCACTGTGGAATGATGGGGCTATTTGTGGATTTAATTCCACAATCTAGGCCCACGACAGTTGAAGATCCATTGGCCAGTGATGAAATAAAGTGGATCTGGACTGAAGGAAGAAAATATGGCCAGAGGATTGTGTGGTGACTGTGAAGGCTCCAAAAGGGCACTTGGGGCTTGTACTTCCACAAGCTTCTCTCCCTATTACTAAAATCCCATCGGCCGCAATTCACAATCTCATTAGTCATTAAAGGGAGAAACCGCTTTCGGTTGCCTCCTCGACGGAGAGGCAACGTTTTTTCATGTCGCCTCCCTCGCGGCCTAACAGCTTGGATTGGAATGGGCTTTCCCGGAGTCGGGACCGGAGCTTCAGCAGTGGGCGCAGCTTGGACTTTTCCATCGCGGAGTGGGTGAACCCTTGCCGGGGTCGCCAGAGAGGAGTGCTCCGATCACTGGCCTGGTGGCTTTGACATCATGGGGCTGTGGTCTGCGGAGCTTCCAGCCGCGGGCGTGGAGTGGACTTACCATCCGGAGTCTGGGATCCCTTGCCGGGGATCGCCGGAGAAGAGCTCCATCCGCCGGCCTGCAGCCTATAACGTCCTGAAGCCGCGGTCTCCGGTAGGAAAGTGCGGATTCGGGCACTCCAAGCCGCAGAATGTGTTTGACCGTCCTGACACCGTTTGGATCATCCTGTACATTCGCCCGTCTGTAGCGGCAGCTACGGAAGGTTCATGGCCCCGACCGCAGATGAACAAAGGAGGAGGACTAACTGAACTTTGTTGCCTTCCACTACAGTGAAGAATGCTGTGGTGGTTGTTTGTGTTAAATTCTATTGTGTATTGTGTGTTATTTTTTAAAGTATATCGCTGCTGGCAAATTCATTTCACTGCACCTTTGGGTGCATGTGATAAATAAATTTGACTTTGACTTTGAAGGGGCCAATACTGTAGTTAATAGCCAGTCCTCAACTACTTAGTGACTTCCATTGGACAGGTAGAATACTGAACTTTGCCATTGAAATTATTATTTATTTCCACTTCCAAACTACTTTTATGACTGGAATATATAATTTAATAATCCTCCCAATGTGTCTTTTTTAAAACACTTATGGTGATAATTTTCTATATATATGCCGATTTATCATCATTATTTTGCCTCATTTACTCTCTCAGATTTCTAAATAATTTTCAACTTTTGTTGTGACATAACCAGTTTTGTTTTTACAATGTGAAATAAAGATTATTTTTTTTTAAATGTAGTTTATATTTATCACATGACTGGAGGAAATAGTAAAACAGAGGATTTTGGGTAGGGTATATCACGTGACCAGAAAGGAAAATATGGTAGAGGTTTTTGTTTTCTGAGATTCTGTCAGAAACCTTGCTGCTTTGGAAATATTGTATGAAAAAATAACTTGGTTTTCTCATGAGAAAACAAGCGGGTTTTTTTTCAACAGTATAAAAGCTCAGAGTTAACTTTCAATTAATTTAACTTAATCTTTTTTTTTGGCATTTCATCACTGATGTTTGTCTGACATTTTGATTGCCTCTAAGGAGTCACATCAAGAGATGGCCACTTTTCAAGTCACAGTTAGGTTTCTATGGCATCTCAAATTTTAAACATAAAATACATAAAAGACAGAGATGTTTCCTTGCTGTTATTTTCCTTTGTATTTCAAGATAGCCTTCATGCGAGTACAATGTCTTTAATATCAAACATTTTAAATGATGCTTGAAATATCAGTCACTTGACTTTGATGTCACACACAATTAAATTCAACCCATCTTCCCTCAGTTAATAACAGCAATCTCACCAAGCCTAGTGCCTAATTAATACATGCTATTTGTCACATAGCAGTGACACATGTATTTCAGAGTGCCTGAAATGTTGTTCGGAGCTGAGGTGCAGCTAGCCAGCCCTGCGACAGTGAATCTGTCTTATGTTTGATTGGCTTTAATGATATCAAAAGGCTCCAGAGTCTTGTGTGTTCAAGCTGGGACTCGACAGTGCATAGAAGGTGTTACTGATGCGTTGGTTCCCTTTAGGCTGCTAAATGGTGAGGTATTTAGAAAGATATGTAGCTGGATCTGAAAGGTTCATACTCACTAATTTATTAAGGTGGGAAGACAGAAGGAGAAAATACCATTCCTATGGTGATTTGTTTAACCTTGGCTGTGTTCTGCTGTTTTAAAGCTATATGATACATTACATAGTCATAAAAATCAGTTCCTAATCTGAAACACTTCTTTGGGGGAAAAAATATTAGATATTGCTGAAAGTAAATTGTAAACACAAGTTAAAATTGTCACTGTAAGTGCAGGGGACACTTCTCATAAGAACATCATGTAATAGTATTACATCATGTAACAAATAATAGTATTTCCCACTCAATATTCCACTCGCTTTATGCATCTGCTATTATCATCTGAAAGGATTATTTTTTATCAAATATGTGTTGGCAATAGCCACAAATGTGATTTGTGGAAAATGACTACATACAATCGTACTTACGTTAGGTGAATGTAAAATGTTTATCGCCTGATGTTTTCTCAGGGGGAGCAGATGGATACGATAAGACTGAAAGACAACAATTGGAGGGAAGATAACAGTTTTGTGAAATGTGTGTTAAAAGGAAGCGTTAATTTGCAAAGGGATGCTAGTCATGCTATCATTTGGCGATTTATTTATGTGCGTAATAATAAAAAGGAATAACTCTTCGACCTTTTATTTCGCAACAAAAGCAGACTATTACTATTCACACTATTTACATTGCATATATTAAAAAGATAATGGAGATAGGAATTCAGAAATTGTACAATAACAGGACCTCGGGCTGTTAATATGTTGTCAGCGTTTAATAAATAACTCGTATCTGAGTTAAGAGTGTTTAAATGTCATCTGAACCAAAAACAGAACAATTAAATTCATATATTCATCAGTACTCATATATGGCATGATAAATATCTATAAATTACAGACACGAATATTGTTGCAAAAAGCATGAAGCCCTTAGTGCAACCAAGACAGTTTGTTTTTTGTAGTTTAGTTAGTATTTGTTGTGTTCAAGAGCCTGATGGTTGTTGGATAGATTCTTCATCCTGGAGGCCATGGTTTTCAGACTCCTATTTCTTCTTGACAGTGGCAGGAGTGAAATGAGAGCATGGCCAGGATGCTGTGGGACCTTAGTGATGCTGGCTGCCATTTTGATAATGTCCCCTTTTTATTAAGGTGTTAAATTGAAGATAAGAATAGGATCAGGAGAAGCCCAATCAACCTCTTAAACTGCTTTATGACATGAAGGCTGATCCATTCGTGGTGTCGATACCATTTCCCCACTTCATAGAACCAAGAACGGTGCAGCACAGGAACAGGCACTTTGGCCCACAATGTCTGTGCTGAACATGATGGCAAAACCAACTCTTATCTGCCTGCATATAATCCACATCCCTCCAATCCAAGCATATCCATGTGCACATCCAGGCTCTTCAATAGCACTAACGTGTCTGTCATTCCCGACACTGCTTTCTAGGCACTCACTGTCTTTGTGAAAAAAAACGCTTGATTCTCTTCTCCAACCACTTGATTCTCTTGTAATTTAAGTATCTGTCAAACTCTGCCTTGAATACATTCAATGTTTCCACCCCGACAGCGCATTGAGGTAGTGAATTCCAAAAATTTGCAACACTCAGTAAAATGACTCCTCGTCTACACTAGAGGGATAGATTTCCACCAGTAGCATTTGCTTTGCCACTCACCCTTGGAATTTTATGCACTTCAATAAGCACTTCAATTTTCATTTTTCTACTCTCCATTGAGGAACCTTCCTTCAAATGTGATCCCGTTCATCCAAGAACTCTTCCCAGTGAACCTCTCCAGTCTGCAATGAAACCACATCGTTCCGTAAAGATAGAGTCCTTCAGTATAAGGGGGTGATAGGTGAGTGGCAGGCCTGGTTCGCCACTGTGAGAAGAAGATAACACTGTTCAATTAACATTTTGCAATTTTGTCGGCACCGGAAATGTAGTGACTCTTGGTGTGCTGCCTAGGTGAGGTCTGCTGTATGATTTTACTTGGTTGTGTACAAAACAAAGAATTTCACTGTACCTAGGTACACGTGACAATAAAGTATCATTGAATTGAAATGAATTGAAAATATTATTGAATCACAAGTCAACAGGCTAGGTCTCACCAGCACCCTAGAAGGTTGCATCAGAACATCCATGCTTTTATATCACTTGCAATAAAGGCTGCCATTCCATTAGCCTTCCAAATTACTCAAGGGCCTGTCCCACTTGGCGATTTTTTCAGCGACTGCCGGCGTCAAATCAGGGTCGCCAAAAGATTTTGAACATTTCAAAATCTAGCGGCGACAAAAAAAAATGTTGCGACACTTGAGGAAACACCGTGCCTCAATACGTCATCATGCCGCATCACGCCGCGTCACCGCCGCATTACGCTGCATCACTGCATTTCAGTGACCTAATACGTCAGTCAATGATGCCGGCAGTCGCTGAAAAAATTGCCAAGTGGGACAGGCCCTTTAGTCTACAGGCATATTAACTTCTTCTATTCAACATACAAAAGCTTCCAGACTTATTCTTGCTTATTGAATTAACTTATCTATATTCTCTTTGCAGACTATTTGTGTCTTCCTCACAATTCATTTATCCACCTACTGTATCTTCGTATCATTTTCACCGAATTTAGTTTAGTTTAATTTAGAGATGCAGCCCTTCTGCCCAACGAGTCCATGCCAGACCAACAATCACCCGTACACTAGTTCTATCCGACATACTAGGAACAATTTACAGAAGCTAATTAACCTACAAACCTGCACGTCTTTGGAATGCACCCAGAGAAAACCCACTCACAGAGAGATCGTACAAAAAGCACCCGTAATCTGGATCGAACCCGAGTCTCTTGCACTGTAAGGCAGCAACTCTACTGCTGTGCCACTGTGCTGCCCAGAGTCGTATGAAAAGTGTCACCAATAATGACACAAATAATTCTACATTTTGAGCAGAATATTGATGCCAGCTGGATAGATATCTAGCTTTTAATGAGGTCCTGTACACATCTGGGGAGGTCTTTGATAAGTGAAGCCCAACAATTTAATCTCTAGGTCATTTTGACTTACTCTGAAGTAAAAGGGAAACATTGGAATATCGGGTGACACAATGGCACAGCCAGTGTAGCAGCTGTCTCAGCACCAGAGACCATGGTTCAGTTCCGACCCCGGGTGCTGTCTACATGTGGAGTTTGCACATTCTCCCTTTGACCTCTGGGTGCTCCATTTTCCTCCCACGTCCTAAAGGGCTACTGGGATAATAGGATACTGTAAATTGCTCTGAGAGCGTTGGTGAGTGGTAGAATCAGAATGAGGGGTGGGGAAGTTGATGAGAATTTGTGGAGAATAAAATATTCATGCCGGATTAGTGTAAATGGGTGGTTGATGATCAGTGTAGATTTGGTGGGCTAAAGGGCCCGTGTCTGTACTGTATCTATCTCTATGACTGAATCATTGAGCAGGTCAGGCTGAATTGATGCCCAAATACTCCATCATCCATGGAGGAGGAAACAGGGTTAACAATTAGAATGTTAATGTTTCATAAGAACTATTGAAAATTACATATTAAACTTTTGTTCTGTTGTACAGAAGGTGGTTGAGGGGGGAGAGGTGAGTTAGAGGACGGTGAGAGAAAGAGGATGTTTGTGATTTGAATGAAGGACTAATAGAGTCTGAATGACAGTAATGGTGAAGGTAGTGACTGAGAGAGGACATTGAAGGCTTGTTAATCATAGCCAATTTGTCTGGATGCAGTGTAAACAAAAGGAGATGGTTGAGAAAAGAGGAGAGCAGGAACAATTAAATACTATCATGGAACTATGGACTGCAAAACACTGCAATTGATGAAAAACTGTAATACAGGAGAAAATGCTGAAAATATTCAATAGTTCAGGCCAGGCAGAGCTGTAGAACAATAATGTAATGGCATTAACTACATAAGCTGCCTATCTTTCATGTAAACTGCTCTGCAGCAAGACAACATGGAAAGTTTGGTCATTGGAAACTGTTGAATTCATTGCTGGGGATTCTTACTAAGCAAATTCTTTGGGGTGGCACGATGGCACAGCGATAGAGTTGCTGCATTACAGTGCCAGAGACCCGGGTTCAATCCTGACTATGGGTGCGGTCTGTATGAAGTTTGTATGTTCTCCCTGTGACCGCTTTCCCCAGGTGCTCCGGTTTTCTCCCACACGCTAAAGACATACAGGTTTGTAGGTTAATTGGCTTCGGTAACTTGTCCCTTGTGTGTAAGATAGTGCTAGAGTACCCAATGATCGCTGGTTGGCACGGACTCGGTGGGCCGAAGGGCCTGTTTCCAAGCTGTATCTCTCAACTAAACTAAACTAAATGAGCAGTTAAATTGCTGATGTTTAGAATGTTGTGAATCAAGGGCTGGTAGGTTGGACTATTATGGATGTGCCTACTGGTTGGCATGGATGTGGTGGGTTGAATGGTCTGTTTCCACTCTGTATGACTGACTGTGATCGACAGCTCAAACATGCCTCATTGGAATGTGCGATGGGGAAGCCCTGATAGAAAAGGCAAGACATTGTAGAAAGGATGATGTGGAGAATGCCATCAACATCCTAACTGGAAAAACTGGGAGAATGGAATAGAGTCATTTCAAAAACCAGGGTTGGGGAAGGAGTTGATGAAATAGCTATCGGAGCTAATGGTCTGGCAGCAGTTGCTGGATTCATTCCCTGAGGTACAGGAACAGATTCAAGAGTTAGATAAGGACCATCTAAAAGTGGGAGCCTTCTATGCCTTGGAATTTAACAATTTTAGTATTTTTTAAAGTATTGTAAATGTATCTGCTATCTTCACCTGTGCCAGGAGATGTTGGATGTAAGGATGTAATGCTGAGGCTTTATTAGGCGCTGGTGAGGCCACATTTGGAATATTGGTGGGGTCATTGAACCCTACCAGATAATGAAAGGCCGAGATGAGTGGACGTGGAAAGGATGTTTCCACTAGTGGGAGAATCCTGAACCAGAGGGCATAGCCTCAGAATAAAAGAGCGTACTTAAATTATGTAAACTCCCCTACCTTGGGAATAAAGGCTGATCACTCACCTTAGCTATGTCCTTCATGATTTTATATTCCTCTGAAGGTTAACTTTCAGTCTCCTAAGCTTCAAGAAAAAAAATCCCAGCCCATCCAGTCTATCTTGAAACTTTAGACTTTAGACTTTAGAAATACAGCACGGAAAGAGGTCCTTCGGCCCACTGTGACCATGCTGACCTGCGATCACCCCCCACACTAGCACTATCCTACATATTAGAATACTTTGCACACTAGCACTATCTTACATGCTAGGGACAATTTACAATCTTACCGGGCAATTAACCTACAAACCTGTACATCATTGGAGTGTGGGAGGAAACCCGAGCACTCGGAGAAAACCCACTTGTTCACAGGGAGAATGTCCAAACTCCATACAGACAGCATCCATTGTCAGGATTGAACCCGGGCGTCTGGCGCTGTGAGGCAGCAACTTTACCGCTGCACCAGTGTGATGCACTTTCCTTATAACTTGTGCCCTCCTATCCCTGTCCTGCGGGTTCTGACGAACAGTATTAACTTGAATCTATATGGTGTCCCAAGGCACTTTGCCTGCCTGATCACCAAACAAAATTTGCATGAACGGCATGAGCTATTCGCACAGGTAACTTTACCTGTAGCTTTACAACTTTACCTGATGTTATATAATATTCATGCATGACATGGCACTGAAACATAACATTATCTGCACACAATTGAACAGGAATGAGTAATATGTGAAGGAATATGAAAATCCATCTGGGTATGATTTGTATTGTTGGGTTTGCTCTCCTACCAAGTGGCTTTATGAAAATCGGGTTAGGACTTTAAGGTGTAGTGTTCAATAGTGGTTTTATCTCTGTCTGGCAGAGATTCAGATAAATTATTGAAATCCTGAAGTTTTATTCAAAGTGTTTTTTGATGGAAGATTCTGAGCATGGGAAGGGAGAAAAAAGGTGAATTCAATAGGCCTGTGAATGAACAAAGGTTGCATGCATGATTGATGTGTCGGTAAGTTCCAAGGAAATTGTGTTTCTTATATGATAAGTGTGACGCTGCAAATCATAGACTTTCAACCTAATGCTCAGGCATAAAACTACCAATGCCATTCATTATAGACACTTATATTTTTCACTTCGACTGAAAGCAGATGGCTTAGTTTTAGTTTTTTAGTTCTAGAGATACAGCTCGGAAACAGTCCTTTCGGCCCACCGAGTCCGCGCAGACCAGTAATCCCCGCACAATAACACTATCCTACACACACTAGGGAGTGTGGGAGGAAACTGGAGATCCCGTGAAAAACCCACGCAGGTTATGGGGAGCATGAAGCCGGGTCTCTGGTGATGGAAGGCAGCGCCTGAGCCACCAATGTATGCCGTGCCGCTTCTGTAATCGAAAGGAAAAACACATTTATGCTACACAGTGTTTTAAATTGATAATCCTCTCCCAGATATCGTGTGGTGCCGCGCGCCGCAGCCTCACCAGCAGTGTGTCAGTCATTTCGACTTTTTTTTGTTTTTTTAGTATATCTAAATATATGTGTTAATGTTTCTCGGTATGTTTTTATGTGGGAGGGTTGGGGGGGGAAGGAGGAACCCGTTTCCAGTCACTAACCTCGGGGGAGATGCAACTTTTCTCCTAGTCGCATTTTGCTCTCCTTCGCGGCCTAACAACTTGGATTGGAGCGGCCTTTCCCGGAGACGGCCCAGAGCTTCAGCAGTGGGCATGGCACGGACTTCCATCGCGGAGCTAGAAGAAAGGCTCCGACTGCCGGCCTGCTGACTTTAACATCGTGAAGCCGTGGTCGGCGGAGCTTCTAGCAGCAGGCGTGGAACAGACTTTACCATCCCGGAGCCAGGGATCCCTTGCCGGGAATCGCCGGAGAAGAGCTCCGACCACTGGCCTACCTGCGGCCTATACTGTGGCCTATAACGTCGTGAAGCTGCGGTGTCGGGTAAGAAAGTAGCCGATTCGGACACTCCAAGCCGCGGAGTGTGTTCCATCCGTCCCGATGTCGGAGCTTCGATCATCCCGACGAGAAGGCCTGTACAATTGGGCTGTCGGTAGCGGTGACTACGGAGGGTTAAGACCCCATACACGGGTGAAAAAAAGGAGGAAGACTCACTGAACTTTATTGCCTTCCATCACAGTGATCACTATGGTGGATGTTTATGTTAAGTTCTATCGTTCTTTTTAATTGTATTGTGTTATTTTTATTGTATGGCTGCATGGTAACTAAAATATCACTTTACCTTCATTGGTGCATGTGACAATAAATGTGAATCTCAATCTGAATCTGAATCTGAATCTGAATAAATAGTGCCATAAAACAATAGGCCCCATTATTAAGTTTACATTGGCCGTTGGTGTGGGAGGTTTCTTTATAGAACATAGAAGAGAGAACAGTACAGCACGGAACCAAAGCCTTCGTGCCACAATGTTTATGCCGAACATGATGCCAAGTTAAACTGATCTTATCTGCCTGTGCATGATCTACATCTCTCTATTGGCTGCACTTCTATGTGCCTATCTAACAGCCTCTTAAATGCCACTACTGTATCTGCCCCCACCGCCACCCTAAGCAATGCATTCCAGTCCTCCACCATTCTCTGTGACAAAAACTTGCCCCACACATTTCCATTAAATCTTCCCCCTCGCACCTTTAGCTTTGCTGTCTAGTGTTAGACATTTCCACCCTGCAAAAAAGGTTCTGACTGTCTACCCTATTCACGCCTCTCATAATTTTATATACTTCAATTAGGTATCCCCTCAACCTCTAAAGAAAACAATCCAAGATTATCCTTGTAGCTGAAACCCTCTAATCCAGGCAGCATTCCGGTAAATCTCCTATGCACCCTCTCCAAAGCCCATGATAACAGAATCCAAGCCTGATATGGGAAAGTCTCCTTCCCTCCACAGCATTGACAAAGCTAAAATATAACTCCATAACATTTCTGACAATGAAATATTGCAATAACACAAATTGACTGCAGAGACATTCATATTTATTGAAACTGCACAATTATTTCAAATATTTAGCTATAGTTGGAAAATGCAAATAAAAATGGATCTTTGTTAGCACTCATAGAAAACCATGTGGTATTAAAGGAGTTGCCCTTGCCATAACCATTGATATGTTCTGTGCTTCTGTTATCTGTAATCAATGCTGCCTTTGGAATAAATATAGATTACATTATTGTAAATTGAAATTCAGTTAATTAAAAATCTTCTATAATACAAAAAATATTTAAGAGAACATTTTAATTGAAACACGTTACCAAGGAAATAAATGCCATGGGACTGGTTAAATGTTATTAACTGTTCTGAACATATTCCCAAAAAAGAAAGAACTTTCGCCTTTGAACAAATACTTTAGTCATTAATTACATAAAGATTATACATTTGATAGGATTATGGTGCATTTATTCATTATTGTCAGTGCAAATCAAAAATAAATTTATGAAATGCTTTACTTAAATTAATTCATACCCGACTTTACAGGCACATTTCTTTCTTTTTCCGAATGCATTACTGTGCAGTTGGAAATTATCCAGTCCTTCAAACTATGTTGTCATTAAATGTTGTTAGCTACAAATATTTTGCTTTGTATTCCATTCACTGTTCCCAGTTCAAATTGTCCATTACTTAACAACAAAATACTATGGGTTGTAGGAGAGCACACGAGGAAGAATGTGTTGTCTGTGTCATTGGTTTAGTTGAGAATTCAAAGTGGTCTACAGTGTACACTGGAGACTACAATGCATTGGCTGTATATTTCACAGTTTATTTTTATTTTCAGTCACAAACAAATTTACTTCTCTAAATTCTAATAATTATTTCGAGAAATAAATATTATGAATGTATAACTTTTTTTATGGAGGAAATAATCATATGATATCATGCCCCTGATTTGTCAATTTATGGAAACAATCTCTCTTAAGTGACCTCTCTTCTATTAGATATCTACACAATTTTCTGCAGCAACAGATGAAAAAATGTTGTTATCCATGCCATTCTCATCCTCACTTTGTTAGGTCTGTCGACACTCTTCCAATTATATGAACATTATATTTTGTTGAATGTCACTGGATAACTTTAAACACAAAATTCTGGTGTATAAAACCCAAGTTCTTATTTGCTTATAAAACTGCACTCCTGCCGTTAAACAGAATTTATGTGGAAAGGCCTTAAATAGAATAGAATAGAATAGAATAGAATAGAAACTTTATTTGCCACACGACCAGGGTTGGTGGTAATTGGGTTATTTTTAAAATAAAAAGGGAAATGAAGGAGAGAAAAGTAGTGGAATGTGAATCTAGAAGAAGGTATAAGGGTGGGATTGGACATTTTTTGATAATGCTAAAATACTGTTTGTTGTAGACTCATTGCAGTACTTTAAATTAATCCCTTAAATATAATACGTAGGTTTCAAATGACACTCAAGACCATTTTAATTTCCTTTTATATTTAATTCCACAAAGCTCAAGCTTCTCTTTAAGATATATTAATATGTTTTTTCACCACATAACACAAAACAGGTTGGTGAAAGTTGTAAAATCATGTGGTGAGGGTGTGAGCTATAGGGAGAGGTTGAGTGGGCTGGGTCTCTATTCCATGGAGCGCAGGAGAATGAGGGGAGATCTTACAGAGGTGTACAAAATCATGAGAGGAATAGATCGGGTAGATGCACAGTCTTTTGCCTAGCGTAGGATAATCGAGGACCAGAGGACATAGGTTCAAGGTGAAGGGGAAAAGCTTTAATAGGAATCCGAGGGGTAACATTTTCACACAAAGGGTCGCGGGTGTATGGAACAAGCTGCCAAAGGAGGTAGTTGAGGCTGGGAGTATCCCATCATTTAAGAAACAGTTAGACAACTACATGGAGGGATATGGACCAAGCGCATGCAAGTGGGACTAGTGTAGCTGGGACATTGTTAGCCGGTGTGGGTGAGTTGGGCCAAAGGGCCTGTTTCCACTCTGTATCACTCTATGACTCTATGTCCAGGACATTTACTTTAAGATGTTGTACAAATTGCAGACAATAATGGATGGCCGTGGAGGTTGTCTCAAACTTCGCTACAATGAATATTTTGTTGTAACGTTTTGTGCTAAAATTATATCGACCGTGATTTGAAGGTTTTTATTACCACTAGATTAATGGTTTAGAAAATTATATCTCAGTTATTTCTACTTCAAAAATCAGCCAATGCAGCGGAGATGATGCACAGACGCAAATGACTGACAATGCACATCAGACACAGACCTGATAGACTACATGGTCATGTTCTGTGCTGCAAGATTCTGTGCATTAGGATCTACAGACACAGCAGGAAATGTAAATATAAGAGGGGCAGGAGAAAGCACATTTACAACATTGCAATAACCCATCTCATCATTTGTATTGTTTTAACAAAAATACATTAATGCTTAACTTCTCATTATTTTTATTGTTGGGAAACACATTTCTGAAGCAATAATAATCCTTTTTGGTTCCTTTGAGTTAATGTTGTTGTCATTGGTGTACTGGCAAAAAGAGTCTAATAAAATATAACAACCATTCCTTATTGAGCTTAATTAAGAATCATTAAAACATTCATTTAGAGCAAGAGTATTTTTGATGCAAAGTAGTCATTCCAGGGAGTTTATTTAAAAATATATATTATTTATCTTACTCATTAGGGACAATTGTACAACAGTAGTTTGCTGGAGGCAGTTAACCAGAAGAGCAGCATCTTGACGACAGTTCCCACTCTTGGACACTTATCTTAGGACTCCAATTCAATTTAACAACTGTCGTGTGTAGATGGAAATAAATGCTCATTTAAAAAATCCTCTGGGAATAAATCTACTTTTTTATTTACAATGCTGTTTTAGTTTAGGTGCATCATTTAGGCATTGAAAGTAGTCCAAAATAAAAGGTCCGGTGGCACAGTGGCAGAGTTGCTACCTTTCAGCGCCAGAGACCTGGGTTCGATCTTGACTACAGGTGCTGCCTGTACGGAGTTTGTACGTTCTCCAGTGACCCCATTGGTTTCCTCTGGGTGCTCCGGTTTCCTCCCACACCCAAAAGATGTATAGGTTAGGGACCAGTAGAGCATCCATTGTAGCCTAGGGTCCATAGGGAGAGGAGTGGCTCTGCTGTCATCAACCGGAGGAGTGGTGATGGGATCTAGGGATTGGGCAGGGCTGAAGATGCCCTGGTTGGGTTACTCCTAGGCCTGGCAAAGCAGGCCATCCGTGAGTCACGGCGGCAGGCGGAAGAGGGCTTTGACCGAGTCAGATGCTTGCCCCTTTACTGGGGCTGTATAGTAGTTATTAGTACATTTGTAACATAGTTGTTTGGAATTCAGTGTCAGAATAATTTGGTGATTTTGTAATACGGTGGTGAGTATGTCTTAGGTGGTTTTGTTTTTTGGGGGATTTTGTATCGTGTATGTAATCATTTTTGATACAAAAAAAAATATGTACATGTTTGTAGGTTAATTGGCTTCGGTAAAGATTGTAAATTGTCCCGAGTTTGTAGGATAGTGCTAGTGTATGGGGATAACAGGTCAGTGCAGACTCGGTGGGCCGAAGGGCTTGTTTTTGTCCTTTATCTGTGAACTAAACTATCTTTAAAATAAATAAACTATTTGTGTCAATGATGTTAACTATTAAATTTCCAGATTGATGTAGAAACCTATTTGGTTCACTAATGTTTTAGTTTAATATATTATTATCATGTGTACTGAGTTATAGTGAAAAACTTATGAATGCGAGCTATTTTATCACAAATAAAAACATATTTAATATATGTATATTACTAAAAGTCTGATCTTGACCGCTTTTGGCTCGCTGTGCTGTGATTTCCGAGAGAATGCCGCCACCTACGTACGTCATTTTTGGCCACCTCGCTCAGAGCCCCCCTCCGCCTGCCAGGACTCGAGGATTTTTCCCATCGATGAAAAATCAGAGATATATTAATGTTTTTAAAAATGTTGCCATTCTCTCTGCTGCCCCTGCTGGAGGGAGGGGGGAGGGACTATAAAACCCGGAAGTGGTGTGCCTCACTCAGTCTCTGCAAGATGGAGGAAGTGAGAGGTTCACGTCTCTCTGAGCTCTGAATAAGACTGAACACATGTCTACTCAACTGTGAGTGCCCTTAATGTGGTATGAAAATGAAAATATGGTTGGTTTGAAGTGAAAAGGCACTGCCAGCAAATGGTTGTTTGGGGGGTTTGGGTTGAAGTGAAAAGGCACTGCCTGCAAATGGTTGTTTGGGGGGTTTGGGTTGAAGTGAAAACGCACTGCCTGCAAATGGTTGTTTGGGGGGTTTGGATTGAAGTGAAAAGGCACTGCCTGCAAATGGTTGTTTGGGGGGTTTGGGTTGAAGTGAAAAGGCACTGCCTGCAAATGGTCATTTGGAGAGTTTGGGTTGAAGTGAAAAGGCACTGCCTGCAAATGGTTGTTTGGAGGGTTTGGGTTGAAGTGAAAAGGCACTGCCTGCAAATGGTTGTTTGGGGGGTTTGGGTTGAAGTGAAAAGGCACTGCCTGCAAATGGTTGTTTGGGGTGTTTGGGTTGAAGTGAAAACACACTGCCTGCAAATGGTTGTTTGGGGGGGTTGGATTGACGTGAAAAGGCACTGCCTGCAAATGGTTGTTTGGGGGGTTTGGGTTGAAGTGAAAAGGCACTGCCTGCAAATGGTTGTTTGGGGGGTTTGGGTAGAAGTGAAAAGGCACTGCCTGCAAATGGTTGTTTGGGGGGTTTGGGTTGAAGTGAAAAGGCACTGCCTGCAAATGGTTGTTTGGGGGGTTTGGGTTGAAGTGAAAAGGCACTGCCTGCAAATGGTTGTTTGGGGGGTTTGGGTTGAAGTGAAAAGGCACTGCCTGCAAATGGTTGTTTGGGGGGGTTTGGATTGAAGTGAAATGGCACTGCCTGCAAATTGTTGTTTGGGGAGTTTGGGTTGAAGTGAAAAGACACTGCCTGCAAATGGTTGTTTGGGGGGTTTGGGGTGAAGTGAAAAGGGACTGCCTGCAAATGGTTATTCGTCTAAACTTGACAACTTCCTGTTTGCACTATATTGATTTTAGATAAAACGCTACCACTTACGGCTGTGATTTTTGGCCATCTTACTCAGTTCCCCTCCGCTCATCAGATGCAGAGGATTCTTCCCATGAATGAAAAACAAAAGTGTTATTAGTGTTTAAAATTTTTTGAGAATCTCTCTCCTGTCAATCACGCCATGAAAGCCACATGGTGGGAGGGGGGGATTATAAAACCTGGAAGTGTGGGTGTGGCTCAGTCTCTGCATGATGGGGGAGGGAGAGGTCACGACTCTGTCTGAGCTGTGAATCAACTGAACACACTGAATGTCTACTGAATTGTGAGTGTGATGTTTTGTTTGGTTTTATGGTGGTTTTTATGGTGGTTTCACCCTGCTTGAAATAGTATGAAACTGCATTTGAATGTGGTTTCATTGCACCCTGCATGAAATGGTATGAAACTGCACTTGAATTCGGTGGCCTTGCACCCTGCTTGAAGTGGTAGGAAACTGAACCTGAATTTGGTGGCCTTGCATCCTGCTTGAAATGTTATGAAAATGGATTTGAATTTGGTGGCCTTTTACTCTGCTTGAAGTGGAATTTCAAGGACTAGCCATGAGTCAACTGCCAGCCTACCAACCGTGAGTGAGCTGCCAGCACATCAGGCGTGAGGGACTGAGCTGCCACCCTAAGAATCCATTTGGCCCACAATGTCCATACTAGCCCTCTGGAGACCAGTAGTCCCTGCAGCCAACAACACCCATACCAGAAAGCCCCCCCCCCCCCCACTGGCCACCAATATTGGGATTGGTGGAGAGGTGGAATATTGCGTTGGGGGACCAGCCCTCCCATGTGAACATGGGACCCAACGGGTCCCACTTAGTCTAGTTAGATATATATCTTCCCAATGTCCTTGATCTGTCACCCCACAGCACTGAGGCGAATCATGGCTGAGTGGCTGTCAATGAGTATACGATTTAAGAAAACAAGATGATAATCTATTTATGTGTTGGAAGGAACTGCACCTGAAACATCACCCATTCCTTCTATCCAGAGATGCTGCCTGACCCACTGAGTTACTGCAGCATTTTGTGTCTACCTTCGATTTAAACCAGCATCTGCAGTTCTTTCCTACACAAGGAACTGCAGATGCAGTTTAAACCGAAGATAGGCACAAAAAGTTGGAGTAACTCAGCAAGTTAATCTATTTAACTTAGTAAGCTATTCCAACATACTTCACAGGAGCTATACTAAGTACTCCGCCATGCATTCATGCTGATCTATCTTTCTCTCTCAACCCCATTGTCCTGCCTTCTCCCCATAATCCTTGACAACCTTACTAATCAAGAATCCGTCAATCTCTGCCTTAAAAATACCCAGACTTGGCTTGAACAGCCGTCTGTGGCAATGAATTCCACAGATTCACCACCCTCTGACTAAAGAAATTCCTCCTCATCTCCTTTTATTCTGAAGCTATGCCCTCTGGTCCTAGATTCTCCCACTAGTGGAAATATCTCCCACTAGTGATACATCATTTATCTAACAGCCCAGTTTCTGTGCAAAAATGTCCCCTTTCATTCAAATTGCTCATCGTAATCCTTCCCCCAAAAATTAACTATTGATACATCTGTTCTTCGAAACTGCCTGCCACCAGATCACCAAACTGAGTTTTCTTTCCTCCCACATTCTAAAGGCATGCAGGTTGTAGGTTGGTTGGCTTCTGTAAATTGTCCCTAATGTGTAGGGTAGAACTAGTATACGGGGATCATTGATTAGCGTGGACTCGGTGAGCTGAAGGGCCTGTTCCCACGCTGTATCTCTAAACTAAACTAAACTATTGAATGTACTCTGTCACATTCCTGTCTTGGGTCTAATATGTGCATTAATGGACTTTGGTGGGGTCAGAGGGCATGTTACCTGAAACAAGAAACATGACATTTACCCTGCTCTTGTAGCCAACAATTTTACGAGGCTGATCCACTCAAGATTCTTGTAATGTTGATGACAGGAGGTTTTGTGATGGTGATGTCTTAGCTTGTCAAGGTTACATGTTCAGAATATCTCTTGTTCCAGGTTTCCCAGTCTGACACTTGTCTGCTGTAAGTATTATTTACAGCTTATTACCTCATACATGACGTTTTCCTGACTACAAGTGCAGATTGCCTCAATTTCTGAGGAGCTGTGAATGGAATCGAACATTGAACAATCTCCGACGTTTTCTTTTGTGATCTTATGATGGAAGGACAGCACTATAGCAGCTTAGCGATAGGTGTATCTAGATCTGAAGTGTGAACCTTCAGCACTTTAAGCTGGGATGATGCCTGCTCCCACAGCCTGTGCTCTCAAGCATCCCTTGACATGTGGAATGCATTGAATTGGCTGACGCCTGGTTTCTGTGATGGCTGAGACCTTGGGAGGTGGCTGAGATGGATCATCCAAGCGGCACGTCTGACTGAAGATGGTTACAAATGTTTCAGTCTTGAATCTTGAACTTAGAATTTGGACTCTGCCATCACTGAAATCAAAAATATGTTTTGAGCCTTCCTTTTCTGTTAGTTTGCCAGAATTCATCATATGATTTGTCAGGACTGAAGAACTTTGAGTCGATCCATTGCTTAGGGGAGAATTTAGCTCTCTTGCATTCTACTTTTTTAGACTTTACTTTGGACTTTAGCTGAAACAGGCCCTTCAGCCCACCAAGTCCGTGCCGACCAGTGATCACCCCCTACTGTAACACCATCCTACACACTAGGGACGATTTACAATTTTTTACCTAAGCCAATTAGCTTAAAACCTGTACATTTTTGAAATGTGGGGGGAAACCGAAGCCCCCAGAGAAAACCCATGTGGTGACAGGGAGAATGTACAAGCTCCGTATGGGACTCTGACACTGTGAGGCAACAACCCTGTGCTGTCCTTAAAAGGGATTTCACTGCTTAGTGTACCTGTACATGTACTCCAGTGCTTGCACACAAGTGGACCCATTGCTGCACTCAGCTACCTTGTATCATTGGGAACATTTGCAGATGAATGGCCATAAATAAAATGCTCAAATGGCATCTTTGAGGTTTATTGGTTTATTGAATAAGTTTATTGGCCAAGTATTCACATACAAGGAATTTGCCTTGGTGCTCCGCCCGCAAGTGACAACATGACATACAGTGACAGTTAGGAATGATACATAACACATTAAACTTTAATAATAAAACATTATTGATTAAACATGTAAATTAAATAAAATACCTGAGCAAAAGGAGGTTACAGATTTCTGGTTATTGAGTAGAACTACAACTCGTGGAAAAAAGCTGTTTTTATGTCTGGCTGTTGCAGCTTTGACAGTCTGGAGTCGCCTTCCAGAGGGACGTGATTCAAAGAGTTTGTGGCCAGGGTGAGAGGGGTCAGAGATAATCTTACCCGCTCGCTTCCTGGCCCTTGCAGTGTACAGTTTGTCAATGGAGGGAAGGTTGCAGCCAATAACCTTCTTAGCTGATCGGATATTTCGCTGCAGCCTCCGGATGTTGTGCTTGGTGGCTGAGTCAAACCAGACCATGATGGAGAAGGTGAGGACAGACCGTATAGAATTGGACCAATTCTTAAGAATTTTAAGTGAGAGGCTGTCTGAAGACTGGCTGCCCCAATTCATCATTAAATTGTGAGAGCAAGAAGAATTTGGATTCGGAATACCTACTCTATTATTAAAGTCATAGGATCATACAGTGTGGTATCAGGCCCTTCGGCCCAACTTGCCACACCGACCAACATGCCCCATCCACACTAGTCCCTCCTGCCTGTGTTTGGCCCATATCGTTTTAAACCTATCCTATCATGTATCTATCCAAATGTTTTTTAAACATTGTAATAGTACCTTTAATATTGTGATACAGTAATATCTTTAAACTTGGTGATAATATCTTTAAATATGATCATTATTCTCTATGTGCACCTGCTACCTGACCTGATGGCATTCGTAGCATTTTCTGCTTATATTCTGAATTTTTAGTACCTGCAGTATTTTATTTTTGTGTGGTGGAAGAATCTAGGAGTCTGCTCTAGAGTGGTCAGATTGTGTCCAGCACCTTCTCCAGCATGAATGCAACTTTCTACAAGCTGAATTTGTTGTGCAGGCTGATTTTTACCTGGTCCTATCAATTCACAATATTGCCTCCACATCAGAGTGACAATCAAGTTCTTGTAAATCTTCTGTCTTCACTTGAAGGGATGAAATGTCTGATATGAAATGTTAACTCTTTCACTCTTTCCATGAATGCTACCTGCCTCGCTAGGTGGCTAGCCATGCAAATGTGCAAGGCAGCATGTCAATTGTATGCCATCTGCATCAGATTGTGGCTCTTTGTATGTCAGGGAATATGATCCTGTTTTAAGATAGAGATAACATAGAACAGTACAGCACAGGAACAGTATTTCAGCCCAAAGTATGTGCACCAAACCTGATGCCAAGTTAAACTGATCTCATCTGCCTGTAAATGATCCATATCCCTCCATTACTTGCACTTCTATGTGCCTATCTAATAGCCTCTTAAATGCCACTATCGTATCTGCCTCCACCCCCATCCCCGCCAATGCATGCCAGGCCCCCACCCTTCCCTGTGTAAAAGAAACACAGGATCCATCCAATTTTTGCCCACAATGATTTGTAGAAGTATGATGTTGTTCTACGTTGGTGAGGCATGATGGATAAGCAAGCCAAATGTAGCAGAATGAAACAGGGTAAAACACTCAGAAATATAATTTATACTGAGCATTACAGTTCTGGTAACAGAAACTGCATGATGCTCCTTTGGGTTCCTTAAAGTACATTGTCATTAAATTCCCTCTTTTGCTGAGGAGATAGTAATGCAATAGAGCAGAAAGCTACTCTCATTTACAAGTTAAGCACAGAGATTAGCTAATCAGAACTGTTGGTTTCCTGAATCTATGAATTATATTTTCTTTTCCTTTATTACTTAATAAAATTGTCTTTAATAGAGAAGTGGGCAAAATAATTACATCCTTCCTATCTGCTATAAGATGAGCAATCAGCAGGAACTTTTTATTCTTAAAGCTATCATTACCTCATCCTCAATAAGGTGCAGATATAATAGCATAGTTAGAAGAAACCGATAGTGAGCACAATATATCAACTGTATTACTCAGCAAAAGAAAAAGAAAATGATAATCATTTTTCAACAGGTTGTCTTCTTTGCTTTGCAATGTAGCATGTTTTAAATATACCTTTTTAATGATTGAAAGCAGGTATATTTTGTGGCACACTTTTGAACTTTAATCCTAGTGTAGGGTGGGGTGGTCTACCTTGTTTGTCTCTCCCCTTGACTATCACACCACTCCCAATCAGTTTGCTACATATCTTCAAATAAGCGTCGCCTGTTGTCTTCTAACTTGTCATCTTAAAATCCCTGGGACATGGTTTCTGCATGAAGTCCATCCTGGTGACACATCCAAAAGGTGATTCCATGGAGATACGAGTGGTGGAATGAACGGACAAATTTGTCATTTCAAATACATCAGGTTGTCTGGAGGTTCCATGATTGGCAATCCATCTAGGAAGTCCTGGACTTGCTAAATGCTATTCCTTGGCACGGTGACACAGCGGTAGAGTTGCTGCCTTAGAGCGCCAGAGACCCGGGTTCGATCCTGACAATGGGTGCTATCTGTACGGAGTTTGTACATTCTTCCCATGACCGCCTGGGTTTTCTCCGGGTGCTCCAGTTGTCTCCCACATTCCAAAGACGTACAGGTTTGTAGGTTAATTGGCTTTGGCAAAGATTGTAATTTGTCCCTATTGTGTAAGATAGTGCTAGTGTGCGGGAATTGCTGGTCAGTGTGGACCCGGTGGGCTGAAGGTACCTGTTTCCACTCTGTATCCCTAAACTAAACTAAACTAAACTAAACTAAGCTCTGTTTGGAACCACCAGTATTTACCAGCAAGATACAACTAAATTTGCTTACG
The DNA here is from genome assembly GCA_038087875.1 of Malacoraja senta. Lineage (NCBI taxonomy): Eukaryota > Metazoa > Chordata > Chondrichthyes > Rajiformes > Rajidae > Malacoraja > Malacoraja senta. Next base: position 18,509,282 of record CM075984.1, on the reverse strand, counting down.
GATTCAAGTATCAGCTATTAACTACATACTGTAGACTTGGGGGCATTGGTTTTGTCTTTTTGCATTATTATTGTTTGTTTGTTTTATGTGTATGTGTATTATATATATGTCCCAGATAGAACAATGACATTCTTACTTGCAGCTACACAACAGGTGGGTGGGGGTGGGGTGCACACACACACTGATTTGTACTTCTTGTTTATTATATTGTATACAGAGTAGTATGTTTACATATTATGTTGTGTTGCTGCAAGTAAGAATTTAATTGTTCCATCTGGAACATGTGGCAATAAAACACTGTTGACTCTTTACTTTTGATTCTTGATTAGTTGGTAGTCAACAAATGAGGTAGAAAATTGAATGGGCAAATCTTATTTTAGAGATTCATGCAAAGAAATACAAAAATGAGACTGGCTATTTAGTGGAGTGCTGAGGGAGTGCTGCGGTGTCAGAGATGCAGGTTCTTTTCTCTGGTACAAAACTGGGATCCTATCTGAAGTGCAAGTAAAAGATTTTACTCATAGGTCATGGTTTAGCGCAGGAATTATTCCCATTGTCCTGCTTTTTTTCTCTTCAGTAAACAGGCAAGTTATCTCATTATTGGACCATAAGAAAATAAGAGCAGGTGTAGGCCACTCCGGTCCTCTAGACTACCCCATCATTCAACATGATCATGGCTGATCTTCCCCAGGCCTCTTCTCTTCTGTTTTGAGACCCTGAATTCTTCGATGTTTCAAACAATAATTATTGTTCTATTGCTATTGTGAGAGCTTGCTGTGTGAAGAATGGTTGCACCATTTCAAAAATTATAACTTAACACCAGTACTGTTTCATTGACCACAAAGAACATTGCAACCTCCCACAGCCCTGAAGGGCATACATTATTTTTCTTCAGGTTTTCAAGCAAAATAGAAAAAAAGATGTTTAATAGTTTTCGCTTAACTATTTCAAAATTTACCTCAGATCTATTCATGAACATGAAGGATCTTGTGATACCAATTGGTGAATTGAGGGCTAGAACTTCAGGAAGCCTAGAGCTATCCTAAGTACTGGGGAAAAAAACATAAAAATAAAAAGGTAAGTATTTTAATCTTTATAGCTCTATGAACAAATGCATCAAAGGCTGTACAGCTTAGCGTGTTCAAAACATTAAAATGGTACTTCACAATCTGTTATCTACTGAGTACCCTGCACTTACACAGATGTACAGCTTATGTTGAAACACTTTAATACAACAGAAAACAGTTCCTAAACTGTAATGTTGTGATTCCCATTACTTTTCCATCAAACTTATTCAAAAAGGAGGTGTGGAGAATGCAGATTTAATAATGCAACACAATGGTGCTGGTTTAAGTTGCAATCACATGGAATTAATAAATGTGACAAAAGAAACACTTTTGGAAACAAGAGGAGTTTGTAATGAATTTGAAGATCCTTTGTCATGTATTGATGGTTTTATAAGCAGGAGAAAAATAAATGCAAATTGTAGTTATCATTAGTTGTATTTTTTTACTTTAAAATGCAGTGTAAACAACTATTTTCAGTAAAAATGTCATGTTCCAGCAATCAGTCAGGGTGTTTTCATACAGTAATTTTAGCTTCATCTCAGCATGTGGTAAAAGAACATACAGTAGATTTTTTTTTGCATTTGACAGGGCAGTCATTCCATGTGCTGCTTGTATCTGTCCCCATTTATTTTTCATATATATGCAAAAGAACTGACATGGTATTCGTTACATTTTTCTGCTTTTACTGTACCTCTTCAAAGCATGTTGTGGGAGAACAGTTTGCACAAATGATGGACTTTATCTACCACGTTAGGTCTTGTCAGATTTTCCAGCCTTTGAAAATGTGGTTTCTATACTGGATGAACAGACTAATGTACCATGCACCAGAGTAGAATTATTTTATGCAACATTGAAAGAGTCAATTAATTTGCATGATTCTATGTGTAATACCATGACTTTAACGTAAGACAGTCTGCTCAACATTCCTGCCAACCTTACATATTATGTCACTTTGACAAGTTAATCATATTCATGTATAATTAATTACATTTAATGACAAAGTGAACTTTGTACCTTAGCATTGCAGCTTACTATCTTAAGAATCTTATATCTGTGCTTTCAGAAATGTTGTTTCATTGAGCACTTAACAATTTTAACATATAGTGATGGAGCCAAGCTAATGCTATGATTCATTTGGAGACTTTGAAATATAATAAATAAACTGTGCCCATGTTATGTCTTCTTGTTCCTTAAGGCCGGGGATGCAAATGGTTACTGTTGTGGTTACTACTTCAACCTTCATGTTAACCCACTGGAAATCCACCAGAAAATATGCAGATTTCCATCATCCCCAATGGTTAAGAAAAAACTTAGAGCCATATATCAAGGGGTGTACTCCTTGGCAGACTGATTAAACTTTCTGCTCTGTAACTTGAATAATGCTGTCTGTCTTTCATGCATTAAATGGCCCTGGCCTCCAGCATTATGGGCAGGCTCCCTATGTTCATTACGAGCCACAAATGTGGCATCTGCCAAGCTGGTGTAGGCAAAAAAAATAATAGGCGTTCAGACTCCACCACAACACGAGCTCTTTGCAAATACACACGGGTCAAAGTGCAAAACTGAGTTGCCCTGAACACAGCTGGTACTGTCTGCATGCAGCTCAGCAGTAAATCTGTAAAGCCCCAGAACCAATAAGGCAAACATATTTACCTGGCTGTTAATCCGAGACGTGTAGGAATGCTGCTACTGTGGCTTCACATTCAAGTCATGTCGAACACTGCCGCCTGCTATACCCCATCCACCTCCTACTACAAGCCTATGAACATCTTTCCCTGCTGCAGTGATTTCAGGCACTGGCTCCACCTCTGTAAAAACCCAACCACCATAAATTGCAATATGTCCTTTGCCAGCATGCTTGCTTCTAAATCCCATCCTTGCTAGATATTCTGAGGACATTCGGCCCACCAGATCCATATCAACCATTAAGCACCCATTTATACTAACCTTACATTGTTCCAATTTTATTCTCCCCATTTTGCCATCAGCTCCCCAAAGCCCATCCTTCACCTTTACACAAAAAGCTGGAATAACTCAGTGGGTCAGGCAGCATTTCTGGAGAAAAGGAATGGGTGACGTTTTGGGTCGAAACATCACCTGAGTTATTCCAGCTTTTTGTGTCCATCTTTGGTGTAAACCAGCATCTACAGTTCCTACACACTTCACCTTTGCACTATAGTCAAGTTACAGAGGTAAATAACTTGTCTTTGTGATGTGGGGAAAAAATCCATGCAGTTGCAAAGAAAATATGTAAACTCCACACAGAGGATGTTGGAGGCTAGGGCTCAACCTGGGGCACTGGAGTTGTAAGGCATCAGTTGTATCAGTTATGCCACTGTGTTGTCTATTGTGAAGTGCAATTGCTGGCATTACAATGGCTTGACCTTTGAGTAACTTTCCTTTGTGAACTGTCTGAAGTTACCCATATGAAACATATTGTACTGACTTAACAATAATGAGTCACAAGGCCTCTTCTTAGATAGCATTGGGATGTTTGTTACACTCCATGCATGATCATGCTAGAGGTTCTGGAATCCTATTTCATTCCTTTTTCCGGAGTTGCACAAATAGGAGACTTTGCTTTTCTGGGGAATAAATTTCATGAAATTTCAATCAGCTCATCAATGAGTTAGAAGCAGAAACAAAGTTTTGCTGGTTGAGAACATAAAATCTCAAGGTCACTTTCTCGTGCCTTAACTAGCAGGTATTACGAAATAGCTCTGGTTAATATTTATTTTATAAATAAAGAAATTCTCTATATAGTTTTACAATAAATTTACACCCAATCACTGTAATATTTAATTTTGCAATTTGTAATGTTAATTGCGCAGAATATTTTTATGAATGTTTGTTACTCTGGTCAAATAACTCTTGATTATTGAGTGGATTATGATCAGATTGCTGGTGTTAACAAACCACAGTGATGATATTTGCAATTGTTGTGATATAATGAAACACTATCATTCATTGGTGTTTTTATTTTGCAGCTTGCCTTAGTACGAACATTAAGTTTACAAATTTTAATGAGTAATTCATAACTCAAATTTGGATGGGAGGAATGGGAAATTTCATAAGAGAAGGTACCCAAGGAGATAAAGAGACATTGCATATAACGGTCTGGAAGTCCTATTGCAGTTTCAAAGGACTTTGGTAAGGCTGCATTTGGCGGATTATGTACAGTTCTGTCGCACCATTAAAGGAAGGATGTGGAAGCTTAGGAGAAAAGGTGTGCAAAAGATGTTTACTAGAATGCTGCCTAGATTTGAGGGTATTACCTGTAAGGAGAGGTAAGACAAACTTGGATTGTTTTATCTGGAGTGTGGGAGGCTGAGGAGAGGCCTGTGCAAGTATATAAGATTATGAGAGGCATAGTTAGGACATAAATAGGATAAAGGGCCAGGACCTTTCTCCCAGGGAGGAAATGTTAAAGACTGAGGGGCATGCCTTTAACGTGAGAGGTCAAAATTGACAGGAGGTATGCGGGGCAAGTTGTTTACACCGAGTGGTAGATGCCTGGAACATGCTGCTTGGGGTGGTGGTATAGGCAGATGCGACAGTGGTATTCAAGTGGCAAGAAGAAAAGCACATGGATATGCATAGAATGGAAGGATATGGATCACATGCAGGTGGATGAGGTTAATTTAACCTGGCATCATGTTCAGCATGGACATTGTGGGCCAAAGGGCCTGTTCCTGTGCAAACTGTTCTATTTCTATATATACTAATAGATTGGGTGGAGTTCATGACCAAAACATTGTGTGTGATTAGAAAGAAAATACAGCTGATGGTCCAAATACTCCACATATCTTCTTGGTATACCAAGACACTTGTCATTATGTCCCTCGGCAATAGCATATGATTAGCGTTTGCACATTATCTAACCTAACAAATAATTTTTGTATAACATATCATCATTACATAATTAGTACTGATTATGATGTGTTATGATTTATAATATATTCTATCCACTTCTTGTCCGGTTATTTTCTGCTGTTTAGTTTAATTTAGTTTAGAGATACAGCATGGAAACATACCCTTCGGCCCACCAAGTCCGCACGGATCAGCAATCACCCATACACTAGTGCTATCCTACACACTAGGGACAATGTTACGGAAGCCAATTAAAGTGCAAACCTGCATATCTTTGGAATGTAGGAGGAAACATACATGAGAAAAAAGAGCACACTGAGAAAAATTTGTTGGTCACTGGGAGAACGTACAAACTCCATACAGACAGCACCCACAGTCAGGATCACACCTAGGTCTCTAGTGCTATAAGTCAGCCACTCTACCACTATGGCAAAATAAATGGCAATGGTTTCATGTAAGCCAGTAAACTATTAGGGTTGCACTTACAGTACAATTAGATAAGTTTTATTTGTCATACCTAGGGTGGTTTTGAGCTCATGGATATGAATATCTCCCTCCTGACAACCATTTTGAGAAAAAAATGTGTTGGTATCATGTATAGAATGTCAAATGTTTACTCTGTGTGTGATCATACACATTAAGGGCCTGTCCCATTTAGGCGATTTTTCAGTGGACTGGCGGCGACTGTCAAGTTCGCGGCACTCGCCTGAAAAACCGGCGACTGGAACGGCGACTGTCAGAGTGGAACACACACACAGACACACAAACACATCGCGGGGGCCAGGGAAAGCGGGGGGGGCGCTGTCTGAAATTCACATGGTGCAAAGCCAAGGTGATACAGACACACACCGCGATGAACAGGAAGGTTAAGACGGCTAGCACAGTGTACGGTAAGTCCTTTAAAAGAGGGGGGAGGAGAGAAGGGGGGAGAAGGGGGGGTAGAAGTGGGGGTGGGGGGGAAGGAGTAGAGACACTTTTAAGAAGCCAGACAACTTTTAATAAGCCAGAGATACACAGCTGTGAAGTTTGGCAGGCATTTAACATTACAGGTCAGTTATCCTTGGTTCTGAAAACTCGTGCTTACGTTTTTTTTCCCCCAATGAGCCAATGAAAATGCCCGATCAGCAAAGGCAATTAATTAAAACTACCTACGACTACCTCGACTACCCATAACTACATGGCGACCCCACTACAACTGCACCTACGACTACAGGATTATCGATTTTCTCCATGGCGACCAATTTTTGGTTGCAGAAAGTTTTTCAACATGTTGAAAAATTTGCGGCGACCATACTGAGGCCACGACTAGTTCCCAGAATGCGGGAAAACCTCACGACCATGAAGGAGACTCACCAGAGACCACCAGCGAACATGTGGCGACCATGTGGCGATCATGAGGCAAGCGCAGAGTCTCCTGCACTCGCCTAAAAAGTCGCCTAAGTGGGATAGGCCCTTAAAAATTTGTTGGTCACTGGGAGAACGTACAAACTCCATACAGACAGCACCCATAGTCAGGATCAAACCTAGGTCTCTAGTGCTATGTCAGCCACTCTACCACTATGGCAAAATAAATGGCAATGGTTTCATGTCAGCCAGTAAACTATTAGGGTTGCACTTACAGTACAATTAGATAAGTTTTATTTGTCATACCTAGGGTGGTTTTGAGCTCATGGATATGAATATCTCTCTCCTGACAATCATTTTGAGAAAAAATGTGTTGGTATCGTGAATAGAATGTCAAATGTTTACTCTGTGTGTAATCATGCACGTTACTGTCAGCTAAATTCATAGCATAATGCCGTGCATGGGAGTTAACTCCTTTATCTCTTGTGTAAACATCAGAATGAAGAAAAGGAAAGAAAATGTAGCACTTAGAAATGTTTCCACATCAAAACATCTGGGAAAGTGTAGTTCTATATTCAGCATAACAATTATCCAACGTGTTGCAGTTTTTAGATTGAGATAGGGAGCTCAACAATAAATTCGAGAGGCAGTTTGAAAATGCACATCAAATAAGGTGATTATTATTTAGATAACCTTATTGAATGCTGCAAATTCCAAACTGTCTTATGCATATAGTTAAAGCAAATCCTATTCAGAGCAATCTCTAAAAGATCATATGCCAATCCAGCTAGAGAATCTGAAGATAAACACAAATTGCTGGCGTAACTAAGCAGGACAGGTAGCACCACTGGTGACATTTTGGGTCAAGACACTTCTTCAGACCCTATTGAGACCCTAGCTCAAGAGGCTAAGTAGCCTATTCCTGCTTCTACTTTGTAGATTTTCCTTGAATAATTTAATTCACTGCCTCTGTTGATGGTAGACTATCTAATAGCAGTTAGCATAGCACATTAGACTTTACTTTAGAGATGCAGCGTGGAAACAGGCACTTCGGCCAACCAAGTGTGCGCCGACCAGCAATCACCCTGAACACTTAGCAATATCCTACATACAAGGGACAATTTACAATTTTCACCAAAATCAATTAAGCTACAAATGTCTTTGGAGTGTGGGAGGATACCTGAACTCCCGAAGAAAAACACACACAGTCACAGAGAGAACGTACAAACTCTGTACAGATAGCAGGAAGGAACTACAGATGCTGATTTTACACTGATAATAGACATAAAATTCTGGAGTAACTCAACAGGTCAGGTAACATCTCTGGAGAGAAAGAATGGGTGACGTTTCGGGTCTGAACCTTTTTTTAGACTGTCTGAAGAAGGGTTCCGACCCGAAACGTCACCCATTCTTTCTCTCCAGAGATGCTGCCTGACCTGTTGAGTTACTCCAGCATTTTATGTCTATCATATAAGCTTTGATGTCCTCAAGCAATAAAGAGGGGTCTTGACCTGAAATGTCACCTATCCATGTTCTCCAGAGATGCTGCCTAACCTGCTGAGTTACCCCAGCACTGGATCCTTTTGAATGCTAACACCTTGAAAACTCTGTGGGAATTAACTGTGTTTCCAGCATGTTGAGAATAATTGCAGTCTGGTATGTACTGATATAAATGTGTATATGAATGCGATGTGAAGCTTCTCAACAAAAATGGATTGATTTGAGTTGAATGGGAAAATAAACCATTAAAAATACCCATGCAATGGCACTACAATGAGAGGTTAGAGAGGTTGGAGTACTGTGTGCAGTTCTGGCCACTCATTTGTAGGAACAATGTCAAGGGTGCAGAAAATATTCATCAGGATGTTACCTGGACTTGCAGGCTTAAGTTATAGGGAGTTCTGGTGAGGGATTAGCTGCATAGGGTGGGACTGCATAGCATGGGAAGCCAAAGGGTGACTTTACTAAGGTGCACAAGATCATGAGAGGATTATGTGAATGCTCAGAGTATTTTACCCCAGGGTAGATAATTGTATGATTAGAGAGCATAGACTTAAGGAGAGAGGGGAGAGATTTAAGAGAGACCTCACAACAATGGATAACCTGTATCTGGAATGAACTGGCAGAGGATGTTATAGAAGCAGATATAATTACGGCTTTCAAAAAAGATTTGTACAGATAGATGCATGGGAAGGTTTTAGAGGTCTTGGGACCAAATGCCCACTTAGACCGCATTGATAAGATAGGTTGTAGGGCGAGTTTCCATGCTATGATTCTGTATCTAGTTTAGTTTAGTTTAATTGAGAGATACAGCATGGAAACAAGCCCTTCGGCGCACCGAGTCCGTGCCGACCAACGAGCACCCATACACTAGTTCTTTATTATCACAACTTCTCATCCTACACACCAGGAACAATATACAGAAGTCAATTAACGTACAAACCTGCATGTTTATGGAATGTGGAGCACCCAGAGAAAAACCACACGGTCACAGGGCGAGCGTACAATCTCCCTACAGACAGCACCTGTGGTCCGGATTGAACTGGGTCTCTGGTGTTGGAAGGCAGCAACTCTACCATTGTGCCACTCTGCAGCCCTGATTGTCACCAGCGTGGCTCATATAATGCATACATATAGACGATGACATACAAACATTACATGTGTTGGCATGCATTTACCAAATGGACAAATTGCATATAATCTTTTGGAACGAACATATATTCCACACATATTGTTATTTCTACAAGTCTCTGGCGAGATATTTTGGGGAATATTTTCTTGGCATGTTCCAAGGACACGTAAACACATGCAGCAACTTTCACCACAGCTTGGAACCATTAATCCAAAAAAAGCATCCACCTACAACCTTGCTGTTCAAGTGTTTGGTCCCTGTAATAGATGAGAGATTCCAGCTCCAAGAAGCCAAATTTGTTCACCACAGATAAAAAGGGTTGAGCGAAGAATTGGTAGCTGCGTACCAGGTGGTGATTTGGTTAGATAAAATAACTATAGACAAGCTATTCGAGTTATTGAGTATTCAATGACAAGGCAACACAGGTTTAACATATTGATCAAAAATCATGAGGGAAATGTGAGGATTTAAAAAAAATGCAGAATGTAGTTCTGATCTGGAAATCATAGAGCTATAGAGAAAACAGCATAAACAGGCCATTTAGCCCACTATGCCTATGTCACCCATTGTACCTATCAACACTAATCCCATTTACCCACATTAGGTCTGCAGCTCTCTATGTCTTGGCGATTTATATTCTTGTCTGAATGCTTCTTAAATGTCATGAGTGAGTCTGCCTTCACTGCAAGAAGTGCATCCAGATTCCATCCACTCACTCTGAGGAACAGAATTACCCCTCCGAGTTCCTCAACACCTCCTACCTCTCATCTTAAACCTATGCTAATTTCTGGACCAGGAGAGAGAGATTTTTACTCTCTACCCTCACTATCCTCATTAAAGTGTGGTATACCATGTCTACCAATGTCTACCATGCCACTGCCTCAGCCTCTCTTCCATTGAAAAGCAAATCCAGCCTAACCTATTTCTCCTTGCAACTTAAATATTATAGCTGCAAGGAGATAATAGTCTGAAGAAGGGTTTCGGCCCGAAACGTTGCCTATTTCCTTCGCTCCATAGATGCTGCTGCACCCGCTGAGTTTCTCCAGCATTTTTGTGTACCTTCGATTTTCCAGCATCTGCAGTTCCTTCTTTAACAACTTAAATATTATGTTTGGAATGATGGAGGTAACAGAAATAGTTAGAGCTTTATAAAGAGAATGAGATAGGCCTAGGGCAGAGGGTCATTTGTTAGCGATGGAGCAGGATTAGTGGCATTGGGACTGATGGGATGGTTTAATTAGGAATCAAGATTGATTTGATAGACCAAATCAATGCCTTCAATGCCATTACAATTATATCATGGTGGCGGCAAAGTGGCATAACCTGTAGAGCTGCCACCTCACAGCGCCAGAGACTTGGGTTTGATCCTGACCTCCTGTGATGTCTGTGTAGAGTTTACACTTTCTCCGTGTGACCATGCGGGTTTCCTCTGGGTGCTCTGGTTTCCTCCCACATGCCAAACACGTGTGGGTTTCTAGGTTAATTGGCTTCTGTAAATTGCCCCCAGTGTGTAGGGAGTGTATGCGAAAGTGGGATAACATGAAACGGGTGATCGACGGTCGGCATGCACTCTGTGAGCCAAAGGGCCTGTTTCCACGCTGTATCTCTAAACTAAACTAAAGACTGTATGAAATAATACCTGAAGTGCAAGTAATTAATAGGAATTTGGGATGTGTAAAAAAATACTTGGTCAAATAATCAGGGGAAAAAAAGACCAATTAAAATGAAAGTGCTGGCAGACATAAATGCTTAACTCCAGCAATTCCCTTCTTGTGTAGTTGCCAGTTTCACTACTTAATTATATTACACACTAATGATTTATTTGATAAAACAACAGTTGGCAAAGACTGAATAGGGATTTGGGCTTCAAAGGAGTGGATGATTAATGAAAAAAAGTGTTTTTAGATGTTTAAAGAGTGGGGGGTAATTTTAACCTCACCCCCTGCAAGGAAACAAGGTGGTGAAGAGGGGACGTTGTGGATGGTGTGGGAAGACCAGACAGGTCTCTTACTCTGGCAACATTATGGTGAGTAACATTGGGTGGGGACTAAAACAGACAATTTACTTAACCCTGACAATTTCCATTCCCACCCTTTACAAACAAAATAGACAGGTTAGATTAACAATACACGTGAATGTTGCACAGAAGATAATGTCATTTTCAAAATGCCGAACCTAATTAAGCCTAGTTTTAATTTGTTAATCACTTTTTGTCTATTTTGAACGAACGTTGCACCAAATGAGTGCTGACTTTGGAAACTTGTCATAGGAGCTCAATCCTCGCTATGGTAAAAGAGTATCCATATTATTAATGATGTGTCGTAAGCAAAGGTAAAGTAGACACAAAAGCTGGAGTAACTCCAACTTTTTGTACCTATCTTCAGTTTAAACAAGCATCTGTGATTACTTCCATTACAAAGGTAAAGTAGAACTTGCCTTAGTGGCACTCAGCAATACCATCACACATACCATAGGTTAAAGGTTTACTGTACACAAGGAGCCCGTAACATGCCACTTCAAAGCCAGATTATTGGTACTTTAATCCAAAGATAGTCACCCTGTTTGTAGTTTGCTGATTGATTTTGTAGAGTCACTCTAAATTTTTACTTGCCGTTTACTTTTGAATTGTTCTCCTCTGCATGGCTCAGTGTTCCATGATCTATCTGCATGTCGTCTGCTTTCAGCTTCCCCTCTCGCTTCACTCTTGCTGATCATATTAATGAATGGCTTTTCTTGTGAATCACGTAGAGTGACCATTTATTTCCATAATTAGTTTAGTTTTTGAGATATCATGTAGAAACAGGCCTTTCGTCCCACTGAGTCCGCACCGACCAACGATCACCCATGTACTAGTTCTATCCTACACACTAGGGACAATTTACAGAAGCAAATTAACCTACAAACCCTCATATCTTTGGAATGTGGGAGGAAACGGGAGCACCCAGGGAAAACCCATGCGGTCACAGGGAGAACGTACAAACCCCATACAAACAGCACCCGTAGTCAGGATGGAATCCGGGTCTTTAGCGCTGTAAGGCAACAACTCGACCGCTGTGCCACCGTGCTGACCTGAATCCCTTACGTCCTCATTTTATCATTTATGTTATTTTTACATCTGTCTAATGGAGATTGTCCTTTATGATGGGCGGGGGTGGTGGGCTGGAGAGGAGCGGGAGAGCAAATCTTGATTTCTATCACTGAGCAGAATGACGGTGATGTGGAGCATATTTTCTTTACAAAGGTCTACTGCTGGGTAACGAGTCCCTGCCTAGGTTGAGCACAGAGTGGCACATATGCTGTCTGTCACCCTGTGATTCTAACTGCCTTATAACCCACAAGGACATAGAAACAATGTTTATATTTTGCGGCCTTGAGATAAAACACAGTAATTTTGCCGAAGGAAGATGCAAACATATGAATAGAAATGAATAATTTATCAATAAAAGTAGACAGGCTCAAAACAATCGTCTCTGCATCATCCGAGAGCTTTGATGTTTTCCACTGCTTAATTTTAACCTAATTTGTCTGGGTTGGTCACACGGCAGCTGCTGAAAAATATAATTTTTCCCGTATTGCGTCTCGCGAAATACTTAATGGGGAAGGCTGCTATCTATTGCTGCACAAATGCTCAGAAAGGTATTCACCACTTTGAAGTATCTCTGCAATTATAGGTTTTAACCTTGCAGGTCAGTGCTTGATTATTTACACAAAACAGTGTTAGCAAGGACAGCATGATCTCCAGCAGAGTGGGTTTCTGATGCTTTGTACGGCAACATTGATCCGAGCCCGATAATGTGGGGGAAACATTGCACAGATTTGCTCCCTATTTTCGTTGTCCAGATCTGCCTCACAAAACATTGGCCCACAAGCAGGCATTTGCTCCCCGCCAAACTCCGGCATGCACCAAAAAAGGAATGAAGAACAAAAAGAAAATAAGGCCAACGGAAATATGTGACATTAAGTGGGTTGCAGGAAATGAGGCCAGCTCCATAAAGTAAAACTGTTTCACAATATTTATTAGCCAGGAGTTATGACCTTACATTGTACGGTGGTGTATGAAAATATGTTTATGTCTTTGCACAGCTTAGTGTCTTTCTTCCACATGTTTTATTTTTATGATCTAAAACAAAAAATAATATGCTTTTCTAGCAAGCAAGACTTTTAAATCATATTGATAAGAAGCCAGTGGCCTAGAATATTAATAGACACTTGTCAGAAATGACACTCTCAATTTGTGCATTGAGTTTTGGCTTAGGAACTGAACCATGGAAGCAGGCATATATATATATATATATGAACCTGAATACCTAGTTTAGAATTTTGAGAGACCTGCATACAATATGACCATAAAAGTCACGACTGCCAGCTCAGGTGGAAAAATGTTAGGGGGAGAAATGTATTCAATAAATAGAAAACACAGCATGGAGCTGAAAAGTGTGTGTGTGTAAAACAGGTCAGGAGATTCAAATAAAGGAAATGGGAGGTAGCTGGAGCATGAGTGTACATTAAACAGTAGTGTTCATAGCTTGAGACATAAGTGTTCCTCTGGGAATTTGACTCTTGTTTATCTTGATATTGTGTCAGTTCACAGCATCGGGGAAATACAATTTACCTGGCTTCCATTCCAGTCTTGCTTAAATTTAGTGGACAACCTTCAGAATATATTACCTCGGTACATTACTTGCTGTAGGTGCAAATGCAAGGCATCTTATAAATGTACTTGTTTGATGGCACCAGACAATACCCAAGTTCAGATACACAAATAATAAACATACTGTTTGTATATTAAAGACCTGTAAGAACATACTTTATTTGTACGTTGCTTACTTTATTTCTGCTGTTTTCATCCTCAGCATGATACTGATGAACACTTTTAACCCATCATAATGAAAAGTATTAATTGTTTGAAAAAGTAACCCAGCCACCTTGTAAGAGCAAATAGTGTAACATTGTCATTGACTGGGTTGAAACATGGGGCACAGAAAATCCAGATCAAAAAGCATGTGTGGCGGTAAGTTCCCTGTATTATGGCAGGTCATTTCACAGTGTGTATCGCTGACCTGCTTTGGATCATTTCATGACCTTGATGCTGTGCAGACTCTGGTCTGAAAAACTTGTATTGATAGCCTATTATTATTAGCTAAGCTCTGACAGATTTCATCGTGTCTGAAAGCCTTCGCCCAAATCTGCACTGAAAATAGAAGGAAATGAATGGTCATGTTACCATTTATTGTGTTTGTCGATGATGCATTACTGCATCTCACAAAACACATGCTTTGATTATTAAGCAAATATTACTATCTTGAGGTAAGCTGTGATAAATATTTCATGCAATTCGCTGAAAATGAAAATGATTGTAAATTTACTTCAGCAAATAATTACTAAAATGCAATTGAATGGTCACTTCTAATGTGATTTGACTTTAAAAGTGTAAATAAATTAGAATACAAGTGATTCAAAAAATATTATTATTAACCCATTAAAGAAATTAATGAATTAATTGCACTGACAATAATAGAAAACCAAGTTTTTGATGTTTAGTGGAAAAGTCTTGCCTTTAAATTTGAACATCAGATAGAAAACAATTTGTTATGTTTGGCACACACATTGTGGGCCAAAGGGCAGCTTCCAGTGCTGTATTGTTCTATGTTCTATGTAAATAGACTCTAATGATGTTATTTAAATTTTCATTCCTTTTGTTCAAATCTTTCTCCATGGATTATTTTTCTTCTGCTCTCTATAATCATCTCCAGTCCTTCAATCGATCTGCACATCCCTGCAATTTCCTGCCGAAAGTGTACCCTCACTTTCTTTCTCCCCAGCATGTGATGGATTATCAAATAGTTAGGAATTCTATCTTAATTTTCCTTGACTCCTGTTGGTGCCAGAACCATAGCTCCTGACTGTCCAGGAAACAGTATTTGGGAGACAAATGTCTCACTCCAGAAAATGGCATATTGCCACAAGGCGGCACAGTGGTGCAGCAGGTAGAGCTGCTGCCTCACAGCGCCAGAGACCAAGGATAAATTCCGAACTTGGATGCTGTCTGTGTGGTGTTTGCACATTCTCCCTGTGACTGAGTGGGATTCCTCCGAGTGCTCCGGTTTCCTCCCACATCCCAAAGATGTGCAGGTGTGAAGGTTAATTGTCCTCTGTAAATTGCCTGTAGAGGAGAGTGGATGAGAAAGTGGGATAACATAGAACTAGTGTGAATGGGCGATCGATAGTCAGTGTGGATTCTAAAAGCTGAAGGTTCTGTATCCATGCTGTATACTGGAGAAGTAGCTTAATGGCCTCCGGGCCATCTGGGATGATGAGAGTTTCCTGGACAGGACCTATAGTGAGGTTGCCATGCCAAGGATACAGGAAGAACGAAGGGGTGTGACTGAGAGAAAAGGGAGTAACCGTGGAGTGCAGGAGACCCAGGTGGCGGAGCCTAATGATAACATTTACGCCTTCTTGGAAGGTGTCGGGGCAGATAACGCTTCCAGTCCGAGTGGCGGAGAGGTCGGCGGCTCCAATCCTAAAGATGAGACTCGACCGGCGAGACCGATGTTGGGCAGAGCCATAGTGGTGGGTGATTCCATTGTCCGAGGTGCGGACTGGTGAATCTGTGACGGCAGGCGAGACTCGAGGGTGGTCTATTGCCTCCCTGGTGCCAGGGTTCAAGATATCACAAACCAAATTCAGAACATCCTTGAGAGGGAAGGTGAACAGCCGGCAGTAGTTGCGCACATAGGCACAAACGACATCGGGAAGAAGAGGAAGGAGATTCTGCAAAGCGAGTTTAGAGAGTTAGGAAGAAGACTGAAATGCAGGACTTCTAGGGTGGTTATCTCTGGATTGCTTCCAGTACCTCGTGCTAGTGACGACAGGAGCAGGGAGATAGGGGATCTGAATGTGTGGCTGAGGGGCTGGTGCAGGGAGCAAGGATTTAGATTTATAGACCACTGGGATCTCTTCTGGGGTAGGGGTGACCTGTACAAAAGGGACAGGTTACAGCTTAACTGGAGCGGGTCTGACATTCTGGCAGGCAGGTTTGCTAGGGTTACACGTGTGGGTTTAAACTAAATAGTGGGGGGGGGAGGGATTGACAAATTGGGAGTATAAAGATGGAGTTAAAGGGGAAGTGAGTACAGGAAAAGTTACAAAAGACTCCCAAATTAATGGGAAGGAAAGTTCGAGAAGGGATAAGAGAGTAAGGTCGGGGCCAATTGTGAGCGGTGTGAGAGGGGAGGTGAATACCGAAGTCAAGTGTTGTAGATGCATGCTCAAAGTATAAGAAATAAAGTGGACAAGCTTGAGGCTCAGTTAGAAATTGGCAAGTATGATGATGTGGGAATTACAGACGTGGCTGCAAGAGGGCCAGGGCTGGGAACTGAATATTCAAGGGTATACCTCCTATAGAAAAGACTGACAGGTGGGCAGAGGGGATGGGGTAGCTCAGTTGGTGAGGAATGAAATTCAGTCCGTTGCAAGGGGTGACATTGAAACAGAAGTTGTGGAGTTAGTATAGATAGAACTAAGGAATTGTAAGGGTAAAAAGACCCTAATGGGACTTACCTACAGGCCCCCAAACAGTAGCCTGGATATAGGGCGCAAGTTGAATCAAGAGTTAAAATTGGCATGTCGTAAAGGTGATGCTACGGTTGTTATGGGAGAATTCAACATGTAGGTAGACTGGGAAAATCAGGTTGGTACTGGACCCCAAGAAAGGGAGTTTGTGGAGTGCCTCCGTGATGGATTCTTAGAGCAGCTTGTATTGGAGCCTACCAAGGAGAAGGCAATTCTGGATTTACGGTTGTGTAACAAACCGGATTTGATAAGGGAACTTGAGGTTAAGGAGGTAGTGACCATAACATGGTAAGTTTTAATCTACAATTTGAGAGGGAGAAGGATAAATCAGAGTTATCAGTGTTACAGTTGAACAAAGGGGACTATGGAGCCATGAGGGAGGAGCTGGCCAAAGTTGACTGGAAAGGTACCCTAGCAGGGATGACAGCGGAGCAGGTATTTCTGGGAATAATGCAAAAGGTGCAGGATCAGTTCATTCCAAAGATGAAGAAAGATTCCAAGGGGAGTGAGGGGCCACCGTGGCTGACAAGGGAAGTCGGGGACAGTATAAACATAAAAGAGAAGAAGTACAACATAGCAAAGATGTGCGGGAAGCAAGGGGATTGGGTAATGTTTAAAGAGCAACAGAAGATAACTAAAAAGGCAATACGCGGAGAAAAGATGAGGTACGAAGGCAAGCTAGCCAAGAATACAAAGGAAGATAGTAAAAGATTCTTTAGGTATGTGAAGAGGAAAAAAATTAGTTAAGACCAAAGTTGGACCCTTGAACACTGAAAAGGGTGAATTTATTATGGGGAACAAGGAAATGGCAGATGACTTGAACAGGTACTTTGGATCTGTCTTCACTAAGGAGGACACAAACAATCTCCCTGATGTACTAGTGGCTAGAGGATCTAGGGTGACAGAGGAACTGAAGGAAATCCACATTAGGCAGGAATTGGTGTTGGGTAGACTGATGGCTGATAAATTCCCAGGGCCTGATGGTCTGCATCCCAGGGTACTTAAGAACGTGGCTCTAGAAATTGTGGGCGCATTGGTGATCATTTTCCAATGTTCTATAGATTCAGGATCAGTTCCTGTGGATTGGAGGGTGGCTAATGTTATCCCACATAAGAAATGCAGGAGAGAGAAAACAGGGAATTATAGACCAGTTAGCCTGACATCGGTGGTGGGGAAGATGCTGGAGTCAATCATAAAAGATGAAATAGCGACACATTTGGATAGCAGTAACCGGATTGGTCCGAGTGAACATAGATTTACGAAGGGGAAATCTTGCTTGACTAATCTTCTGGAATTGTTTGAGGATGTAACTAGGAAAATGGACAAGGATGTAGTGTACTTGGACTTTCAGAAAGCATTTGATAAGGTCCCACATAGGCGATTAGTGGGCAAAATTAGGGCACATGGTATTGGGGGTAGAGTGCTGACATGGATTGAAAATTGGTTGGCAGACAGGAAACAAAGAGTAGGGATTAACGGGTCCCTTTCAGAATGGCAGGCTGTGTACCGCAAGTCTCGGTGCTGGGACCGCAGCTATTTGCAATATACATCAATGATTTAGATGAAGGGATTCAAAGTAACATTAGCAAATTTGCAGATGACACAAAGCTGGGTAGCAGTGTGAACTGTGAGGAGGATTCTATGAGAATGCAGGGTGACTTGGACAGGTTGGGTGAGTGGGCAGATGCATGGCAGATGCAGTTTAACGTGGATAAATGTTAGGTTATCCACTTTGGTAGCAAAAACAAGAAGGCAGATTATTATCTAATTGGTGTCAAGTTGGGAAAAGGGGAAGTACAACTGGATCTGGGGTCCTTGCTCATCAGTCAATGAAAGTAAGCATGCAGGTACAGCAGGCAGTGAAGAAAGCTAATGGCATGTTGGCCTTCATAACAAGAGGAGGTGTATAGGAGCAAAGAGGTCCTTCTGCAGTTGTACAGTGCCCTAGTGAGACCACACCTGGAGTATGTGTGCAGTTTTGGACCCCTAATTTGAGAAAAGACAAATAAATTCTTGCTATTGAGGGAGTGCAGCGTAGGTTAACAAGGTTAATTTCTGGGATGGCGGGACTGTCATATGCTGAGAGAATGGAGCGGCTGGGCTTGTATTCTCTGGAATTTAGAAGGATGAGAGGGTATCTTATTGAAACATATAAGATTATTAAGCGTTTGGACACGCTAGAGGCAGGAAACATGTTCCCGATGTTGGGGGAGTCCAGAACCAGGGGCCACAGTTTAAGAATAAGGGGTAAGCCATTTAGAACGGAGATGAAGTAACACTTTTTCACATGGAGATTTGTAAATCTGTGGAATTCTCTGCCTCAAAGGGCGGTGGAGGCCGGTTCTCTGGATACTTTCAAGAGAGTGCTAGATAGGGCTCTTAAAGATAGTGGAGTCAGGGTATATGGGGAGAAGTCATGAACGGGGTACTGATTGGGGATGATCAGCCATGTTCATATTGAATGACGGTGCTGGCTCGAAGGGCCGAATGGCCTACTCCTGCACCTATTGTCTATTGTATCTGTCAATCAACCAATCACAAGCCATATCCAAAGCTGGGGAATTGGGAAACATAATCCAAATTAACAAAATATTCCTCTGTGAAATCGCTTAATAATTGAAAAGAGCTCAGTGCATGTTTAATTCTTAGATTTCATTTTAAATAGGTGTGGATGCATTGACTTGTACATGTTTTAATTGGACAACATTCTGCTGCAGAAAAAATTGAGTGCATGCATTGCATTAGCTGAAAGACAATAAACAATTATTAAGTGTATGATCATTAATAAAGGCACAGTGGGATATTGCCAGCTGATTTAAACTTCCTGTTAAAACTACACAGATATTTATTTAAGTTGACTTTTTAAATCTATCATCACAATATAAACAGTCCAAGATGTTTGTCTATAAATTATTCCCCATGGTTCCTGAAAATGTTTTGCAACACTGGGGTTGGGTTCAAGAGTAAAATCCAGAAGAGGATCAGCGCTATTGATCACAATCCGTCTGATGTTGTACTTCCTAGTTGGTGTAAGCCTGACTCTGATTGTGGTGATTGAAAGCCACATCAAATCTACCAGCAGCAAGGTGGCACTCTGGGGCTGGAGGTTTGACTGAAGCTGAACCCAAAGAAACCAACAAGAAGCCCACATTTGCCAAATTGGACAGGATTTGACTGTCCCTCGCTCTCCATTTCCACCAGTTGTTGGTGACAAGCCAGACATGAAGAAATGGAAGGAGGCGCTCACCCTTGATCAGTCGCAGATCCAGACAGACCCATCCAGCTCTCCCAGTCTCAGTGCAAGAGGGTAGCATCAAACCTTGTGTTGCCTGGGCCCACAGCCAGAAGTGTGTGGTGATTAGAACTGAGCCATCATGTTCAACCAAGGAAGCCGAGTCGGGGTGTCTGTTCTTAACTCCATTTTAGAAAGAGATCGGGCCTTTGCTATCTCACCTTCTCCTTCTGTACATTTCTCTTTTCTTCTCTCTTTTCCTCTTCTTTCTCCCCATTCCCCACACTCTTAAACCACTCTACTTTCTGTTTTTCCCTATTAAAGCCATACCACTTGGAAAAGGTCCCTCAGACCAACTTGTCCATGCCAACCAAGATGCCCCATCGAAACTGGTCCCAATTCTCTCCCTTGATCTCACTCCCATTCTGCTTCCATCGCCTCTCCTACCTCTACTAGAATTTATGTTTAATATGCAGTATGTTATCTATGTGTATTGTGTTTACAAGCCGATTATGCTGTTGCAAGTAAGAATTTCATGTTTCTATTGTTGATCTCGGCAAGGCCATCAGCTTAATCAAGGATGATTCTCACACCGGTCACTCCCTCTTCTCCCGTTTCCCATCAGGCAAGAGGTACAGAAGTATGATAATGCATATCTGCAGATGAAAGTTTCTTCACAGCTGTTATCAGGTAACTGAACTATCCTATTACCAAACTAGAGAGTGGTCCTGACCTACCATCTATATTATCGGAGACCTTCGGATTATCTGTACTATATCCTAGTGTAAACGTTATTCCCTTTACCCTGTATCTCTACGCTGTGTACGGCTTGATTGTAATCATGAATAGTGTTTCCGCTGACTGGATAGAACACGCCAAAAAACTTTTTGTTGTTCCTCGGTACACGGACAATACTAAACTAAACCAAAGTAAACCTAACTAAACTAAACTAAACTAAACTAAGCTTGGCACAGAAGGTAGTTGAGGCCAGTTCATTGGCTATATTTAAGAGGGAGTTAGATGTGGCCCTTGTGGCTAAGGGGTTCAGGGGGTATGGAGAGAAGGCAGGTACTGGATACTGAGTTGGATGATCAGCCATGATCATATTGAATGGCGGTGGAGGCTCGAAGGGCCGAAAGGCCTACTCCTGCACCTATTTTCTATGTCTATGTTTCTATGTTTCTAAGCTAATCTAAAAGGCAATTAAGCACTCTTTACTCTTGAATGGTGAATATCTGAAGCCACATGTCTTGAAGGTGGAATTCCTTCCATCATTGAAGAATCTGCCATCGTGGGCAAAGTCTTGTTAGGGTCCTCAGCAGACCTCAGGACAGGACACTGTCCAAGCTGATGAATGACAAGAAACAGCAGTGGCTGGATGTCACCTTCTCCAGAGGGTTGGTGTCATGATGGGAACTGGCATCTTTGTGTACTTCACACCCGTCCCCATACCCT
Source organism: Malacoraja senta (assembly GCA_038087875.1). Lineage (NCBI taxonomy): Eukaryota > Metazoa > Chordata > Chondrichthyes > Rajiformes > Rajidae > Malacoraja > Malacoraja senta. The sequence goes on along the minus strand of CM075984.1, from coordinate 18,488,107 downwards.
GTGGACCTGTCCACCACTGCCGGTGCAGTTCCCACCGTGGTTCTGGTTCTAAATCTGTCTAATTCTGCCTCGGTCCCATAATGGGAAAGAGGAAAATTAGTGGCACAACTACAGTACATAACCAGGTTGTCGTCGGCAGACTGCTCATCTGTAAAGAGTCGTGACTTGAGCAGTGCATGAAGCTCAGAACAAGAGCTGTCCAGACTCGTCTGCAGCTCTGCCATGGCTCAGTTCACCATCTCTGGACAGTCTGCCTCAGCCAAACCCAGAATGCGTCTGTGCCAGGTTGATGCTTACTAATGTGACAGCATTGAACTACTTGGCAGAGAGCCAAGGAACAGGCAATATTATATGGAGCATTTATTTTCATTTTTTTAAACCATGGTTTTCCTGTCATGAAAGGCATGATAAATACAAACCTTGTTTACAACTTATCCCGATGGTCACCCTGGTTTCACCGATTCAGAGACAGCCTCCTCTGCCATCCTACTAGCAGGTTTTTTTAATCTCCTTCCCAGTTCTTCTTCTACTTTGCTTCACTTTCCATAGATGCCGCCTGACCTGCTAAGTATTTCCATCATTGTCTGTTTCTCTTAGATTTTTCTCTTAGATTTCTAGCACCTGCAATTTTTATGACTATTATTAAAAAAACATTTAGCTTGTGAATGTACCATATTTATGCATGTTAATTGATGGCCTTATCCGTTATGCAAACTTATTCCCATATTTTCAATGTCTCACAGCATTTTGCATGAGGTAATTACTTTGAAGTATGGTGACAATAGGTCACCTCTGCATTATCAATATTGGTCAAGCCTGATAAAATGGTGCACATAGGGATGGCAAAGTATCGCAGCAGTAGAGTTACTGCCTTACAGTGCCAGCGACCCGGGTTCGATCCTGACCTTGGGTGCTGACGGTATAGAGTTTGTATGTGCTTCCTGGGACCACGTGGATGTTCTCCCAATGCTCCAATTTCATCCCACCTTCCAAAGACGCGCAAGTTTGTAGGTGAATTGGCTTCTGTAAATGGTTCCCGGTGTGTAGGATAGAACTAGACTAGTGGTCGTTGGTTGGCATAAACTGTGTGGGCTGAAGGGCCTATTTCCAAGGGCTGTATGTCTAAACTAAACTAAACTCAATAATTGATACTTTCGTGCATGACCATGTGTGTGGTGAGTTATGGGAATAACCGCTTTTTCACAAAATATTAAACTGTGCCCATTTCTGTTCATGCAGATAGACATAAACATTGCCATTACATCATTCAAAGAACAATATTATTTTATTATACTCCATCCCCACTCCAATATCAGTGAAATCAAATTAACTGCTTTCTGTATGTCATTTATGGAATCTTGTGGTAATTGCACATTTAGCAAAAATAACTGCATTTGAAAAACAATTCACTGATGACTTGATTATACTGCTGTGCTGGCTCGAATGGCCGAATGGCCTACTCCTGCACCTATTGTCTATTGTCTATAAGAAGCCGAATCAATACAATTTTATTTTGTATTTTAGTAAACAAGGCAGATTCTACAAACATTTGATGAATAAGTGTTAGCTGCAACATTGGGCCAAGTCTTTGACATCCATGTGATTTTTAACATTAAACTAGACAAAGTGGGACCCGTTGGGTCCCAGCATCACACGGGAGGGCTGGTCCCCCAACGCAATATTCCACCTCTCCACCAATTCCAATATTGGTGGCCAGTGGGTTGGGGGGGCGGGGCTTTCTGGAGAGCTAGTATGGGTGTTTTGGGCTGAAGGAACTGGTTTCCAGAGGACTAGTATGGACATTGTGGGCCGAATGGATTCTTGGGCTGGCGGCTCAGTCACTCAAGCCTGTTGTGCTGGCAGCTCACTCACTCACGGCTGGTGGGCTGGCAGTTGACTCACGGCTATTCCTTGAAATTCCATTTCAAGCAGGGTGCAAGGCCACCAAATTCAAGTGCAGTTTCTTACCACTTCAAGCAGGGTGCAAGGCCACCAAATTCAAGTGCAGTTTCATACCATTTCAAGCAGGGTGCAAGGCCACTAAAGACAGTGAGTCATAACCTCTCCTCCATCTTGCAGAGGCTGAGCCACGCCCACACTTCTGGGATTTATAGTCCCTCCTCCACTCCCACCAGAAGGGGCATGGCCTTCATGGCTTGATTGACAGGAAAGAGAATTTCAACATTTTTAAAACACTAATAACTCTTTTATTTTTCATCGTTGGGAACAATCCTCGGCACCTGATGAGCGGAGGGGGACTCTGAGTAAGATGACCAAGAATCACAGCCGAACGTGGTAGCGTTTATTCTAAAATCAATATAAAGCGCAAACAGGAAGTGGTCAAGATTAGACTTTTAATTTTATAGAAGGCAAGGCAACTTTAATTAGGCAAGGCAACTTTAATTAGGCAAGGCAACTTTAATTAGGCAAGGCAACTTTAATTAAGCAAGGCAACTTTAATTAGGCAAGGCAACTTTAATTAGGCAACACAGCTTTAGCATTTCCAAACCAAAGGCAACACAGCTTTAGCATTTCCAAACCAAAGGCAACACAGCTTTAGCATTTCCAAACCAAAGGCAACACAGCTTTAGCATTTCCAAACCAAAGGCAACACAGCTTTAGCATTTCCAAACTAAAGGCAACACAGCTTTAGCATTTCCATACCAAAGGCAACACAGCTTTAGAATTTCCAAACCAAAGGCAACACAGCTTTAGCATTTCCAAACTATATTTTCAAACCACATTAAGGGCACTGACAGGTCAGTAAAATCACTCACAGTTTAGTAAACATGTGTTCAGTGTTATTCACAGTTCAGACTGAGAGACATGACCCTCTCGCTCCCCCATCTTGCAGAGACTGACTGAGGCACTCAATACTTCCCGGTTTTATAGTCCCTCCGGAAGGGGCGAGGCCTTCAGGAGAGAGGCTCAACATTTTTTAAACACTAATAACTCTTTTATTTTTCATCAATGGGAAAAATCCTCTTGTCCTGCACAGCGGAGGGGGACTCTGAGTAAGATGGCCAAATATCACAGCTGTAAGTGGTAGCATTTTTTCTAAAATCAATATACCAGTATCAGAAATGCCAGTAACGGGAAGTGGTCAAGATCTGACTTTTAGTAATATAGATAGAGCCTTTGGATTTTATTTAAGTGTGAGCATTTCCAAATAAGCAATGTCTTCGTATCGTTTAGTTTAGTTTAGACACAGCACGGAAACCTTTCGACCCACCTGGTCCGCGCCGACCAGCGATCCCTACATATTAACACTATCCTACATCAACTAGGGACAATTTTTACATTTATAAAGCCAATTAACCTACAAACCTGTGAGTCTTTGGAGTGCGGGAGGAAACCGAAGATTTAGAGAAAAGCCACGCAGGTCACGGGGAGAACGTACAAACTCCGTGCAGACAGCACCTGTAGTCGGGGTCGTACCTGAGTTTCCGGCACTGCATTCGCTTTAAAGCAGCAATTCTACCGTGCTGCCTCTAGCATAGGAAATAGAGATTAAATCAGAACTTTCTGATTTAGTGTTGTGTGTATTGTCTCATACAGTCGTTAGGGTTAAAAAATGAAATGTTACACGTAAGAATAGTAAGTGAGCATCCTAATTATTTTAATATAATTATTGTATGAGGCTTCAATTCCTTTTTAACATTTGATACTTTATTTAACATTTGATACTTTATTTAAAATATCACAATAAAACAAATAATTCTGATAAATTGAATATGCACACTTCTGTGGTGAAATGCCAGTAAATATGACAGTTGAATTCTACAAATAAATAAATCATATAATATTTGAAAGTGTATTTGGTGATATATTTTCAAATTAAAACGTATTATTATCTTTCTGAAGAAAGTGAGTTAATTTGTGATTTCATATGCTGTCGCAGAATTTTTAAAATAAGAAATGGAATCACCATATGCATGTGTCTTTAATGTAGTGTTAACGCTGAGTAGATTTTTTTTTGCCAGAGGTCATATTTTGGGCATTATTGTTACTCAGTTGTATTTTACAATGTGACTTAATTGCAGACATTAAACATTACCGCTCAAGTAGAAAATCAGCAATTAAGCCAATAATTAAGGGGTAGAATAGACAAAATTATACCCAGAAATGATTTTTGCTTGACTTGGATTTCTCTGAGTGGTAACTATATGTCCAATTGAAACTCGTTTGAAGCAGCATTCAACACCTCCCTTCTTCAGAGAAATGTTTATATGCCAATTTGCTTTGCATTTCCTGCTGCATATGAGAGTGAGGAGAATTCTAAGAAGTACTGTAATTAATTAACAATGACTGTGATGCAATCTCTGAAGTATTTTAGGATCAGCCAGCTCTGTATGATTTTTTTTTTAATATAAACTACTGTGATTAAAATATACTATAGAGTATACTTCCAGTATGCATTGGAATTCTCTCCTTACAGCTCTACAACTGTGAAATTCAGACAAAGTGCTGTGCTTCTGATGTGGAGTATGATTGAGCTGTTAATGGTGCAAAATCCCACAAATTTTAGTTAGGCCCCTTAGCTCTGATTCCTCGCAACCACGGTGCAATATGCACAGCAGTTGTACCTGGGATGATGTTGATCCCTCTGCTGTGTTCTTTTCAACCATCACCTGGGAAATTGGGCCATGCTGATCCAAAGAGGAGCCGTCTCTGGAAAAGCCATGTCTCTGCAGCAGTGCTGATTAAAGAAAGTCTTGTGAAGCAGGTAATAGCTGACCGTCGGGAAGCCCTCTTTGATTTTTGTTAACTTACCTGCTCACCTTTGAATTTCCAAATGCTCGTCCCCATCCCACCACCCCTCACAGATACTGATTGTGGTAACCTGGTCCACGTTTCCTCAGCTTCCAAACCCAGTCACTGATTTCTAGCCGCATCAAGTTCTGATATTCAGATATCTAGAAATCCGCACCGCCACAAAACAGGGCGCTGATCAGTTGACCATTGCTCTTTCCTTAGCTCATCATTCCCCCCCCCCCTGTGCCCCCAAGACCTGACCTCTGACCTCCTAATCCATCTCAGATTCACCATCTTTTGTGCATTTGGTAACACACAAAGGACAGTCCATGGTGGAGTGTCAACAACTTCATGTTTCTGTGTCTGGATGTGCATACCTCTGAAGACCTGTCTTGAACCCAGCACATTAATGCAATCACAAAGAAACCCAATCAACGCCTCTACTTCCTTGGAAGATGGAGGTGATTTGGTATGTTGATGAATATTCGCTTGAACATCTACAGGTGTACAGTAGAGAGCATTTTGACTGGTTGCATCATGGCCTTGTTCGGCAACTCGAATGCCCAGGAATGAAGGAGATTACAAATAGTGGTTAACACTGTCCGGTCCATCATGGGTACTAACCTAACCACCATTGAAGGGATCTACAGGCGTCACTGTCCCAAACATGCAGCCAGCATCATCAAGGGCCCACATGCTCTCATTTCACTCCTGCCATTGGGTCGAAGATTATGGTCTGAAAACTGTAACATCCAGATTCAGGAACAGCTTCTGTCCTTTAGACTTTAGAGTTTAGAGATACAGCACAGAAACAGGTCCTTCGGCCCACCGAGTCCGCACCCCGCAGCGATCACCCTGTGCACTAACACTATGCTACACACTAGGGGCAATTTACAATTTAACAAAGTCAATTAACTTACAAATCTGTATGTCTTTGGAGTGTGGGAGGAAACCAGAGTACCCAGAGGAAATCCACGAGGTCACAGAGAGAATATACAAACTCCACAAAGGCAGCACCCGTAGTCAGGATCAAACCCAGGTCTCTGGTCCTGTAAGGCAGCAGCTCTACCACTACACCACTGTGTTGCCCCAATGACCATCCAGCTATTAAACACTAGGAACTCCATCTAATCTCCAAACTCCGAAGTATGGCTACTTTGAAGAAGCTCACCTTCTCTCTTTGACAGTAATTTTGTGGGACACTCTCTCACTATTCCCCTTATGATTCCTGCAGCTCTCCTGCTGTTCAACCATGTTTGTTGCTACCTAGATATCTACACTCCTTCCACCAGCACTTGTTAGTTGATTTTACTTCGGAGTCACGTGAGTGACTTCGTGAAGAACCCGCTCAGTGCGCAGGCGCGGCATTACGCCAGCAGTGCAACAGCGGCGGCAGCTGGAGGAAGGCGCTCCGGCTGCATTTTGAAACGGACCGTTGGGTGAGTATATTCAACTAAGTCTAACAGAGAAAGAGAGTGTGGGTGTTCTTAGCAAATAAGTACACTCACCAGAAGACTCTCCAACAGAACTGCCCCCAGCTCAACTCCACCAGAGGAGCGTTTAATCTCAGGGGGGCAGCAACAGGCGGCAGGACCGCTCATAGAGCGCTCCGCTATCCCCGACACCGAGCCGAGCCCAGTCCCGCTAATGCCTGCACAGCGGACAGGGAGCAAAGCCATGAGAGCAACCGGCCGGTAATGTCTGATTTGTCGGATGGGGACATGTCTCCACCTACACGGAGGAGAGACAGCCGCCAGAGCTTATAACAGCTCTTGGAGCAGATGCTCCAGCGAGCTACGCAGAAGGAGCGTTCTCGCAGGAGGTAGGTCAGGCACCTCCTCCACAGTGTCTTGGGCACTGCCCTCTGCTCCCTCATTACTGGAGGCTAGCATTGGTGACCAGGGTTGGGCTGGTCTGGAAAGGGGCTGGCGGAAGAATTCGGCAGTATGCAAGGGGTGCAGGAGCAGGAAGAGCTGCTGGGTGTGGTGGACCGCTATGTAGCAACCCCACGTGCTGGAAGACCGCTGGAACCAAACATCGCGGCCAGCATCAATCATCTGTCAAATAAGCCCTTGCAGGAGAAGGTACTTCTTGAGGTGCTTGAATTTTATACAGCACCAGAGAACTGTGAGGCCCTCAGAGTGAAGACTGTGAACAGCCAGATCTGGGGTCACGTGGGGTCAAACATGTGTAACCATGAAATCAAGCTACAGCGGATCCTAAGGCTCCGGACGTCGGCCATTACAGCCTTTGCTCGTTCTGTGCAAAGTACGGAGATGGATACTTGCCAGCAGGATGTGCTGGCACTGATGTGCAACACACAATTTGAGATACACAATCTCCGGCGGGGAAACATAAGACCTGCCCTCAATCCCAAATTTGCTGGGTTGTGCAGAGCCCCAGCTGCAGAGATGGACGCTCTGTTATTTGGGAAAGACCTCAACAAAAAACTGAGGGACATGGAGGAAGCAGCGACATCTTTCGGCCTCATGAGGGCAGGCCCTGGGACGAGCAAACCAAGAGCTACAATACCCAAGCGGCAGCACCCCATGGCATCCACCAGTCGACGTCCTCAATATAGGACTGGTGAAAGCTCGGGGACCGCATTTTATCCCCAAAGATCTTTTTTAGATCAGGGCCCACAGCGGACCCCATGGAAAATGCGCCACCCCCCAACATCGCCAGCACGTCAGACAAGCAAAACCTACAAAAACATCAGGAAACAAAAGAAACACCAATGAACATGGAGGTAGGTGGGTCTGGTTCCTGCCAGCATATAGAGAATAAGGGTGCTTTACTAACAGAGGGGAGATTACACTGGTTTAAAGAAGCATGGGTTACTGTCACGTGTGATAAGTATATACTCAACAGCATTAGTGGAGAGGTCATCCAAAAGACCAAACATGAACCTTTGGAATTTGTATCAAATAAAACCAAAAAAGATGGTGGATGTCGCATCATCATTGCCTTAACATCACTAAATAAGTTTGTTGAGTATATACATTTCAAAATGGAGACAGTTGTTACTGCCAAACAACTGATTTCCAAAGGATACTTCATGGCAAGCATTGATCTGAAAGATGCTTACTATCTAATACCCATACACAAGGATCATTGCAGATACCTACAATTTATCTGGTTGGGGCAGCTGAGGCAGTACAAAGCATTGCCCAATGGGCTAACCTCAGCCCCAAGATTATTCATCAAAATATTGAATATAGCCATGGCAAGACTAAGAAACAAACACATATTGTCATGGCATACCTGGATGATATTCAGATAGTAGGGAAAACGATGTAATTGGCTGTGGCAGCAGTATCAGCTACAAAACAGCTCCTCGAAACTCTGGGGTTCGTCCTACATCCAGATAAATCTAAGTTGAAGCCATCCACTATTATGGACTACCTGGGCTTCACAATTAACTCAGTCCATATGACTGTTACCTTGCCAAAAGGAAAATAAAAATAAATAAATAAATAAATAAATAAAAAAATGGTTGCATTAGCACAATCATGCAACTATTTAATGGTCAACAAAGGACCAACTATTCGACAAGTCCCAGGAGTGATTGGGAAAATGGTAGCAGCATTTCCAGCTACACAATGCGGACCTTTGCACTATCAAAATTTACAAACAGCAAAGGTACAGGCACTAAAACGACATACAGGTCACGATGTTCGTGTCATGTAATTACCCACTGAAGCAATATCAGCTACAGTGGTGGGCAGAAAATGTTTGGCATAGTTTCAGCTCTATCATCATCACTAACCTTACTTTAGTTCTTCAAACAGATGCCAGTGCTCAAGGCTGGGGAGCAACTTACTCCATATCCAGCACAGGTGGTAGATGGACTAACCTAGAGTCATCATTACTACTGACACTGGGCATTAACTATCTAGAGATGTTGGGCGCCTTTTATGGGTTAAAAGCATATGTAGCTAATATGCAGCACTTGCATGTTCAGTTACAGATTGATAATACTACGGTGGTGGCTTATATTAACCATATGGGCGGCATAAAATCATTATCATGCGACAAATTGGTCAATGTGATTTGGCTATGGTGTGTCGAAAGACATATTTGGCTATCAGCTACTTATCTACCAGGTAAGCTAAACACAGTGGCAGACACCAGGTCACGCAAATTCAATGATAACATCGAATGGATGTTCAACCCTAAAGTATTTGCTAAAGTTATTAATAATAATAATAATAATAATAGATTTATTTTATATAGCGCTTTTCAGGACTCAAAGTCGCTTTACAATTGAGAGTCAGGAATAAACAAAACAAAATAGAGCAGTAAGACAGAGGGGAGGGGAACATGGGACTAAGGGTATGCAGAGGTGAAGAGATGGGTCTTGAGGCGGGACTGGAAGATGGTGAGGGACTCAGAATTTCGGACCGGTTGTGGGAGGGAATTCCAGAGCCTGGGAGCTGCCCTGGAGAAGGCTCTGCCTCCAAAAGTGCAGAGGTTTGAATTCGGAGTGGAGAGGAGACCAGCTGATGTGGATCTGAGGGACCGTGAGGGTTGGTAGGGGGAGAGGAGGTCAATGAGATAAGGGGGGGCCAGGTTGTTGAGGGCTTTGTAGGTGAGGACCAGGATTTTGTAGGTGATCCGGTGGGAAATGGGAAGCCAGTGAAGTTCTTTGAGAACTGGGGTGATGTGGTGCCAGGAGTTGGTGTGGGTAATGAGTCGGGCGGCTGCATTCTGGACCAGTTGGAGTCGTTTGATGCTGCTGGAATTGATTCCGAAAAGAAGAGAGTTACAGTAGTCCAGTCGGGAGGAGATGAAGGCATGGATGAGTCTTTCAGCAGCGGGGGGTGTGAGAGACGATCTGATTTTTGCAATGTTGCGGAGGTGAAAAAATGATGTTTTGACAACATGGCGGATGTGAGGCTCAAGGGAGAGGGTTGAGTCAAGGATCACGCCAAGGTTGCGTGCCTGAGGAGATGGGGAGACAGTGGTGCCGTCGATAGTGAGAGTGGGGTTGTTGATTTTAGTGAGTGTTGATTTGGAGCCAATGAGGAGAAATTCTGTTTTGCTACTGTTTAATTTAAGGAAGTTGAGTTGCATCCAAGATTTGATGGCTGATAGGCAGGAGTTGATATGGGAGAGAGGGGGGTGGTGGGGGGACTTGGTGCTGAGATAGATCTGGGTGTCATCAGCATAGCAGTGGAAGTCCAGTTTGAAGTGACGGAGTATATGACCAAGGGGGAGGATGTAGATGATGAAGAGGAGGGGACCAAGAACGGAGCCTTGGGGAATGCCTTGAGTGACAGTGGCTGTGGCAGAGGTGTGGTTATGGAGAGAGATGAAGTGGGATCGGTTGGAAAGGTAAGAACGGAACCAGCTGAGTGCAGAACCTTCAATGCCAAGGTCCCTAAGTCTGGTGAGCAGGATGTTGTGGTTGACGGTATCGAAGGCTGCACTCAGGTCGAGGAGGATGAGGATATTGAGGGAGCCAGAGTCAGCAGAGGTAAGGAGGTCATTGAGGACTTTGAGGAGAGCGGTTTCTGTGCTATGGAGGGGGCGAAAGCCAGATTGGAGGGGTTCGAATAGGTTATACGCGAGGAGGTGGGAATGAAGTTGTGACGCGACGATGCGCTCCAGGGTTTTTGAAAGAAAGGGGAGGTTTGAGATGGGGCGGTAGTTAATGAGAGAGGAGGGATCAAGACCAGGTTTCTTTAAGATTGGTGTGACAGCAGCAGTTTTGAAAGCAGAGGGGACAATTCCTTGGGACAATGAGGAGTTGAAAAGATTAGTGAGGTAGGGGCAGAGAGCAGGGAGGCAGGACTTCAGCAGGGGAGTGGGGAGAGGGTCAAGGGAGCAGGTAGTGGGTTTGGAAGAGCTGATGAGTTTGGAGATTTCAGTAGGGTTGACCGGGTCAAACTGGGAGAGGAAGCAGTGAGGGGGAGGGGTATGGAGATCCGCGGAGCTGTTGAAAGGAGGGGCCTTGGTAGGTGGTGGAGTAGATGCTGGGGAGTCGGGTACAGGGGATAGGGATTGATAGATGGTGCTAATTTTGTCAGCAAAAAAGTGGAGGAATGAGTTGCAGAGATCCGGAGTGGAGGTAGGGAGAGTGATGGCTCGAGGCTTGAGGAGGTTGCAGACTGTGGAGAAGAGGGTTCTGTGGTTTAGGCAGGGGTCAGTGAGTATGGAGGAGAGGTATGCAGATTTAGCAGCAATGAGGGCATCTTTGTAGGCAGTGAGGTGGAGTTTGTAAGCTTCATGGTGGACTGTGAGAGGTGATTTCTTTATGAGTCGTTCAAGTCGGCGACCAATCTGTTTCAGCTTACGAAGTGCAGGTGTGTACCAGGGTGAAGATTTATTAAAAGTTACGGTTCTTGTTTTGAGGGGAGCCAGAGTGTTAAGGGAGGAAGACAAGGTGGAATTGAGATGGTTTGTGAGATCATCAGGTGAGATGTGGGTTGAGTCCAGGGGGAGAGTGGTGGAGAGCAGGTCAGAGAGATGGTGAGGATCGATAGATTTTAGATTACGGAAGGTGATTTCTCGGAGGAAGCGGGGGCGAGGTGTCGGAGAAGGGATGGTGAACCGTATGAGCAGTATGGAACGCCAGATATCGATGTATTTGCATCAAGACGAAATCACCAGTTACCTATATATGTCGCTTGGGAACCAGACCCAGAGGCAGCAGCGATACATGCCATCACGCTGGATTGGGGAAATGTCTTCTTCTATGCTTTCCCTCCCTTCTGCCTCATCAGTCGGGTACTTCGCAAAATACAGATGGACTCTGCTTCTGGAATTTTGATGGTGCCCGACTGGCCTACACAGCCATGGTTCCCAGTTCTACATGACATGGTGGTTGAGTCACCAATGGTCTTTCCCAGTGATCCAGGATTATTAACTCACCCAGTATCAGGCATAAGCCACCCATGCCATGAGAAAATTAAACTCCTGGGTTGCAGGCTTTGAATAGATCTTACCTGGAACAGGGATTGTCCGAACGAACCATCACCACCATGTCGGCATCCCTTTGAACATCCACCAAGAGGCAGTACTGAATCAGCATAAGAAAATGGGAGAAGTACTGCCAGGAAACAGGGACAACGTATGCAACAGCCACAGCCACCAACGTACTGGAATTCCTGGCCCATCTACACCATGATGAAGGGATCAGTTACAGTGCCATCAACACAGCGCGAAGTGCTTTTTCTGCTTATCTCAAACCAGCAGGACAACAGGCAATGGGATCCCATCCACTGGTGGTAAAACTGATGAAGGGCATTTATGATATCAAGCCCCTAAACCCAGGTATACCCATATTTGGGATATCAGTGTGGTCCTGACATACCTCGGGGAATGGCCACCAGCCAGATCCCTCAGCCTCGAGCAATCTACACTAAAGACGCTCATGTTGATGGCACTCGTATCCGCTCAGAGGGTCCAGTCACTACACAAGTTAAGGCTGGACAACATGGTGACCACCCCAGATCAGATCACATTCATCATACAGGGTCTGGTGAAGCAAAGCAGGCCAGGAACAGCTAATCCACTGGTGGTATTCCGGGCCTACCCACAAAAGCCACGGTTGTGTGTCGTGACCCATCTACAACGTTACATAGACACAACCCACAATATCAGAGGGAGTGAAAAAGCCTTATGGGTCAGCCACAAGTAACCTCATGGCCGGGTAACGAGCCAAACCATTTCAAGATGGCTCAAACAGGTACTGAAGGCTGCCGGAATAGATACTAATACATTTAAATCTCATTCCACTAGGGCAGCATCTACATCAACGGCCGACAGAATGGACGTACCGGTTGACCATATTCTGAATACAGCAGGATGGTCGAGGGAAACGACATTCAGAACTTTTATAATAAGCCGTTGATGAAACCTGATTTATTTGCAGAGAAAATATTACAAGCTGCAAATATTTAAGTTAAGCCCGGGGGAGCACTTTAATTTTGTTATTGTTAATAACTACCTTTTGTGTTTCTTGAGAAACAGATTCATAGGTTGATTACAATAACACTTCCTCCCTCAAGAACTTTCGGCAGTGAGTGAAATAAAACTGTTACACGGTTTGAAATCACAGAGCTTTGAAATCTTCACGAAGTCACTCACGTGACTCCGAAGTAAAATAGTAAGATTAAACGAGAACTTACCAGTTTGAAGTTTGATCTGTATTTTATGAGGAGTTACGATGAGGGATTACGTGCCCTCCGCTCCCACCCTCATTATATGGATCAAACTAATAAATTGATGTCTCATTTTCTTTACTATGTTTACTTCAAATACCTGTGTCTATCTGTGATTCCACACCGCTGCTTGGAAGTATGCCGCGCCTGCGCACTGAGCGGGTTCTTCACGTAATCCCTCATCGTAACTCCTCATAAAATACAGATCAAACTTCAAACTGGTAAGTTCTCGTTTAATCTTACTATTATAACCTATTTCACAGCTACTTCTTGAGATAATGAGTATTTCCAGAATTCTTTCTTGCTTCCTTTTCAAATTTCCAACATACACAGTTCTTCTTTAGATCTACCATTTATTTGCTGAGGTACCATTCTGAATCTTAACCTTTATTTTATAATAAAGTAATAGATCAGCCTTTAGAAACAAGGAACTGTCAATGCTGGTCATTACACTAAATGACACTAAACGTTGGAGTAACTCAGCAGGACAGGCAGCAACTCCTGAGAACATGGATAAGTGACGATTTGGGATGAAACCCGTTCTCACACATGCCATCATCATGTAATAACTGCATCCTACCATCTATCATGGGTAAGGCAGCATCTGGGAAGGGAATAGACAGGCGGGAGGGTAGGAAGTAAGGGCGGAAGAGAATACTGAGGAAGGGTCTCAACCCAAAACATCAGCTATCCATGTTCTCCAGAGATGGTGCCTGACCTGCGGAGTTACTACAGCACTTTGTGTTCTAATAGATCAGTTTTGTAGTTCCAATCAGTCCATCAAGTTTATACATGAAGAAGGATCCCAACCTGAAATGTCACCCATTCCTTTCCTCCAGAGATGCTGCCTGTCCCGCCGAGTTACTCCAGCTTTTTGTGTTATCTTAAGCTTATACATGGTTACTCCATTTTCTCTGCTTATTCTATTACTTGGAGGGAAATATGAAAACAGTATATTTAGCCCAATTTCAGAAGCATGGTTCTGAAGTCGCAAGACACGATGAAGAGAGATTGAGAACTGAGGAAGTGAGTTTCAGTCCTTTGTCTTAACTGTTGTGCTGGGAAAACAGTTGCTGTGGGAAAAGATCAAGAAAATCAGATGTAATCATTGCTTGAATTAATCATAACACTATCCTTTACAAGCACCAAATACTTCTGAGGACTGTTGCCTTTGAAATGCGACACTCTGGGAAGTTTGATGTATAATCCTTGCACTGGATGCAATGTTTTTTACAGAGATGCATTCATTAAAAATTTATCAATAAATAGCATATTTCTTAACAATAAAATTGCCTGCAATTAACCCATGCTTGAATTGTAGACTGTTTGAAGTTACGGCTTGAAAGGAACCATCAGAACATAGATCTTTCATGGGATCAATCTCTATGAGGAGTGCATATATCAGCCATGTTTGCATTCAAGGCTGCAGTCATGATCTTACTGAGATCTAAAAGGGCAGCACAGTGGTGCAGCGGTAGAATTACTGCCATATGGGCCTGACCCACTTTTTAGGCCACTACAGGAGACTATGTGGTCGCCATATGGTCACCACATGTTCGCGGGTAGTTGCCGGGGAGTCGCCTTCATGGTCGTGGGTAGTTCCCGCATTCTCGGAACTAGTCACAGCTTCATTATGGTTGCCGCTAATTTTTCAACATGTTGAAAAATTAGCGGCGACCAGAATGAAGCCGCCATGGAGAGTAGCGAGAATTCTCGTGACGTAGGTTTCAGTGGTAGTGGGTTGTCAGGAGGTCGTAGGTTCTCGTAGGTTCTCGTCGGTGCTGACTGGTGAATTTCATTGATTCACTGGAAAAAAAACCGTAAACAGTAGTTTTCAGAACCAAGGATAACCGACCGGTAATGTTAATGTCCGCCGAGCTTCACCGCCGTGTATCTCTGGCTTATGGAAAGTTGTCTCCACTCCTTCTCCCCACCCCGTCTCCACCTCTCCCCCCTATCTCCCCCATCTTTTAAAGGACTTAAGTGACCCTTCACGTACACTGTGCTTTCACCGTCTTAATAACAGCGTGTGCACCGTGTGAATTTCGCTCAGACAGCGCTCCCCCTGCTTGACCTGTCCCCCGCCTGCATAACTGGCTGGTGAGGAAAGCGATGTGTGTATGTGTGTGCGTTCCACTCTGATGGTCGTCGTTCCAGTCGCCAATCCAGTTGCCGTTTTTTCAGCAACCTGCTACGACTTGACAGATGCCTGAAAAATCGCCTAAGTGGGACAGGCCCATTACAGTGCCAGAGATCCGGGTTCAACCCTGACAACGTGTGCTGTTTGTACAGTGTTTTATGTTCTCCCTGTGACCTCATGGGTTTTCCCTGGGTACTCCAGTTTCCACCCACACTCCAAAGATGTACAGATTTGTAGGTTAATTGGCTTTGGTAAAATTGTCCCAAGCATGTACCAAGTTAGTGTATGGGATGATCATTGGTCGGCGTGGACTCGGTGGGCCGAAAGGCCTGTTTCCATGCTGTATCTCTAATGTAAAGTCTAAATCAAGAATCTCTTCAAACCACGCATTGTCACCAAATTCTCAAAGGAAATCTGGCCATGTCTATAGAACTTAACTCATCACTACGCTCAGGGCAATTTAGTCTCCAGTTAACTCCCCAACCTGCAGGTAATAGGTTCATGGGGACTACACTCATCCCTGGAATATGCATAACAAGGACACCTATGTCAGACTTCCATACATTGACTACAGTTCTGCCTTGAACACCATAATTCCAACCAAATTCATCTACAGGTTCCTGAACTCAGCATCTCTCTCTGCAACTGGACCCTTGATTTCATGTCCCAAACATTGCAATCGATGAAGATAGGTGACAAAATATCTTTCATGATAGTTCTCAACACTGTTTGCCCCCCCCCCCCCCCCCCGGCCAAATTCACCTCTAACTGCATTGACCAGTTTACAGATGACACCACCGCTGTGGGCTGAATCTCGAACAATGATGAAATGGTGTGAAGGATGGTGATAAAGGGCTTACACCGAAGATAGACACCAAATGCTGGAGCAACTCAGCGGGTCAGGCAGCATCTGTGGAGAAAAGGAACAGGTGATGTTTTGGGTCAATACCCTTACTCAGATTAATCCAGCTTTTTGTGTCTGCTATTGGTTTAAACCAGCATCTGCTGTTCCTCCCTACTAAAAATGGATAATGTGCTCAATCTTAGAACATAGAAAAATACAGGGAAGAACAGGCCCTTCATCTCACAACGTTGGCACCGGACATGACACCAAATTCAACTAATCCCTTCTGCTTGTCCATGTTCCATGTCCCTGGATTGCATGCATATCCATGAGCCAGGCACGTGCCGTCAGTGTAGGCAAGGTAGGCACTGCCTACCCTGACTAAAATTATAACATGGTAATTACTAAATATAAATAGTAAAGGCATGGGAGAATTATGCCTATCTAAGAGATCGATCTCTTAGGTAGGCATAATTCTCCGTGCCTTTCATCCGCCGCGCTTGTAACCCTTGAAGGTCTGTGCAGCCCACGTGCCGTCAGCGCTGCTTCACGCCATCAATTTCAAGCAGGGCTGAAGGCAGCTGAAATTCTGCCTTTGCAGCACTGCGCATGCGCAGCACTAGTTTCTTGGCAGGGTTTTCAAATATGGATTGGCATTATTTTAAGTGTATCTTAGGAAACAGAGAGAGAAGAATGGAGCTTGTGTACCAATGATGTGGTAAGTACATTTCTTGGTGATGTTTTTAAATATCGTATTTCCCGGGGTGTGGGGGTGGGGGGAGAGCTCCTTTCACAGCGTTTGGGGAGTCTGGCCCGGGGTAAAGTTGCGGGGAGAGTAGGAGCGATGTGAAGGAGGGGATCTGGATCTGGATCATACCAGTAACCAACTTGCGACGCTCCTTGCACTCGTAGCCACCCGAGCTACTTCTCCCCCACCCCCCCTCCCCCCCGTAACCACCGCATTGTGGCCGGGGGGGAGGGGGGGTGGGGGGAGAAGTAGCTCGGGTGGCTACGAGTGGCCGCCGGGCTGGACAGCGGAACCAGCCGCCACCTCAGCGCCTTCTACCAGCCCCCGTTCACCTCTGGCAGCTCTCCGTCTAAAAATCTCTCTCCTGCCGCTCGCTGGCCTCACTCATGTCAGCCACTTCCCGCAAATCATTAAATTATGACAGCGCGATTGAGGTTACTCGGCTGTGGGAATTTAAGGATTTGCAGGAAGCGGCTGACATGAGCGAAGTCGGCGAGCAGCAGGTGAGAGGTGTTCAGACGGAGAGCACTGCCAGAGCTGGGCCGGCAGAAGGAGCTGAAGTGGCGGCCAGTTCTGCTGTCGGGTCCCGGCGGCCGCTCGCAGCTCCCCGAGCTGCTTCTATCCCCAGCTACCCCGGCACCCTCCTTCTCAACACTCCTGCCCTCCCCGCAACTTTATCCCCGGCACAGACTCTCCACATGCTGTGAAAGGAACTCTCCCCCCAATTGGTCCCTTGAACAAGTGTTGTCATTCAATTAGATGACAACTGATTCAACTTATCCCTGTGCTCCCGTTTTTCCCACCATCTTCCACCTGCCATCACCCTTCACCCCCCACCCATTCAGTAATTCAGAATAAAGGAGACTAGGAAGCCTTGGGCAAATTGAATTGTTACTGTTTTTATTTTTATTTTTTATTTTTACGGAGATAACAATCTGCACATGCGCGGTTTAAATATTTTTTTAAAGCCGACTGACTGCCTACCCTGAGTAATTACTCACGGCATGTGCCTGCCATGAGCCCATCTAAAAGGTTGTTAAACACCACCATCATGTCAGCTTTCACCATCACATCGAGACGTACATTTCAGGCACTTTACCGTGTTTGTGTATAAAAGAACTTGCTTTGCACATCTTCAAACTTTCCCCATCTCACCTTAAAACTATGCCCCTTAGTATTTGACATTTCCACCCCAGGAAAAACATTCTGCCTGTTTACTCTATCTATGCCTCTCATAATTTTATAAACTTCTATCAGATTTACCCTCAGCCTCAGGAGTTCCAGGGAAAACAATTCAAATTTTGTCCAGCTTCTCCTTATAGCTAATACCCTCTAATCCAGGCAACATCTTGGTAAAGCTCTTCTGCACCTCTCCAAAAACTCCAAATCCTTCCTGTATGTGGCAACCAGAACTGAAGATAATTGGGGAACAAAAGTGTTTTTAAAATAACAACATTAAACACTAAACTACATTAATTGTCTTTAGTGCACTAAAATGTTTTATATACTAATGTTATTGAAACCATTTTGCGGGTAAAATGTAGGAATGTAGGGAGTGTAGTCATGATTGAATGGTGGAGTAGACTTGATGGGCTGAATGACCAACTTTTACTCCTATTCCTTATGACCTTATGAGTAATATTTGGACATATGGTTAAAAGTTTGGTCACAAAGAAAGTTATAAGGTGCACCATAAAAATGTGGGAAAGGTTCTGGAGGGATTTTCAGAGCTTTGGAGTAAGACAACAAAAAGCAAAATGACCAAAGGAAAACGCATTAAGTTTGATGATGTACAATGTGTCAGAAATGCAGAATATCAGAAATCTTGGAGGTCTTGGAGGGCTGGAGGAGGTCATGCAAGGCTATTCAGGGATTTAAAAATTGGTATGAATATTTGAAAACTTCAGAAGCAAAATATCTGTTCTCAATTGTTCTCAGTTCTCAGTATCCCAGTATGTTTTGTTTACTTTACTTTAGTGTAGCCAACAATTATCTTGTGCAGAAACAGGCCCTTTGGTCCACTGAGTCCACATTGACCAGCGATCCCCGCACACTTATACTATCCTATACACACTAGAGACAATTTTATGTTTATATATTTATAGCAAGCCAATTAACCTACAAACCTGTATGTCTTTGGAGTGTGGGAGGAAATCGAAAATCTCAGAGAAAAACCATGCAGGTCAGGGGGAGAACATACAAACTCCATACAGACAAGCACCTGTAGTCATGATGGGACCCGGGTGTCTGGCGCTGCAAGGCAGTAGCTCTATCGCTATGCCACTGTTTCTACCTACCGTGAAAGTACTTTGCAGAGAGTACAACTACACTGGAAACATAAGAGGCTTATTTCAGTCTACTAAATGCACACATCAACACATGTGGTAAAATACATCATCATTGATATTGCTCTTAGTTACATGTACTACTCTGCTTCTCCTTTAAGAGAGAGAGTAGAGTAAAACTTGCTTAAGAAATTCATAATATTTTACCAATATATATGATTTAGGTTTATGATTATCACACCCATCTTGGCTGGTGTGGGCAAGTTGGGCCGATATATCACTCTATGACTATGACATGTACCAAGGTATAGTGGAAAGCTTTGTTTTGCATGCTATCATATCAAATCAGACAATACTGTATATGGATACAATCAAGTCAAACTCAAGTACAATAGGTAATTTGAAGGTAAAGATACAGAGTGCAGAAGATAGTTCTTGACTACGTCACAATTCTTTGCTATCTCACTGAATCCGTGTAACTCTAAATGAGACTCTTGCGTTGATCGTGGAAATTCAATAATTGTAGCCATCCTATATGAATGTTCAAATGCTGTGTATTCAAAAACTTGTCCCATAGTAAAAAAAACGCCAAAAGTACTGCACTGTGGCAGATTGTTCAGACTGACTGGATAATCACTCCTGATTAAGCTTCCCATCCAAATTAATAACATCACAATTTCCAAAGATTTGGCTTAAAACAATCTTAAGGGCCCTTCCTCTTAAGGGTCCTGACCCAAAATGTCACCTATCCATTTTTTCCACATATGCTGCCTGAGCCGCTTAGTTACTCCAGCACTTTGTGTCTATCGCCCTCTTTTTCGATTACTTCATCATATGAAACAACAACTATCTTGTGTGGCAACAGTAAACTTGCCATTGTTGCTCACTGATTCTATTAATTGTATTATCTTCTCTTCTAATTTGATTTTAAGCTGAGGAGGAGTTGTAATCTCTATCTTTGCTTCAAGAATAGATTTGGACTGAAGAACATCCCTATTCCTTCTGGATGTGAAATGAATGTTGTTTTCCCTTTGCAATTACCACCAGGGTTCCCCATATAGCTGGATTAGTCCAGAGCTGCTACCTTGTTCTATGCTCCACTGACAATTTCCAATTTATCCTTTGACCTTCGATAAATTTATCTACACTTCCTATTTTCCTGATTCTGTTGTGCTTTATGCTTTGGAATTTATCTTCTCCTCTCCACCATCCTATCTTCACCAACAAAAGCATGCATCCCAACGACTAATCCTAACGACTAATGAAACATTGGTAAATTTGCAGACTAATATATGGGAATCATGTTCAAAGATTCATTGGGTTCTTATCAGCTTGTACACCTATGCATCACATCACTCAAATCCAAATGTTCTTTAAAACAGACAATTTTTCATAGAATTCCCACACTCCATAAGAAGAAAGAAGCACTTGACAGGCTAATTGTTAAAACTACTGGTTTATCACCTTTTTTGTGCTGTAATATTTATCACCTATTGAGTACTGAGGTTAAATAATGTGAAGCCTTGGAGAAATTCTATTAATTTAAATGGATTTAACTGTCTTGAGTTTTATTCCGTTTATTGTTAACTGGCAATAGCTTTTATGATAATAAGACCACTGAAAATTACCTTAAAGAGGTTGAGGTGCTTATATTCACTTAATGAGAGCGATCTAAATACAAAAAACAAGAAAAGAAAACTAGATTAAATGCAATGCCATACCATTGACATAAGAGTTCTCCAACCGTCTTTTAAGTTAAGACAGTCTCAAGAGCAGGATTGCTTGACACAAGTTTTAAAATACGTTAAGTCCATTAAATCCAATATCCCTTTTTGTTAAAGCCATCCCATCATTGGAATCTATCATCTTATTTCATAATCACTTCTCATTCTAAAACTGCATCTAATTTTCCTGTGAACGTACATGCAAAGAACTATTTTAGAAGTTACACTTCAGTACAGTGTTATCCTGTGAGATTTATGTCAAACTATTTTTTATCTTTTACTGGTCCTTCAGAATAATTTGTAATTAAAACCTAGAAAAGTCTGTTCCATTGACTCATCGTACCTGACAGCACTTTAAACACATCCTTATATAAATTTGCAGCATGGAGCACTACCGGTGTTAACTTACATTTCACTTCTGAATTATCATTTTTAAATTTCACACATTCAAAACAACGAACAGCGAAATTATCAATTACACCTTCTAAAATAAGAAAAAAGCTTTACTTGTGGCTCATAAATTATGAAGTATGGTGCAGGTATAATTCTGGGTTGTACAGTGTTGCAAAGGCAGTGAAAGTATCAATGACACCTACTAACATAAAGGAAAAGTTTTGGTTATGGCTCGTAATTTAAATGGCAGTGCATGTTTAATTCAGTTTCCTGATCTATTCTAAATTTCAATAACTTGAATAAATCAATATTTATAGATAATATCATGGATGCAATTCATGGGCTGCCACATCCATCTTAAGTTTCCAATTACATTTAATGGATAGAAAATCACAGGCCCACAGAAAGAGCACATAGCTGAGGCATTCTCTCTCAAACGATGGTATTCTGTGATACAGACAATTAAGATTTTTTTTTAAATGCAGCTGCACGATTAGGTTAGGGGTTAGCTTCAGCATCAGTACACACCCTCTGACCGCTTATATTAGACTTGAAATTCCTTCAAGTAACTCTGTGTTTTCATTATGGTTAGTTTAGAGATACATTATGGAAACAGGCATTTCAGCCCACCGAGTCTATGCGGATCATCGATCACCCATTCACAATAGTTCCATCGATCACCCATTCACAATAGTTCCGTTGTGATAGGGGATAGTATTATTCGGGGGGTAGATAAGGTTCTCTGCGGCCAGCAGAACATGTCCCGAAGGCTGTGTTGCCTACCCGGTGCTAGGGTTAAGGATATCTCTGCGATGCTGGAGAGAAATTTGCAGAGTGAGGGGGAGGATCCAGTGGTCGTGGTCCATGTGGGGACCAATGACATAGGAAGGACGAGGAAGGAGGATCTGCTGAATGAGTTTGAGCAGTTAGGGAATAAATTAAAAAGCAGAACCTCGAGGGTACTGATCTCCGGATTGCTACCTGAGCCACGGGCCAAATCGGCGAGGGTACGTAAAATTAAAAAGCTGAATGCGTGGCTCAAAGACTGGTGTGGGAAAAATGGGTTTGGTTTCTTGGGCCACTGGCACCAGTACTGGGACAGGGGGGATCTGTTCTGTAAGGACGGACTTCACCTGAACGGTGCTGGGACTGGGGTCCTGGCAAATCATATAACTAGGGCAGTAGAGAGGTCTTTAAACTAAGTAGCGGGGGGAGGTATCAAGGGGGGTAATAAAGGCAGGGGTAGAGGAAATAGAGCAGGGTATCAGTGGGGAAACGGAAAATCAAAATGTGACAGGAGGATCCAGAATGTGTGAAGATAAAGCTCTAGATGTAAAAGGGGCAAAAACAGAAAGGAAGGGTAGTAAAAATCATCTGAAAGTGCTGTATCTAAATGCACGGAGTATTCGAAATAAGGTAAATGAATTAACGGTGCAATTAAGTATATATAGTTATGATATCGTGGCCATTACGGAGACATGGCTGCAAGGGGATCAGGATTGGGAGTTAAATATAGAGGGGTACTCGACAATTAGAAAAGATAGACAGGAAAGAAAGGGAGGAGGGGTGGCCCTTTTAATAAGGGAGGGAATAACGGCAATAGAGAGGAAGGATATTGCGTTGAAGGATCAGGATAGTGAAACAGCTTGGGTACAGATAGAGAATAACAAGGGGAAAAAAACACTAGTGGGTGTAATTTATAGACCTCCAAATAGCTGTGACGCTGTTAGTCAGAACATAAATCTGCAAATAGTTGACGCATGTAAAAAGGGAACTGCTGTAATCATGGGGGACTTCAATTTTCATATTAATTGGGCAAACCAAACTGGGCAGGGTAGACTAGAGGAAGAGTTTATAGAATGTATTAGAGACGGGTTCCTAGAACAGTATGTCACAGAACCGACAAGGGGGGAGGCAATCTTGGATCTGGTCCTGTGTAATGAAGCAGGATTAATTAAAAATGTCATAGTTAGGGACTCGTTGGGAACAAGTGACCACAATATGGTCGAATTCCATATTCAAATAGAAGGGGAGCAGGTTGAAACTCAGGCTAGGGTACTTAGTTTAAATAAGGGGGATTATGAAGGTATGAGGACTGAGCTGATCAAAGTTGACTGGGATAGCAGACTCAAGAATAAGACGGTACATGAGCAGTGGTGTACGTTTAAGGATCTACTGTATAACCTTCAAGAAAAATTTATTCCTATGAAGAAAAAAAGGGGTAAGGGAAAGAACAGTCAGCCATGGCTCAGTAAAACTATAAAGGATAGTATTCGGCTGAAGGCAAGGGCATATAAGGTAGCCAGAGATAGTGGGAGGGTAGAGGATTGGGAAGCATTTAAAGGTCAGCAAAAAATAACTAAGAGATTAATTAAGACGGGGAAAATAGACTATGAAAGGAATTTAGCGAACAACATAAAAACTAATAGTAAGAGTTTTTATAGCTATATAAAAAGAAAAAGGGTGGCTAAGGTGAACGTTGGTCCATTGGAGGGTGAGACTGGAGAGTTGTTGGTGGGAAACATGGAAATGGCAAAGGCATTAAACGAGTATTTTGTATCAGTCTTCACCATAGAAGACACAAAAAATATTCCAACGCTGGATAAACAGGGGGCGGTAGGAATGGAGGAGCTAAATACTATTAAGATCACCAAGGAGGTGGTATTAGGGAAATTAATGAGACTGAAGGAGGATAAATCCCCTGGGCCTGATGGATTACATCCAAGGGTCTTGAGGGAGATAGCGGTGGGGATTGTGGATGCATTGGTGATAATTTTCCAAAACTCCCTGGAGGCAGGAACGGTCCCAGTGGATTGGAAAATGGCCAATGTAACACCTATATTTAAAAAAGGAAGTAAACAGAAGGCGGGTAACTATAGACCGGTTAGTCTAACATCGGTGGTGGGTAAAATGTTAGAGACAATTATTAAAGAAACACTAACGGGGCACTTGGATAAACATGACTTCATCGGACAGAACCAGCATGGTTTTGTGAAGGGGAAGTCCTGTTTAACGAATCTGCTCAAATTCTTTGAGGAAGTAACAACCCGGGTGGATAAAGGGGAACCGGTGGATGTGGTATACTTGGACTTCCAAAAGGCTTTTGACAAGGTGCCACATAAGAGACTATTGCTAAAAATAAAAAATTATGGGATTGGGGGTAATATATTAGCATGGGTAGAGGATTGGCTAACAAATAGGAAGCAGAGAGTGGGGATAAATGGTTCATACTCGGGATGGCAACCGGTAACTAGCGGGGTTCCGCAAGGGTCGGTGCTGGGACCCCAGTTGTTCACAATTTATATAAATGATTTGGAGGAGGGAACCAAGTGTAATATATCAAAATTTGCGGACGATACAAAAATGGGAGGAAAAGTAGGGGATGAGGAGGATAGGAAGAGTCTGCAAAAGGATATAGATAAGCTAGGTGAGTGGGCAACAACTTGGCAGATGAAATTTAATACTAATAAATGTGAAGTCATTCACTTTGGGAAAAAAAATGATAGGGCAAGTTATTTTCTAAATGAGGTGGAGCTGCGTTGTAATGCAACGCAAAGGGATCTAGGGGTAGTAGTACATGAATCACTAAAAGTTAGTATGCAGGTGCAGCAAGCAATCAGGAAGGCCAATGGAGTTTTGGCCTTTATTGCTAAGGGGATTGAGTATAAAAACACGGAGGTCTTGCTGCAGCTGTACACAGTATTAGTGAGACCACATTTGGAATACTGTGTACAGTTCTGGGGTCCATATTTAAGAAAGGATGTACTGGCCCTGGAGGCAGTGCAGCGAAGGTTTACAAGATTAATTCCTGCAATGAGGGGATTGACATATGAGGAAAGGTTAAGTAGGCTGGAACTCTACTCTTTGGAGTTTAGAAGAATGAGAGGCGATCTCATTGAAACATATAAGATCGTGAGGGGCCTTGATCGGGTGGATGCACCGAGGATGTTACCAATGATCGGGGAAACTAGAACTAGGGGACATAGTTGTAGAATAAGGGGGGGCTCTTTTAAAACTGAGATGAGGAAGAACTTCTTCACCCAGAGGGTGGTTAATTTATGGAATTCACTGCCCCAGGGAGCAGTGGAAGCAGAAACATTAAATATATTTAAATCTAAAATAGATGGTTTTTTAGCTGCCAAGGGGATAAGGGGCTACGGGGAGAGGGCAGGGATATGGACCTAGGTATGGTTAGTATAGTAAGACCTGAGTGATCTCCTGGACAAGTGTCGATCGCCTGGATTGGGGTCGGAGAGGAATTTCCCGGATTTTTTTCCCGAATTGGACCTGGGTTTTTATCCGTTTTTTTGCCTCCCCCAGGAGATCACGCGGTTCTTGGGGTGGAGAGGGGTGATAGCGGTATAAAGGGGAGGGTAGTGTCTTGTGTTCTGTGTCTTGTGTCTACTGTTTGTGGGTAAGGGTGTCTGTTTAGTGTTCAGCCATGAGCGAATGGCGGTGCGGGCTCGATGGGCCTGGTGGTCTGCTCTCGCACCTACTTTCTATGTTTCTATGTTTCTATCCCACTTTCTCATCCACTCCCTACACACTAAGGGCAATTTTACAGAGAACCTGCAAACTTACACATCTTTGAGATGTGGGAAGAAACCGGAGCACCTGGAGAAATACCACTTGGTCACAGTGAAATGTGCAATCTCCATATAGAGAGCACCCATGCGCACAGAAACCGCTAAACATGTGCAGGTGTGTCAAATGAGGTGCATCAGATCTACCAACATAGGGAGCAGGATAAGGCACAAGGCGGTTAAAAAATCATTGCATGCTTTTATTTATTACCTGGGACATAGAATACATGATAGACACAAAAAGCTGGAGTAACAGCTGAACAGACAGAATCTCTGGACAGAAGGAATGGGTGATGTTTCCGGACTGTCATGGGAAAGGGAAACAAAAGATATAGACGACGATGTAGAAAGGTATCATACAATGAATGAAAGATATGCAAAAAAGTAACAATGATAAAGGAAACAGGCCATTGTTAGGTGTTTGTTGGGTAAAGATGAGAAGCTGGTGCGACGTGGGTGGGGGAAGGATGGAGAGAGAGGGAATGCTAGGTTACTTGAAGTAAGAGAAATCAGTTCATACCACTGGGTTGTAAGCTGCCCAAATGATATATAAGATGCTGTTCCTCCAATTTGCTTTTAGTCTCACTCTGACGACAATGGAGGAGGCCGAGGACAGAAAGGTCTGTGTGGGAATGAGAAGGAGAATGAAAGTGTTTAACAACCAGATCATCAGGTTGGTCCAGGCAGACTGAGTGAAGGTGTTCAGCAAAATGATCGTTTGGTATTGATGATGTATAAGAGTCCACATCTTGAACAACAGATACAGTAGATGAGGTTGTAAGGTTGGTGGAGGTTATGTGAACCTCTGTATAACCTGAAAGGACTGTCGGAATCCCTGGACAGAGTTGAGGGAGGAGGTATAGCGACAGGTGTTGCATCTTCTGTGGTTGCAGGGGAAGCTACCAATGGGAAGGGGGTGGTTTGGGTAGGAAGGGATGACTTAGCCAGGGAATTGTGGGGGGAACAGTCTCTGTGGAAGGCGGAAAGGGGTGGAGATGGGAAGATGTTACTAGTGGTGGGATCCCGTTGGATGTGTCGAAAATGTCAGAGGATTATGTGTTGATTTCTCAAATTTCAAGTAACCCCAGCATTCCCTCTCACTCCATCCCTCCCCCAACCAAGTCGCATCAGCTTCTCATTTTCACCCATCAAACAGCTAACAATGGCCTGTTTCCTTTATCATTGTTACTTTTTTGCATATGTTTCATTCATTGTTCTATATCACTCTATATCTCTCGTTCCCCTTTCCTGTGACTTTCAGTCTGAAGAGTCTCCAGAAATGCTGCCTGTCCCGCTGAGTTACACCAGCTTTTTGTGTCTATTTTCGGTTTAAACCAGCATCTGCAGTTCCTTCCTACACAGACTTCATGAATGGGTAGGATTTGCCCAGAGTCATGAAAGACTGCAGATGCTGGAATCTTGAGTAAAAAATAACATACTGTTGGAGCAACTCAGCGGATCAAGTGGAGACAAATAGTATAACAATGTTTCCGAAGATAGACACAAAACGCTTTAGTAACTCAGTGGGTCAGGTAACATCTCTGGAAAAAAGGAATAGGTGACATTTCGGGTCGAGACCCTTCTTCAGACTGAGATTCCACACAACATTCACTTTCTCAGTCTGAAGAAGTATCTTGACCCGATACGTCACCTATTCCTTTTCTCCAGAGATGCTGCCTGACAAGCTGTGTAACTCCAGCATTTTGTGTCTTTCTTCCATGTAAACCAGCATCTGCAGTTCCTTTCTGTGCATGACAATGTTTCCGATTGGGACCTAATGGGTTCTGATCCAAGATGTTGTTAGTCCATTTCCCTCCACAGATTCTGCTTGACTCGCTGAGTTCCTCCAGCAGTAGTTTTTTCTTGGACTGTATCCAAGAGTGTTTAGATTTGAACCACCTTGTGACCCCTTTAGTAGTAGATCCGTTGCACCTCATTTGGTATTACTGTACACAGTTTTTGTGTGTATGGGTGCTGTCTGTGTGGGTTTTGCATGCTCTCCCTTTGATTACTTGGATTTCGACTGGGTGCTGCAGTTTACCTCCCATAGTCCAACATGTATGGGTTTGAGTAATGTTTGCAGTTCTAGTCACCACATTATTGACAAACAAAAATTGTGATTAGACTGGAGAGGATGTAGAGATGAATATTGAATGTGTTGCCAGCATTGGTAAAGGTTCCTCTGAGGAAAGTTTCTTTTTTTTTTTTTAATAATTTTTTTAATAGAAGTACGGTAGATTACAGTAATGTACAACACGTATATATTAATACATTTTTTGTACCGCTTCACTTTTTTAAACTTTAAGAAAGAAAAAGAAAGAAGTAAGAAAAGTGAAGAAAGTGCGCAAAGGTTGTGAAGTGCAAAAGAGTGTTGGGAAAAGAAAGCCCCTTAGAAAAGAAGTTAGAGAAGGAAGTAAAGTTAGAAAATAGACCCTAGAAAAGAAAGAGAAAGAAAGAAGGAACAATCGCTCTATTATAACTCTTATAACATACTTCATAGAGAAGGAACTACCAACCAAGTCTGTTTTTGTTTTACCTCCCATTACCAGGTCCAGATACCTTTTATTTATTTATTTGTTTTTCTAAATTACTATTGCACCTCATGCTTGTAATAGGTCCAAAAACGTAGACCACGTCTTTTGAAATTGGTCTACTTTGCCTACTAGGAGGAATCTCATCTCTTCCAGATGTAATGTTTCCAACATATTTGATGTCCACATTTTTATTGTTGGTGTGGGCGCATTTTTCCAGATGAGGAAAGTTTCTTTAAGCCTGGGTCTGTTTGGAGTGAGGATGCCGAGGGGAGACCTAATTAAGGTGTATTAATTTATAAGTGGCCTAGGTAGATTGACTAGGAAGAAGCTACTTCCCTTAGCAGATGGGTTAAAATCCGTACATTTAAAATAATTGGTTAAAGGGTAGATGGAGGCAATTTATTTTTCACCCAAAGTTTATCTGAGGCCTGGAATTCATTGCATTGAGGAGTAAGAGAGACAGATATCCTCACAATATTTAAAGTGTGCTGAGACGAGCACTTGAAGAGCTTTGACAGCAGGTCTATGAACCTTGTGCTGGAAGGTGGGATCAGGATGGTTAACTGGTTTTCAATTGGCATAAAGTCAATAAGGTCCATATGTGCTATAAACATTCTATGGCTGCTTCAGACAGGATGAAAAATGAACACTTAGTTGGCATTCTCTCTAAGTATTCATTCCATCCACCATCGCGGCAAACCAATTTAGGCCAACACCTTCCAAACCCATAATCTCAAACAATGGTTCAATAGTTCCTTATTGTCACACCCATTAAGGCAACAAAAGCACGGGAATGCAACAATTAACAAATCATCTCCAACACACACTCTCCTGACTTGGTGCCATGGCACTGTTCATTATTATCACACAGCTCAGATCCTGAAACCCTTTACCACTCTGATACTCAGCTATTACAAGGAGGTAGCTCACTATTTAAAATTCATTTTGGATGGCACTAATTGTTGACCATATCAATGACATTTCTTTCCTTGTGAGAAAATGAAAATGTAATTATCAATTTGATATTAATTGTTCTGTATAGAAAACACACATTTTAAAAATGTTTCAAGTTGCTTTGAAGGGATTAAGTATGTTGAAAGTTTTTTTTATGAATATCACACTTTGAATGCAGCAGTGCAGTCATTTTTGAGTGGTCATTAAATAGTCATCTCCATAAGAATAAGGGGTAGGCCATTTAGAACGGAGATGAGGAAAAACGTTTTCACCCAGAGAATTGTGAATCTGTGGAATTCTCTGCCTCAGAAAGCAGTGGAGGCCAATCTTCGGATGCTTTCAAGAGAGAGTTAGATATAGCTCTCAAAGATAGCGGAGTCAAGGGATATGGTGAGGGCAGGTACTGATTGTAGATGGTCAGCCATGGTCATATTGAATGGCGATGCTGGCTCGAAGGGCTGAATGGCCTTCTCCTGCACCTATTGTCTATTGTCTATTGTCCATTTGAGAAAGTGGTGCCTGCCCTATCACTGTTATCAGTGCGGTCATAATGATTTAATAGCATCAAATCTCTTGATGGATCACATAAGAAGGTAGGTAGGAATAAGGCATATTAGGACGACGGAATAGGTGACATTTCGGGTCAAGACCCTTCTTCAGACTGATGTGGGGGTGGTGGGGGGGGGTGGGAAGAAGAAAGGAAGAGGCGGGGACAGTGGGCTGTGGGAGATCTGGGGAGGGGAAGGAGGGAGAAAGCAAGGACTACCAGAAATTGGAGAAGTCAATGTTCATACCGCTGGGGTGTAAACTGCCCAAGCGAAATATGAGGTGCTGCTCCTCCAATTTGCAGCGGGACTCACTCTGGCCATGGAGGAGGCCCAGGACAGAGGGGTCGGATACAGAATGGGATGGGGAGTTGAAGTGCTGAGCCACCGGGAGATCGGGTTGGTTAATGCAGACTGTGTGGAGGTGTTGGGTGAAGCGATCGCCAAACCTGCGCTTGGTCTCACCGATGTAGAGCAGTTGACACCTAGAGCAGCGGATGCAATAGATGAAGTTGGAGGAGGTGCAGGTGAACCTCTGCCTCACCTGTAAAGACTGCTTGGGTCCTTGGATGGAGTCGAGGGGGGAGGTAAAGCGACAAGTGTAGCATTTACTGCGGTTGCAAGGGAACGTAACAAGGGAGGGGGTGGTTTGGGTGGGAAGGGACAAATTGATCAGGGAGTTATGGAAGGAGCGGTCCCTGCGGAAATCCAAAAGGGAAGGAGATGGGAAGATGTGGCCAGTGGTGGGTCCCGATGGAGGTCGCGAAAATGTCGGAGGATTATCTGTTGTATGTGACGGCTGGTAGGGTGGAAGGTGAGGACAAGGGGGACTATGTCCTTGTTACGAGTGGGGAGATGGGGAGTGTGAGCGGAGCTACGGGATGTAGAAGAGACCCTGGTGAGAACCTCATCTATAGTCGAAGAGGGGAACCCCCGTTCCCTAAAGAATGAGGACATCTCCGATGCCCTGGTTTGGAACACATCATCCTGGGTGCAGATGGGGCGCAGACGGAGGATGCTCCATAGATGCTGCCTCACCCGCTGAGATTCTCCAGCATTTTTGTCTACCTTCGATTTTTCCAGCATCTGTAATTCTTAGGCATATTAGGACAGAAGCCACAGAAAGGTAATCATGGGTGAGAAATCCAAATATCTTCACCCTCACCAACTCTGTTATTTGTCTACCTATCTGCTCCTCCTTTTCCTCCCAAGTATAAGGAGGCTTGTTTTATGATGTAGTGTTATGATGCCATGCCACCTCCCTTTAGACACTCCATCTTGCCTGAAGATGCTTTACCCTGGAATGCTGAGTTGCCAGTCTTGCTCTTGTTTCAAACATGTCCCTGTAATAACAACACTATTGTTTTCCTAAGTGCTGATCAATGATTTAGGTGCACCTGCTTTACAAGTCCACCTCTTGCAATAGAGTCAATGCAATGAAGTTTCCATTTCTTTATTGCATCTGATCATGTCCATGCCTGTTCTGTGTCCTGGAGCGATGTGGTTTTCTATCTATAGTTGCTTATACCTCCTGTCAACTGCACATCTATAACTAATTTTAGATTAAAATCTTTGCACTCTATGCTTGTGCTTAAGTATAATATGATTTTACTGGATTGTATGCAAAACAAAGAATTTTACCGTATCCAGTCAATAAATTACTATTGAACTATTGAAGGTAGACAAAAATGCTGGAGAAACTCAGCGGATGAGGCAGCATCTATGGAGTGAAGGAAATAGACGTTTCGTGGTCGAGACCCTTCTTCAGACTGATGTGAGGGTGGGGGGGGCAGGAAGAAGAATGGAAGAGGTGGAGACAGTTGGCTGAGGGAGAGCTGGGAAGGGGAGGAGAAAGCCGGGACTACCTGAAATTAGAGAAGTCAATGTTCATACCGCTGGGGAGTAAACTGCCCAAGCGAAATATGAGGTGCTGCTCCTCCAATTTACGATGGAGCTCACTCTGGCCATGGAGGAGGCCGAGGACAGAAAGGTCGGATTCGGAATGGGAGGGTGAGTTGAAGTGCTGAGCCACCGGGAGATCAGGTTGGTTATTGCGAACAGAGCAGAGGTATTGGGCGAAGCGATCGCCAAGCCTATACTTGGTCTCACTGATGTAGAGCAGTTGACACCTAGAGCAGCGGATGCAATAGACGAGGTTGGAGGAGGTGCAGGTGAACATGTGCCACACCTGGAAAGACTGCTTGGGTCCTTGAATGGGGTCGAGGGAGGAGGTAAAGCGACAAGTGTAGCATTTCCTGTGGTTGCAAGGGAAGGTGCCAGGAGAGTGGGTGGTTTAGGTGGGAAGGGACAAATTGACCAGGGAGTTACGGAGAGAGCAGAGTTACGGGGTATAGAAGAGACCCTGGTGCGAGCCTCATCTATAGTATAACAGGGGAACCCTTGTTCCCCGAAGAATGAGGACATCTCCGATGCCCTGGTGTGGAACACCTCATCCTGGGTGCAGATGCGGCGTAGACGGAGGAATTGGGAAGAGGGGATGGAGTCCTTCCACGAAGCAGGATGGGAAGAAGTGTAGTCCAGATAACCATGGGAGCCAGTGGGTTTATAGTAAATGTTGGTCAGTAGTCCATCCCCTGCGATGGAGATAGTGAGGTCTAGAAATGGTGGGGAAATGTCGGAAATGGTCCAGGTGTATTTGAGTGCCGGATGAAAGTTAGCGGTTAAATGGATGAAGTCAGTGAGTTGTGTATGGGTGCAGGAGGTAGCACCAATGCAGTCGTTGATTATATGGGCCATGGTACGCTTCGAACAAAGATTGTTTGACGTACCCTATAATGAGGCAGGCATAGCTTGGGCCCATGCACGTGCCCATAGCTACGCTTTGTATTTGGAGGAAATGGGAGGAGTCAAATGAAAAGTTGTTAAGGGTAAGGACCAGCTCCGCTAGGCGGAGGAGAGTATCAGTAGACGAGGATTGGTTGGTTCTGTGGTCGAGGAAGAAACAGAGGGCTTTAAGGCCCTCCTGGGGGGGGGATGGAGGTGTAGAGTGACTGGACATCCATGGTGAAGATAGGGGAAAGGATGGAGTCGAGGTATGTGGAAATAAGTTCGGTGGGACATGAACAGGCAGAGACAATGGGTCTGCCAGGACAGTCAGGTTTGTTGATTTTGGGGAGAAGGTAAAATCGGGCCGTGCGGGGCTGGGGAACGATGAGGTTGGGGGCTTGGGAGGGCAGGGAGCCGGAAGTGATGAAGTCAGTGGCTTGGAAGGGCAATCTATTTTGTGTCCCATTCCCTTACTAAATTGGCTAAAACACTCTCCAACAGCACTTTGAGGTGAACTGAGATCATATTTGGATTGATCAAATATCAAGCTGATTTTCAGATAAGTGTTGCTGCAATCTTTACATATATGAATTCAAAGGGCCAAATTTCCATGTTGGGTTTTGAAAATGATTATTAGTCTAAAGAAGGGTCTCGTACCGAAACATCACCCGTTCCTTCTCTCCAGAGATGCTGCTAGTCCCGTTGAGTTACTCCAGCATTTTGTGTCTATCTTCGGTTTAAACCAGCATCTGCAGTTCCTTCCTACACATTAGTCTCGATGTACAGGTGCAATAATATTTCCACAACCCCACAGAACACTTTATGTAATTGCAAATTATTTTCAGGTTGGCAGGTTGTCACCAGAGGGATGTCACAAGAAATATAAAAGGTTTTTGTCTACTGACAATAAATGTTCCATCTGTAGTGAATCCAATTTTCCCTTTTGAGACAAAACAAGCAGGAAAGTACGTTGCAAGGAAGCCACAGAGTGTCTGGAAACTATAAGAGAAGTGAGGACAATGGACAGGGAGAGTATAATGTGAGATAATATATGGTCTGCAAAATTGCCCCAGAGTGTGGCGACTCTTGTGTACTTAGATACATAGATACATATAAAATAGGTGCAGGAGTAGGCCATTCGGCCCTTCGAGCCTGCACCGCCATTCAATATGATCATGGCTGATCATCCAACTCAGTATCCCGTACCTGCCTTCTCTCCATACCCCCTGATCCCCTTAGCCACAAGGGCCACATCTAACTCCCTCTTAAATATAACCAATGAACTGGCCTCAACTACCCTCTGTGGCAGAGAGTTCCAGAGATTCACCACTCTCTGTGTGAAAAAGTTTTTCCTCATCTCGGTCTTAAAGGATTTCCCCCTTATCCTTAAGCTGTGACCCCTTGTCCTGGACTTCCCCAACATCGGGAACAATCTTCCTGCATCTAGCCTGTCCAACCCCATAAGAATTTTGTACGTTTCTATAAGATCCCCTCTCAATCTCCTAAATTCTAGCGAGTATAAGCCAAGTCTATCCAGTCTTTCTTCATATGAAAGTCCTGACATCCCAGGAATCAGTCTGGTGAACCTTCTCTGCACTCCGTCTATGGCTATAATGTCCTTCCTCAGATTTGGAGACCAAAACTGTACGCAATACTCCAGGTGTGGTCTCACCAAGACCCTGTACAACTGCAGTAGAACCTCCCTGCTCCTTAACTCAAATCCTCTTGTTATGAAGGCCAACATACCATTCACTTTATTCACTGCCTGCTGCACCTGCATGCCTACTTTCAATGACTGGTGTACCATGACACCCAGGTCTCGCTGCATCTCCCTATTTCCTAATCGGCCACCATTTAGATAATAGTCTGCCTTCCCGTTTTTGCCACCAATGTGGATAACCTCACATTTATCCACATGTACTGGTCTGAGAAGATAGACCATACAAATACAAGTGCTCCAATACAAGCACTCCACTCTTTTAAAACTTTAACTATGAGCCAAACACACATATATATATATATATATATATATATATATATATATATATATATATATATATATATATATATATATATATATATATATATATATATATATATATATATATATATATATATATATATATATATATATATATATATATATATATATATATATATATATATATATATATATATATATATATGTGTGTGTGTGTGTGTGTGTGTGTGTGTGTGTGTGTGTGTGTGTGTGTGTGTGTGTGTGTGTGTGTGTGTGTGTGTGTGTGTGTGTGTGTTTATTTATTTATTTATCTGTTTATCTGTTTATAATCATATATATTCATAAATGACAATAAAACACAATAACACATTTGATAAAACACAAAAAACCACAAGACTCTTGATTCGTGACCCTTGATATGCCAAATCTCTTTAAGCCACCAAGAAATTAGAGGCACTGGCGTGCCTTCTCCATGATTACCTCTACATGCTTTTAGCTGTGTACACCTCAATCAAATCGCTTCAGCACTGAGCTTTTCAACCAATTGGGCAACGGTTCTTTCAGCCCGAGCACCGCTGTGCTAGGTGTCAAACCTGCAGCTCTCACCTAAATCTTTTCCAGGATTTCTGTACCAGTTGCCATGGGAGGAGACTTAAACATGATAGAGTGGCACAGAGGAAGACACAGTGATGTGGCTGATAATGCAGATCTCATAGCTCTGCATAACCAACCATAGATAGTTAATGCAGAAGATATACACAAAGTGCTGGAGTAACTCAACGGGTCAGGCAGCAATT
Source organism: Malacoraja senta (assembly GCA_038087875.1). Classification (NCBI taxonomy): domain Eukaryota; kingdom Metazoa; phylum Chordata; class Chondrichthyes; order Rajiformes; family Rajidae; genus Malacoraja; species Malacoraja senta. The sequence goes on along the minus strand of CM075984.1, from coordinate 18,452,869 downwards.
CTGGAGAAAAAGAATGGGTGACATTTTGGGTCAGAACTCTTCTTCAGACCGAAAGTAAAGTGGGGAAGGGAACTGGAGGTAGGAAAAGGCCAGAACAAATCAGGGCTGGCAATAGATGACCAAGTAGGGTGGAGCCCACAATGTTCCATGTTGGCTGGGGAAGAGGTGATAACAAAAGGATACAAGGGACCGGTGGATCGAGCAGAATTACTAGGATGGGGGAGAGGGGTGGAGAGAGTGAATGCAGGGGTTACTTGAAATTAGAAAAATCAACGTTCATATTGCTGGGTTGTAAGCTGTAAGGTAATGCAGAGCTGTAACCTAAATTAGTAAGATTAAATGAGAACTTACCCAAGTTTGAAGTTTGATCTTTATTTTATGAGGAGTTACGTAGGTGATTACGTGAAGAACCCCGCCAGTGCGCCTGCGCGTCAATCTTCAAAGCAGCGGTGTGAAATCACAAAAAACAACAACCAAAGTAATATAGTCTCATAATAAAACGAGTAATACAAGAACTTCCATCTGACCTTTATGATAGAGGGTAGGGTCGTGGTGGGCACGTAATCACCTACGTAACTCCTCATAAAATAAAGATCAAACTTCAACCTTAGGTAAGTTCTCGTTTACTCTTACTATTTTACTTCGGAGTCACGTGCGTGACTACGTGAAGATTTTAAAGCTTTGTGATTTCATGCCGTGGATCAATCCCGGCTTCTCACTGCATAGATTGACTCGGAACGAGAATAATCAATCATGCATTCATAATAACATTTGTACCACAAATGCAGTAATTCATTTCAATAATGAAATTAATCAGATCCCCTTTAAACCAGAGGAATTTACACAGAATTTAAAATAGTTTCTGCAAACAACCCCGCATTAACAATAGGCCGATGGTAAAAATGTTGAAACATCAACTCATTGGACCACCCGGCGGCTGCGAGGATATGGTCGACGGAGACGTCTTTTGCCCTGGCCGCCGACGTTTCTGCTGCCCTAGACGAGTGAGACGTAAAAACATAAGTGTTAATACCAGCAGCTGTTAAGACTTCTTTTATCCATCTGGAAATAGTCTGTATTAAAACTCTCTTGTGTGGTTTCTTGTGTGTGATCAACAACCCAGTTTCCGTATTCTCAAATTCTTTGTGACCTCAATGTATTGTAATAAATATGTCTTAATACAGAGACATGGATCATTTGGATATGCTGCTAGCATAATTTTAAATCCTGTCACACCTGGCCTAATTTACTTTAGTAGGTCATAGATATAGAATGTAACCTTGTCTTCAGTTACTTCCATACTGTCTATTTGTATTTTTCCAAGTGTTTGCACTCGTTGTGCTGTCACTCATGCCATAAGCATGAATACTTTCATACTGAGCTTGACCAAAGATAAAGACACACTTGATGACCATTCATGAAGTAGTTTCAGTACCACACTTACATCCCAGATTGTCACGTACCTAGGTTTCGGTGGTTTGGAATTAAAGATTCCTTTCATTAGTCTGGAAACAATTGGGTGTGACCCAATTGGGTTTCTTTCTGAATCCAGAACCAAATATGAGGACAATGCACTTCTGGCTGAATTAATTGCACTACAAATCAGACCTTCATCATAATAAAGTTTTGACAGAAATTCTAAACATTTGAAATATCTGCAGTACTTTATTGCATTCTTTTGTACACAGAACTCTTCCCATTTCTTAATATAAGAAAGGTACTGTTTTTGAGTGCTCTTCCTCCAGGTTGCCGTAAGCATGTCCACAGTATGCTCAGACAGTCCTCGTCCCAGAAAAGGCATTTTTAAAACCTGCAAATCAACAAATCCAAACGATCATATAATGGATGTTGTACCCCTGTACAGGGTGCAGCAATAAATTACTCTTTTTTGGGACTTTCATCAACATTTTTGTTGTTAATTCTAATATCAACGGATACCATGGCTGTGTTGGCCAATCTGGTACTACCAATACCCTTGAAGCAGCATCTTGCCTGATTTTAAGCAAACATTGGCTTATGAGGCAGAAAGGTGGAAATATATATGAAAACATACCACCCCAATGTAGCGAGAAAGCATCAATCGCCACTGCTCCTGGATCTGGTTTCCATGAGACATATCTCGATAGCTGATGATTCAAGTCGATGTCGGTCATTCCAAATCTGATTACTATATCATTGAATACCTCTTGATTCAACATCCATTCTTTATTATCATGGAACTTTCGTGACCTGGTGTCTGCTATCGTGTTCATTCTACCTGGTAGATAGATAGCTGAAATCCAAATGTTCTTTTCAATACACCAAGACCAAAGTTGAATTAACCATTTTGTCACATGACACCGACTTAATTCCACCCATATCATTAATATAGGCAACTACTGTTGTGTTTATTAATTTGAACTTGAACCTTCCTTTTAGTTGTGTGAGAACCATAAGCTTGGAGTCCATAGAAACCTCCTAAAAGCTCCAAATAGGTAATTCCCCATGTCTGCAGTAACACTAACTTTTGCCTGATTCCATCTGCCTCCGCAGCTCGATGTTAAGTCACCCCATCCTAGTGCACTGGCATCAGTTTGTAATATCATGGAAGGTTGTTCAATCAGCATTTTGCCTGAACTGCTTGAGACATGTAGAATCCACCACTGCAGATTAGAAACAGCATTTGTTGTTACTTGCATGGTTCTATCAAAATGACCAGCATTTACTCTCAGTGCCTGTTCTTTGATTCTCTGCAGCTGTTGATAATGTAACTGGACTGCTGGGAATCTACTAATTTTCCCAGTACTCGAGCCACCTGTCTGATTAGAGATTTTTGCTCGTTTAACAGATTACTGCAATCTTTAATCAACTCCACCCTTTTTTCACTGGGCAAAGTAATTTGCATTTGGGCTAAATCAATTGTGAACCCCAAATAATCAATCGAGGTACATGCTTTTAACCTTGATTTCTTTGGATGAATTTAGAAACCCCCAAACTTTCAAAAGTTTGATTTTATAACTGCAACCGATGCTTCTGTTGACTGTTTTGTCCTTCCTATAATCAGGACATCATCCAGGTATGCCATTAGTACATGCCCCTGGCTCTCAGCAACCCCAGAATTGATTTAAACAATTTTATGAATATTCTGGGAGGGAACGTTAACCCCTTAGGCTGAGCTTTGAACTGCCCTAATTGGTTCATCCATGTAAATTTAAGATACTTCATATCTTGCAAGTGAACAGACACTGAACAAAAGGATTCAGACTTGTCAAGTCTATAATAATCCTACATCCTCCATCCTTTTTTGATCGAGGGAATATATTTGACCCAAATTGGTGAATTTGGTAGACTGATTCTTCAATAACACCTTTTATATATAGGGTTTTGAAGCGCAGCTTGAACCTCCATTACTTCGCAAAGTGAGAGTTCTGCTAGGAACATGCTGGACAGGCAAATCATAATTTGGATTGAATTCAATTCGAAATCCTTGTATATTATTCAGAATTACCACTTCTGAAGTAATCTTCTTCCAATGTTTATAGAAGAGACGTAATCTGCCTCCAACTTTTGGACTTAATCCAGTTAGTATGTTCCCCTGAGAACCAGGTCCACCTACTTCTTGAGTCATTTGAGTATTCTGAGATCCCTGGATTCTCCCGGAAGCCCCACCACTGGTCCTTACACCCGCTGCAGGCCGCCAGCTACGTCCCTGCGTTGATGAGCGACTTGGTCCTGGTCTAGGATCCGTATGACGTCTGAAAGGATACTTCCTCTTTACAGACTTTGCAACCATTGATGTTTTTATCAATCCTGTTTTCGCTTCATCTTCCAACTCTTTAATACGTCTCCCGAGATCCTCTCCAAAGAGTAAGTTGGGTAATTGTATATTACTTGGTTTGCAGAGTGCTGCGAATTTCGGATTCATAGTAGGCCATATAGCACTTTCCTCAGATAATTGATCTCGAAGTGGGTGCTGCATAGCAACCCCAGTGCTTCCTGATGCAACTTCGTCATCTCTTGGCTGTTACCTGCTATTCTGGTAAAAGCAGTTATTCCAGAACCCAGCAGCTTTAATATTCTCTGCAACCGATTCCAGATAATCTGGTTCACTGCTGCTGCTTTCACCAACCCACAGTTACTTGGGGTCTCCTGCTTTCTTGCAGTCTCATCCATCTCCTGCTGTTCCAGCTGATGGTAAACCAAGTAATTTATTAAGGAGGCCAGTTCTTCTCCTAATGACTCTCCTGACCCTGACGGGGCAGCGAATCCTACTGCCAGGGGTGGAACATCTGCAGCTGCCGTTCATCGCCTTGTACAGCCTCACCGTCAGAGTCGGGGTCTGAAATCTCATGACCCATAGCACGCTCCTCATCCCCGAGGGTGTATTCCATCAGCCCTGAGCCAGGTGCTGTTAAGCTGCTTCCTGCAGCTTGGATTACAGTACACTCCTTCCTGAGTGAACTTTGCTCCAACAGCCTATGGAAAAGGCTTTCTATTGGGGCAATACGCTCGAAAACAGTATCTAGCCCTGTACCAGGAGCTGTTTGAGCTGCTTCCAGCAGCTTGGCTTTCAGTACACTCCTCCCTGAGTGAACATTGCTCCAACAGCCTATGTAAAAGGCTTTCTATTTGGGCAATACGCTCGAAAGCAGTATCTAGCCCTGGAGCTACTTCCATTGCCTGGGACTCCCTCCGTGAGCCGTTGGGATTTAAACTTTGTCTTTTGCCCGACAGGCGCTGACTGTGTTTTCACCAGCCCCAGGTCCACAGTCGCTATGCTCACCGCTGGCGACTGTACCGGGGTTTAGAGGCGGTTGGTCTCTAACCGCAGACTCCCGACTTTCCCGACTTCTGTCGGCTGTGTCGCTCGCCTCTTCCCCCTGCCCGTTTTTTCCATGGCGTCTGTGGAAAAAATCCCCATAGACCCACAGTAAACGGACCTGGAAAACATGAAAAAAGTTTCTACTTACCTTGTAGTTGAAAAACTACAAACCACTGGAGGAGCTGTGCTCCTCACGTCCGTTTGCGTCGGCGTCTGACGTAATGACGTGCAGGCGCACTGGCGGGGTTCTTCACGTAGTCACTCACGTGACTCCGAAGTAAAATATTTGCTAGTGATGCATGATCAATCATGAATTCCACTACAGTTTGTGTGGAATTTGCACAGTCTCCCTATGACTGTTATGGGTGCTCCAGTTAATTTTCATATTCCAAATATGTCAAGAGTCAAGAGTGTTTTATTGTCATATGACCCAGTTAGAAAAATGAAATTCTTACTTGCAGCAGCACAACTGAATATGTAAACATAGTATTCTGTAAATTGTACATAGTACTGTGTACATGGTGAATTGGTGTTTGTCAATTATAACTGCTGTAAGTGGATAGGTGGGGCATCTGATGTTTGTTTTGAGAGAACAGATTACAGCAAAATAAGTGGGAGAATGCAATTGATGTGAACACTCTGAGAGCTGGCATAGACTCAATGGGCTGAATTACTTTATCTGTTATAATGAGATATTGAATTATAGGGCAGCTCTTTCTTGGGATCTAAAATGGGGT
>CM075984.1:18384663-18447131 GCA_038087875.1 Malacoraja senta | reverse complement strand
TTTCGGCCCGAAACGTTGCCTTTCCTTCGCTCCATAGATGCTGCTGCACCCGCTGAGTTTCTCCAGCATTTTTGTGTACCCTTTAAAATCACTCCGCTCCTTTCACTGTGAACAGCTTGATTATTTGTAATCATGTTTAGTCTTTTCACTGACTGGATAGCATGCAGCATAAAGCTTTTCACAGTACCTCTGTACACATGACAATATTAAACTAAATTAAACAAATGGCATTTAAGAGACTTTTGGATGGGCACATGGATATGCGATGAATTGTCTGAGCATTGAGTATAAGAGTCAGGACATTATGATGCAGCTTTATAACATATTGGATAGGCCACATTTGGAATATTGCACGCAGTTCTGGCCATCTCATTACAGGAAAGATTGTGGAGCCTTTGGGAAGGGTGCAGAGGAGGTTTACCAAAATGGTGCCTGGATTAGGGGGTATTAGCTACAGAGAGTGGTTGGACAGACTTGGAATATTTTCTCTGGAATGTCATAGATTGCGTGGAGACCTGATAATGTTCAAATTATGTGATTCATAGATAGGGCAGATATGAAAAAAATCTAATACTAGAGGGCATATCTTTAAGGTGAGAGGGGTAAAGTTTAAAGAAGATGTGCAGGGCAAGTTTTTTACCCAGAAGGTCATGAGTGCCCGAATTACACCACTGGGGTTGGTGTTTGAGGAAGAAACGCTAATGGCATGTAAGATATTTTTGGATGGGCACATGGATATGCAGGGAATGGTCCAATACTGATTATTTGCAGGCAGATAAGATTTAGTCTTAGCATCATGTTCGGCACAGTCACTGAAGGCCAGTGATCGCCAACCTGCTGCCTCCAGGTCGAATGTGGCCCCTAACCCGAAATCGTCCGGCCCGCAGGCGGATGTTTTTCCCCCTAATCATCCGGCCCGCCGAGTGCCTCTGCGAGCGCGGCCAAGCGCTTCCTGAGTATGGCCTAGCGCTTCACCGAGCGAGGCCGGGCGCTTCCCCGAGCGCGGACGAGCACTTCCCCGAGCGCGGCTAAGCTAGGGCTGTACCATATCCTATACAAAGCCGCCGGCATGGCCGCGCACCTTCTGTGAACATGTTTAAGGAAGAACTGCAGATGCTGGAAAAATCAAGCAGACAACAATGCTGGAGAAACTCAGCGGGTGAGACATGCAAGGATTGTATGAGGCTGCCTCATCCGCTGAGTTTCTCCAGCATTTTTGTCTACCTTCTGTGAACACGTGATTTGATGCCTGCCATTCAAGGCGGGATGGGAGCGAGATCATGTGTACACGTGATAGATATGGCCCACCATCCGCTCACAGACATGCGTCCTGGCCCCTATGCGAAACAAGGTTGCTGACTCCTGATGTAGGCCAATGGGCCTGTTCTTATGCTGTACTGTTTTTGTTCTTGATAATGTTCTTGCCAATATTTAACTTCAATTAACATTGATCAGGTTCACATAGGTGTAGAAGCATGCTGGGCACAAAATGGCTGCCACATTTCCTGCTATATGTCTGCAGATGCATGTCAAAAAACAAGGCTATGGAATGCTTTAAGATTTCTGAAAGGAAATTGAAGGACACTAAACACAGGCAGGTTTTCAGCCTGAAGATGGGTCCAGAACCGAAACGTAGCCTGTCCATTCCATCCAAAAATGCTGCCTGAGCCGCTGAGTTCCTCCAGCACTTTGTTATTTATCCTCACGGCTCAAGAATTTGCAGTCTCTTATGTCTGTAACTTTTCTTTAAGGATCTGGAGGTAATATAAATAGAAAATAACTAATTGTAATCACCCAGAAGTTAACAATTGTAAAAAAGTCATGCTATATTGGGTAACATCACAATTGCAGTGTTTCAGAATATTATATAAAGCTGATACACACTTAAGTGTTTCCAAATGAAACCGAAGACTTGGTACGTGTATTAAACTTTAGTCATGCCTCCAATATTTTTTACAAAGAAAATGTTTTCTTTTTTACAAATTGTATCCTTTTGAAATTAGGTCACTGTTGTAAAGTAGAAATATAGTTTTCCAACTAAATTACCTCTCTAAGGTATCACTGATTAAGCTTTTCCCTTGAAAATGGCTGTAATGAAATTAACTGATGACATCTCGATCATAAACAGAGAACAATGTAGTCTACAAAATAGATAAGTCTATGTCTGGTTATTTTTACATGAAAATCCAACAAGAAAATGATTTAACCTAAAGTAGATCACATTAGTGATCATTTCTAGATAAAGGGGCACTGCTTTTGGAAATCCAACCAGACACGTATGTGTGCTTTTTATGTTAGTATGTCTGAACTTTTCCAAGGGTTCAGGGTACATCACCACCATAGAGGCACAGTGGTGCAGTTAAGAGAGCAGCTACCTCACAGCACCAGTAACCTGGGTACAATCCTGACCTTGGGTGCTGTCTGTGTGGAGTTTGCATGTGACCATGTGGATTTCCTCTGCGTGCTCCAATTTTCTCCCAGATCCCAAAGACAAGCGGGTCTGTAGGTTAATTGGTCTCTGTAAAATTGCCTCTAATGTGTAGAGAGTGGGTGAAAAAGTGGGATAACGTAGAACTAGTGTGAAAAAATAACTCAGTGGGTCAGGCAGCATCTCTGGACAACATGGATAGCTGACATTTTGAATCTGGACCCATCTTCAGACTCAACATAGAGAGGTGATGTTTTGGGTCAGGACCCTTCTTTCAGCACTTTGTGTTGTTGTTTTTTGTAAACCAGCATCTGCAGTTCCTTGTTTCCACATAGAATTAGTGTGAATGGGTGATCGGTGATCAGTGTGGACTCTGTGGGCCAAAAGGCTGGTTTCCATGCTCTATCTCTAAAAATAACTAAACTAAACTACACTAAACTAAAGTAAATCCATTAGAAGATAGATGCAAAAAGCTGGAGTAACTCAGCGGGTCAGACAGTATCTCTGGAGAAAACGAATAGGTGACGTTTCGGGTTGAGACCCTTTTCCAGAGATGCTGTCTGACCCGCTGAGTTACTCCAGGTTTTTGTGTCTATCTTTGGTTTAAACCAGCATCTGCAGTTCCTTCCTAAACCCATTAGAACCCTTGCTGCCATAAATTGGAATTCTGTGGTGCAATCTATATGATGTTAAAACATTCCTGGTAGAATTAGGAGCACTTCATGTTACTTCGCTGCTTCTCTCATTATTTAAAGAAGCTCTTTGCTGACATTGGAAGACATGTCTGCCAGCCTTCAAAACTGTCTGCTGGCTACTCAAGCAATCTTCAAAATTCACAGACTGTCAAAAGTAACTCTCGCCAGTATTTACTCGCTGAACTACTTGCACAATGGATGGCTCACTAATGTCACCCTTCTGGACACTACTGAGCCATGGAAACATTATGGAGACATTATTATGGCAGCACGTTAAAAGACATCAGTATTCAAGAAAAGGAAGCACATAACTATGAATAATAATTAGACTTGGGTTAGGCTTAGGTTCAGGTTTGGGTTTATTATTGCCACGTGTACCGAGTTACAGTGAAAAGCTTTGTTTTGCATGCTATCCGGACAGATCAGGTAATACGATACATAAATACGATGAAGCCAAACTCAAGTCTGATGAAGGGTTTTGACCCAAAACGTCACCTTTCCATGTTCTCCAGAGTTGGTGTCTGACCTTCTGATTTACTCAAGCACTTTGTATCCATTTGTGCATTAACCAGCATCTGCAGTTATTTGTTTCCACAAACTTAAGTACAATTGGTAGGGAAGAGTTTTACAAGAGTAGAGCGAGTGTATCGGGTGACATTAGCCCCTTCTCTGGGACCAGCACACAAAGAGTCATCATTGCCATCATTTAGTCAGGGAAATGAAATTTACTTGAAACTAGACTAAGTGGGACCTGTTGGGTCCCATGTTCACATGGGAGGACTGGTCCCCCAACGCAATATTCCACCTCTCCACCAATTCCAATATTGGTGGCCAGTGGGGTGGGGGGGCTTCCTGGAGTGCTAGTATGGGTGTTGTGGGCCGAAGGGGCTGGTTTCCACAGGGCTAGTATAGACATTGTGGGCCAAATGGATTGGTGGGCTGGCAGCTCAGTCACTCAGGCCTGGTGGGCTGGCAGCTCAGAAACTGCCAGAAATGCTGCCCAAAACAGGTGAGAGACTCCGAGAGAGAAGGGGGAGAGGGTGGAGAATCAATTTTAGACATTTTTCATCTTTTTCTGCAGATCACAGAAATGAAGGAGGAAAGTCTATCCTGGCCTGGATCTCACAGGGAGCCAATGAAGGGAGGTAGAAAAATACTGGGGTGAGATTTAATACTTGCAGGGGGAATACTTACTGATGGGCTGAAGGGACTCCTCCTGGGCTAGTACATGCCTGATGGGCCGAAGGGACTAAAAAAATAAATCTGAGTGAAATCTCAGTGAAAGGCAATTTTTCTGGTCTTTTCCTGGCCTGGCACGGGCCTTTTGGGCCAAAATGCTCCTCCTGAGCTAATACGGGCATTTAGGGCAAAAGGGATTGGTTTCTCAGCTAATATGAGCCTTGTGGGTCGAAATGAGCTGTTTCAGGCAAGCCAAACAACTCATTTCATTTCCATTTCCATTTCAAGCACAGGGGAGGCCAAACAACTCATTTCATTTTCATTTAATTTCCATTTCCATTTCAGTTTCAAGCACAGGGCAGGCCAAACAACTCATTTCATTTTCATTTCATTTCCATTTCCATTTCAGTTTCAACCACAGGGCAGGCCAAACAACTCATTTAATTTTCATTAAGGGCTAACAAATCATTTATTGCAAGTACATTGCAGACTCACAGTCCAGTTGACTCACAGCTTAGAATCACAGTTGTAGACTCTCCCTCACGATCTTCCAGAGTCTAGCATCCGGGGCTTTATACTCCTGCCACCCCCCCCCCCCCCCGGAAAGGGTGTTACCTTCATCATGGTGATTGACAGGCGAGAGGACCAATCAACTGATCGCAAGATTTTTTTATACATTCATTTTTATATTTCAGCGATCGGAAAAATCCTTGGGGCTGCTGCAGCGGAGAAGTGTCAACAATGTGGAGTTTGTACATTCTCCCAATTACCAGGTAAGTTTCTTTGAATTGTCTATTTTGCTCCCAGAGACATGTGAGTTGCTGGTTTAATTGGTCATTTTAACTTGTGCTCTAGATGTAGGTAAGTGGCACAATGTAGGGAGACCTGTTGGAAAGCAGGTAGGTGGAAAATTACTCATGGAAATTTGAATGTCCTCCGAGGAGGCATAGATTTGATGGGCTGAATGGCCTCCTTCTATGTCCTGAGGAAATATGGAAATGACTGGCTAGTCTGGGAGGACTGGAGAACTTAGGGCATGGAGCAGCGGCATTTCCATTAGGGAAGACCTATTTCACAGAGTTTTCAGAAACTCTCAGATGAACAAAGATGAACAAAGTAATCACAGGCTAAAGTGTCTAAGGCTTTCATCATCGAGATGTATGGAATTGTGTAGGAAGATCTTTGACCACACTATTAAGCTTACTGTCAAAGTGAACATCAATTTCATTTCTACAGGATTTTTCTAAGTAATTGAAGCAGGTCTTTGCCCTACCCTTCAATTTGTTGCTCAGTGTAGTATTAGAAAAGCCTTTTGTAGAGTTTTTAGAGTTTAGCGATACAGCGCAAAAACAGGCCTTTCGGACAACCGAGTCCACACCACTAGCACTATCCTACACCCTAGGGACAATATTGCAATCTTTACTGAAGCCAATGAACCTACAAAATTGTACGTCTTTGGACTGTGGGAGGAAACCGGAGCACCTAGGGAAAACCCTTGCGGTCACGGGGAGAAAGTACAAACTCCGTACAGACAGCAGCCGCAGTCAAGATCAAACCCGGGTCTCTGGTGTTGTAAGTTAGCAACGCTACTGCTGTGTCACCATGCTGCCTTCATCAAGCCTTTTCATGACTTTAGTTTCTGAGAGGAGAGAGCAGGTTCTCAGGCACTGAGTCGGTGTGCTTCATGCAAGTGCTGGCAGCTATTATTTCCATTTATGCGCTCATAAAATCTCCACTTAATAACCAGAGCTATCTCAGACATCAAGAAAGCTTCCATCTCTCAATGTGAAGGTCATTGTGGATCATAAGAAGAGTTTCCTAATGATCAATATCATATTTTCAGGAGGCACACGTGCTTCCTTCTTCATTAGAGTCCACGTTGCCAGATATTCTCAGCAGCTGCCATTGGTTTGAAGGATGGATCTTGGGGAACAAGAACTACATTCATGGATTCTCACATTGGTTCATGTTCTAACCATATCAGCTGAGCATATATACAATAGGAGCCAGCGAAAAGCAATGCACTATCGGTCTGCACAAGTGTGTAGCATAATCTTACAAAAGGAAGATAGTATGAATTCCAGAGTAAAAATGCAAGGACAAGGAATGTAGAGTAAAGGGGAAAATATTTATTTGGAACCTATGGGGCAACTTTTTTACACAGAGTGTTGTAGGTATACGTAATGAGCTGCTGGAGGAGGTGGTTGTGGCAGGTACTACCACAACATTTAAAAAACATTTGGACAGGCACATGGATAGGATAGGTTTAGAGGGATATAGGGCAAATGCAGACAGGTGGGCCTGGTGTAAATGGGTCATGTTGGTCGGTGTGGACATGTTGGGCCTGGTTCCACGTTGTATGACTCTGGGACCCTCTATAAATCTATGATCATGAGGAGTAATGAGCTCCCGGAGTAAATGGAGCACATAGAAACATAGAAACATAGAAAATAGGTGCAGGTGTAGGCCATTTGGCCCTTCGAGCCTGCACCGCCATTCAATATGATCATGGCTGATCATCCAACTCAGTATCCTGTACCTGCCTTCTCACCATACCCCCTGATCCCTTTAGCCACAAGGGCCACATCTAACTCCCTCTTAAATATAGGCAATGAACTGGCCTCAACTACCTTCTGTGGCAGGGAATTCCACAGATTCACCACTCTCTGTGTAAAAAATGCTTTTCTCATCTCGGTCCTAAAAGACTTCCCCCTTATCCTTAAACTGTGACCCCTTGTTCTGGACTTCCCCAGCATCGGGAATAATCTTCCTGCATCTAGCCTGTCCAACCCCTTAAGAATTTTGTACGTTTCTATAAGATCCCCCCTCAATCATCTAAATTCTAGCGTGTACAAGCCGAGTCTATCCAGTCTTTCTTCATATGAAAGTCCTGCTATCCCAGGAATCAGTCTGGTGAACCTTCTCTGTACTCCCTCTATGGCAATAATGTCTTTCCTCAGATTAGGAGACCAAAACTGTACGCAATACTCCAGGTGTGGTCTCACCAAGACCCTGTACAACTGCAGTAGAACCTCCCTGCTCTTATACTCAAATCCTTTTGCTATGAATGCTAACATACCATTCGCTTTCTTCACTGCCTGCTGCACCTGCATGCCTACTTTCAATGACTGGTGTACCATAACACCCAGGTCTCGTTGCATCTCGCCTTTTCCTAATCGGCCACCATTCAGATAATAGTCTACTTTCCTGTTTTTGCCACCAAAGTGGAAAACCTCACATTTATCCACATTATACTGCATCTGCCATGCATTTGCCCACTCATCCAACCTATCCAAGTCACCTTGCAGCCTCCTAGCATCCTCCTCACAGCTAACACTGCCCCCCAGCTTCGTGTCATCCGCAAACTTGGAGATGATGCATTCAATTTACTCATCCAGTTCATTAATATATATTGTAAATAGCTGGGGTCCCAGCACTGAGCCTTGCGGTACCCCACTAGTCACTGCCTACCATTCTGAAAAGGACCCGTTTACTCCTACTCTTTGCTTCCTGTCTGCCAGCCAGTACTCTATCCACATCAATACTGAACCCCCAATACCGCGTGCTTTAAGTTTGCATACTAATCTCTTATGTGGGACCTTGTCAAAAGCCTTCTGAAGGTCCAGATATAACACATCCACTGGTTCTCCCTTAAACACTCTACTAGTTACACAGAAAGTCATCTACTAGGGAGATGTAATTTTGTAATGTCCACAGTATATTTTACTTCGGAGTCACGTGAGTGACTACGTGAAGAAGCCCGTCAGTGCGCCTGCGCGTCATTACGTCAGACGCCTTGACGCAAACGGACGTGAGGAGCAGTGCTCCTCGAGTGGTTTGTAGTTTTTCAACTACAAGGTAAGTAAAAACTTTTTTACAGGTTTTCCAGGTCCGTTTACTGTGGGTCTATGGCGATTTTTTCCACAGACGCCATGGGAAAAAACGGACAGGGGGAAGAGGCGAGCGACATAGCCGACAGAAGTCGGGAAAGTCGGGAGTCCGCGGTTAGAGACCAACCGCCTCTAAACCCCGGTACAGTCGCCAGCGGTGAGCATAGCGACTGTGGACCTGGGGCTGGTGAAAACACAGTCAGCGCCTGTCGGGCAAAAGACAAAGTTTAAATCCCAACGGAGGGAGTCCCAGGCAATGAAGAAGCTCCAGGGCTAGATACTGCTTTAGAGCGTATTGCCCAAATAGAAAGCCTTTTACACAGGCTGTTGGAGCAAAGTTCACTCAGGAAGGAGTGTTCTGAAAGCCAAGCTGCTGGAAACAGCTCAAACAGCTCCTGGTACAGGGCTAGATACTGCTTTCGAGCGTATTGCCCAAATAGAAGCCTTTTTCATAGGTTGTTGGAGCAAAAGTTCACTCAGAAAGGAGTGTACTGTAATCCAAGCTGCAGGAGCAGCTTAACAGCACCTGGCTCAGGGCTGATGGAATGCACCCTCAGGAATGAGGAGCGTGCTACGGGTCATGAGATTTCAGACCCCGACTCTGACGGTGAGGCTGTACAAGGCGATGAAAGGCAGCTGCCAGATGTTCCACCCCTGGTAGTAGGATTCGCTGCCCCGTCAGGGTCAGGAGAGCCATTAGGAAGAACTGGCCTCCTTAATAAATTACTTGGTTTACCATTAGCTGGAACAGCATGAAATGAATGAGACTGCAAGGGTATCTGGAGTCAGTTGCAGAGAATATTAAAGCTGCTGGGTTCTGGAATAACTGCTTTTACCAGAATAGCAGGTAACAACCAAAAGATGACAAAGTTGCATCAGCAAGCACTGGGGTTGCTATGCAGCACCCACTTCGAGAAGTGCTATACGGTCTACTATGAATCCGAAATTCGCAGCACTCTGCAAACCAAGTAATATACAAATTACCCAACTTACTCTTTGGAGAGATCTCGGGAGACGTATTAAAGAGTTGGAAGATGAAGCGAAAACAGGATTGATGAAGACATCAATGGTTGTGAAGTCTGTAAAGAGGAAGTATCCTTTCAGACGTCATACGGATCCTGGACCAAGTCGCTCATCAACGCAGGGACGTAGTTGGCGGCCTGCAGCGGGAGCAAGAACGAGTGGTCGTGCTTCCGGGAGAATCCAGGAATCTCAAGTTACTCAAATGAGTCAAGAGGTAGGTTGACCTGGTTCTCATGGGAACATAATAACTGGATTCAGTCCAAAAGTTGGAGGCAGGTTACATTTCTTCTATAATAACTGGAAGAAAATTACTTCAGATGTGGTAATCCTAAATAATATACAAGGATTTCGAATTGAATTCAATCCAAATTATGATTTGCCTGTTCAGCATGTTCCTAGCCGAACTCTCCACTTTGTACAAAAGGAGGTTCAGGTTGCAATTGAAACCCTATATAAAAAAGGGGTTATTGAAAAATCAGTCTACCAAAGTCACCAATTTGTGTCAAATATATTTCCTCGTTCAAAAAAAGATGGAGGATGTAGGATTATTCTAGATTTGACAAATCTGAATCCTTTTGTGCAATTTAGACATTTTAAAATGGAGACATTTGTGACTGCCAAACAGCTTATTTCAGAAGCATGTTATATGGCAACAATAGATTTGAGAGATGCATATTATTCAGTGTCTGTTCATTCAGAAGATAGGAAGTATCTTAAATTTAAATGGATGAACCAGTTGTGGCAGTTCAAAGCTCTGCCTAATGGGTTAACGTCTGCACCCAGAATATTCACAAAATTGTTAAAACCAATTCTGGGCTTGCTGAGAAGCCAAGGTCATGTACTGATGGCATACTTGGATGATGTTTTGATTATAGGAAAGACAAAACAGTCAACAGAAGCATCTGTTGCAGTTGTGAAATCAACTTTTGAAAGTTTGGGGTTTCTAATTCATCCAAAGAAATCAAGGTTAATACCCAGCACCTCTATTAATTATTTGGGGTTCACAATTGATTCAGTCCACATGCATATTACTTTGCCCAGGGAAAAAATGGGGGATTTGATTAAAGATTGCAGTAATCTCCTAAACGAGCAAAAACCTTCAATTAGGCAGGTGGCTCGTGTACTGGGAAAGTTAGTAGCAGCATTCCCAGCAGTCCAATTTGGACCATTACATTATCAACAGCTGCAGAGACTTAAAGAACAGGCACTGAGAATGCATGTTGGTCACTTTGATAGAACCATGCAACTAACAACAAATGCTGTTTCTGATCTGCAGTGGTGGATTCTACATGTCTCAAGCAGTTCAGGCAAAGTGCTGATTGAACAACCTTCCATGATATTACAAACTGATGCCAGTGCACTAGGATGGGGTGCAACTGACTTAACATCTAGCTGCGGTGGCAGATGGAATCAGGAAGAGTCATTGTTACTGCAGACATGGGGAATTAACTATTTGGAGCTTCTAGCATGTTTCTATGGGCTCCAAGCTTACTGTTCTAATACAACTAATAAGCATGTTCAAGTTCAAATTGATAACACAACAGCAGTTGCCTATATTAATCATATGGGTGGAATCAAGTCGGTGTCATGTGACAAAATGGCAAATTTGGTCTTGGTGTATTGAAAAGAATATTTGGATTTCAGCTATCCATCTACCAGGTAGAATGAATACGATAGCAGACACCAGGTCACGAAACTTCCATGATAATAAAGAATGGATGTTGAATAAAGAGGTATTCAATGATATAGTAATCAGATTTGGAATGCCAGACATCGACTTGTTCGCATCTAGGCTGAATCATCAGCTAGAGAGATATGTGTCATGGGAACCAGATCCAGGAGCAGTGGCGATTGATGCTTTCTCGCTACATTGGGGTGGCATGTTTTCATATATGTTTCCACCTTTCTGCCTCATAAACCGATGTTTGCTTAACATCAGGCAAGATGCTGCTTCAGGGGTATTAGTAGTGCCAGATTGGCCTACACAACCATGGTATCCATTGATATTAGAATTGACATCACAAAAATTGATGAAAGTCCCAAAAAGAAAGAATCTTTTGCTGCACCCTGTAACAGGGGAACAACATCCATTATATGATCGTTTGGGTTTGTTGATTTGCAGATTTTAAGAAGGCCTTTTTTGGGGCGAGGACTGTCTGAGCGTACTGTCAACATGCTTACGGCAGCCTGGAGGAAGAGCACTCAAAAACAGTACCTTTCTTATATTAAGAAATGGGAAGAATTTTGTGTACAGGAAAATGTGCAATATAGTACTGTAAATATTTCAGAGGTTGTAGAATTTCTGTCAAAACTTTATTATGATAAAGGTCTGAGTTATAGTGCAATTAATTCAGTCAGAAGTGCATTATCCTCATATTTGGTTCGGGATTCAGAAAGAAACCCAATTGGGTCACACCCACTTGTTTCCAGACTAATGAAAGGAATTTTTAATTCCAGACCACCAAAACCTAGATACATGACAATCTGGGATGTAAGTGTGGTACTGAAACTACTTCGTGAATGGTCATCAAGTGTGTCTTTACCTTTGGTCAAGCTCAGTATGAAAGTATTCATGCTTATGGCATGAGTGACAGCACAACGAGTGCAAACACTTGGAAAATTACAAATAGACAGTATGGAAGTAACTGAAGACAAAGTTACATTCTATATCTATGACCTACTAAAGTAAATTAGGCCAGGTGTGACAGGATTTAAAATTATGCTAGCAGCATATCCAAATGATCCATGTCTCTGTATTAAGACATATTTATTACAATACATTGAGGTCACAAAGAATTTGAGAATACGGAAACTGGGTTGTTGATCACACACAAGAAACCACACAAGAGAGTTTCAATACAGACTATTTCCAGATGGATAAAAGAAGTCTTAACAGCTGCTGGTATTAACACTTATGTTTTTACGTCTCACTCGATTAGGGCAGCAGAAACGTCGGCGGCCAGGGCAAAAGACGTCCCCGTCGACCATATCCTCGCAGCCGCCGGGTGGTCCAATGAGTTGATGTTTCAACATTTTTACCATCGGCCTATTGTTAATGCGGGGTTGTTTGCAGAAACTATTTTAAGTTCTGTGTAAATTCCTCTGGTTTAAAGGGGATCTGATTAATTTCATTATTGAAATGAATTACTGCATTTGTGGTACAAATGTTATTATGAATGCATGATTGATTTTTCTCGTTTCGAGTCAATCTATGCAGTGAGAAGCCGGGATTGATCCACGGCATGAAATCACAAAGCTTTAAAATCTTCACGTAGTCACTCACGTAACTCCGAAGTAAAATAGTAAGATTAAACGAGAACTTACCTAAGTTTGAAGTTTGATCTTTATTTTATGAGGAGTTACGTAGGTGATTACGTGCCCGCCACGACCCTACCCTCTATCATAAAGGTCAGATGGAAGTTCTTGTATTACTCGTTTTAGTATGAGACTATATTACTTCGGTTCTTGTTTTTTGTGATTTCACATCGCTGCTTTGAAGATTGACGCGCAGGCGCACTGACGGGCTTCTTCACGTAATCACCTACGTAACTCATAAAATAAAGATCAAACTTCAAACTTAGGTAAGTTCTCGTTTAATCTTACTAATCTCCTCTCTAAGTGAAGGAGACAAGTTAGGAAGACCCTGCCCATTATGACCCTGCAAAGATTATAGCCCTTAGAACAAATCTAATGATCTTCTACCAACATTACAATGCACCTATAATAATGCATGGACCCCAGATGATTGTCAATAATCCCGCAACTGGTGTTTTGAAAGTCCACCTATACTGAGAATACTATACGTCAATCCTTGCTCCAATTACTAATACTTTGCTGTGATAATTTTCAAGTGCAAGTAATCCTGACATTTTTTGTGAGGCTACGATAACTGTAGTTGGTTCCTGCCAGGTTCTTCTTATGTATGTCCCCCATTTCCCAACTTTGGTGGTACATAAAACAACATTTCTGGCAGTTGTCTAACTAATGGGAATGTCTAGATTACATTCACAAAATCCAGCAGCAATCTCCCTCTCTCCCGCAACTCCCTATCGTCTCATGACAGACATATTGTGTACTTTTAGAAAATCATACAGTCATACAGTGTGGAAACAGTCACTTCGGTACACCTTGCCCACACCGACCAACATGTCCCATCTACACGAGTCCCACCTGCCTGCATTTGGCCCATTCTAAACCCGTCCTATCCATGTACCTGTCTAATTGTTTCTTTAACGTTGTAATAGTCCCTGCCTCAACTACCTCCTCTGGCAGCTGATTCCATATACCCACCACTCTTTGTGTGAAAAAGTTACCCTTCAGATTCCTATTAAATCTTTCCCCCTTCACCTTAAGCCTATGTCCTCTGGTTCTTGATTCCCCTACTCTGGGCAAGAGACTCTGTATGTCTACCCAATCTATTCCTCTCATGATTTTATACGCCTCTAGAAAATCACCCCTCATCCTCCTGCGCTCTAAAATACAGAATCCAGCCTGCTCAACCTCTCCCTATAGTTCACACCCTCGTAACATACTCATAAATCTGGCAACAACATTGTAAACTTTTTCTGTTGAGTTATCATTGGAATGTACCTTTAAGTGTTGATTTTCTGCTAAAAACATACTTTATTCATAATTGATGCAGTTAGGACATGAATAGGAAAGGTTTAGAGGGATATGGGCTAAACACGAGCAGGTGGGACTAGTGTGGATCTTGGTCGGCATGGACAAGTTGGGCCGAAGGGCCTGTTTCTATGCTGTATGACTTTAAGAGTCTATGTTATTTTATGCATTCACTGTACAAAGAAATCAATTACATTGTCTTATAATATGTTTTGCTCCTGATGTTTCATTCTTAAACTCTTGGGTGGCTCAGTGGCACATTGGCAGAGCTGCTGCATTACCCGTGATCCATCCTGACCATGGGTGCTGCCTGTGCAGAGTTTCTTTGTTTACCCTGTGGCTGTGTGGGTTTTCACCGGGTGCATTTGAAAGTCATGCAGGTTTGTAGGTTAATTGCCCTAGTGTGAAGAAGGCAAAAGTGGGAAAACATAGAACTAGGGTACAGGTCATCAATGGTCAGCTTGGACGGTGGGCCGAAGGGCCTGGTCGGCTCGGCCCGATCAGGCCGAAGAGCTTCATGCGGCATTCTCCCAAAGAGCCTATAACTAAACTAAACTACACTACATCAGAGAAACGCTTGAGGGGCTACTACACATGTTCAGCCGCGTGGTGTTGAGTGGTTCCAGCTCCAAGACTGCGGCTGTTGTTTATCGAGGCCTCTCAAAGATTAATGAGCAGCAGATTGTCAAACGCAGTGTTCAGATGAGTGTGGGCTGGTCAGATACTCTGTAACTCTCTTTCTGGCAAACGTTCCTGGGAGTAATCCAGTCAAACATTTTTTTGGCCAATATTGAGATTTTGTTTTGTAAAATTGAGAGCAGGTGTTGCACTTTACCAATGGGTTGGTAACAGCAAGCAAAGAATGAAATCCAATTTCCTGGGCCATACTTTACAGGAACATAGGACCCATGTGCAGATCGTTTACTGAAAAATACATGAAAATACCAGCTCAGGAATTAGATTAGCAAAACCCCGTTCCCTTCTTATGATAATCCCATATCCCCCTCCCCTTCCACCTGTCAATTGCGATCACCCCAAAATTCTCTGCCTCGCAAGGTCCCAATTTCATCCCTGTTAAAGTGGCAACACAAGTAGATAGAGTTGTAGAGAAGACATATGATGGTATGCTTGCCTTCAAGGGTTAGGGCATTGAGCATAGGAGTCAGGATGTCATGATTCCACTTTATAGGACATTGGTTTGGCCACATTTGGAATATTGTGGGCCGTTCTGATTGCTCCATTACAGGAAGGATGTGGAGGTTTTTTAAAGGGTGCAGTGGAGGTTTTTTAAAGGGTGCAGTGGAGGTTTACCAGAATGTTGCCTGGATTAGGGGGTATTAACTACAGGGAGAGGTTCGACAGACTTTGAATGTTTTCTCTGGAATGCCAGAGGTTGCATGGAGACCTGATAGAAGTATATAAAATTATGAGTGGCATTGATGGGGTAGACAGTCAGAACCCAGGATGGAAAAATTAAATATTAGAGGCCCTAGCTTTCAGGTGAAAGGGGCAAAGTGTAAAGGAGATGTGCTGGGTAACTTTTTTACACAGAAGGGTGGTGAGTGCCTGGAACGTGCTGCCAGGATTGGTGGTTGAGGGAAGATATAATATTGGCATTCATTAGTCTTTTGGATTGGCATATGAATATGCAGGGAATGGAGGATTATGGTTTATGTGCAGGTAGATGAGAGATATCGCATCGTGTTCGGCATAGACCGAAGTGCCTGTCATTGTGCTGAACTGTTCTATGTTCTATGTTCCCCTACGACCCAACGTAAGCTCCAATCCTTCTTCCTGCCACCACCCAGGCTTCTCGCAACCATCCGACACCTACCTGTTTTCCTACATTCACTCTGCGATGATGGAGTGAGCCTCATGTGCAGTGGAACTTTGCAGCAGTGATCCATCACACAAAAACATATGATGGCTGACATTCTTTGTTCGTTTTACAGTTACAAACAACAAAGGATGTCAGAGAGTCATAGAGTCAAAGAGTCATATGGTGTGGTAATAAGCCATTTGTCCCAGCTTGACCACACTGACCAACATGTGCCATCAACACTAGTCCCACCTGCCTGCATTTGGTCGATATCCCTCCAAACCTGTCCTATCCATGTACATGTCTAAATGTTTCTTAAATGTACCCTGCCTCAACTGCCTCCTCCGGCAGCTCGTTCCATACACCCACCAAAATGTCTAGGTCATATTCTTTAATAATAGACACAATACCTACATTGGAATGAATTCATTATGCATTCAGGTCAAGAGTCAAGAATGTTTAATTGTCAAGTGCATTGGGACCAGTACTGTGAAATTAAGGTCATAAGGTCATAAGTGATAGGAGCAGAATTAGGCCATTCGGCCAATCAAGTCTACTCTGCCATTCAATCATGGCTGATCTATCTCTCCCACCTAACCCCATTCTCCTGCCTTCTCCCCATAACCCCTGACACCCATACTAAGCAAGAATCTATTTACAGTATCCGTGCCTTAAAAATATTAATTGACTTGACCTCCACAGCCTTTTGTGGCAAAGAATTCTACAGATTCACCACCCTTTGACTAAAGAAATTCCTCCTCATCTCCTTCCCAAAGGAACATCCTTTAATTCTGAGGCTATGACCTCTAGTTTTAGACTCTCCCACTAGGGGCGCTGCATTGAAGGCAGCCTCTGCCTACAGTCTGTTTGTTATTCAATCTTTTTTTTATTTTTAGTTAGTTTTAAAGTTAGTTTTGGGGAATATTTAACTTTTCTATGTGGGGGGTGGGGGTGGGTAGGGTAAGGGGGAAACTGTTTCCCAGTCGCTTCCTGGCGGGGACGCGCCTATTCTCCGAGTCGCGTCCTCGCCCCCCTCCTCGCCACCAACACCTGGATTGGTGCGACCTTTCCTGCCGGGGACCGGACCAGAGCTTCAACAGCGGCGGCGCAGCGCTGGATTCACCGCAGAGCGGGCGATGCCTACCTGGATCGCCGTTTGGAGCTCCGGAGCGTTGGGCCGCTGCTCCAACATCACGGAGCTGTGCTTTGGGAGAGCCTCCAGCGCAGGCGGCGCTGAACAACATCGCGGAGTCCTGGGGCCTTTGCCGAGGGCCGTCAGCGTTGCATCTCCGCCCAGCGCAGCCTGCGGACTTTGGCAGCCGCGGGCTCCAGATGTCCAAGCCGCTGAGGAGGTCCTCCAGTCCCGACGTCGGACTTCCAACACCCCGGTGAGCGCGCCTGAACATCGGGCCGCCTGGAGCGGCGACAGCGGAGGGCTCGGGAGGCCCTGACCACGGGTGAACATCAGTAACATTAGTGGAAGATGACTGACTCTGGTGCCTTCCCTCAGTGGGAAACTTTTGATTCTGCTATGTGGGGATGTTTTATGTCGACAAATAAATGTATCTTGTATCTTGTATCTTGTAGTGGAAACATCCACTCTATCCAAGCCTTTCACTATTCGGTCCCCCCTCATTCTTCTAATCTCCAGCGAGTACAGGCCCAGTGCCGTTAAATGCTCATCATATGTTAACCCACTCATTCCTACGATCATTATTTGAAGCATCCTCTGGATCCTCACCAGGGGCTGCACATCCTTCCTCAGATATGGTGCCTAAAATTGCTCACAATACTGTAAATGTGGCCTGACTAGCATCTTATACTTGCTGCTGCTTTACATGCAGATTAACACAACCTCAGATCAAATAAATATACAATATACAAAAATAAAATAAATTATTAGTTATAGTAGGTAACCAGACCATGTTAGTCGAAGCTAAAGTACACAGTGTCACCTTATACACAATCTGTTGCCATTCGGTGCTGAGTTAGATTGTTATTAGGCTTGACCAGGGTGGTCCAGAGGCTGGTAGTTAATGGGAAGAAGCTGTTTTTGAACCTGGAGGTAACTGTTCTTAGGTTCCTTTACCCACTTCCTGATGGTAGTGGGTTGGGGAAATGGTTGATGATATTAGCTGCAATGCGCTAACATTATAGTGTTGGGCCGAATGGCCTGTTTCCATGCTGTTTCTCTGAACCAAACAAAACCAAACAAAGCATTTTTTCCAACTCTGCTTTGGGCTTACCAACACTAAAGGACAGCAGCAATCCACCAGCACTTCCTCAAGGAAAATTCAGGGTAGGCATTAACTGCTAATCTTCCAAATGATGTGAATATTAAAAGAAGTGCAATAGGCGGTAGATTTTACCTTCTCTAAGCACAGATGCAATTTTTTTTTTTTTAGCAACTATCAATCCATTTGATAAAGTATATGCACAGTGAACCATGAATTGTTTCTAATGTTTGCCAAAGTGACCTTAATGATAGAACCAAACTTTTTGTCAAAATTTGTCACATTTTCCCATATAGCTACTTTAGATTGAATTTCTTGCAACAGAGAGTTACCCATTCATGTCAGTGGCCTTACTGTAAGTTGCCATGCAACCACCACATCAGACAAAATACTTAACATGGTTTACCATGAAGCTACCCATTGATTTCAATAGCTTAAATTCCCCCAAAATAGTGAATTATCCATTGTTTATTGTAAATCCTTCATTCCCCTGCGGTAGCTGCTCCTAATTGTTATATTGGGGTTTAGTTTAATTTAGTTGTTTAGTTTAGTTTAGTTTAGTTTAGTTTAGTTTAGTTTAGTTTAGTTTAGTTTGGTTTAGTTTAGTTTAGTTTAGAGATACAATGTGGAAACAGGTCTTTGGCCCACCGAGTCCAGGCTGAAAAGCAATCCCCGCATGTCAAAACCATCCTACTCACACCAGGGACAATTTACAATTATATCAAGTCAATTAACCTACAAACCTGTACGTGTTCAGAGAGTGGAAGGAAACCGGAGCACCCGGAGTTGACTCACAAAGGTCATGGGGAAAACATGTAAACCCCATACAGATTGCACCCGTAGTCAGGATCGAAGCAGGGTTCTGGCACTGTAAAGCAGCAACACTACCACTGCGCCACCATGCTGCCCATAATCATTTGAAACCATTTTTCACATAAAGTACATCTCTACATCTAACAAAAAACACATTACTCCTGCACTGTGTGTCTTATTTTGTAAACCAGTTTCTGCTTTCACGTTTCAATACATTTCTTCTTTTCAGTTTAGTCTATTATACAGTGTAGCGAGGTACAGTGGAAAGCCTTTGTTGCATGCTATCCAGTCAGCAAAGGACAATACATGATTGCAATTGAGCCATTTACAGTGTGTAGATACATGATAAGGAAATAACGTTCAGTGCAAGGTACAGCCAGCAAAGTTCAACCAAGGATAGTCTGAGGGTCCAAAGATGTAAATAGTAGTTCAGCTCTGCTCTCTGGTTGTGGTAGGATGATTCCGTTCCCTGATAACCGCTGGGAAGAAATGTCCCTGAATCTGGAGGTGTGCATTTTCACACTCCTTTTGCCTGATGTGAGAGGGAAGAAGAAGGGGTGTCCAGGGTGCGACTCTTCCTTGAATATGCTGCTGGCCTTGCCTCTAAATGGAGTCAATAGAAGGGAGGTTGGTCTGTGTGATGGTCTGGACTGCATCCACAATTCATTAAAATTTCTTGATGTATTCTTCTCACATATCCTACGATTTTCATTTATAGAGTGGAACAGCATGGAAACATGACCTTCAGCCTGACTAGGACATGCTGAACTAGTTGCCCCATCTACTAGTCCCGCCTGCCTGCATTTGGCCATTATCCCTCTAAACCAGCACTCCCCTCTGCAACTGGATCCTCGACTTCATGACCAACAGACCATAATCAGTGAGGATAATTGACAAGTCACCCTCCACGATATTCCTCAATACTGTGCCCTGCAAGGATGGATTCTCAACCCCCTACTTTACACCTTATGCACTCATGACTCTAGCCAAATACCAATCCAACTCAATTTACAAATTCACAAACAACACCCTAGTAGTTGCCTGGATATCAAATAATGATGAGGGAGTACAGGAAGGCGATTAAGAGGTGCCAAGGCAACAACCTTTCCCTCAATGTCAGCAAGACAAAAGTGAGTGGGATTGACTTCAGGAAGCGAAGCAGTACACACACCATTGTATATGTTGATGGTACCGAAGTAGAGATGGTTGAAAGCCTCAAGTTCTTAAAAATAATATCACCAGCAATTTGTCCTAGACCACCCACATCGAAGCTATGGTCAATAAAGCACAGAATTGCTTCTACTTCCTTAGAAGGCTCAGAAAATTTGGCATGTCCCCAACAACCTCACAAACTTATATAGATGTGCCCTAGAAAGCATTTTATTGGGATTCATCACAGCATGGTCTGGTAACAGCTCCATTAAAGACCACTAGAAATAGCAGAGTTGAGGACATAGCCCAGACCCTCACGCAAACCAACCTCCCTTCCAGTGTTTCCATCTACATTTCATGCTGCCTCAGCAAGGCCACCAGCATAATCAAGGACCTGTCTCACCCTGGTCACTCCCTCTTCTCCCCTCTCCCATCAGGCATGAGATATAGGTTGGAAATTGCACACCTTCAGATTCAGGGACAATTTCTTCCCAGTTGTTATCAGGCAACTGAACCATCCTCTCACCAGCTAGAGACTGTTGAGTCTTTATCAGACTTTTTCTTGCACTAAGTGTTGTACCCTTAATCATTTATTTGTACACTGTGGACGGCTTGATTGTAATCATGTTTAGTCTTTTTTTATTGGATAGCAGCAAACAATATATATATATATATATATATATATAAATTTCTTAATATTGTTAATTGTGTCAAGGTTGTTCTTCTACTTACATCAGTCCCACACACTCAACAGTATCTGCCATGAAAACTTCTCACACATTGCCTTAAGCACATTCCTTACCTTCACTTATATACTTTTCTGACCACCCCTCTCCTCGCAAAGCAACCTAATTTATTCCAAACCAAATCATTCAGATATTTAATTATTTTGTTTCTTAATAAAAAATTTCAGTTATCTGAACATTCAATTATGCACATGTTAATAGGTTAAATATACACTTGTTTTAGTTTAACAATCAACGCCACATGACTTCTCCAGCTGAATTTGCTCATCGTTGAAATTGAATTTGTATGTGTTGTACAAGAATCTAGAAATACCAATTTCTTCACCAAAGGTAACAAAAAAAATCACCAAATTACTCAAGAATCCAATCCTTCATGCTTCTCGTTACTTTAGACTTTATATTACTTTAGACTTTAGAGATACAGCGTGGAAACAAGCCCTTTGCCCCACCAAGTCCAAGCCAACCAGCAACCACCCCGTACACTAACCTACACACTAGGGACATTTTGTTTTACAACTTACCAAAGCCAATTATGAAGAAGGGTCTCAACCCAAAATGTCGCCCATTCCTCTATCCAGAGATGCTGCCTATCCCGCTCAGTTACTCCAACATTTTGTGTCTATCTTCAATGTAAACCAGCATCTGCAGATCTTTCCTCCACAACCTACAAACTTGTATGTCTTTGGAGTGTTGGAGAAAACCGGAGCACCTGGAGAAAACCCACGCAGTGACAGGGAGAAAGCGCAAATTCCGTAATGACAGCACCCGCAGTCAGGATCGAACCCAGGTCTCTAGCAGCAACTCTACCGCTGCGCCACTGTGCAGCCCCATGGAATTTTAGCTTTTCTATTGCTTGTGTAAGTGCTTCTTGAGATTCCTTCTGATATCTGACCACTAGCCTACATTTCTTTAGTACATTCGACTCATATAAAGTGGTAAGCTGCCTGACTGCTACCATCATTTGGTTCTTTCATTTGAAGCAAATAAAAGTGATTACTTTCTTTGATCCCAGAGAGTGCAAGTTTCTGGTTATCTCTCCATTATCTGTCATCGGCTCCATTCTATCAGCATAGCTGAGATTTTATTTTTCTCACCTTGGTCTCTGTCTTCATTTGCCCTTTGTATCAAAGGTTACCAGGCAACCAGAAGAAAATACAACATTCTCTTTTCTTTCTATATCCATATAGTGTAACATAGAAACATAGAAAAGGACAGCATTGGAACAGGCCCTTCAGCCCATAATATCCATGTCAAAATAAACTAATCTCATCTGCTTACACCTGCACAGTGCATTGAGTTCCTCCAGCGGTTTGTTTTTTATTCAGTAATGTGGTTCACTGAATGCTCACATTCATCTAAAACCGTTCCACCTTTTATATCTGAGGTAGATCTGTGTGTGTGTGTATATAGGTGTACGTGTGTGTGTGTGTGTGTGTGTGTGTGTGTGTGTATATAGGTGTACGTGTGTGTGTGGGTGTGTGTGTGTGTATATAGGTGTACGTGTGTGTGTGGGTGTGTATATAGGTGTACGTGTGTGTGTGTGTGTGTATATAGGTGTACGTGTGTGTGTGGGTGTGTATATAGGGGTACGTGTGTGTGTGTGTGTGTATATAGGTGTACGTGTGTGTGTGGGTGTGTATAGGTGTATAGGTGTGTGTGTGTGTGTGGGTGTGTGTCGGTGTGTATAGGTATGTGTGTGTGGGTGGGTGTGAAAAGGTGTGCATGTGCGTGTGTGGGTGTGTGTGTGTAGGTGGGTATGTGTGTGTGTGGGTGTGTGTGTATAGGTGTGTGTGTGTGTGGGTGGGTGTGTATAAGTGTGTGTGCGTGTATAGGTGTGCGTGTGTGTGTATAGGTGTGCGTGTGTGTGTGGGTGTGTATACGTGTGTGTGTGTGTGTGTGTCGGTATGTATAAGTGTGTGTGTGTGTGTGTTGGTGTGTATAGGTGTGTGTGTGTGTGTCGGTGTGTATAGGTGTGCGTGTGTGTGTGTGGGTGTGTATAGGTGTGTGTGTGTGGGTGGGTGTGAAAAGGTGTGCATGTGCGTGTGTGTGTGTGTGTGTGCAGGTGGGTATGTGTGTGTGTGGGTGTGTGTGTATAGGTGTGTGTGTGTGTGGGTGGGTGTGTATAAGTGTGTGTGCATGTATAGGTGTGCGTGTGTGTGTGTGGGTGTGTATAGGTGTGCGTGTGTGTGTGTGGGTGTGTATAGGTGTGCGTGTGTGTGTGTGGGTGTGTATACGTGTGTGTGTGTGTGGGTGGGTGTGTATAGGTGTTTGAAGGGGATAGAATCTCGTGGGAAAGGCTAATTCAACGCATGAATGCGTGTTTATACTTGCAGATTATTCTGGGGTTTTGAGGCCACTTGTTGTTAAGTGTAATCCAATCAGTGCAGTAGGTGATCAAACCTTGTAGCTTATATTATAAGTAGCCAAACTCTAGCCAGTATTAACTTTTAAAATCACAAGCTCATAGCTCTAAAATATTTTCCACATGATAAAAACCCAAAATAAATTCTGAATTAAACTTCAAAATGATGTGTGAACTGCAGGGTCCTTTGATGTGCCTGCACTGTAACTGACTACATTCATGCTTTTGAATTAGCTTTTGAAACCTTA
Source organism: Malacoraja senta (assembly GCA_038087875.1). Taxonomy (NCBI): domain Eukaryota; kingdom Metazoa; phylum Chordata; class Chondrichthyes; order Rajiformes; family Rajidae; genus Malacoraja; species Malacoraja senta. The sequence goes on along the minus strand of CM075984.1, from coordinate 18,423,922 downwards.
TTTTAGCTGTTATGATTATTTCATTCTTGAAGTCAACAGCCTGGGTATGTGTTACTAATAATGCCTGGAGTTGCCATCCTGGCCATTTGTGCAATTTGCCTGGCTAGGTTCAGGTGTACCACTGTCATCTTTCAATCAAAATGACAATACCTGCTGCTCCAGTATCAAAACTTTGTTCCTATTATATTTACAGATGGTTTCATTCACTTACTTTGACAGATCCCAGAATGTTGTTGTTACGATAGATTTCCCCTCACAATACAATCACCCATAACAGTAACAGCACCCTCCTCAGGAATGTTGTCTGATGTCTTGCAGATCTTCCTCTGAATAAGTGATTGACACAACACAAAGCAAGGCCTTGGCTATACTGAAAGGATTTGCTCAGAAATGTGCTGTTCATTACTTCATGACCCCGAGTGATATTTTTCCAAGTCTTTATTGCTGCCACATCAATGACTCCAGTTTTGATTTCTTTGCATACGGTGCCAGCTGTCCCCCTTCTATGTTGTCATGGCCATTGTCCATCCATCTGCTATCTTCAAAAGTGGCTATAGGCACCTTGAATGTCTCTGTAATTGCACCATGATGAGAAATTAGTGATATTATGTCAATTGATGAACCAGTGAGACTTCCTCTTGGCTTCATTAGGAATGCACCTTCCCAATACAGACTTTGAACCAGTGCCACCATTTGCTGTGCAATGCAGTTTCCCACTCTTTTCAAGCACTTTGATGACATTGCGCTCACTCTTTTTCTTTTATTCTCAATTGCTCCATGCTGTTTCCTTTGGGCTGAATCAATGCAACGGGGCTCCTCATCTCCTTACTCTTTAAAACTTTAAGACCATTTTGAGAAGTGCCGCCTGCACTTTATAGGGAAAAAAAGTGTCATAAAATGCACTTATTTAAATGTGAAGGCGGGTCAAGTAATTATCTGGCACGTTTTCCAGTGACAGGATATCACCATTCGAAAATGGAAATAAAAAGTTTATATTCATTGTTAATTGGGGCGGGATGGTGGCGCAGCGGTAGAGTTGCTGCTTTACAGTGCCAGAGACCCGGGTTCGATCCTGACTGCGGATGCTGTCTGTACGGAGTATTTAAGTTCTCCCCGTGACCGCTTGGGTTTTCCCCGGGTGTTCTGGTTACCTCCCATACTTCAAAGAATTACAGGTTGATAGGTTAATTGGCTTTGCTAAAGATTGTAAATTGTCCCTAGTGTGTAGCATCATGCTCGTGCATGGTAATGGCTGGTCGGCGAGGACTCGGTGGCTGAAGGACCTGTTTCCGCGCACTATCTCTAAACTAAACTAAACTAAATCTCTGACCAATTTTGTTTGACCCAATAGTCACCAATATCTGTAAACAGAGCTGAAAACTGGGTGTCAGATTCACTGTGAAGAAACTTCCTTAAATATTAGGGGACACATCAGTTTAACTCTCCAATTTCAGAATACTCTTACAAATAAGCTAAAATAAAAGTACGTGAATTAATCGCAAGATAAGGGAGGGAAACGCTGAATTGCTAGGGATTGCTTTATCAGCAGTCATGCCTTGCCATTTTCACACGATTGAATCAGAAATTGATGACGTTTTGCAGGAAGATCAATTTACATAAAAATTACTGCAACCCTTTTTTACGGATCACTGAGTGCTTTGAGAATAGAGTGTGACTGAAAATGTAATCAGTATACTGTACCAGGTGCAATTTTAAACAGCGCCTTTCTTTCTTTCTTTCTCATTTTTCTTTTTTACGTTGTTTAATACAGCAAATGACGACTATTTAATATTCAAATCACACAAGGGTCAACCGCATTTGCCCCATACTTACAGAATATTTATTATGTAAATCTTTGGTTTTGGTTTTAAAATTCAGGATTCACTGTAGACAATCTTATGTTCTTGTAAAACAACTATTTGGCAGAACGTAATGGAAAATTTCCTCCTGTGCTGTATTTCATTGCATTGTTTCACGGTGATATTTCAATGTGAAATAATTTTTTTATATCACGCTGCGATTCTGAGTGGGAAAAAAACGTAATTCTAAATGGTGAAATTTTCTGGCAAAATATGGCAGAATTTGCAATGACAGGGATGCTCATTTTGTGATTTGATCTTTTTGTTAGTTTCATTAGAGGGAAGGAACAATGTTGCTTTAGCAGTTTCCAGCTTTGTGTTGTTGACAGCACAGGACAGTAAAAGGCCCCTGAACCCACAATGTCTGTGCCGAACATGATGCCAAGACCATCACTCTCTACCTGCACATAGCCCATATCACTCCATTCCTGGCATTCCATATGCCTTCCATAAGTCTTTTAAATGCCACTAATGTATCTGCTCCAACCATCACCCCCAGCAGTGTGTTCCAGGCGCTCACCACCCTCTGTTTTAAAAACTTGTCCCATACATATCCTTTCAACCTTGCACCTCCCATCTTAAAGCTATGCCCTCTAGTGTTTTTAATTTTCCATCCTGGGACAAGGTTCTGACTGTCTGCTGTGTTAACAATTCAATTGCATCAGGAACAGAAAGGAATTTTCTTAGTTTTTCACCCAATATTCCTCCCTCAACCAACTCATGTAATTTATCACTGTTGAACAGGTTAAGCGAGTGTGGGCGAGAGTGTGTCAGCAGTGGTTGATTTAACCTCAGAATTCAGAATACTATGGCTACAAATTGGCAGCATAGTGGCACAATCAGTGGAGCTGCGAACTCACAATGCTAGAGACCCGGATTTGATCCTGACCTTAGGTGCTATCTGTGTGGAGTTTGCATGTTTGCCCTGTGGCCATGTGGGTTTCCTCTGGATTCCCCCCACATCCCAAAGACATATAGGTTTGGAGGTTAACTGGCCTCTGTAAAATTGCCCCCAGTGTGTCAGGAGTCAATGAGGAAGTGGCATCATATAGAACTAATGTGAAGGGGCAATCAGTGGTCAGACCGAAGGGCCTGCTTCCACACTGTATCTCTAAACTAAACTAAAACTAGAATTCCAACTTGGAGACTTCAGCATGTAATCCAAGTTGAAATATCAATTCAATCTTGCAGGATAGTTTAGAGTTTAGTTTAGTTTGTCAACCAGCAATCACACGTACACTAGTTCCACCCCACACACTTGGGACAATTTTACAGAAACAAATTAACCTACAAGCCTGCACGTCATTGGAGTGTGGGAGGAAACCGGAGCACGGAGAGAAAACCCATGCGGTCACAGGGAGAACATACAAACTCCTAACAGGCAGCACCCATAGTCAGAATCGAACCCATGTCTCTGGCGCTGTAAAGCAGTAACTCTACCGATGCATCACTGTGCCACCCTTTTTGTGTTGCACTTTTGTAGATGCCAACTTCCAAATGCGATGTACAACTAAGACCCACCTGTCCTCTTAGGAAGAAGCCTACTGCATGGTTATGAAGCAGAGCAGGGAATTGTCACCTCGTGTTGTGGACAATATTTGCCTCAAATGGAAAGAAAACATATGTAACCAGTCAGTTGTTTTTTGTATCTGTAATCTGAAGCCCCTAGTGCCCATATATTTTGCGTGTAAAGCATACATAAATCACCTACATTCACATGTTTGTCTTTGCACCTGTTAAGTACTGAATTCTAATCCATAGGGAAATTGGACCTGGCATTTCAATAGACAATAGACAACAGACAATAGGTGCAGGAGTATGCCATTTGGCCCTTCGAGCCAGCACCGCCAATCAATGTGATCATGGCTGATCATCCCCAATCAGTACCCCGTTCCTGCCTTCTCCCCATATCCCCTGACTCCGCTATTTTTAAGAGCCCTAATTAGCTCTCTCTTGAAAGCATCCAGAGAACCTGCATTCACCGCCCGCTGAGGCAGAGAATTCCACAGACTCACCACTCTCTGTGAGAAAAAGTATTTCCTCGTCTCCGTTCTAAATGGCTTACCCCCTTATTCTTAAACTGTGGCCCCTGGTTCTGGACTCCCCCAACATCGGGAACATGTTTCCTGCCTCTAGTGTGTCCAAGCCCTTAACAATCTTATATGTTTCAATGAGATTCCCTCTCATCCTTCTAAACTCCAGAAATGTACAAGCCCAGCTGCTCCATTCTCTCAGCATATGACAGTCCCGCCATCCCGGGAATTTACCTTGTAAACCTACGCTGCACTCCCTCAATAGCAAGAATGTCCTTCCTCAAATTAGGGGACCAAAACTACACACAATACTCCAGGTGTGGTCTCACTAGGGCTCTGTACAACTGCAGTAGGACTTCTTTGCTCCTATATTCGATTCCTCTTGTTATAAAGGCCAACATGCCATTCGCTTTCTTCACTGCCTGCCGTACCAGCATGCTTACTTTCATAGACTGATGTACAAGGACCCCCAGATCCCGTTCTACTTCCCCTTTTCCCAACGACGCCATTTAGATAGTAATCTGCCTTCCTGTTTTTGCTACCAAAGGGGATAACCTCACATTTATCCTCATTAAACTTCATCTGCCATGCATCTGCCCACTCCCCCAACCTGTCCAAGTCACCCTGCATTCTCATAGCATCCTCCTCACAGTTCACACTGGCACCCAGCTTTGTGTCATCTGCAAATTTGCTAATGTTACTTTGAATCCCTTCATCCAAATCATTGATGTATATTGTAAATAGCTGCGGTCCCAGCACTGAGCCTTGCGGTACCCCACTAGTCACTGCCTGCCATTCTGAAAGGGACCCGTTAATCCCTACACTTTGCTTCCTGTCTGCCAACCACTTTTCTATCCATGTCAGCACTCTACCCCCAATACCATGTGCCCTAATTTTGCCCACTAATCTCCTATGTGGGACCTTATCAAATGCTTTCTGAAAGTCCAGGTACACTACATCCACTGGCTCTCCCTTGTCCATTTTCTTAGTTACATCTTCAAAAAATTCCAGAAGATTAGTCAAGCATGATTTCCCCTTCGCAAATCCATGCTGACTCGGACCGATCCTGTTACTGCTATCCAAATGTGCGGCTATCTCATCTTTTATAATTGACTCCAGCATCTTCCCCACCACCGATGTCAGGCTAACTGGTCTATAGTACCCCGTTTTCTCTCTCCCGCCTATCTTAAAAAGTGGGATAACATTAGCTACCCTCCAATCCACAGGAACTGATCCTGAGTCTATAGAACATTGGAAAATTATCACCAATGCATCCACGATTTCTAGAGCCACTTCCTTAAGTACCCTGGGATGCAGACCATCAGGCCCTGGGGATTTATCAGCCTTCAGCCCCATCAGTCTATCCAACACCATTTCCTGCCTAATGTGGATTTCCTTCAGTTTCTCTGTCACCCCAGATCCTCTGGCCACTACTATATCAGGAAGAATGTTTGTGTCCTCCTTAGTGAAGACAGATCCAAACTACCTGTTCAACTCATTTCCACTCAAAATTCTCACGAGCACGATTGTCATTTTATCGGTCTCATTCACACACAATCGCATCTCTCCCCTAATAGCGCATAACCTTTATTTCTCACCAACAGCCAGTGTAGGGAAAACTCCTGCAGGAAATGATTGAGATGACTTGAAATAAAGTACTCCAACTTGGATATTAGCAAATATGTGACTTCTGTACATTTCACATACCATTGCTGGGTCTCACAATTCTTACTGTAAAAGAACACAGCACATAATAATTGTATAGCCTCCAGGGGCTTATAAGCCCATGTCTCACAGTTGTGGAGGGCCATTCAATTTATGCTGGTCATCATAAGGGTGGTGAAGATGATCACAAACAGGAAATAGACTGGATTACTGCCTACGATTATAGAGTTGGGGTGGAATAGATGGATTCGAACAGGAAAGAGACTGGATTGGTGCTGGTGATCATTGGGTTGGAATGGGCAAGGTGGCCACAGTCAGGGAAGAAACATGTAAATGACGTTTAGACAGTTACGTGCATAGGAAAGTTTTAGAGAGAGATGGGCCAAATGTGGGCAAATGGGACTAGTTTAGAAGGGACATTTTTGGATTTGGCACATAATTGAAGACTTTTCCAATGTCCAAATATACCATGTCAACTTGCTCACTCTTATCTGTTCTATCAATTACAATCTATAAAAATGTGGTCAAATATATTTTCTTTCTCATAATTCATGTTGATTCTGTTCAGTCCTATTGTCATTTTTGAAATGCCCTCTTTCATTTCCTTAATAACATATTCCAGCAATGTCTAAGTTAATGGTTTATTATTCTCTAATTCCTTTCTGCCTGCTGTCTGAAATAGCATTTGGAACCACAGCCCAGACCTATTTGTGCGCCAGAAGTGGGTGAAGTCCATTTCCAGGGCATCAGTGTTTCTGAAACTCTGTTGTGTACTTAACATATTACAACAGTGAAGATGCTTCAAAAGTACTTCGTAAACTAGAACATGCTGAGGCTGGAAAGGTTTTATATGAATGTCATTTCCTTTCCCCATAACAGTATTTAGTTTTATTCTTTATATGTGGAGCAATGTGAGGCATTTCTGAAACACAGAGTCAAAGTGAAGGGAAAATTGATGAGTTCTTCTTTCAAAATTTGGTGTGAATGTGCTCCGTGGAGCTGCTTGGCACAAAATAACCGATCAGTTTCCTTTTATTATCCCATAATTATAATGGATTATTCAATCATTTCTTGCATGCTTGGCAGAAACTAATGAAAGATTAACTTTAAATGATTGGTTTCACTTCTTTAATTGATGTTTAAATGGAGCAATGTCATTAATCGTACACTCTCTGGTATCTAATTATTGCTGTCACTGTTAAAGATGTTGTAGACCTTCATCAACTATTAATGACAAAGTATAACTAGCTTTAGTTGTGTGGCTTGTCTTAGGTTTTCCCGGCTTCATTATCTATTACTTTCATTATTATCTTTCAAAATCCTGATTCAGCAGGCCTTGCTTTAGTTAAGTCTCTAGAGTTACAACCTCCGTCTCTCCCAATTAGTCTTAGCTGGGAAAAGCAGAGCAATATAGAGGAAGAAAATTGACTCTGAATTTGAGTCCTGATTTCCCTAATTTCAATTGCATACCTTCATATATCATTAAATTTTATGTAATGTTTTACTGCAATATTGGAGAATATGTGAATCAAAGGCCATGTGGTTTGTGATATCATATCGGATTAGAAATCAGAAGAGCAATTGACAATAATAATATTGAAGCAAACATGTCTCCTGAATTTGTGTAGTCTTCAGATTCATTTGTGTAGGAAGGAATATAGACACAAAATGCTGGAGTAAGTCAATGGGTCAGGTAGCATCTCTGGTGACGTTTCGGATCAAGACCCTTCTTCAGACTGGATAACCGCCAACAAGGGAGGTGCCGTGGTAATCTAGTAGACTATTTATTCCTTCTCCTTCAAGATTTCAAAGTTGTTGTTTTTTTCAGTTGATTGTGCAACTAATATGCACCAAGCCTAACTATGTTAACAATGGCAGTCCTGAATCATCAAATTTTGACAACGTTAGTTGCACATTGGCAGCTTTAAAAGGGTCACAAATAGAAATAAAAGAATGTACATATTTAATGGAATAAAAGTTTGAGACAATGTATTAATTGAAAGGAATTTTGACTTGACTTACAAAATCTTTGTGTATAGGAAGATGCAAATGAGTAAATTTAATAGGTCAAATGAAAGAAGCAGAGAAAATGCAGGTAGGGAATGTTGCTGGGGTCATCTAGAACACATGTCAGAGCTGAGGAAGGACACGTAAGATTACTTTTTGAAATAGATGCAAAGAGTCTTTTGATGACCTTTACAATCTAGTCTAGATGCACCTGCTCACTAAAATGACCCAGTAAAGGGCCTGTCCCACGGGCATGCGACTCCATGCGGCAAGCGCGACCTAACCGGAAGCGGAGGCCGCGCGGAGGTCGAGTGATTCCCGTACAGGGCTGGTCCCACAAGCATGCGGCTGCATGCGGCAAGCGCTACCAAACCGGAAGCGGGAACCGCGTGGAGGTCGAGTGACATCAAGACGGTGCATACGGCGACGAGGCGGTACGCAAGGCCATTGAGGCGGTGCACACGGCCGCGAGGCGGTTGCGTCCGGCATCGAGGCGGTTAGCACGGCCTCGAGGCGGCTGTGTCCGGCGTCGAGGTGGTGCACACGGCCGTCGATGCGGCGCACACGGCCTCGATGCGGCTGCGGGGCAGCAGGCCGTTGCCGCGCGGAATTTTTGAACAGTCAGTTTTTCGAAGCCCTGATGTCGGGACCAGCTCCGCACAACTCCATACGGCTCCGGCGATCGAAGTGGGACCGGCCCCGCGACCTCCGCGCGGCCCCCGCACGGCCACCGCTTCCGGTTAGGTCGCGCTTGCCGCATGGAGTCGCATGCCCGTGGGACAGGCCCTTTACCTGTTCAGTTTGGAGGCAATTAATGATGGTTAATACACCCTGGCCTTGCCACAACACCCCCATTCCTACGAATGGATCGATTAAATTAAATAACAAGATATTTAGCCTGGAGAAGGAATTAGAGTGTTCTTAAATGCTCTCCATGTAGTTCATGTTGTTTTTCTATTTGTGCTTTTGTGGATAACCCAATTATTTCCCTCATTATATTTTTTCTGCTACCTTCTTATCAATTAATTCACTTTCACTATCTTCTATCAATTGATCAATCTTCTGCTCATTTTACCACGTATAACCCAAAGTGCATGGCCGCCTTTTGCAACAGTTATTTTCATAGGATTTGTTGAATAGCCAAAATATACAGTAACAGCTGGGATCCCCATATCTCCCCTGCAATGCCATATTCAAAAGTTTTGCCAAACACTATTTCCCTATAAAAGCACATGTACTGTGCCGTTATATTATTCTCAGTGCCTGCTCTCGCTTTTTTTATCGTGCAAATTATGTTGGGTAGACTGATGGGACTGAAGGCTGATAAATCCCCAGGGCCTGATGGTCTGCATCCCAGGGTACTTAAGGAAGTGGCTCTAGAAATTATGAACGCATTGGTGATCATTTTCCAATGTTCTATAGATTCAGGATCAGTTCCTGTGAATTGGAGGGTAGCTAATGTTATACCACTTTTAAAGAAAGGAGGGAGAGAGAAAACAAGGAATTATAGACCAGTTAGCCTGACATCGGTGGTGAGGAAGATGCTGGAGTCAATTATAAAAGATGAAATGGCAGCACATTTGGATAGCAGTAACAGGATCGGTAAGAGTCAGCATGGGTTTACGAAGGGGAATCATGCTTGACTGATCTTCTGGAATTTTCTGAGGATGTAACTAGGAAAATGGACATGGGAGAGCCAGTGGATGTAGTGTACCTGGACTTTCAGAAAGCATTTGATAAGGTCCCACATAGGAGATTAGTGGGCAAAATTAGAGGACATGGTATTGGGGGTAGGGTACTGACATGGATAGAAAATTGGTTGGCAGACAGGAAACAAAGAGTAGGGATTAACTGATCCCTTTCAGAATGGCAGGCAGTGATTAGTGGGGTACCGCAAGGCTCGGTGCTGGGACCGCAGCTATTTACAATGTATATTAATGATTTAGATGTAGGGATTAAAAGTAACATTAGCAAATTTGCAGATGACACAAAGCTGGGTGGCGGTGTGAACTGTGAGGAGGATGCTATGAGGATGCAGGGTGAATTGGACAGGTTGGGTGAGTGGGCAGATGCATGGCAGATGCAGTTTAATGTGGATAAATGTGAGGTGATCTACTTTGGTAGCAAAAACAGGAAGGCAGATTATTATCTGAATGGTGTAAAGTTGGGAAAAGGGGAAGTACAACGAGACCTGGGGGTCCTTGTTCATCAGTCATTGAAAGTAAAAATGCAGGTACAGCAGGCAGTGAAGAAAGCGAATGGCATGTTGGCCTTCATAACAAGAGCAGTTGAGTATAGGAGCAAAGAGGTCCTTCTGCAGTTTTACAGGGCCCAAGTTAGACCACACCTGGAGTATTGTGTGCAGTTCTGGTCTCCAAATTTGACAAAGAACATTCTTGCTATTGAGGGATTGCAGAGTAGGTTCACGAGGATAATTCTCGGGATGGCGGGACTGTCATATGTTGATAGAATGGAGCGGCTGGGCTTGTATACACTGGAATTTAGAAGGATGAGAGGTGATCTTATTGAAAGATTATTAAGGGTTTGGACACACTAGTGGCAGGAAACATGTTCCCGATGTTGGGAGAGTCCAGAACCAGGGGCCATAGTTTATAAATAAGGGGTAGGTAGGCCATTTAGAATGGAGATGAGGAAAAACTTTTTCACAGAGGGTTGTGAATCTGTGGAATTCTCAGCCTGAGAAGGCAGTGGAGGCCAATTCTCCGGATGCTTTCAAGAGAGAGTTAGCTTGAGCTCTTAAAGATAGCCGAGTCAAGGGATATGGGGAGAAGGCAGGAACGGGGTACTGATTGTGGATGATCAGCCATGATCACTGTGAATGGCGGTGCTGGCTCGAAAGGCCAAATTGGCCTACTGCACATCTTGTCTATTGTCTATTGTCTATTGTAATCTAGCATTTTCATGTAAAGGTCACAAGTTCCCTGCTTTGAAAAGTGAACTGAAATGTTGCATTTGTATCCCCTCCACAGGTGCTGCTTGTCCACCTGATTATTTACGGCTTTTTTTTTAATTTATCCCACCAATTCCTTCTTTCTCTCTCTCTCTCTCTCTCTCTCTCTCTGCTTTCATGAATAACATAATTTTTGTTGCTATTTTCTTATCTGCTGCAACTTTCCAGAGACTCAAGGATTTTGGTCATTCACAAACAAAGCATTAGCTATCTCATCAGCCACAAGAAATTAACACTCTCAGGTCCAAGGGACTTGCTGGCATTTAACTCTATTATTTTGCCTGGTATTTGTTTTTTTCTTTGTTTATATTAGTCACTTTAAATTCCTCATTTATAATAGTCACTTAATTTACTGCTAAATCCAGAAACATTTTATGTTTTCTATGGGAAGATCGATATAAAATACTTATCCACTTCATCACCATTTTGTTATTCCCCATTACAATTAGGCAACTTTAGGGTGGCACAGCAGTAGTTGCTGCCCAGGTTCGATCCTGACTGTGGGCGCTGTCTGTTTGGAGTTTGTACTTTCTCCCTGTGACAGCATGGGGTTTCTCTGGGTGTTACGGTTTCCTCACGCATTCCAAAGATATACAGGTTAATTAGGTTTCGGTAAAATTGTAAATAGTCCTTAGTGCGTAGAATAGTGCTAGTGTACAGGGTGATCGCTGGTTGGCGTGGACTCAGTGGGCCAAAGGGCCTGTTTCCATGCTCTATCTCTAAAGGATAAAGTCTAAAGTCGAAGTAAGCTCCACAAGCAGCAATGAAGACTGACCTGTGTGTTGTTTAATGATGGTGGTCCCTTAATTTTCTGTTAAATCCAGAAGCATTTTATGTTTTCTATAGGAAGGTCTATATAAAATATTTCTCCACTTTCCCATTATTTCTTTATTTCCCACGACAATTTCTTCCTGATAATTGTCAATGCTATAAGCTGAGATTTCATCTGAGTTTTTTTATTTAGTTAACTGTGTTTTGTTTGGTTTAGTTTAGTTTAGTTTTGATTAGAGATACAACGCAGAACCAGGAACTTCGGCTCACCGAGTCTGTACCGACCAGCAATCCCACACCCTAACACTATCCTACACACACTCGGGGCAGTTTTACATTAATACCAAGCCAATTAAGCTACAAATCTGTACATCTTTGGAGTGTGGGAGGAATCCGAAGGTCTCGGAGAAAACACATGAAGAGCAGTGGGGAGAACGTACGAACTCTGTACAGACAGCACCTGTAGTCAGGATCGAACCTGGGTCTCTGGCACTGTAAGGCAGTAGCTCTAGTGCTGCGATACTGTGCCGCCCTTGTTTTCTGGAAAAACTGCATTCCATAACTGCAAATTATATTACATCTTGCATCATGTCAACAGGAATATTAAACAACAACTTTACAATCACTGCTCATATGTATATATTTTCATAAGACGCAATATTATTGTGAACACAAGTTTCTTTACTTTGAGTTTATTTTATTTCTGTTTCATACATTTGTTCTTCTATCAAAACCCCACATAAGGAAAATTACAAAGATTTTGTATTATATACTGTTCCAAAACATTTAATGCTATAGGAATCATGTATTAATAGATTTTGGAAATAAAAGTTAGAATTGAGCAGTAATGTAATCTTGAAAGGGAAGCTTACTAAAAATAAGCTGACTAAAAAATACCAAATCCACCATTATGTATCCTGCAAATAGTTTATTTTGCTATTTTGATCTATGAATTCGTTTTTACTATTTTACATGCTAACATTCCTCTAACTCTCAACAGCTCTCTACTTTCATCCAATGAAACTTTTCTTCACTTGCCAAAACTGGTGCTGTCCTGTTGTATCTTAGGAGATCAAACATACGGTTTTTGTCACTTTCCTTTGAAGCGAATAAAAAAATATGAGCTAAATTAACTGTAATTCGATAAGCCATGTTTGAACTGCTGATCGTTATATTTGGGGAATCATTCCATGTTCTCTGGAGTCATGAAAATGGAAGTTCAACACTTCTGGAACTCAGAAACATGGTTTGCACTTCAAGAGGCGAGATGAAAGCCTGGAACTGCAAGTTTGTTTCTGGTTTGATTTAAGGTAATTGTGATTTAATATTTCAAATGGCTGGTTGCTTAGATTTTATCATAGTTTTGTGGCAGTGGAAGTGGTTATGGTAGATTAACACAGAAATATTTATTTTTATCCAATTCAAGACCAGAAATGAAAGCACATGCTCTGTGGCATCCTTCATATTGTCATCCTTAGGATTGTTCAAGCCTTGGTCCAAGTACCTACTCTGTTAAAGGAGCTGGCTTTTAGCTGCCGTTAACAAAATAATTCAACAAGAGGTATTACTATTTCTGTAATAATTAATTAAGACAAAGGCAGAACATTAAAGCAGCAATTTGCGCTTCTGCCTCGCAGCTCCAGGGACCCAAGTTCGATCCCGACTTTGGATACTGCCGATGTTGGGTTTACAAGTTCTCCCTGCAATTTGTTGCTTCCTACCTAGTGTTCATTTTTCACCCTATGTCAAAGATGTGCTGGTTCATAGATTAATTGGCCGCTGTCAATTGCCTCAAAGTAGGTAGGTTATCAGGAGGTAGACAAAAGTGCTGGAGGAACTCAGCGGGTGAGGCAGCATCTATGGAGTGAAGGAATAGGCGACGTTTCTGGTTGAGACCCTTCTTCTGACTGATGTTGGGGGGGGGCGGGAAAAAGAAAGGAAGAGACGGAGACAGTAGACTTGTGGGAGAGCTGCGAAGGAGGAGGGGAAGGAGGGAGAAAGCAAGGACTACCTGAAATTAGAGGTCAATGTTCATACCGCTGGGGTGTAAACTACCCAAGCTAAGTTATCAGGAGAATTGGTGAAGGAGATGAGTTAATGATGAAGATGAAAGAAGGAAAAATGAAATTACTACAGGTTGATCCTTGATGGTCCGCATGCATACAATGGGCTGAAGGGCCTCTTTCCATGTTATATGTCAACAGATCCTGGTTACTGGATTTCTCTGTCCTATGTGCACTGGAATATGAAATATAAAACATAAAACATAGTACAGCACAAGAACAGGGTTTTCGACCCATATTGTCTGTGCCAAACATAATGCCAAGCCTACCTCTTAATTGCCTGCATATAATCCATATCCCTCCATTCCCTGCATATTCACGTGCTTATACAAAAGTCGCTTAAATACCACTATTGTATTTGCCTCCACCACTAACCTGGCAGTGCATTCCAGGCACTCACCACCCTTGGGTAAAAAAACTTGTCTTGCACATCTCCTTTAAACTTTTCCACTCTCACCTTGAAGCTCTGCCCTCTAGTATTTGATATTTCTATCCTGGAAAATAGGTTCTGACAGTTACCATAGCAATGCCTCTCCAAAGTTTACATACCTCCATCAGGTCTCTTCAGCATTTAAAAAAAAAACAATCCAGTCTGTCCAACCTATCCCTGTAGATAATATCCTCAAGTCCAGGAATAATTCTAGTAAGAATATTGATGTGCTTAGTGTTGTTTCAAATTTTGAGTCTTCTCAAAATATGTCAACAAGGTGCTTTATTGTTTTCTATTTCAGCATCAAGGTGGTTTATCCCCAGAAATGGGCATGAACGTACAATCTTTGTATTTCCTATTGGGACCACATACAATTCAACCCAGTTTACCCAAGGGTGGCCACACTGCTGTGCAACAGTGGTGTGGCTTAACACTTAAAGACCCTTAGAGGTACATTCCATGGCAGCACATGAGCATCAACTCTCATTTTAGTTGCATTGGAAGAAACTGACGTTGGTGGAGAGAGGCTGGGAATTCCACAATTTTCAGAAGAGGGTCACAGTCAGAAGCCGTGGTCAATGAAATGAATGCCAGGAAGGAGGTCTTGTCTACTGAGAAGATGTCAGTAGTCACAATAGAGCCTCGGTTAGCAAAGAGTGGCAGGAGTGAGAATCACTTCCATGTGAAACGACTTTAGCAGGAATCTCATAATTTCACAAGGTATATGAAGATGACTGTACCCCAGTGGAAAAGTTGGTTTCTTCACCCCTCTGTTGCAAATGTATCTACACACACAATGGTCCAATGGTGATTTTGCAGAGATAAGTCGCACTGGTGAGATAGTTGTTGATATTGTAGCACACCTTGCAATACCTCACTCAGAGAGATTGTCAATGTGATGCATGTTGTGCAAAACCTTGATGCCTTTAGACCCTGAGTGATGTCTTTATAATACATATCATTGCTTCACCTCAGCAGCACATGTGATTGTGAAATGACTGATGGTATAGTTGCCATCCTATTCTGGAAATGATTGTGTATGACCTCCAATGTGGTTGATTATGAGCTTTTTCCTTGCTTGGTTTACTCTTGCAACATAAATCATGGCAACATCTGTGGGAGGAAATCCAGGAAGAATTTAAAGGGGATGTGTGGAGCAATTTTCTACACAGAGAATGGTGGGTACTTGGAAAGCACTACCAGGGATGATGGTGGGTCAGATATGACAGTAGTATATATGAGGCTTTTAGAAATGCAGATGGATAGGCAGGGAAAGGAGGGATATGGATCACATGCAGGCAGCGGAGATTAGTTTAACCTGGCATCATGTTCGGCTCAGACATTGTTCCTGCGCTGTCATGTTCTATGTGCTACGTATGTTTTAAGGGGTGGAGAATATGAGGAAGATCACATGATGGGACGAAACGATGTTCCCACATTCTTGGAGTCCTCCCATATGTGGGGGTGTTGGAAGTGACAAGAATAGGGAGAGTCATTGCTGTATATGAAAACATTACACTGTATTTATCAGTCGCGATTGCTGCAGGCTATTGTAATTGTAATTAATTTATTAGCCAAGTATGTAAAAACATACAAGGAATTTGATTTGCCATACAGTCATACCAAAAAAGCAACAACACACACAACTACATAAAAGGTAACAAAACCATCCACCACAGCACACTGGGATGGAAGGCAATAATGTATTATCTTCTTCCCTCCTTTTCTCCCGCAGTCAGGTCAGTCGAATCATCCGTAGTTGGGGCGATCGAAGCTCCGCGATTGGGGCTGTCGAAGCTCCCGCCGTTGGAGCTCCCAAAGTCGATCCTTAACCAAGGGACTGCGAGCTCCACGATGTTAAGTCCACAGGCTCCCGCGGTTGGAGCTCCCAAAGTCAATCCCCAGCAAAGGGACCGGCAGCTCCTGAATGTTAGGCCGCAGTATGAACGGAGATACGATATGGAAAAAGTCGCATCTCCGTTGAGGAAGAGATTTTAAAACGTTTCCGCCACCCCCCACATAATACAAAACTAAAGATACACTAAAACATACATTTAACAACAGACTAAAAACAACAGGATGAGACAGACTGTTGGCGAGGCTGCCATCATACGGAGCCCACCCGGTGATTTGGTATATGAAACACAATGGATTTTATTCTTGATACTTCACTAGATCTGCCCCATTGTGCATTTGACATGGTCAGTTTGTATAATGGCTCAAAAACCTCACTTAGAGTCTTTGAGTCATACAGCTCGGAAACATACCATTCACTCCGACACATCCATGCTGATCAATATGCCCCATCTAAGCCCCTTACCATTTACTATTTGGCCCATATCCCTCTAAGTGTTTCCTGTCCATGTACCTGTCCAAATGTCTTTTAAATGGTGTTATTGTACCAACCTCAACAACTTCCTCTGGTAGCTTTAGATTTTAAAGTTTAGAGGTGCAGCATGGAAAGAGGCACATCACCCCACCGAGTCTGCACTGACCACCGATCACACCATATACCAGCACTATCCTACACATGAGGGACAATTTACAGAAGCCAATTAATCTACAAATTCTTTGGAATGTGGTAGGAGACGGGAGCACCCAGAGAAACCCACACGGTCACAGGGAGAACCTACAAACTCCACACAGACAGCATCAAACCCAAGTCTATGGCAATGTAAGGCAGCACTCTCTGCAGGGGTTAAGTGAGGGATCGCTAATATGTGTGATTTTCATGGTGTTCAATGTTAGCCCCTCAACTATCTCCTGTTGCATTGGATGATATTTCTGCTCATGATAATAGTAAGATTAAACGAGAACTTACCAGTTTGAAGTTTGATCTTTATTTTATGAAGTGTTACGATGAGCGATTACGTGAAGAACCCCGTCAGTCGGCATGCGCGTCAATTTTCAAAGCAGCGGTGTGAAATCACAGATAAAAAGTAACTGAAGTAACATAGTAAGAATATAAAAACAGACCTTCCAGTTGACCTTTATAATATTGAGGGCCGGGAGCGGTGGGCACGTAATCGCTCATCGTAACTCCTCATAAAATAAAGATCAAACTTCAAACTGGTAAGTTCTCGTTTAATCTTACTATTTTACTTCGGAGTCACATGAGTGATTCCGTGAAGAATTCAAAGCTCTGTGATTTCATGCCGTAGATACGAATCCAGGCTTCTCACACTGCATCAGTTGATTCAGGAGGAGTGAATAATGAGCAATACAATGAAACATGGTACAGATTCACATGTTGCTTTAATTCACAAACAAATAAAGAAAAATACAATAGCGACCCCTCTGTCCCAGGGGAAGCTAGGAAACAGAACTTAAAATAGAATGGGCAAACACCCCGGTTTCGATAAGTGGTTTATTATAAAACCGGTGAAAAGTCAGTTCATTTGACCATCCTGCGGCCGCGAGGATATGGTCTAGAGGGACGTCCATTGCCCTCACTGCTGATGTTGATGCCACCCTGGTGGAGTGAGATTTAAAATTGTCAGTATTAACTCCTGCAAAAACCAATACTTGTTTCAGCCATCTTGAGATAGAAACATAGAAACATAGAAAATAGGTGCACGAGTAGGCCATTCGGCCCTTCGAGCCTGCACCGCCATTTGATATGATCATGGCTGATCATCCAACTCAGTATCCCATCCCTGCCTTCTCTCCATACCCCCTGATCCCTTTAGGCACAAGGGCCACATCTAACTCCCTCTTAAATATAGCCAATGAACTGACCTCAACTACCTTCTGTGGCAGAGAATTCCACAGATTCACCACTCTCTGTGTAAAAAATGATTTCCTCATCTCGGTCCTAAAAGTCTTCCCTCTTATCCTTAAACTGCGACCCCTAGTTCTGGACTTCCCCAACATCGGGAATAATCTTCCTGCATCTAGCCTGTCCAACCCCTTAAGAATTTTGTAAGTTTCTATAAGATCCCCCCTCAGTCTTCTGAATTCCAACATGTACAAGCCGAGTCTATCCAGTCTTTCCTCATATGAAAGTCCTGCCATCACAGGAATCAGTCTGGTGAACCTTCTCTGTACTCCCTCTATGGCAAGAATGTCTTTCCTCAGATTAGGAGACCAAAACTCTACGCAATACTCCAGGTGTGGTCTCACCAAGACCCTGTACAACTGCAGTAGAACCTCCCTGCTCTTATACTCAAATCCTTTTGCTATGAATGCTAACATACCATTTGCTTTCTTCACTGCCTGCTGCACCTGCATTCCTACTTTCAATGACTGGTGTACCATGACACCCAGGTCTCGTTGCATCTCCCCTTTTCCTAATCGGCCACCATTCAGATAATAGTCTACTTTCCTGTTTTTGCCACCAAAGTGGATAACCTCACATGTATCCACATTATACTGCATCTGTCATGCCTTTGCCCACTCACGCAACCTATCCAAGGCACCTTGCAGCCTCCTAGCATCCTCCTCACAGCTAACACTGCCCCCCAGCTTCGTGTCATCCGCAAACTTGGAGATGTTGCATTCAATTCCCTCATCCAGATCATTAATATATATTATAAATAGCTGGGGTCCCAGCACTGAGCCTTGCGGTACCCCACTAGTCACTGCCTGCCATTCTGAAAAGGACCCGTTTACTCCTACTCTTTGCTTCCTGTCTGCCAGCCAGTTCTCTATCCACATCAATACTGAACCCCCAATACCATGTGCTTTAAGTTTGTATGCTAATCTCTTATGTGGGACCTTGTCGAAAGCCTTCTGAAAGTCCAGATATAACACATCCACTGGTTCTCCCTTATCCGCTCCACTAGTTACATCCTCGAAAAATTCTATAAGATTCGTCAGACATGATTTACCTTTCATAAATCCATGCTGACTTTGTCCAATGAACTCACCACTTTCCAAATGTGCTGCTATCCCATCTTTAATAACTGACTCCAGAATTTTCCCCACCACCGATGTTAGACTAACTGGTCTGTAATTCCCCGTTTTCTCTCTCCCTCCCTTTTTAAAAATTGGGGTTACATTAGCTACCCTCCAGTCCTCAGGAACTACTCCAGAATCTAAAGAGGTTTGAAAAATGATCACTAATGCATCCAGTATTTCTGCGGCTACTTCCTTAAGTACTCTGGGATGCAACTTATCCGGCCCTGTGGATTTATCGGCCTTTAATCCATTCAATTTACCTAACACCACTTCCCGGCTAACCTGGATTTCACTCAGTTCCTCCATCTCATTTAACCCCCGGTCCCTTGCTATTTCCGGCAGATTATTTATGTCTTCCTTAGTGAAGACAAAACCAAAGTAATTATTCGATTGGTCTGCCATGTCCTTGTTCCCCATGATCAATTCGCCTGTTTCTGACTGCAAAGGACCTACATTTGTTTTAACTAATCTTTTCCTCTTGACATATCTATAAAAGCTTTTGCAGTCAGCTTTTATGTTCCCTGCCAGTTTTCTTTCATAATCTATTTTCCCTTTCCTAATTAAGCCTTTTGTCCTCCTCTGCTGGACTCTGAATTTTTCCCAGTCCTCTGGTAGGCTGCTTGTTCTGGCTAATTTGTAGGCTTCCTCTTTCATTTTGATACTATCCCTGATTTCCCTTGTTATCCACGGATGCACTACCTTCCCTGATTTATTCTTTTGCCAAACTGGGATGAACACTTGTTGTAGTTCATCCATGCAGTTTTTAAATGCCTTCCATTGCATATCCACCGTCAACCCTTTAAGAATCATTGGCCAGTCTATCTTGGCCAATTCACGTCTCATACCCTCAAAGTCATCTTTCTTTAAGATCAGGGCCTTTGTTTCTGAATTAACAATGTCACTCTCCATCCTAATGAAGAACTCAACCATATTATGGTCACTCTTGCCCAAGGGGCCACGCACAACAAGACTGCTAACTAACCCTTCCTCATTACTCAATACCCAGTCTAGAATAGCCTGCTCTCTCGTTGGTTCTTCTACATGTTGGTTTAGAAAACTATCCCGCATACATTCCAAGAAATCCTCTTCCTCAGCACCCCTGCCAATTTGATTCACCCAATCTATATGTAGATTGAAGTCACCCATTATAATGGTTTTACCTTTGTTGCACGCGTTTCTAATTTCCTGTTTGGTCTGGACGGACACTTTCCCATGTGGCTTTTTGTGGCTAACAAACAATTGTACTTCCGATCCTCTGAAGCACTTGGTGACCTCAATATAAGACCACAAGTGCGCCACCACACACAGTCGTAAATCCGTGGGATATGGTGACAGTAGAAGCTTGACTCCTGACACCCCTCGTCTGCTCTGTTTTATGAGATCATATATGTAGAACAGAACGTCATTCCCAGATGACACCATACTGTCCAGTCTCAATTTCTGCAGAGTCTGAACCCTCTGCGCTGACACTAACGCCATGAGCATAACCAACTTCAAGGTAATCTTTACCAAAGACAAGGATGTGGCTGAACCCCACTGTCGAAGCAGCGTGAGTACCACACTGACATCCCAGATTTCTGTACATCTAGGCCTGGGGAGATTGGAATTAAAAACACCCTTCATAAATCGAGATATTAACGGATGAGATCCTACAGACTGTAATTCTGACCCCAAACATAAATACGACGACAGAGCACTCCTGGCAGTATTGATGGCACTATAACTTAAACCCTCATCAAAATACAACTTGGAGAGAAACTCTAACACATCTGGGATAGAAACTGTGTGGTAAGTAATGTTCCCTTTTAAGCAAAACGCCTCCCACTTCCTGACATGAGAGAGGTACTGCTTTTTTGTACTATCCCTCCAGGATGATGTGATGATATCCACGGTGCGATTGGATAATCCCAGACCCAGGATGGCCTCCTTAAAACCTGCAAATTCACAAATTAATACGATCATGCAACAGGTGTTGATCTCCACTCACAGGGTTTACCAATAGGTTATGACATTTTGGAACCACCATAATTGGCTGAGTTATAATGTCCGAAATGAGAGGGAACCATGGCTGTGTAGGCCAGTCGGGCACCACCAAAACTCCTGAAGCGGAGTCCTGCTTGATTTTAGTCAAGCACCGACTGATGAGGCAGAATGGGGGAAATGCATATATAAACAGTCCTCCCCAATGTAGCGCGAAAGTGTCTACCGCTACTGCCCCCGGGTCTGGTTCCCATGAAACATACTTCAGCACCTGGTGATTGAGTCTGGATGCAAACAAATCGATATCTGGCATCCCATATCGAACAACAATATTATTAAATACTTCATGATTCAACATCCATTCTGTGTTGTCATTGAATTTGCGTGACCTGGTGTCCTCCACCATGTTGAACCTGCCCGGCAAGTAAACAGCTGAAACCCAAATGTTTCTTTTAATGCATCAATGCCAAATAAGGTTAGCCAATCTGTCACAAGATTGCGACTTGATTCCATCCATATAATTCACATATGCCACTGCCGTGGTGTTGTCAATCTGAATCTGAACATGTAAGTGATGCTTGGTGGTACAATAAGCCTTAAGCCCATAAAATGCTCCCAGTAACTCTAAATAATTAATTCCATGTGATTGAAGAATAAATGCCTCAAGCACATTCCATCTGCCCCCACAGCTAGAGATGGTATCAGTAGCCCCCCAACCTAGGTCAGTCTGTAAAACAACTGAAGGTGCTTCAATCAAAATTTTGCTGGAACAATTCAAAATGTTCCTAATCCACCATTGAATTTCAGCAATTGCTTCCGTTGGTAATTGCATGGGTCTGCTGAAATGGCCTGCCACTGCCAGTACCTTTGATCTCTGTAAGTGTTGGTAATGCAAAGGTCCATACTGTGCAGCTGGAAAGGCTGCTACCAATTTGCCAATCAAGCTGGCCACATGCCTAATTGAAGGTGATTGCTCTGCTAGGAGCTTTGATACAGCCTTCAATTAAATCTAATCTCTTGCCCTTGGGTAGAGTTACAGACATGTGAGTTGAATTAACTGTGAAACCCAGATAATCAATAACTTTAACCGGTATCAATTTTGATTTAGTTGGATGAATTAGAAACCCCAGACTCTCAAACATGAGTTTAACAGCTGCAACAGATAACCCAGCTGCTTCCAATTATTAAGATATCATCTAAATAAGCCATTCCAATATGACCCTGAACCCAGAGTAGCCCCAATGCTGGTTTCAGCAGTTTTGTAAATAATCTAGGGGCTGAGGTTAACCCATTAGGCAGCGCTTTAAATTGCCACAACTGCCTCATCCAACTAAATTTCAAATACCTCCGATGGTCTTTATGAACAGGCACTGAGTAATATGCATCCTTAAGATCTATACATGCCATATAACACCCTTTGGAAACCAATTGCTTGGCAGTGGCAAAAGTTTCCATCTTGAAATGCCTATACTGCACAAACGGATTAAGGTCCGTCAGGTCCAAAATGATCCGACTACCACCATCTTTCTTTGGTCTAGGAAAAATTTTAGATACGAATTGGTGAGGTTGACAAACTGTCTTTTCAATTACACCTTTGAGATATAATTTCTCAATTTCAGCCTGAACCTCCAAATTCTCTTTTTGTGAGAACACAAGTGCCCTCCTCGGTGAATGTTGTGTAGGTGGACACAAATTAGAAATGAATTCAATTTTAAACCCCTGTATCGCTTGCAGTATAAACAATTCGGATGTTATCCAATACCATTCTTTCAGAAACCAGTGTAACCTCCCCCCAACTGGTAGGTGACTCTCACTGAACATGTTTCCACAAGCACCAGACCCACCTACCTCCATGGTTACCAGTGGTCTTTGTCCACTGGCTCTGGTGGGAAACGGCATAGTTGTTTGTGCTCCTGCAGGATTGCGCCAGTTGCGCACATTGAATGGCCAACTTGGTCCTTGCCCGGCCCCGGTTTCGGCAAACCGCTTGTAGGGGTGCTGCCTCCGCAGGGTTCTGCCGGTCATTGGCACTTTAATGAGCCCCACGGTCTTTGCCTCGTCGTCCAATTCCTTCACCCACTTCGCGAGGTCTTCTCCAAATAAAAGATTTGATGGCTGGATGTTGCTGGGCTTACAGAGGGCAGCGAATTTCAGATTAATCGTAGGCCGGATGGCACTCTTTCTAAGGCAGTTTATCTCAAAGTGCACATTGCACATGAGAGCCAGGGCATCCTGCTGTATCTCAGACAGGTGCCCCCCATCCACCGACCTCCCAAACGCAGTAATACCGGAAGCCAGTAGCTTCAGTACCCTCTGCAACTTCATCTCCTGTGTCCTGATGCCTACTCCCATGTGGCCCCAGATGGCATGATTTACTGCCGGCACCTTCAGTAGAATACAATTAGCCGGTGTATCATATTTCTGGGCTGTTGCATCCATAGTGAGCTCCTGGAGCTGGTGTGAGGCTAGATAATTTATTGTGGCAGCCAAATCCTCAGCCAGCTGCTTGCCCGAATCTGTCGGGACGGCAAATCTCGCTGCCAGGAATGGGACCTCCGGCTCATGACCTTCGTCCCTCGGGGAAGGCTCCAATGCTAACCCCTCAGAGTCTGCGTCAGATTCGTCCTGACCCGGTACGCTCACCTCCTCCTCGAGGGAGACATTAGGCAGCCCTGTAATAGGCTCTTGGAAAGACCTGCGCTCTTGATGGAGCATCCTCCCCAACAGGTGCTCCACCGTGGATAACCGCCCATACACGGTATCTCTTCCTGGAGGAGAACCCTCCCGACCGGACTCGTCCGAGTCTATCGGCCGTGCAGACTTGCTGGTGGCTTTACGCCCTACCGGCGTAGCCCTTGCATCCTCAGACCCCAAGCCTGCAATCGCTGGTTTAACAACTGGCGACTCTGTAGATGAGCTAGGCGGCCGTCCGCTACCCGCACTCCCGCGGTCCTTGGTAATTTTCGAAACGACTCGCCTTGCTCGCAACGACTTCTCCATGCTTGGACTTGCCCTCCTGCAACAAGATTTAACAAGCGCAGAAGAACCCGACCTCACACTAAGTTTAACACTTACCTGAGGCTTTTTAAACTTACCGCTGGAGGAGCTCTGCCCTCCGAGCTGGTCTCTGCGTCAGACGTAATGACGCGCATGCTGACTGACGGGGTTCTTCACGGAATCACTCACGTGACTCCGAATTAAAATGTGATATGCATCATAGCCAGTGGCTTTGGCTTCACTATGAACTAACCCCCATTAACAATGGACACCAAGGCAGAGTGTTTAATATTACCACCAATATTTTGACTATCGAGTGCAGTTGCTCCAAGCAAAGTCTATTTCCTGCAGAGATCATAGTTGTTGAAACAAGGTACCACTTAATAGTAAATGCAAAGATGATGCAGCAGGCCATTTTATAAACAGGATCAGAGATGCATTTGTTCTAATCAGTGCAGGTCAGTCTGCTCAGCAGGGTTAGAGGGAACTTTATGCATCATTTGGTCTCTCCCAGCTGATTATCAGTGTGCTATTTTGGTGTTAATGATCAGTGTGTACAGGGTCACCTCACTTACTTTGGGGACTACTTTAGCAAATTCCTTCTGAAAACAGAAAAATGTGAGGAAGTCCCTTATGACCCATGCAGGCAATGCTCTGCTACTCCACTCAAGGCAACTGTCAAGGCTAGTTGAGTTTATTGTCAGGAAGTCGATACAAAGTGGTGCAGTAACTTCACGGGTCAGGCAGCATCTCTGGATGAAAAGCATGGGTGACATTTTGGGTCGGGACCCTTCTTCAGACTGAAAGTTGAGGGGAGGGAACTGGAGGTGGGAAAAGGCCAGAACAAAGCAGGGCCGGCAACAGATCACCAAGGAAGGGTGAAGCCTATAATAGCCCATTGTTGGCTGGGGAAGAGATGATAATGAAGGGGTACAAGGATGCGAACAATGGAACTAGTAGGCAGACTAGAGTGGGGGAGGGGATGAGAGAGGGAATGCAGGGGTTACAGGCATTATGTTATTACCATATGTTGCTGTCTGGCTAGGATATCACCCTGGTAGCCTTCTCTTTCCCCTCTGCTATTCTTGCCCCATCTGGTCTTTGAGCTCCACCTCATGGCACTTAGGCTCCCTGTCTGTAATATCCTATACAGAGAACATTGCAGCACAGGAACATGCCTTTCAGCCCACAGTGTCCATGCCAAACATAATGCTGTCAAACTAATCTCCGCTGCCTGCAAGCGATCCATATCCCTCAATTCCTTCCACATCCATGCGCCTATCTAAAAGTCTCTCATATGTCACAAAGATGTCTACCTCCACCACCACACCTGGCACTCTCTGTGTAAACACCTGTACATCTCTCGCCTCTCAAACCTTAAAGCTATGCCCTCCAGTCTTTGACATCTTCACCCTGGGAAAAGTTTTCAAACTGCCTACCCTATTTATGCCTCTCATAATTTTATGTACTTCTATCAGGTCTTCCCTCAACCTCCAATATTTCAGAGAAAACAATCCAAGTTTGCCCAACCCCTCCTCATAGCTAACACAGTACCTCTAATCCAGGCAGCATTCTGGTAAAACACTTCTGCACTCTCTCCAAAGCCTCCAGATCTTTCCTGTAAAGTGGGGACCAGAACTGCACACAATATTCCAAATGCGGTCTAAACAAAGCCCTATAAAGCGTCAACATGACTCCCTAACTGTTGTAGTCAATGCCCTGATTGATGAAGGCAAGCATAAGTGCATCATTCTTTACCTTTCTTTGGTGAGTGCTGCTGTCTTTGTTGGCCTGGTGCCTTAGCATATAGTACACCACTCAAAAGTATCTGTGCCTGGTTGGCCATACTACATAGCGCTTCTTGATTTAATGCAGGCAATTGGATTTCATCCAACGATGATCAATAGTAGTTCCCACCGTGAATCTGGTGTGTGCTGTTCTCTTTGTTTTGGTGTTCACCTGCTATGGGTGGAACACATACTGGTATAAGAAGCCACCAAATTAGCAGCAGCTTCGAGACTCCATTCCTCTGGGCATTGCTGGCCACTGAAAATATTTAGTGGTATCAGTTTCCTCAGGATGAAGGAGTCACGTGTGCTGCTATAATGATTTCTGCCACTGGTGCTGATAGAATTGACCTTCAAGAAACTTTTTGCATGATCTACAACCAATGGACAAAGTTAATGAAATGGTCTGTGTTTTTACTGGGAGGCTTTACAGGTACGGAAGGCCATCAAAGGCT
The DNA here is from genome assembly GCA_038087875.1 of Malacoraja senta. Lineage (NCBI taxonomy): Eukaryota > Metazoa > Chordata > Chondrichthyes > Rajiformes > Rajidae > Malacoraja > Malacoraja senta. The sequence goes on along the minus strand of CM075984.1, from coordinate 18,398,005 downwards.
TCCTACACTTGTGCAGAGTTAGCAATGCGAAGAAATCCCAGAGCCCAAGATTCCACTTTCTTCTCAGTGAAATCAAAAGTGATGAAACTTTTCCTCGATGATGAGTGCATGCGGATCCTTTGTCACACTTCGGTGAGCTGAAAATTGAGATCTATGGTAGAGTTCTACTGATGCAGTTCAAAATAATGAGCCGCACATTGGCACAGCAGTAGAGTTGCTGCCTGACTGTGCCAGAAACCCGAGTCCGATCCTGACAATTTACAATTTACAATTTACAGAAGCCAATTAAGCTAGAAATCTGTACATATTTGTAATGTGGGAGGAAGCCAGAGCACCCAGGGAAAACCCACATTGTCACACGGAGAACATAAAAACTCTGTACTGACAGCACCCATAGTCAGGATTGAACCTGGGTCTATCCACCACTCTACCTGCAACTCTACCACTGCAGCACTGTGCTGCCCACAATTCACCTGCTCAAAAGGTGGTGGAAGCAAAGTTTATGAAGATAGATGACTGATAAACAAGAGTGTAGACGTTTACAATCAGTAGATGAGGATGCAGTGCTGAGGCTACATGGACTGCTACTTTTAATTTGGATGCTTATTTACAAATCTGTTAGTGTTTAGATCAACTTTTGTTTTTCCTTTTGCAACAACATAACCAGCAATAAAGGATGACAATGTGGAAGGAACACAAAGCCAAGTTTCATCTGACATCTAACATCTGACACTAGACACAGGAGAGGGACGTTGGTTTGCGGGCTGAGCCAGTCAAAGGTGACGAAGGAGTCCCTGCAGCAGTTTGGGGCTTACCTGGGCTCACCTGGATTGGGGTGCTCCAGTACATCGAGCACATGGACATGACTTTGAACTTCATCTTTTTGTAAATGCCACCAAAATATGGTGACTCGTGCATGTGTGAGCTATGCAAAAAGAACTTCACTGTGCATTGCATAAAGTGACAAAAAAGAACCATTGAACCATTGATAGAAAGAAAAAAGATATTGTAATGTGGATCATCCTTACAAGTACCTAGTTCATTCTTGGGATTGCTGCAATTTCACTGGCAATATTTGATAATACAATCAACTCTGAATAAAATTTGGTTGGGTCATGAGGTGATACACTTTTCATGCCTTTGACAAGGCAACATTCCATATCGAAAACAGTTGATGAGTTGCATGGCAGGGGTTCAGTGGTGAAGGCATTGTTGAAGAAAGACATTTACCAATGTGGGAGGAAAGTTAGCTAAACAAAGAAAATAATTCCAGTTTATAGACACAGGAAGACCATTAGTGTCAATCACTAGATATCTATCACTACATAGAGTGGGTGTGGAAAGGATGTTTCCACTGGTGGGAGGGCTGTGGAAGCCAAGTCAGTGTGTATTTTTAAAGCAATGGACAAATTCTTGATTATGAGTCAAGTCAAGAGTGTTTTATTGACATACTATATGTCCCAGATAGAAGAATGAAATTTGTACTTGATGCAGCACAACAGAATATGTAAACAAAGTACACTGTAAACAATTTGATAAACGAGAGAGAAAGAAATGTTCACTGTGTATATATACACGTATTCACAAGTACATACAAGTACAAAAGTTGTGACCACTGCCCAGTCCATCACCGGTTCTGACCTCCCCACATCGAAGCGGTTTATCGGAGTCGCTGCCTCAAAAAGGCAGCCAGCATCATTAGAGACCCACACTACCCTGGCCACACACTGATCTATCTGTATTATCAATATAGACATACACACACACACACTTACTCAAAAACAATAGTAGTGCAATAATAATAATAATAATAATAATAATAATAATAATAATAATAATAATTCAATATCTATTGTAGTTCAGAGCTTATTTTAGTGTTTAATAGCCTGATGGTTGTCGGGAAGCAGCTTTTCCTGAACCTAGATGTTACAGTTTTCAGGCTCCTGTATCTTCCTCCCGATGGCAGGGGTGAAATGTGTGTGGCCAGGGTGGTGTGGGTCTCTAATGATGCTGGCTGCCTTTTTGAGGCAGCGACTCCGATAAATCACTTCGATGGTGAGGAAGTCAGAGCCGATGATGGACTGGGCAGTGGTCACAACTTTTTGCCGTCTTTTCCGCTCCTGGACTTTCAAGTTGCCGAACCAGGCCACGATGCAACCAGTCAGTATGGTCTCTACTGTACACCTGTACACATTCAAGAGGACCCTCTTTGACAAACTGAATCTCCTTAATCTTCTCAGAAAGTAGAGGCGTTGATGTGCTTTATTTATATTTGCATCAGTGTGCTGGCTCTCAAGGGTTATGGAGAGAAGGCAGGAAAATGGGATTAGCGGAGATCAACCATGATTGAATGGTGGAGCAGACTCGATGGGCCGAATGGCCTAATTCTACTCCCATAACTTGTGAATTCGTGAACTAGGGGTGGGGAGGAATACAGCTGGAAGAAGAATGGTGTTGTTAGGACAAAAACTCAAAGCAGATGTACTGTGGGAAGATAATGTGGAATGATGTGCAAGCCATGTTTAGGATGTTGAATTTGATGTGCCAGGAGTGAAAAGCAAGTTGAAATCAGCATGAACTGTAGAAATAAGTGTAGGATGTCACAGTGGAATAAAATATGGAATTTTACACCAGTGGACACTTACGATGCATAAATCTCAGCAGAATGGACGGGAGATATGCTTTCAATTAAACTGTGAGATTTTGCAAGAATTATTCATGCTTTGTAGGAAAAGTTTTAAAGGCCTTTATTTCTCAGTCAAAACTTTTGTTCCATATCCACACCCTCTTCCCCTTTAATCTTGATATAGATGTAACAAAGAATTTTGTTCATAGTAATAGTTTCTTCAGTAAATTGCAGAGCTCAAAATTAAGAGGATTTCAATTAACATTTCTTGTGTGTGGAAGATACCTGGCTTATAATCATAAAAACTAACATTAGCAGAGAGCAAAAGAAAGGATAAGTGACCTTTTTACAAGATGTCATGTTGTACCATGTATGTTTTTTTTAGTTTATTTATTTAGGGCACATAGACATTGCTGGTGATGACGGCTTTTATTACCTATTCTTAACTCCTCCTTAACTGTGGATGCAACGGAAAGTCAACTACAATAGCTCCATCCAAGACTGCAAGAAATTGCAGAAAATTGTGGTCGCAGCCCAGACCATCACACAATCCATTGACTCCATTTACACTTCTCACACTGCCTTGGCAAGGCCACCAGCATAATCAAGGATGTCTCTATCCCAATCTCTCCCGCTTCTCCACTCTACCGTCAGTCAAGAGGTATCGAAGTGTGAAAACGCACACCTCCAGATTCAGGGACAGTTTCTTCTCAGCTGTTATCAGGCAACTGAATCATCCTACCATCAACCAGAGGGCAGTCCTGAACTACTACCTACCTCATTGGAGACACCCGACTATCTTTGATCGGACCTTACTGGACTTTATCTTGCACTTCCAGGAGCGGAAAAGACTGTAAAAAGTTGCACTATATGTTATTCACATTATTGCCTTTATCATATATCTGTACTCTGTGAATGGCTCGATTGAAATCATGTATTGTCTTCCCGCTGACTGGTTATGAAGCAAACAAATCTTTTCACATGACAATAAATTAAACTCAGCTAAACTCAACGCAACACATTGGCACATATAGGCCAGAGAGGGAACAATAGCAGCCGTTCTTCCCTGAAGGAAATTAGGAAACCAGATGAGTTTTTACAATAATCCAGCATTTTCATGGTTAATGTTACTAAGTTTCCTTAAAAATTCCAGATTTATTTAATTACTTGAATGTGAATTCCCCAGATGCCATGGCAAGATCAAGCTCATGTCTTATGACTAATGGCCCAGAACTGTGGCTGCTGGTCCAACAACTTCACCACCACGCCAGTAAACGATAGAACAAATGGGACAAAAGACTGCTTTTTAAAATTATTAGCCATAGTAATGGCTAATGGCTAATGGGAGGGGGGAGGGAGAGAGAGGGGGAGGAGGAGGGGAGAGGGGAGGGGGGAGAGAGAGGGGGAGAGAGAGGGGGAGAGAGAGGGGGAGAGGGAGAGGGAGAGGGAGAGGGAGAGGGAGAGGAGAGGGAGAGGGAGAGGGAGAGGGAGAGGGAGAGGGAGAGGGAGAGGGAGAGGGAGAGCAGTGCGTCACGCTCTCTCTTTGCATTTGATGCAGACCACAGGGATGAAAGCATGTTGTGTTCATCCACTTGTACTGCAATAAAGACTATGAGTTATAAAAAAATAAAATTAATTTTTTTTTTTTAAAAGAGAGAGAGAGTGAGAGAGAGAGAGAGAGAGAGAGAGAGAGAGGAGAGAGAGAGAGAGAGAGAGAGAGAGAGAGAGAAAGAGAGAGAGAGAGAGAGAGAGAGAGAAAAGATGGCCATTTGCGGGTCCAGGCAGCGGGAAGTCGATGGTCAGGTTCGAGTCGGCTGCCTGCCCCTCTTTCGGGCCTACGTCCGTGCGCGTGTGTCCCTGGAGAGGGAACACGCGGTGTCCACGGGACTTTGGAGGCCTTCCGTGGGCGCTGGTCACCGCGTGGGGTTGAGAGTATCGTAAACAATGAATGCATTGTTGTATTATAATGATTATTTGTTATATTGCAATTTCTGATTATGTTTTGATGTGTTGTATCATATGATTGTGTCGAATAAAGTTTTTGAAAGGGAAAAAAAAAGGAAAAAAAGAGAGAGAGAGAGAGAGTTTAATTAATTGTCTTTATCCCTCTATTTATTCAGTCCTGAGATTAATAGCCTCAGAATTATTATTTTATGAATGAAGTCGTGAAAAGCTGTTATTGAAAATAAAAATGCTAAATAGTGTGGATTTTTGTCCTATTGTTAAATTTGTCATTTAAAACCAAGGAGGTCAAACTACAATACCCTTCCCCAACACACTTCCTTGGCAAGTCAAATAGCATTGAAAACAAAGATGCACGATGCTGTCTCTCCTTACCAAGACTCAGTGAGACCTAGTTTAAGGTGGAGGTCTCATCCCTCCCAATATGGGTACGTAACCAATCACAGACAGTCACTGTCCAAGACTAGGATGATGGGCCAAAGATACTAAAGAACCAAAGAGCAGCGCAATAGCACAACTGGTACACAACGGTAGAGACTTGAGTATGGGCTTGACCCTTGGGTTTTATCTGTGTGGAATTTCCATGTTTTCCCCGTGACCATGTAGGTTTTCTCCGCATGTTCTGGTTTCTTCCCACATCCCCAGGACGTGCGGGTTTGTTGGTTAATTGGCCTCTGTAAAAATGGCCCCAATTGTGTATGGAGTGGATGCAAAAGTGGGGTAATATAGAACCAGTGTGAACAGGTGATCGATGGCTGGCATGGACTCGGTGGGCCAAAGAGACTGTTTCCATGCTGCATCTTTCAATCAATAAATAAAAAACAATTAAATGAAGTCCTGGGGTGTGGCCTGAAACCATGAACATTTAAAAATAATGACACTGTTTCTCATCCCCTCCTACAATGATGGCCAATGAAACATCTGAATCATGTTTCCAAGAGAAGGAATTCTTGGTAATCCTTTCTCTAGGATCAGACACAAACTGGCCTTCCTCCTGCCCTTCAAGCAAAAGTACTTGGTTATTAGATCATTGGACTGTCTGAAGTATCAAAATTGGGTGACCTTCTGATCAACCTCTTTTGATAATGGGTGCTTTGTAAAACCAATACTTCATGTGGTTGTAGTAGCGGTTCTGGGTTAAAATGTAGGCGTAGAACCGGAAAGCAGGAGGAATCGCACAGGAGGAGTAGTGAGTTGCAGAACTCCCATCGGAGAGAGGAGGAGAACTTCTTCAAAGTTGGCATACCTTGAGGAGATTTCGCAGTGGAGCGGTCAAAATGTGTAGGAAAGAACTGCAGATGCTGGTTTACACCGAAGATAGACACAAAATGCTGGAGTAACTCAGCGGGTCAGGCAGTATCTCTGGAGAAAAGGAATAGGTGATGTTTTGGGTCGAAACCCTTCTTTAGACTCTAAAGAACCTGAGGATTCTTTAGACTCTAAAGAAGGGTCTGAAGTCTGAAAAGGCGTCTCGACTTGAAACGTCACCTATTCCTTTTCTCCAGAGATGCTGCCTGACCTGCTGAGTTACTCCAGCATTGTGTGCCTATCTTTGGTGTGAACCAGCATCTGCAGTTCCTTCCTACACTCTATGGTTAAGTCTCTGTTTTGTGGTGCCTTGTGGCCTTTTAAAATATGCAGCTCAAGAAATCTAAGGGCATAATTATGCAGTTAAGAAATTAGTGGCTTCAATGTGGCCAATAAACCTAATCTACTATGTCCCATTTCATATGTTGTGGCTGATGCAATCATTGAAACTGCAGTTAAAACAAAGTACATTGTCTCAGGCTGGAGCAAGTCGAAGATTGATCATAATGTAATGACTAGGAGGCATAATATAGCTGATCTGTTTTAAAGATGGGAGTATGTTTATATTCTTCATTTACTTTAACTACTCGGAGTCATTTATATTCTTAGTCAAGTAAATTGACTCCTGCCTGAATGAGTGGAGGAGAATATGATTTCTAATTCGCTGGTCTCTTAATTGGAAGGAAGTTCATTTGAGAAAGAGGAGTTACTTATTGACAATAATTATGTGGTGAATGTATGAAAGACATACTTATAATCTAGTCGAGATCAGTAATGGTACATTGAGGAATTGCTCCAGAAAGGACAAAGGTGGTTATGTTTAGAACACAGAACAGGACAGCACAAGAACAGGCTCTTCGGCCCTCAATATCTGTGCCAAATATGATGCCAATGGTCTATTGATGAGATATACATTGGAACACTTAAGACATTAAGTCTTAAGTGCTGCTAATCAGAAACTACATGAGGTACAGTACAAATTAGGAGCCTTAGGTCACACAACTTCCTGAGCCTTCACTGTCATTCAATAAAACCATTACCAATCGGATTTTAGCCACATCCGATATTCCAGCAGTAAGTTTTTAGCTCATGCTCATCAAAAGTCTATCTACTTACCTTAAAAATATCCAAAGGCTTTGCTTCCATTGCTCCTTGACTCTATATGACAAAGAAAGCCTCATCGCTCCCTTACATCAGTAACCTCCTTATTTTTATATAGTGTCCCCAGTCTAGATTCTCCCAAGGATGGAAATATTTTCTCCACATTAGTTCCCTCCATATCTAATCTGTTTCTTCACATACTCCATCGGCAGTAGATGACTTGGCCTGCAGAAAAAATAGACACAAAGTGCTGGAGAAACTCATCGGGTCAGGCAGCATCTCTGGAGAGCATAGATCTGCAGTTCCCTCCAATACAGATCTGCAGTTGAACTGGAATTGCTGTCCCAGTCTACAGATGCCATACAGTTTATTCCAGCCCGGCCTTGGGTGTATTTTATACAACTGGGAGCAGAGCAGTTCAGTGTAACCCAGAATAATATTGGGGCTGTTTCAGTGGAAGCATTTTACTGCCCTGATAAAATGTATTTGGCAGCTGGAAATTCGGAAGGGCTCCCACTTGTCGTCTCCCCCCCCCTCCCTGATCCTCCCTCCGCCCCTCAATTTACAGCTACCACTGTAATCAGGTCCATTGTAGATGAAAATGTCTTTCATACTCACAAACATTGAGTAACCATCAGAACACATAAGAAGTGAAAATATTTAGTTTATTTTAGTTTGATTTAGAGATACAGCATGGATACATGCCCTTTGGCCCATTGAGTCCGCGATGTCCATCGATCACCCATACACAAGTTCTATGTTATCCCACTTTAGCATCCTACACACTAGGATTTACAGAAGCCAATTAACCTGTTAACCTGCACGTCTTTGAAATACGGAGCACCCAAGGAAAACCCATACGGTCACAGGGAGAACGTACAAACTCTGCACAGTCAGCTCCCGTAGTCAGGATCGAACACGGGTCTCTGGCACTATGAGGCAGCAACTCTACTGCTGTGCCACTGTGCCATGCTTAATTGTGAATTGAAATATTCTTTACCTTTAAGAACCTAAGCACACACATACTAAACATCAAATTAATGTAAAAACACAGAATGTTACGTACTTCCCAGCTGTGATGTCTCCCGATTATTTTAATGGGGTTCCCCTGCTTGTGTTAAGCTAACTAGACTCAAGCTGAGGGGCAGGTTTTCCCAGCTCAGGTGGTGTAAGACCTATAGTGGCTTGCACTGCCCCAGTACCTAAAGCAGGGCATCCACATGACTATATGGACAGCATCTGGCATTAGCACTGGTTCCAGGTGAAAGATCTCCTAGAAATGATGAAAATCCATTCATGATTCTGGTGCAAACACATTTCTCAGTTAAAATTTGTAGAGAGTGTTCAAGGATTAACTCTTTTCATTGCATGATTTTCTTGGGTCAGGTCAAAGACACAAACTAACTTTGATCATAAGATCATAACAGAGCAGAATTAGACCCTTCGGCCCGAGTGTGCTCTGTCGTTCAATGGTAGCTGATCTATATTTCTCTCTCATCCCTAATTTCCTGCCTTCTCCCCATAACCATTGAGACGTCATCGGGTGGTGCCGCGAGCGGCAGCCTCGCCAGCAGTGTGTCAGTCATTTAGATTTTTAGTTTTTTTGGTATGTCTAAATGTTATGTGTTAATGTTTCTCGGTATGTTTTTATGTGGAGGGTTGGGAGGGGGGGGGAAATAGGGGGAAACCGTTTCCAGTCACTTACCTCGGCGGGGTGCGGCCTTTCCTGGAGACGGCCCAGAGCTGCAGCAGCAGGTGCGGCGTGGACTTCCATTGCGGAGCCAGAAGAAAGTCTCCGACCGCTGGCCTGCTGAATTTAACATCGTGAAGCCGCGGTCTGTGGAGCTTCTAGCAGCAGGTGTGGAGCGGAATTTACTATCCCGGAGCCAGGGATCCCTTGCCGGGGATCGCCGGAGAAGAGCTCCGACCGCTGGCCTACCTGCGGCCTATAACATCGAGAAGCCGCGGTCTCCGGTAAGAAAGTGGCCGATTCGGGCACTGGAAGCCGCGGAGTGTGTTCCATCCATCCCGACGTCGGAGCTTCGATCATCCCGACCAGAGGGCCTGTACATCGGGCCGTCCTTAGCGGCGACTACGGAGGGTCAAGGCCCGAAACACGGGTGAACAAAAGGAGGAAGACTGACTGAACTTTATTGTCTTCCATCACAATGATCACTGTGGTGGATGTTCATGTTAAGTTCTATCGTTCTTTTAATTGTGTTGTGTTCCTTTAATTGTATGGCTGCATGGTAACCCAAATATCACTGTACCTAATGATGCGTATGACAATAAAGGTGAATGTGAAACTGAATCTGACCCTTAATAATCTAGAATTTATTAATCTCTGCTTCAAAATTACCTATTGACCTGGCCTCCGCTGGCATCTGTGGCAATGAATTCCTCAGATTCCCCATCCTTTGGCTAAAGAAATGCCTCCTCATCTCCATTCTATAGGTATGCCCTTATATTGTGAGTCTGCGCCTTCGGGTCCTAGACTCTCCCACTATTGGAAACATGCTCTCCACATCTACTCTATTTGGCCACTGCAATTCATGGTCCTCTCATTGTTCCTTGTAGAAAGTTGACTTGAATTAACTTCTTTAGAACTCCACAGAAATCGGGAACTTTAGACGAGACTTTAGAGATACAGCGTGGAAACAGGCCCTTTGGCATACTGCGTCCGCGCTGGCCAGCGATCACCCTGTACACTAGCACTATCCTACATACTAGGGGCAATTTACAATTTACAGAAGCCAATTAAGCTACAAACTTGTATGTCTTTGGAGTGTGGAAGGAAATCAGAGCACTGGGAGAAAACCCACGCGGTCACAGGGAGAATGTACAAATGCTGTACAGACAATATCCGTACTGGGTCTCTGGCGCTTTAAGGCAGCAGCTCTACCAATGCACCACTGCATCGCCCTTATAGCTTCCTACATTGCTCGCTGATTCTCCATCTTCCTCACTTGTTTCACCGCACAATGAAATAGAATGGTAGACACTCAACTCTCTTCACACCATTACCCCACTCCTGTCACGCCCACCTCTTTCCTAGCATGAACTTTGCATCTCAACAGATAATAAGCAGTGATTAATATGAGGATGGGAGGTGACATAAGTTCATTGATCACATTATCATGAATTGTGAACCCAAGCACATTTTTGAATGCTTTGTTTTGAAGAGCCACAAGTTCTAGGAGGCAACATTTAACGTGTAAAATGACCAGGCAAATATTATTCACATTTGTGTATGTCCACGCCTAAATAAAGGAGGTACGCTACTCCAAATTTTATACCCATAAATGCAAATAATTTAATAATTTACTGCTTGGCTTACAAAAGTGATGTACAAAAACAAAACAATTTACATTAGATAGCAAATTAAAATGTTCAGTTATGCTTAGTTTTTGGTGATTGTACTGTTATCATATTGGTGAAGTGCCCTCCTGCAGTGCATAATTTCTAGTCACAGCTGTTTGTCTGAAACACAAACTCTCCCTGCTTTAAAGATTAGAATTAGTCTTGCCTATGCCGGGAATTAGATTGGTCTTCCATCCATTTCCCGAAAAATTCAGGATGACATCTTCCAGAATTTATTTGATATGTGACATATACTCTGGTCATTGCATTTGATTAAAAAGAGCTAAAGTGTGGAAAGTTACGTGGTACTGCACTCTGAGCAAAACGTTACCTTATCCTGCACAGGTTCTGTACAGCTACACATGGAGTTCATTTTATGCTTTGCTTACTGGCTTATTACATGAATAAAGACATCAACATCCGTCTGGGTTAGAGTATCAACCTACCTTGACTCAAGTATACTTTGCAAAATTTATGAAAATTGATGAAGATCAGTCTTATTTCCTATTTGGGGATTGCAGCATGCATCAAGAAAAGATTAGCCAAGATGCATTTGATCAGATAGGCCAGAAAAGCTAGTCTTGGCTATTTAGCAGAATTAGGATGTTCTTTGTTATTAACATCTGTTCATCAGGGGCACAGCTCCTCTAATCACCACTAACACCTTCTGTTTCTGTCATGAGAAGGGAGGCAATCAAGGCCTTAATTTGGCAGCTGGTTTAAGCCATTAATGCGTTCCTTCCTCCCGCCAACATCGAGCGATGATTTTCTAGGATTTTTCATTAGCCATGAAAAATTACTTAACATTTTGTCCTCTTCAATATCACACAGACAATGAGGTCTTCAGATGGTGTATTTTGGCCATGTGAAATGTTGTCTTACACACCTGTTTAAATCATGTGAGCTCAGGAAGGATCATGTATTATTAGTTTTAGCATTTTAACATCTTTAGAAGCTGCAATTTTAATTCCAGTTTCTGGCAGGAAATAGCAAAGATACGCAAGCCAATAGAAAAGCTTTTCACCATTTAGGAAACAAAAACAAACCAGCAACTGCAGTTCCTTCCTAAACAGATTTTAATAGTTTTGGTGGAAAGCGTGTGAAATTTTTCTGACTAACTCAGCTCAGTGTAACCTGAATTCTTACAATATTAATAATTTGATCCAAGGTAGGTGGAGAAAGTTTTTTAAATTATTTAATTAAAAAGCCTGGTACAATGTGTTGGTAATTCCCAAGGTAGTGATACTAAAGCTCATTCTTACCAGTAATGTTATATTTATCTACATATTAATAGTCAGTACAGTACACTGTGGCCACTGCTGTCTTAGCTGAATTCCATAGCTTCTGAGAAGGGAATATTTTTTTTTTAATGACTGTAATCTGCTAAACAAATCTCCCTTCTGTTCATCTTAATTATTTATTTCAAATCTCTTGGCCCAGAAGGGAAAGGCAGGAGAAAACTGACTTGGGCTGATAACTAGGTTGATTTATGTCAGCACTTGATGTTCTATTCAGGCTGACACGTTGGCCCAGATTTTGTGACAGAAATAGCAAAACTAACTTCATGCATTCTTCGTATGATATAACTCCCACTACAACTACCACCACATGCTCAGTTAAACGTGAGAATCCCAAAATTGCCATCTGTTTTGCCCTGCCTGACCATAAATTTTGTTGTTGATAAGTTCATTTTTTAAATACATGATAGTTATAAAGTAATACTACTTATCCACTCAATACCAGTCAATGCTATGAGTTGTGCATACATACTGTATCTATAATGGTTTGAGGCACTGAATATTTAATTTAATAATTCAATATTATTATTCTTTCAATATTATTCCTACATTATATTTTCTTTCTGTTTCTCTCTTTCTCTCTTCTGTCTTTCTGTCCCGCTCTTCTTTGAGTATTTTGTAAATAATTTTACATTGAATTAAGTATTCCCATTTGTACTATTATTAGTATTATTCCTCAATTCGATTGGTTGCGGATTTATGGGGGGAGTTGAAAAATATCCACTGTTTAGTTTAATTTAGAGATACAAAGCAGAAATAGGCCCTTCGGCCCACCGCATCTGCTCCGACAAGCGATCCCCGACACTAACATTATCCTGCACACACTAGGGACCATTTACAATTTTACCAAGCCAATTAACCTACAAACTTGTTCGTCTTTGTAGTGTGGGAGGAAATCAGAGGTCCTGGGGAATACCCATGTGGTTATGGGGAGAACATACAAACTCCATACAGATAGCACCCGTAGTCAGGATCGGACCCGTGTTTCTGGCGCTAAAAGTCAACGACTCTGTGCAACCGCATTGTTTGTCAGATTGCCCCCCCCAAATAGGAAATAAGACTGATCTTTCTGTTTCTCTCTTTCTCTCTTCTGTCTTCTTTGAAAAATTCAACACACCAAAAAAGTCCTGATAGATAAAAGAAACTGCAGATGCTTGTTTACAAAAAAGGACACAAAGTGCTGGAGCAACTCAGCGAGTCAGGCAGCATCTCTGGTGAACAGGGATAGGTGATGTTTCGGTTCGGGACCCTTCTTTAGATTGATTATGTTGTGGGAGGGAGAAAGCAGGAAGAGACAAGGAGCAGCACAAAGCCTGGTGGTGAAACAAAGAACTGCAGCTGCTGGTTTATACCAAGGTCAGGCAGCATCTCTGGAGAAAAGGTATGGGTGACCCGATACTCTAAAGAAGGGTCTGAAGTCTGAAAAAAGGTCTTGACCCAACACGTCAGCTATTCCTTCTCTCCAGAGATGCTGCCTGACCTGCTGAGTTACTCCAGCACTTTGTGACTATCTATAAGTTATAGGTTTATTGGATGGTGGTTTTGACAGGCAGATGGTTGGAGAAAGGTCAGAGGTAAAAATGCAGATGGTCCGTTAACGTCTACAAACCCAGTCTCCTCATTCTAATAAATGTTCTCTGCTGCCATCCTCCTGCTGACTCAGCAGAACTGGTGTTTTCTACTCTTC
>CM075984.1:18308064-18384463 GCA_038087875.1 Malacoraja senta | reverse complement strand
CACACGCTGTGAGCAATTAAAAACATTATAAGTATTTTGGTGGCAAAACTGCATGAGTCACAATGTTCATGAAAGGCACCCAGTACTTCCATGCATGTTCAAGCAAGCACACACTGGATGTTTGGAGCATTTATCTGGGAGCCCACCCTGCAAAGTTATTCTGCCCTCACACTCTTTGTAGTACAATGGCCTGGAACAATTTGCATTAATGGTGTGATTTAGTGGTCTTTATGAGCTGGAAGCCTGATGTAACTTAAAGGATGAGGTGCAGTGATAGGCAGGAACAAGTGCTCATTGTGCAATGACTGGGAAAACACTACGTACATGATGAAAAGGCATTTGTAAAAGGATTGTGATTGAAAACAGGGGCACTGACTGTAGCTGAATAAACAAGCATTGGTCACCAGTGTAGCATCATTTTAACACAGTCATTTAAGACAAGAAGACTTCCAAGCCCTTACATTATCCATAAAACAGCACATTTACAGCATGGGATGGGACTGACTTTAATGGATAGAAATACCATGAGCAAATATCCTGACTGCCCTGGCTTAGTGCCAGCTAATACAGACTATGCAGTATATGGATTAACTATCGTTCGGGGAGCTATTCTCTACTCCATCAATTAATGAGGCTGAAAATGTTCAAATCTACAAATAAGAAATTATGTGCAGATTGAAATGTTCTTTGTTGCATCGTTGTGAAAAATTATGTTGGCATTCACGTTGACCCGAGCGTTGTTTGTCCAGTACACTGCTTAGTGGTAGAACATGTTTTAATTCTACTGGTCTCCAGAGGGTGGATTTTCTGTCTGAGTTTGTGATATGTGGGAAGATGAGTGCAGCCATGACATTTTCATATTGGGAAGCAGTGACGTGGAGAACAGCAAGCTGTGTCTCACGGGGAACTGATAAACGGTTTCTGAATGATATTCATGCACGCCTAAGTTTCAGTATAACAGGTGTACTATCATAACATGTAAGAGAGGTACATGGATAAGACAGGTTAGAGGGTTATGTGCCAAGCATGGGCAAGTGGGACTAGTATAGATGGGCATGTTGATCGGTGTGGGCAAGTTGTGCTGAAGACCCTGTTTCCATGCTGTATGACTATGACTATATGACTTAGTTGTTTAGACATATTTTAATTATTGATGCTTGGGAGAGAGGGTGAGATGCACTATGAATGAGCAAGGCCACTTGGGTTGGAAGCCTCAAGTAGGAAAAAGGTCTTCCCAAGAGAGTAAACAAAACCATTAATAAAAACAAAGTTTTTTAATCTGCTTGTCCGTGTTTAAATATACTTTATCTAAACATTGATTTGTTTGGCCTTTGGTGACGAGTAACAAGGTATGGTCACTGCCATAGTGCTTTCACAAAAGGTTGGTTTTAATGTTTTAGTTATAGTTATAGTTTAAAGATACAACATGGAAACGGGCCCTTCGGCCCACCAAGTCCATGCCGACCATCAATCACTTGTTCACATTAGTTCTATGCTATCCCACTTTCACATCCACTCCCTAAACATTAGGGGCAATTTGCAGAGGCCAATTAATCTACAAACCCACACATCTTCGAGATGTGGGTGGAAATCCGTGCACCAGGAAACTCGGTGGATAGGGTTGATGCATTTAACAATTATCTTAATGTCTCTCTTTAGAGTCTTCACTTCTCTAATTTAGTTCCAAAGGTAAATGAGAATCAGAAAAGAAACTGCAAATGCTGGAATTTTGAAAACAAAACAGAAAATATTCATAACACTCAGCAGGTCAGGCAGCATCTCTGCATGGAGAAATAGAGTTTATGTTTCAGGTCCATGAGCCTTTGTATTAGTTTCCAATAGCATAAATAATGAAGGCAGATGGTTTAGTTGTGAAAATCTTGAATTGTAAATATATGAATATGTTACTCCAATATAATTTTTTCAAAAATTATGTCCTCAAGGGCAGCACAGTGGCACTGCTTCAGAACCCCAGAGACCTGGGTTCAATCCTGGTCTTAGATGCTGTGTCTGTGTAGGGTTTGCAGGATCTCCCACATCCCAAAGATGCGCGTGTGCGGAGGTTAATTGGCCTCTATAAATTGCTCCTAATATGTAGGGAGTGGGTAAGAAACTGGGATAATATAGAACTAGTGTGAACAGGTGATCGATGGTAGGATTGGACTCGGTGGGATAAAGGGTCTGTTACTATGCTGTATCGTTCAAACCTGAAAGTCAGTTTTCGAGAAGTCTCTTCAGATTTTCTTTACAATTTCTCCTCATAACATTATTTACACACACACACACGCACGCACGCACGCACGCACACACACACACACACACACACACACACACACACACACACACACACACACACACACACACACACACACACACACACACACACACACACACAAACACACACACACACACACAGTGTGAATGAATGAATAAGTTTATTGGCCAAGTATTCACATACAAGGAATTCGCCTTGGTGCTCTGCCTGTAAAGGGCCTGTCCCACGGGCATGCGACTCCATGCGGCAAGCGCGACCTAACCGCAAGTGGGGGCCGTGCGGGGGCCGCGCGGAGGTCGCGGGGCCGGTCCTACTTCGATCACGGGAGCCGCATGGAGTTGAGTGGAGCTGGCTCCGACATTGCGCGGGGCTCCGAAAAATTGACATTGTTCAAAAATTCCTTGCGGCAACGGCCTGCCGGCCCGCTGCCGCATCGAGGCCGTGCGCGCCGCATCGACGGCCGTGCGCATCGCCTCGATGCTGGACGCAGCCGCCTCAAGGCCAGACGCAGCCGCATCGAGGCCGTGAGCATCGCCTCAACGGCCGTGCGCACCCCCTCGCCGACTTACGCACCGTCGTGACGTCACTCGACCTCCGCGCAGCCCCCGCTTCCGATTTGGTAGCGCTTGCCGCATGCAGCCGCATGCTGGTGGGACCGGCCCTGTACGCGGATCACTCGAACTCAGCGCGGCCCCCGCTTACGGTTAGGTCGCGCTTGCCGCATGGAGTCGCATGCCCGTGGGACAGGCCCTTAAGTGACAACAGGACATACAGAAACAATTAAGAATGACACATAAAACATTAAACATTAATAATAAAACACTACAGTTTAATCACATGTGAATTAAATAAAATACCAGAGCAAATGGAGGCTACAGATTTTTGGTTATTGAGTACCACTCGTTGAAAAAAGCTGTTTTTATGTCTGGTGGTGGCAGCTTTGATAGTCCGGAGTCGCCTTCCAGAGGGAAGTGCTTCAAAGAGTTTGTAGCCTGGGTGAGAGGGGTCAGAGATGATCTTACCCGCTCGCTTCCTGGCCCTTGCAGTGTACAGTTCGTCAATGGATGGAAGGTTGCAGCCAATAACCTTCTCAGCTGATCGGACGATTCGCTGCAGCCTCCGGATGTTGTGCTTGGTGGCTGAGCCAAACCAGACCATGATGGAGAAGGTGAGGACAGACGCTACGATGTAATATATAATTGTAATATATATATTAATGTCATATATATAATATATATAAAAAACAATGCTGAAGAGAGCCTATCATTTATTTTTGTAAATCTAGACCTTGGTCAGTGCATTGCCACCACATTGCAGAAGTAAAACTGATTTAATAAAGACTATAATCGAAATAATCAAATCTAATGCTTAGTTCAACCAGTCTTAGAGAAAACTGCTCATGTAGTAATATAATGCAATGCTCTTTGGTGTACATTTTGTCAGAGATTTTAGAGTGGGATTTTCCACAGGGCCTCGTTTGCCCAAGAGAAGTAGGAGTGACAGGCTAATGCCAGCAGAATGATGAAAGGGCACCAGCCATATGGCCACTTAAGTTGGCAGTGCGAAAGTTGGAATATTGCCTGATTGAGAGGAATAGATGACAAGATGCTTCCAGCTGAAAATGGAAATAAAGCATTAAGATTAATTTATTACCCAAAAGATGGCCTGCCTAATTATTCAATCTTACTTTAAATAACTCTACCAGCTTAAAATAAACATTTTCTTTTTCACTTTGCCACTTAACTCTTGCTTCTTATTAACCTATTGTAGAAGTCAGGTGAAATAAGTGAAAGTGCAACTTTTTTTGTAGGCTTTAATTTAAAATGTGTCCCATTGGGATATCATTAGATGCTGAACAAAGGTATAAACATTTGAGCTCAACCAGCTGATATTTTCCACAATTTTCGAGGCTATCTTTTAGACAGGTCTTTGGACATGATCTTGTTTGTATAAAACATGGGAAGGATTTCTTCTCATGCCTTCACATACACATACACTTCAAATCAGCATCAGAAAAATAAATTGTACAAATTACTGTGAAAATAGGAAATGAAAACATCATTTTTGATGAACTGACAAGTTAGAGAAAAATATACATATGCTTCTATTTATATTTCTCTATTAGATTTAATTGTGAGAGGGAAAAGATTTAAAGGGGAGCTGAGGGGCAAATTTTTCATGCAAAGAGCGATGGGTATGGGAACGAGTTGCCTGAGGAGGTGGTAGAGGTGAATGCATTTGCAATGATTAAAAGATATGTGGATATGGGAAAGAAAAATATCAGCCAAATGCAGGCAAATAGGACTAGCACAGACAGACAACTTGGACAGAATGGATGAGTCGGGTTGAAGGGCCTGTTTCCATGTTATATAACTCTATGACTAAAAGCAGACTAGTCTATAAATAGATGGACAATGAATATCAAAAAGGCCACAACTGCTGGAAATATGAAATATAAATAAAACATGCTAGAAACTCTTGGCAGGTCAGGTAGTATTTATGGAGAGAAAAATGGTGTAATGGTTCAGATTAAAGGACATCATTAGCTAACAGCTGATCAGGTTCTTTGACTTGAAATGTTAGCTCTGTATTTTCTTTCTACAGATGCTGCCTGAGTGAAGCAGCTTTTTTTCCAGTTTTTATTATTATGGAGAGTGAAACATTTTTAAACCACATATAAAGTGGGACTCTATTCCTTGGAGCACAGGAGAATGAGGGGTGATTTTATTGAGGTGTATAAAATAATGAGAGGAATAGATCGGGTAGATGCACAGAGTCTCTTGCCCATAGTAAATGAATCGAGGACCAGAGTACATAGGTTTAAGGTGAAGGGGATAGGTTTTAATAGAAATCGGAGTGGTAACTTTTTCACATAAAGGGTGGTGGGTGTATGGAAAAAGTTGCCAGAGGAGGTGGTTGAGGCAGGGACGATCCCGACATTTAAGAAACAGTTAGACAGGATAGGAAAGGTTTGGAGGGATATGGACTAAATGTGGGCAAAGTGTAGCTGGGACATGGTGGCTGGTGTGGGCAAGTTGGGCTGAAGGGCCCGTTTGTACGCTGTGTCACTCTATAACCCTATGACTCTAAAGCGATGTCAAACAAGGGGGGGTGAGGAACTAATAAATCAGTGAATTATACAAAGCAAAAGAGGGATGGTAATGGGTCAAGAGGAGACCAGAAGAGATATAAATGGCACAGCAGAACAATAGCAACCATTGTCTCCAAAAATGGTGGTTATCATGTAAAGTTGTTGAACTTGGCAATGAGAATGGAGGAAGTAATATGGCGAGTTCAAAGGCAAGATGCTAATTTTGATTGAACTTTATCAGTACTCTGTAGACAGCTAAGTGCAGAGAGATTAAAATAGGCGTACAACAGGGAATTACAATGGGAGGCTGGTTTGAGTGCTGGACTGTGTGCCCACAACACTTTCGGGTTGTGTTCACAACGCTCTGCAGTTTCTTGCACTTGGGCAGAGTAGTTATCATACAAAGTTGTGACACATTCGGAAAGTGTGCTTTCTGTAGTGCATCACACTTGTGACCTCACATTCCACTATACCAACTGGTACATGTGACAAATAAATGTATCTTGTATCTTGTATCTGTAAACGTTGGTAAGAGCCATTGGAGACATCCTGATTTGTTTTAAACATTCAGAGAATGTTGAAGCATTGATTTGATTTCTTGGTCATAGAGACACTGTATTTGGACCAGGGCAAATTGTTGGTGATATTCCCACTTAAGAACTTGGTGTAAACCAGAGCACCACCAAGCAAGAGCTGAGAACATCCAACAACGTAAAGCAGAAGATCTTGTTGGTAAAACATACAATTTTGGAGTGCTTCCTCTTCGCATATTATCTGCTGTGTTTTCTGTTTCATAACATATATGTTTAGTTTAGTTTTGTTACTGTCACGTGTATCAAGGTACAGTGTAAAGCTTTTGTTTGGGTGTTATCCAGTCAAGAGAAGACTATATATGAATGTGTACATTCATTTGTTCTAATGCAGCTTTGGATGTCCCAAGTGATGAAAGCCATAGTAGAAATTCAAGCTTAAAAAAAAAATTCATAACTAATATCCACAGCTCTTGCATCATTCTAGTAGACCACCACAGGGACCAAGGACCCATATACAGGAGATATACAGAAGATACCATATCCACTGTATGGACTGTCTGTTAAAAAAAACAGTCCTACAGGCTCTTTGTCATTTAGAGTCAAGCCACATTCAGCTTCAAAGCACTTTGCTACCAGTTGGCTAATATTTCAGCTGCTTGGAGCATGGATGGCAACTTGTAAAATAAATTTGATTCTGGCAATGCTTATTTTGTAAATTTCTGTAAGGAGGCCTTTGAGCTGAAGGAATTCCGCTGGTATGCTGCATAGAAAAGTTTTGATCGGATAACCTTCCGCCAGAAATTCATTGTTGCTAAGATAGAATCATAAAAAGTCAAACTGCCTAATATATATCAGGCATAAGATCAGTACACCAGTACACCAGTACACCAGTTCATCAGTACATCAGTACATCAGTACACCAGGGGGGGTATTGCCTCAGCGCAGAGGGAGAAGAGGAGGGAAGAGACTGCAGACCTAAGACTTTTGCCTCCATCACAGTGAGGAGATGCTGGGTGGACTCACTGTGGTGGATGTTAATATGTGTTTATTGTTGTTTTTATTGTATTATATGTGTGACTGCTGCAATTTCGTCCTGACTTCGGTCTGAATGACAATAAAGGCATATCTATCTATCTATCTATCTATCTATCTATCTATCTATCTATCTAAAATGGATGCCAACTGTGTGTTTGGACATTGGAAAACTGATTGTATCACTCTTTCAAGTTACTTATTAGGCAGTCACAAATATGTTGAAAGCAAGAAGCCAACACATCCAGGCATCAGTGAGCCAGAATGAAGCATATAGGCAAGAAAAAAACTTGCATTAGGTGTTTCTAGCCCTGTCCGAGGCATCAAAATAATAAATGAATGTAATGATTGCACAATTTTTTGCTCAAAGCTCAGATCTTGCCTGGAAGCTGTGCATTTGTGTATGGTTATGTAAATATAGTAATGCAGCCTGGGAATAAGTTGTTTAGCCAAATCAAGTGCATGTTAACCATCAAACACCCATTTTACACCAACCCCACTGTAATCCCATGTTAATATCATGTCATGTGGCTAGAGGACTTTGCAAGATTGTCATATGCAAGCACTACATGCAGGGAGTTGCATGTTAATAGAGTTGGAATAAATTACCTCATTTAAAGTTGCTGTCTCTGTATGATGTCTAGATTGAAGTCTCAGAGTAAAGAGCAGGCTGTTATTTTTAGTTTAGTTTAGTTTAGAGATACTTTAGTTTACTTTAGAGTTCAATGCAGGGCATGGAAACTGGCCCTTTGGCCAACCGAGTCCGCACCAACCAACGATCCCCACTCATTAACACTACCCTATACACACTGGGGACAACTTTCCAATTATACATTTATACCAAGCCAACTAACCTACACACCTGTACGTCTTTGGAGTGTGGGAGGAAACTGATGATCTCAGAGAAAACCCACACAGGTAACGGGGAGAACGTACAAACTCCGTACAGACAATCACCCGCAGTCGGGATCGAACCGGGGTCTCTGGCGCTGTAAGGCAGTAGCTATGCCACCGTGTCGCTGTTTGAGATGAAGGTAAATGTCTTCATTTATACTGTGCAATAACCATAAGCACAGGAGCACCTCTTGCTGTGTGGTCTGTCCTCTGCTCTACTCACTCTATATCCATGACTGTGTACCCAGACACAGTTCTAACTCCATCTTTAAATTACCGACACACAACCATTGTTAGACAAATTGCGGATAGTGATGAGCCAGAGTATAGAAGGGATATCAATTGTCTGAATGAATGGTGCCAGAACAACAACCTTACTATCAATGACAGTTAGATCAAGGAGCTGGTTGTTGACTTTAGAACAAGAAGGTCGAGGACCCACAAACCTGTATTCATCCAGGGGTCGGTGATAGAGTCAACAACTTTAGTTCCTAGGCATGCATATCTCTGAAGATCAGTCATGGACCCAGCACATTGATGTAATCATAAAGAAAGCCCATCAATGCCCCTACTTCCTTTGAAGATTGAGGAGATTTGCTATGGTGTACGGTAGAGAGCTTATTGACTGGTTGCACCATGGCCTAGTTTGACAATTTGAATGGACAGGAATGAGGGAGATTACAAGAAATGGTGAATGATGGCTGGTCCATCACGGTTACTGACCTCTCCGGCATTATATGGATCTATGTGGTGCTGTCTTAAAATGGCAGCCAGCATCATCAAAGCCCTGCACCATCATGGCCACACTTTCATTTCACTCCTGCCATTGGGAGGAGAGTTAAGATCATGCGGTTGAGATCACACGCTGTTATTGCTGTTTCAAATACTAAGCTTTGTAAGTTGTTATCCGCGGTTCATGCAAGTTAGGTTAACCTGGCATTCCGACATATCACATTTCGCAGACCAAATCGAAGTGTTTCAGTGCCTAACATCATTGATATTGGATGGAGGCGATGGCTGCAACAGGCCTTTATGGCCAGCTGCAGTGGGGACTGTGAAATGGTGCAAAATCTGGTGACTCTTGCACATAGACTCAGTAGGCTGTTTTTAAGCATTATGCACCTAATTAGGAATGTGACTTATGTATGGCAATAATCTTACTGATCTGTATACAAAAAAAAGAATCCCACTGTACCTTGGTACACTTGATAATAACGGAACCATTGAATCATTGAACTATTGGAATCTTTCACCTCTGAAGCTGCATAGAACCCTGACCCTGTACACAAATTCCCGAAACTCTGTGAAGTTGCAATACCTTGATAGGTCTTTGAGAGCAATGATGCATTTACTCATATTTTCTCCCACATGTTCATTCTGTGCACCAGATCTATTACTCCCTGTCAATTCTAGCAGCTATGGGTTGAAATATTTTTCTAATATCCATGGCTTTGTAAGGAAATACTAATTTAATATGTGCAGTATACTTTGGAGCTGGCCTCGATGGATTATGTTCAATGCCTCACTGTTTGATCATTTTTATCACTCACTTATATCTCAAAGATATTATTTACTATTAAAATGTCTTCAATGCAGGATGTGAATAATTGTCTTGGTAGTCTATCCACCCCTGGCCTTCTATTGTTGATTGGATACTCTTGAGATGCCATTTTCTTCTGTTTTATATTTCTTTATGACATTTGGCCCATGACATTATGCCAGCTCTCAGCATAATCCCACTTATCCCCTCACCTAATCTATTCTCACTCACACACCCATCAACTCCCCTCTGATTATCCTAAAACCTAGCTAAACCAAGAGATAATCTATACCAGGCAATTAACCTTTCAACCAGCGTGCCTTTGGGATATGGGAGGAAAACAGGAAGCATATGCAAACTCAACACCAACAGCAACACTGGAGGTCAAGGTTAAACCTAAATGACGAGAGCTGTGAGGCAGATGCCCTACAGTCTTTCCCTGTTAAAACATAGTCACGGTACTGCCATCTCCTGCATTTGCACATTAAAACTCATCTTATTTTACAAATTGTAGACGCACTGCCTTCCTTGTATTTATATTGCTTCACATTTTTATTAGTGGAGCTTTAATAATATGCAGTGCATTCAGAAAGTTATCAGACCCCTTCACTTTTACCACATTTTCTTACGTTACAGCCTTATTTTAAAATTAAAATTAACCGGAAACAGAATTATTTTAAAATTAATTAACCGGAAACAGAACAGTGTAAATTCACTCCTCATGTAGATAAATGATAAAATTAATCAAAAAGGATTTTGATGGGCGTGACGGAGAATAAAGCAGTAGGGGAACAGGGAAATAAGGAGGGAGGGAGGGAGGGAATACTGGGTTATTTATCCTGGGAGCAGGCATAAACCCATTGGGTTCTTTTAGTATCACAGTGAGTAACTATGGCTGAGTAACTGGTGCATCGTGGGTAATGCTGATCCTTTGGTGAGTTCAACTGCATTCATCAGAAATAGCGTCAAATGTTGATCGATAACATTCCTATTAAGCACTTTGGAAAATGTAAACAAAAACAAGAAAACTTTCAGCAGATCAGGCAGCATCTGTGGAAAGTGGAAAACAGATAAGGGCCTGTTCCTCAGGCGATTTTTTAGGCGACTGTCATAGTCGTAGCAGGTCGCCGAAAAACCGGCGACAGGACCCCCCCTACAACAATGTCTATGACAATGTCTACGACAAGCTACAACAACCTACTACCTAGTCGACATCAAGCTACGGCAAGCTACCAACAACCGACGACCCATTAGGATGTCCACTTATGACCACACCTACGACAACCTAGGTCCACCCGCGACCAGCTACGACAAGCTACGACCCTGTCGGCGACAACTGGAGAACACTGAAGACAAATCAGTCACCGGTACCTGTCGCCGGTTGACGTAGGTTGACGCAGGTTGACGCAGGTAGTCGCCAATGGAATTCACCGAAGTCAGCACCGGCGACAACCTACGTTACCTGGCGACAACCTACGTCATCCTGGCGACAACCTACGACAGCACCTACGTCAGGAGAAGTCAAGCTACGCTCATTAGGGTCAAGCTCACTGTCGGCAAAATTTTTTGAACATGTTCAAAATCCAGCGGCGACCAAAAAGACGCTACGACTCTTTCGGCGACTGAAGAGACTACTCACAACCATACAGGTGACACCCCGGTGACCATGTGATGACAGCCTAGTCACCTAAAAAATTGCCTAAGTGGGACAGGCCCTTTAATGTTTCCATCAGAACTGGGAAAACGAGAAAACAAGTGTTGTTTTAATTTACAGAGAGGAGCAGGGCGGGGAGAATTGTGGAGTTCTCTGATTGTCTGTGGCTAGGTTTACCATGGTGCTAAACTCTTGATGAAGCCATCTGTTTCATAAATTAATGAGGGCAGCTAGAGAGAGAAATAATTCAACAATCCTATCAGAGAGATCTCCTTTGTCCATATATCCCTTCACTCCCCTTGCACATTAAAACTAAATTGTTTTTTTCTCTCTGTGCCTTTCAGACGGTTCATCTCCCATTCTCCCCCGAAGACTGGCAACCAAAAGGAGTGAGTCGAACCAGTGGATGCTGGACAAAAGGCCGGTAGGAGGAGGACCGCGGGGGGGGGGGGGGGTTCTAACCTCCCGTGGCTCAAGGTCGGCCGTGGGAGGTGCCCCCCGAAGCATGAAGGCTGATGGACCGGCGGGGGGGAGGGCCGCCGAGAGAACAAAGAGGGACCATCTTTGGCGACTATAATGAGTACTTTGTAACTTTGTCGGCGCCAGATGCGTGGCGACTCTTTGCGCACTTAGCGCATTGTATGCAAAAACAACGTTTTTCACTGTAACTAGGTACATGTGATAAGAATTGAATTGCTGTAGGAAGACAAAAAAATGCTGGGGGAACTCAGCGGGTGAGGCAGCATCTATGGAGAGAAGGAATAAACGACTTTTCGGGTCGAGATCCATCTTCAGACTGATGTAAGATCTGCTGTAAGATCTTCGACTGGAAACTCTAACTCTGATTTTATTCAGATGTCGGCTGACCTGTTGAGATTTTTTAAAAACGTTCCGATTTTTCTTTTAGATATCTTGCACCAGCAGGTAGAGCTGCTGCCTCACAGCACCAACGACCCAGCTCAATCCTAACCTCGGGTTCTGTTTATGTGCAGTTTGCAGGTTCTCCCTGTGACCACGTAGGTTTCCTCCGGGTGCTCTAGTTTGCTAACACATCTCAAAGACGTGGGTTTGTAGGTTAATTGACCTCTGTGTATTGCCCGTAGTGGATAGGGAGTAGATATGAAAGTGGGATAATGTAGAACTTATGTGAACTGATGGTCGGTGTGGTCTTGGTTAGTTAGTTCCATGCTGTATCTTTCAAGTTATGCAACGCTTTTGGTTAGTTTAGAGATACAGCACGGAAACAGACACTTTGGCCCACCAAGTACAAGCCAACCAGAAATCCCCAAATGTTAACACTATCCTACGCATTTAGGACAATTTACAATTTTTACCAATGCCAATTAACCTGCAAACCTATGTGTTTTTGGACTGTTGGAGGAAACCACTCGGAGAAAACCCATGTGATCACGGAGAGAACGTACAAATCCTGGATAGACAGCACCCTAACCAGTCTGAAGAAGGGTCTCGACCTGAAACGTCACCCATTCCATCTCTCCAAAGATGCTGCCTGTCCCGCTGAGTTGCTCCAGCTTTTTGTTTCTATTTTCAGTTTAAACGAGCATCTGCAGTTCCTTCTAACTCACCCGTCGTCAGGATTGAACCCGAGTCTCTGGCGCTGTAATGCTGCAAGTCTACTGCTGCACCACCATGCTGCCCTAAAACGTTTTGTTTTTAATTATTTACTGCTGTCAAGGTGAATCTTGTGGTAGGCGAAGAAGATTGAATGCCAAACTTATAAAATGTATCTTCCAGCAACTGTTTGATGAACAACTGCATCAGGGATCAATGCATTACATTGGTAGAAAGCAACAAAATAAAATACATCAAAAATGTGCTGAATGATAACTTTAAAATTGGACATCCTAATATATTTATATTGTTACCTATTAGATAACCATTTAGTCATTTTAACATGTATAACTGCAGGTCTTAAATTAAATGAAAATCATCCTATTTGATGTACTAAGCCTGTTCAGTTTATACAGTAATAGCCCACATTCTTGCTTTCCGTTAATTATATGTATGGATCTTTCTGATTCCATAGATCTGATTAACTGCTGTATCACACCTTGAGTAAAGTGTAGACTCCCCTCTGAGATATGCCTGCTGCAAATGAGGGCATAATTCCAGTCACAGATCTTACAGTTCTAATGAGATGTCAGGTCACAAAGGTCAGCGTTACCTTGACAGGTAAGGGCCCTTAACAGAACAAATCTGTGTCGCATTGTAATTATGTTCAGCAAATTCTATTAAATACTGGAGGGAACAGCCAATGCGAGATTAGTTTCCAAGGAGACATTAACATTATTATATCATTACCATGCAATATTGTGAATTTATTACAATACTTTATTATTAATTGCTAAAATTATGACGCAACTATAATAAAGTAAGGAGAATTGTGACAGTATATGCGGTCCCTAAATCTAATATGATTTGTTAAGATTGACTTCATAAAGTAGATTGTAAAGAACTTACTGATATATTAAAATACTTTATATTTAAGGAAAATTATGTTTTAGAAGTGAGAGAATTCCTGGCATGCTCAGTTCTGCAAATTACATGAACAAGTAGATCTAAAACTTGCACAAAAACTATCTTGTTAGACATTAGTTAGCAGGGAAAAATGTCACATCTGACTTTAAGTTTTTCAGGTTAATTTCTAATTATAATTCCCTCAAACTCCTTAACATGTCAGTTGACTAAGTTTAGAGAGAGGATTTTGTTTATGCAGATGGCATGGCAAGTCCTTAAAAAGAAAGTGTATGGGGAATATGTTTGTTGATGCATTAGGCATTCAGGGGAATTGGCTTTTAGTTGAGAACCAGAAATCCCTGTAAAATAACTTGGGAGATTATACGTGTTAAAGGGGCAAGTTATTGTTGGCTCGGGGATGGAATGGTTTTGAGAATGAATGGTGATGGAATTCACTTCGCCCTTCATAACTCAGAGTTGGACGAACACCATATCAGATGTGGAGGAAGAGCAAGTGACTGCAGAGCCTGTTCACAGCCTTTTCCACAGTGTCACAAGTTTTTCTCTCTGAAGATCCTGGCTGTCGGCAATGGGCACAGAGATCTACATCACCCCCGTGCTACCATCTGTCGACAACAAGATAAACCTTTACATCTTTTCTAAATCATTTAGCAGCACCAGTCCATCATCTAGGGTTTCTTCATTCACTTCACTCATTTGTATTCCCTCATAGACAAGCGATTATCCAAATTGCTTCATACCTGTATGTCCCTTCACTTGTGGCAAATTACATGTGAACAAGTACGTGTTCAATGTAGGCTGGTGTTGAGTATAAAAGCCAGCACAGTTTAAATGAGCTGAACAGGTAGTTTTGTGCCTTATAATGATGTGATGATTTGCACAAGAGTATAACTTTAAAAAAAACAGAAAATAAATCAGAAAAAATCAATTCCATTGTGAAGTTAATTGTATTGTTACATGTAATCTAATTATTGAAAGTAATTTTAACAGAACTACAAAGATTTCCTTCACCAGTCAGGAATAATGAATCCGTTGAATATAGAATTTGGGATGTTATGTTATAGTGGTACTGCAGAAGATGCAACACCTGTACCTATACATCGTCCCTCGACTCTGTCCAGGGACCCTGACAGTCCTTTCAGGTTAGGCAGAGGTTCACTTCCACCTCCTCCAACCTCATCTACTGCATCCATTGTTCAAGATGTGTATGTACTCTTACATATCGGCGAGACCAAACGTAAACTGGCCGATCCTTTCGATGAACACCTTCACTTAGTCCGCCTGAACCTACCTGATCTCCCGGTTGCTAAACAATTTAATTCTCCTTCCCATTCCCACACAGACCTTTCGGTCCTAGGTCTCCTCCATTGTCTGTGAGGCTAAATGCAAATTTGAGGAACAGCATCTTATATATCACATGGGCAGCTTACAGCCCAGTGGTATGAATACTGATTTCTCTAACTTCAAGTAACACTGGCATTCCCTCACTCTCTCTATACCTCCCCTGTAAATAGCTCGTTCTAGGCTTCCCCCAGTCTAGTTTCAGTCAATAAAATACTGAGTCAAGCTCCTGCGCATCTAAACTTTATTTTGGAAAAACACAATAACAGTTCAACACTACTATATCTAACCACCACGGGTTCGATCCTTGTATCTGCCAGGCCAAGCCCTCCTAGCCTCGTGCAAGCAGAGACACTCCAAAAGGTCACGCAGTCCTAAGCGTTCTCCCAGAAGATCGATACAGGACCTCGTGGGAGCGGCCTTTTATAGGTCCCCGAACATTGAGGGGCCAAACCAAATGGGGGTGGTCACTTTACAGTCCAATAACAGATATCGATTAACACAGTACATGATGGACATTTCCCTAACCCAATAATACAGTGACTAATACAATGTAAATGACAAAGTTTCTAAATGCAAGTTAACAGAGATGAATTATGCAACATGTGCATGGATATTCAAGAAACCCAGACAAGGCTCAACACTTAACCCAATCAATATCTAGCAAAGTAAAGCTTTGCAACAATATTTACAATGCATATGTCTGGTTTGCCCAATCCCAACCCAATCCTTTTCCTGCAATTTACACCTAATTGTAAGAATCTGCAGATGTCCCATTCTTTTCCTGCAACTCTTATCTAGGCTCCAGACAAGCTGGCACCAATCTGCAGCTTGCCCCATTTCTGCAGAAGGCACATTTAAATTGACCAAATGGCCTAGCAGCCCAGAAGCCTTTACTCAATTTTAGTGTCCTGGCATCTCCAATTTGGCCAGAATTAACATTCCTTCCTTTTATCATATATGATAAACCATCATTTATGATAATCAAATAATCAGGTAATCACATAACCAGATATACATATGTGTGTCTATTACATTCACCATCTATTAACAACAAGACGATGATGTTTCTTCTCAGAATCAACCTTCCCGAGTTTTCGTAGGAGCAAATTCCCTACATCCGTGTTGTTGCCCATTCTTCCATCCCTTTCCATAGTCGAACCTATAACCTATAATTCCTGAAAAACTTGGGACAAAGCAAGTTACCATTCATGTACTAATGCTTTCCCATACATTCACTGTATTCCTGTTCTGTCAATAGTATCCCTTTTGCATTTCACTATAACTATCTCTACTATATTCTGCTCTATCACAGTATTCCTATTACTATTCTGTTCTATAATATACTCTTTACTGTCCTAGGATCAACACTAATCAGCCCTCTCCGTATTCACACAATATTCCTTAATGTATATCTGATGATGGTTTCTCATATAAATTTCAGCTGGGTTCAGTCCAGATTTCCCTACAGGCGTGACTCTTATTTAAAGCAAACCATGAAGAATGTTTCAATTCAACCAAATTCAGTCTCAGCCTTCAATTTAATATTTTAAATTTCAGGGTCCGTCTCACCCTTCTCATTCCACAGCTTTGAGGTCGATAACACAATTCCATTCCAATTCCTGTGGAATTCCCAGCTGTTCAAAATTAATCAATCAAATTCCATATGTGGTCAATTTTATTATAAAGCCAATCAAGAATGCCGATTTATAGGGACAATTTATTTACACCTTGATAATAGGAGCCGCTTTACTATCAAGGGTCAAACAATTTAGATCCACCGGTCAAATACATTGACTCTGATATCTCAACACCCGTTTCCTTATTCCTCCTTCTAATTCAATAGACTTCTCCTCCAGTACTTCTTCCTTAGTATGTTGGCTCAGCTCTCAGTCCATAGGGGTTCTTCCTCATAACTAATTTCCTTTTACCACTAAGTAACTTTCTTGTATGCTAACTCTGGTCTCTTAAAGGGAAGTCTTGCTGTTCACAGTTCCTCTTTTTACTATTTCCAATTCCAACTCTCATGTTCCCTGAATAATTCTTCCAGATCTTCCCAAGTTCCATCCCTTCCTGATGTTCTCTGAATAATCCTTCCCATCTTTGGCTGCTTGTCTGGGGATGAGTCAATAACAATACCAAATTAATAATCAAACTTTAAATACTCCTAAGCCAAATCTCACAAGTCAGTTCCAAATCTCAAACTTTAAAGTTCCTCCAATTCATTACCATACAATTTAGAAACTGATTTCAAAATGTTATCAATTTATTTCTAATAACTGTAATTTAGACACAAATTAGGTATTTTGCCCCAAACCACGGAGGAGTATCTTATTTTCAAATTCAATTCAATTCTTCAAATTAGAACGCCCCAATAGTCGTCATAGGTTGTCTGTATCTTTTAGAAAAGGTTGGATGGTGTTAATTTATTTTTCCTTCACTGGTGTCAAAAGCTAGATGATGTTAAAGTTGGGCACTAGGGTAGGTATCTTCTTCTTCTTCCATGATGTCAGTTTCAAAGGAGTAGGGATACTGAGGAGCAGCCTTCTCTATATTTGGCCTTCCCAGATGTGTCTTAAAAGGACAGGACAGTATAATTTCCTCCTTGTTTCTGGGGAGCTACCTTACCTGAGCCGTGTCTTCTGCCCATTCTCAAGGGTCCACGTACTCTTTACCTCACTCCCTACATAGTAGTATGCTGTAGATTATAATGCCTGGAGGCACAAACTTAGTAACAAGTTAGTACAATAGCTCC
The DNA here is from genome assembly GCA_038087875.1 of Malacoraja senta. Taxonomy (NCBI): domain Eukaryota; kingdom Metazoa; phylum Chordata; class Chondrichthyes; order Rajiformes; family Rajidae; genus Malacoraja; species Malacoraja senta. Next base: position 18,366,849 of record CM075984.1, on the reverse strand, counting down.
TTTCCCTACTCCCGTACCTCCTGCACAATAAGTCAATTTCTTCTCTCCCTAGTGCCAGTTCAATTCTCTTTAGTTCATATTATCATTGCCACCAGTTAAATACTATGTTTCTCTATTAGTAGTAATTCCTTTTCGTGAGGTTTCTCGATCCCAATTAGATTCTTTGTGACTCTCTTCATGGGATTCGGAAGGGGTGGTGTTCTTTCTTGTTCTTATAATTTATTATTATTTGTGGGCAAAGTGAGGATGCCTTCAGATTTCATACTTTGTATTAGCTGGCAGATCAGCTTTTGGAGTGTCTCTGCTTGCACGAGGCTAGGAGGGCTTGGCCTGGCAAATACAAGGATCTAACCCGCGGTGGTTAGGTAGAATAGTGGGGAACTGTTATTGTGTTTTTCCAAAATAAACTTTAGATGTGCAAGTGCTTGACTCAGTATTTTATTGACTGAAACTAGACTGGGGGGAGCTTAGAATGAGCTATTTACATTGGGGGCTCGTCCGGAATCTCAACGGACCCCCAAACACAAGTTTGTGATAAAGGGTGTTGAGCTGTCTCGATCGCGGGTGCAGAAATCGGTGCCACTGTGCGTTTTTCACATTGATTTTTGGCACTTCGCTAGTCGGAATGGATTGATCATTCGCGGGCTTGGGAAAGGGTCCCAACAAGATCATAGAACAGAGTCTAGCAAACACGGGGGGGGGGGGGGTGGATAGCACTTCCTTGGGTAAGGGGCCCATAAAACAGGGCGAGGAGTGGCCCAAAACGTGGTCGTAGTTGACACAGCTGCTTAACGAGAGCCAAATGCGCTTCCAGGGCGAGGGGTGGCCCACTGTCCCAGATTTGGTATCCAATTGGTGGGGTATTGAAATACAAGTCTGGTTTACATGCTAAGCGGTAAAGCATTTGACCTGTCATTGCTGGGAGCGCTAATTGGAAATGTGCATTCCGAAAATCGGCATCGACTGCCAGCATGAAGAGGCTAGGCGTGGACACCCGGTGCCAAGCAGGTGTAAAGGAAATCCTTTTGAAGAGGTAAAACCTAGGTTGGTTAGAGGCCACGCCTATGTGCAGATATCTGATTCCCTCCCTGAAGTGACGGACGAGGAATCTCGTAAAGGCACTGGGCTCGGTGGCTAGAGTATAGATTGAATGGGAATACTCTAGTCCATACGAGATTTCATTGGGCAATTTAATTTGAATTCGAGAGCCCGAGTATGTGGAGGGGTACGCACACAACTAGTTGGTCCAAGAACGAGTTTAGATTTGCAGAATCAAATTTCCAAATACAGAATTTCACATTGAAGTTCTGCCCGTACGGTAGAATTCGAATTCTCTGTAAATAGAACTTCGGAGTTCGTGCATGTTTGAGATTGATTTCGAATAGCGGCTGATCAACAGTGAATAGTAACCCTCTGATCGATTGATGATTAGTACCTGATGGCGAAGAGTAACTGAGAGACGGGAACCTGGTTTACTTGGTGAAAAGTACCCGGATGTGAGAGGCACCCCTAATTCTGTAGAACTTAGAGAGGAAGGATAGATGTCCCCCAATTGAAGTCCAGTCTTAGCAGGGGAAAGTAACATTTAGGATGAAAAGTAGATAATTTAAGAAGTAGTACTCCTCAGCAAAGAGTACCCTAGGAAGGGGAAAATCTTCGGTATCAATGGGAGAGGTTCACTGATTGATAACAGCGCGATGTGGCATGGAGATCAAGTGTTTGTAAACTGTGCGCTAGCATGTTAAATTATTATTGTAAATTGTAGAAATCCAGCATCTTTATTTTAGCATCTTTATTGGATCCGAATTGTATAAATTCTTTGTGTATGTAAAGAGATTTAGAGTGTGTTAAGATTTAGTGTGTTAAGTTTGCGGACCGCTACTTGTATTGTCTGTGTGAGTGCTTAAGAATTTTTGGGTGTTAGATAATTGAACTAAAAGTGTGTTTGAATTGAATATTTATATTTGTTTAAATCGGGATTGTAGTATTGTTAGAATCCGATTCGTGGTGGTTCGATCAGGGTTCGTATACTTTCGATCGCTGTGTCGGGGGAGGAGTCGTTCCGTTGACCGAGTACGCCAGGAGGAGGATTTATTAGAGTGTGATTTACCATCATAATAAGTTGATGCTTGCAGTTTATATTGGGGTGTGTCTTGGTTTACTTGTAATCGGGGGAATCATTTCTTGTTTAATTGTAGTTTTACTTGCGTGGTTCGGGTTTGTTTGTCTGTGTGAACTTAAAGTGTTTTGAGTGGGAGAGATTGCTGCTTGGGAGAGATTGCTATTAAGAGCCGGAGCCTTAGTTTGGGAAACCCGAGATTCTTTGTTGAAGGCTGAGAGTTGAATGAAGTGATTGTGATCTAGCTGATAAGAAAGTTTAGAGAGCGAATGAATAAGAGCGATTGAGTCGAACAATTGAATAGAGCGTACACAAAAATGCTGGAGAAACTCAGCGGGTGCAGCAGCATCTATGGAGCGAAGGAAATAGGCAACGTTTCGGGCCGAAACCCTTCTTCAGAGCGATTGAATAGAGCGATTGAGTGGAGTGATTGGATAATGGTTGGGAAAGATTGAAGGTACAATTGTGTGAGAAGGTGTGAATCTGCTAGATGTTAGTCATTGTTTGGGAGCGATTTTAGTGGCCTTGGAGTCTGAAAGGAAGGAACGAGTATTGAATAAGTGTGAGTGCTTTGAACTTTATTTGTATTGTGTCTATTGTGCAGAAGGATGGGGAATGTACCGGAGAACGACCTATCAAATATTCCTGAAAGTCCGATAAGAATAATTTGTGAGAAAATTCCGCATGAAGCAGGGAGATTAAGAAAATTATCGGGAAAATTAAATAGAGTTTTGAGGAACGAACTTTGGCTGATAGGTGGACTAAAATCTGTAGTAGGAATAACCTACATAGAGATATAGAAACATAGAAAATAGGTGCAGGAGTAGGCCATTCGGCCCTTCGAGCCTGCACTGCCATTCAATATCATCATGGCTGATCAATATCATCATGGCTGATCAATTGTTAGGCGATCTGGAAACAGTGAAGAAGGGAATGAGCTTATTGAAATATGGAGAATGTTCTTCACTGAAAGAAAAGTAAATAAATAAGTCGTTCTGCTTTCTACTTTAAGAATGGCAGCGTTCAAGTTAGGGATTAGAATGGAAAAAGAGAGAACTGGCCCTTCTCTGGAGATTCCGGAACAGGGAAAGGAAGATAGTGGAAGCCAGCAGCAGGAGCAGGAGCAGGAGAGAACATCAGCTTTTAAAAGAGAAATGACTGAGATGGCTCTTAAAGGGGAGGTGCTGACTAAAATCAAACTTATTACATTTAGTAAAAGGGTGCCGGGCTTAGCGTGGATCTCGAAGGGAGAGAAGCCCAATATATGCAAGGGTGGGCAGATTTTTTCGGAGTCACAGCATTCCTCGGAGACACCATGCGCAGCTTGCGAATAGGGCGCTCGGGAAGAGTCAGTGGAATCTTCCACTCCACCCACTAAATTCAAATCCAAACTAGGAAAATCGGGAAAGGACTCTCTAGCTCCGATGATTGCTTCACCAGCAGAGGATAGTGTGGGGGATCAAGGAAGGAAGGAAGGTTCCGCTGAAGTGGGCACCAAAATTAATTGGGAAATCAAGTGGGAAAGTGAAAGAATCCTTCCTAAAGTATAGAGATTCCGTTAGAAGAACGAGCAGCTTTTCTGAGGGTGAGGCAGCAGGAGGCTATGAAGTGGCTAATCCTGACATCTATAGCATTATAAGGTTAGAGCAAATTCCCGACGATGTGAGTATAGAGCGGATTCCCCACAGGCAATTCCCTAGTAGGAAGCTGCCTACTCCACCTTTAGAATTAGATGCCGCAGTAGGTGTAAATGATCCCCGGGCCACAGACGTCCACATTTCAATGCAACCTGGATCAATGGCAGCTAAATCCTTCCAGAGACCTGTACTAAAAATCCAGAAACGGGAAGTAACATCGAAGGAGGATAAGGAGGGGGAGGAATTTAAAGCGTGGATAGACACGCCATTCCGAGAGCCGACTTTCCCTCGGTTTGGTTGGAGAGGGTAGAGAGCTGTTAGACCTGATCAATGTTACAACTGTGGGGAATCAGGACATTGGAGCCGATCTTGCCCTGTGAGGGAATACCAAGAAGGAAGGCGGCAAAGAAGAGGGCCACGGGGTTTATGAAGTCAGTGGATCCCTAGAGGTTACAGGGACACTTGGGACCCCGAATGTAGAGGAAGAGGACACTGGCCAGAAGATCATGGGGCAGGGACATTCTGGCAGCCAAATCCATTTTAAATCCTATCAGCCAGAAGCCTTTACTCAATTTTAGTGTCCTGGTATCTCCAATTTGGCCAGAATTAACACCCCCACCAAAGTTGCACCAGCTTCTCATTTTCACCCAACAAACAGCTAACAATGGCATGTTTCCTTTATCTTTGTTACTTTTTTGCACATCTTTCATTTAATGTTTTTTATCTCACTACATCATCGTCTATATTTCTCATTTCCCTTATCGCTAACTAGTCTGAAGAAGGGTCTTGACACGAAATATCACTCATTCCTTCTCTCCAGAGATGCTGCCTGTCCTGTTAAGGAACTGCAGATGCTGGTTTACACTGATGATAGACACAAAATGCGAGAGTACCTCAGCGGGTCAGGCAGCATCCCTGGAGAAAAGGAATAGGTGACGATTTGGGTCGAAACCCTTCTTCACCCTTTGCCTGAAGAAGGGTCTCAACCCAAAACATCACCAATTCCTTTTCTCCAGGGATGCTGAGTTACTCCAGCATTTTGTGTCTATATTCGGAGCATTGTGTTCAGTTTTCGTCACCCTGCTGTAGGAAGGATGTCGTTAAGCCGGAATGAGTACAAAGAAGGTTTACGTGGATGTTGCCTGGATTTGAAGCCAAGAACTATATATGGGGCAAAATATTGTTTCCTTTATCAATAAATAGAGAGTCCTACTCGAGAGAGTGCAGCACTAGACCTACTTTTGGGGAACAAGGTAGGTCAAGTGACTGCAACACTTTGGCACCAGTGACCATAATTTTATTCTTTTAAAAATAATTATGGGGAAAGATAGGTCAGATCCACGTTAAATTCTGAAGAAGGGTCTCAACCGAAACGTCACCCATTCCTTCTCTCCAGAAATGTTGCCTGTCCCGCTGAGTTACTACAGCTTTTTGTGTCTATCTTTGGTGTAAACCAGCATCTGCAGTTCCTTCTTACACAGTTAAGTTCATAAACTGGGGCAAGCCAAATTTTAAGGCATTAGGCAGAGGTCAATTGGGTGATACTGTTTGCAGATAAAGGGACATCTGGCAAGAGTTTAGGGCCAGCGTGTTCATGTTAGGGTGAAGACCAAGACTGGCAAGATTAGGGAAACCAAATGACAACGTATATTGAGGGTAGATATAATATGCTGGACAACTCAATGTGTCAGGCAGCATCTCAAAAATAAATGTGCTCACATTATATACATTCCTTTTTCAATATATATAATGAGAGAAATATGTGATGGATTACTTTCTACTTGCCTCAAGAATTCAACTTAAAAACTCTGTGACGAAAGCCTTTGGACAGAGTAATCTTGTTAAATGGTCCTGTTTACCATTTTAAACAAACAGTCTGCTGTGTGCGCCATCTACAAGAAGTCCCTCTCGTTCAGCTCCCTCTGGCAGTTGGTCCCATATTCGGATCACTCTCTGCTTGAAGAAATGGCCTCTCAGGTCTCTTTTAAATTGTTTAGCTCTCATCTTAAACCTATGCCCTCCAGTCCTAGACTCTACCCTGGGAAAGTGACTGTGACCATTCAACTTATCTATGCCTCCAATGATATAGATTAGGATTTTCAAAAGGGAATTAGATACGCATTTCATGGAAAGTAATTTGTATGACCACTGGAAACAGCCTATAAATTGATTGATTGGATTGCTCTACAGCAAGCATGCATGGACCTGTTGGGCTGAATGGCTTTCTGCTCCAACAATTCAATACTATTTATCACAGTGTTTCAAAAAAGTAGCTCAAAATGACTTTCTCAAAATCAAACAGAATGGTCAGTTATCTTGATAATAAAATTCATCTTCATTCATAAGAATGAAAAAATATTTACTACCACATTAAGTTCACCTAGTCTATCATACTTATTTAAGAAAAAAACTATAATAATTTCTTATTATTATTTCAGTATGGATGTTAGTGGCAATGCCATTGTTTAAGTGACATCCAATTAGGGAGGCAAAGTGGTGCAGTGGTAGAGTCGCTGCCTTATAGTACCAGACACTTGGGTTTGATCCTGTTTGCATGGCCTCCCGGTGACCTACGTGGCTTTTCTCCATGTGGTCTGGTTTCCTCCCACACTCCAGAGATGTACAGGTTTGTAGGCTAATTGGCTTGTTAAAATTGTACATTGTCCCTAGTGTGTAGGATAGAGTTAGTGTGCGGGGTTCGCTGGTTGGCGTGGACTTAGAAACATAGAAACATAGAAAATAGGTGCAGGAGTAGGCCATTCGGCCCTTCGAGCCTGCACCGCCATTCGATATGATCATGGCTGATCATCCAACTCAGTATCCCATCCCTGCCTTCTCTCCATACCCCCTGATCCCTTTAGCCACATCTAACTCCCTCTTAAATATAGCCAATGAACTGGCCTCAACTACCTTCTGTGGCAGAGAATTCCACAGATTCACCATTCTCTGTGTAAAAAATGATTTTCTCATCTCGGTCCTAAAAGACTTCCCTCTTATCCTTAAACTGTGACCCCTAGTTCTGGACTTCCCCAACATCGGGAATAATCTTCCTGCATCTAGTCTGTCCAACCCCTTAAGAATTTTGTAAGTTTCTATAAGATCCCCCCTCAATCTTCTAAATTCTAGCGTGTACAAGCCGAGTCTATCCAGTCTTTCTTCATATGAAAGTCCTGCCATCCCAGGAATCAGTCTGGTGAACCTTCTCTGTACTCCCTCTATGGCAAGAATGTATTTCCTCAGATTAGGAGACCAAAGCTGTACGCAATACTCCAGGTGTGGTCTCACCAAGACCCTGTACAACTGCAGTAGAACCTCCCTGCTCTTATACTCAAATCCTTTTGCTATGAATGCTAACATACCATTTGCTTTCTTCACAGCCTGCTGCACATGCATGCCCACTTTCAATGACTGGTGTACCGTGACACCCAGGTCTCGTTGCATCTCCCCTTTTCCTAATCGGCCACCATTCAGATAATAGTCTACTTTCCTGTTTTTGCCACCAAAGTGGATAACCTCACATTTAACACATTATACTGCATCTGCCATGCATTTGCCCACTCACCCAACCTATCCAAGTCACCTTGCAGCCTCCTAGCATCCTCCTCACAGCTAACACTGCCCCCCAGTTTCGTGTCATCCGCAAACTTGGAGATGTTGCATTCAATTCCCTCATCCAGATCATTAATATATATTGTAAATAGCTGGGGTCCCAGCACTGAGCTTTGCGGTACCCCACTAGTCACTGCCTGCCATTCTGAAAAGGACCCGTTTACTCCTACTCTTTGCTTCCTGTCTGCCAGCCAGTTCTCTATCCACATCAATACTGAACCCCCAATACCGTGTGCTTTAAGTTTGCATACTAATCTCTTATGTGGGACCTTGTTGAAAGCTTTCTGAAAGTCCAGATATAACACATCTACTGGTTCTCCCTTATCCAATCTACTAGTTACATCCTCGATAAATTATATAAGATTCGTCAGACATGATTTACCTTTCATTAATCCATGCTGACTTTGTCCAATGAATTCACCACTTTCAAAATGTGCTGCTATCCCATCTTTAATAACTGACTCCAGAATTTTCCCCACCACCGATGTTAGACTAACTGGTCTGTAATTCCCCGTTTTCTCTCTCCCTCCCTTTTTTAAAAATGGGGTTACATTAGCTACCCTCCAGTCCTCAGGAACTACTCCAGAATCTAAAGAGTTTTGAAAAATTATCACTAATGCATCCACTATTTCTGCGGCTACTTCCTTAAGTACTCTGGGATGCAATTTATCTGGCCCTGGGGATTTATCGGCCTTTAATCCATTCAATTTACCTAACACCACTTCCCGGCTAACCTGGATTTCACTCAGTTCCTCCATCTCATTTAACCCCCGGTCCCTTGCTATTTCCGGCAGATTATTTATGTCTTCCTTAGTGAAGACAGAACCAAAGTAGTTATTCAATTGGTCTGCCATGTCCTTGTTCCCCATGATCAATTCGCCTGTTTCTGACTGCAAGGGACCTACATTTGTTTTAACTAATCTTTTCCTCTTCACATATCTATAAAAACTTTTGCAGTCAGTTTTTATGTTCCCTGCCAGTTTTCTTTCATAATCTATTTTCCCTTTCCTAATTAAGCCTTTTGTCCTCCTCGGCTGGACTCTGAATTTCTCCCAGTCCTCTGGTAGGCTGCTTTTTCTGGCTAATTTGTACGCTTCATCTTTTATTTTGATACTATCCCTGATTTCCCTTGTTATCCACGGATGAACTACCTTCCCCGATTTATTCTTTTGCCAAACTGAGATGAACAATTGTTGTAGTTCATCCATGCAGTTTTTAAATGCCTTCCATTGCATATCCACCGTCAACCCTTTAAGAATCATTTGCCAGTCTATCTTGGCCAATTCACGTCTCATACCCTCAAAGTCACCTTTCTTTAAGTTCAGGACCCTTGTTTCTGAATTAACAATGTCACTCTCCATCCTAATGAAGAACTCAACCATATTATGGTCACTCTTGCCCAAGGGGCCACGCACAACAAGACTGCTAACTAACCCTTCCTCATTACTCAATACCCAGTCTAGAATAGCCTGCTCTCTCGTTGGTTCCTCTACATGTTGGTTTAGAAAACTATCCCGCATACATTCCAAGAAATCCTCTTCCTCAGCACCCCTGCCAATTGGATTCACCCAATCTATATGTAGACTGAAGTCACCTATTATAATTGTTTTACCTTTGTTGCACGCATTTCTAATTTCCTGTTTGATGCCATCCCCAACTCCACTACTACTGTTAGGTGGCCTGTACACAACTCCCACTAGCGTTTTATGCCCCTTAGTGTTTCGCAGCTCTACCCATATCGATTCCACATCCTCCAAGCTAATGCCCTTCCTTTCTATTGCGTTAATCTCCTCTCTAACCAGCAACGCTACCCCGCCTCCTTTTCCTTTCTGTCTATCCCTCCTGAATATTGAATATCCCTGGATGTTCAGCTCCCAGCCTTGGTCACCCTGGAGCCATGTCTCCGTGATCCCAACTATATCATATTAATTAATAACTATCTGCACATTCAACTCATCCACCTTATTACGAATGCGCCTTGCATTAAGATACAAAACCTTCAGGGTTGTTTTTACAACACTCTTACCCCTTATACAATTATGTTGAAAAGTGGCCCTTTTTGATTTTTGCCCTGGATTTGTCTGCCTGACACTTTTACTTTTCACCTTGCTACCTATTGCTTCTACCCTCATTTTACACCCCTCTGCCTCTCTGCTCTTGCACCCATCCCCCTGCCACATTAGTTTAAATCCTCCCCGACAGCACTAGCAAACACTCCCCCAAGGACATTGGTTCCATTCCAGCCCAGGTGCAGACTGTCCTGTTTGTACTGGTCCCACCTCCCCCAGAACTGGTTCCAATGCCCTAGAAATTTGAATCCCTCCCCCTTGCACCATTTTTCAAGCCACGTATTCATCTGCAATATCCTCCTATTTCTACTCTGGCTAGCCCGTGGCACTGGTAGTAATCCAGAGATTATTACCTTTGAGGTCCTACTTTTAAGTTTATCTCCTAGCTCCCTAAATTCACCTTGTAGGACCTCATCCCTTTTTTTACCTATATCGTTGGTGCCAATGTGCACCACGACAACTGGCTGTTCACCCCCCCCCTCCAGAATGTTCTGCAGCCGTTCAGTGACATATAACCATATAACCATATAACCATAACAGCACGGAAACAGGCCATCTCGGCCCTTCAAGTCCGTGCCGAACATTTAAATTTTTTTTTTTTTTTTTTTTTTTTTTTAATTAAAAATAAAATACTTCCCCCTAGTCCCATCTACCTGCACTCAGACCATAACCCTCCATTCCTTTCCCGTCCATATACCCATCCAATCTATTTTTAAAGGATAACATCGAACCTGCCTCCACCACTTCCACTGGAAGCTCATTCCACACAGCTACCACTCTCTGAGTAAAGAAGTTCCCCCTAATGTTCCCCCTAAACTTCTGTCCCTTAATTCTCAAGTCATGTCCCCTGACCCTTTTCACCAGGGAGGCAACCCTTGCACCAGGGAGGCAACATACCATCCTGGAGTCTCGTTTGCGGCCGCAGAAACGCATATTTATTCCCCTTACAATGGAATCCCCTATTACTATTGCCCTTCCACTCTTTTTTCTCCCCTCCTGTGCCGCAGAGCCACCCATGGTGCCATGAACTTGGCTGCTGCTGCCTTCCCCTGATGAGCCATCTCCCCCAACAGTATCCAAAATGGTATACCTGTTTAGGAGGGAGATGACCGCAGGGGACCCCTGCACTACCTGCCTACTGCTATGCTGGCTATTGGCCACCCGTTTCCTTTCTGTCCTCTTACCTTTTACCTGCGGTGTGACCAACTCACTGTACGTACTATTCACGACTTTCTCAGCATCGTGGATGCTCCAGTATGAATCCAACCGCAGCTCCAATCGTTCAATGCGGTCTGCCAGGAGCTGCAGCTGGACACACTTCCTGCAAACGTAGTCACCAGGGACACCGACCATATCCCTGATCTCCCAAATGTCGCAGGCTGAGCAAACCACGGGGCCAATCTCCACTGACATAGCTTACTCCCAAATTAAATCAACTCCCTCACACTATAAAAATCTTTATCCTTTAAACTGTACCTTTACTAATAAATACTGTACCCTTAACTCACAGAACCCTCAACTCACTGAACCCTTAACTCGCAGAACCCTCAACTCACAGAACCCTCAACTCACAGAACCCTCAACTCACTGAACCCTTAACTCACTGAACCCTCAACTCACTGAACCCTCAACTCACTGAACCCTTAACCTGAAAGCAGAAATGCAAACCTGGGGTTGCACCCAATCAGCTGCTTCCTCTGGTCCTGTTCCACCAATCAGAGGCTTCCACCAGACCCCTTCTCTGGAAGTGAGATGGAACGTTGCAGATTTGGGTTCCTCCTCCTCTCACCAACAGCTCCCCGGGCCCAGGTAACTCCTCCTCTCATCAACGGCTCCCCGGGCCCAGGTAACTCCTCCTCTCACCAACGGCTCCCCGGGCCCAGGTAACTCCTCCTCTCACCAACGGCTCCCCGGGCCCAGGTAACTCCTCCTCTCACCAACGGCTCCCCGGGCCTCTCTGGTCTTGGTGGGCCAAAGGGTCTGTTTCCATGCTGTATCTCTAAACTAAACTAAACTAAACTAAATCCCTTACCGCCTCCAGAAAGATTAAGGATACCACCTGAAATAAAATATCAGAATGTTCCATCCCAATTTTAAGTTCGGAGCTTTTGCCACTAGTTACTTGTCAATGGTTGATTACCAGATTTGATGGAACAATCAAAAATCCAAAAGTCAGAAAATACAGCACTTATGTAACATGTTGTGTACTGGCAGGTTCTATCTCAATAACCTCTCAATGACTACTTTGCAATTACCAAATTTTGAAAGTGTCAAGTGTATAAATTTTAAATCATTTTCTGATCAGTATAAAAAACAGAATTGCGCTTTGAATTTACAGTTGTGGCCAGAGGGCTTCTACTCTCACTTCCACCCTCATACTGATAGTTTAACAAGCATCTTATTATGGCCTCAATACAGACTTGCATCTATATACTACCCGTCACAAGCTCAGAACATCTCAAAGCACATCAAATCTTTTAAGAACGCTTCAAGTGTAACTACTTCTGCAGTTTAGGATATATGCCAGTTGATTTTTGAACATTTCATACTCTCACTGCATTTTGATAAAAAAGTACACATCTATTTTTGTGAGAATAAGTGGGGAATAAATATTGAGTTTTCTTTGTTTCACACTGATTGATCAGGGCATGGCGTTGAAGGTGATATTTTCAGCCTCTCCAGGCACTGGAGGAAGTAAAGTGATCCATACCTCTAAACTTCAACAAGGTTCCACTATCCATCGTACGCATTCAAATTGAGTTGGAACATGCCAATCGTAGGCAGGTGGGACTAATGTAGATGGCGCATGCTGGTCGGCATGGGCAAGTTGGGCTGAAGGACCTGCTTCCATGCTGTATGACTCTATATGACTCAATGACTCTATACTCAACCTATCATTCTTCCTATACTCATACTCAATGCTATTCCCATGGCCACACTCACCTTTTTGCAGTCCTGGCGGTCCAAACCACCTATATCCCTTGCTCATAGAAACATAGAAAGTAGGTGCAGGAGTCAAGTCAAGTTTTATTTGTCACTTGCACATAAAGTGCAGTGAAATGAGTGAATGAATTTGGCCCTTTGAACCAGCACCAGCATTGTGATCATGCCTGATCATCCACAATCAGAAACCTGTGCTTGACTTCTCCCCATATCCCTTGCCCCAGAACTCTATCTAACTCTCTTTAACATTAATCCAGTGAATTGGCCTCTACTGCCGTCTGTGGCAGAGAATTGCACAAATTCACAACTCTCTGGGTGAAAACGTTTTTTCTCATCTCAGTTTTAAATGGCATCTCCTTTATTCTTAGACTGTGGTCCCTGGTTCTGGACTCACCCAACATTGGAAATTGTTTTCCTGCATCTAGCTTGTCCAATCCTTTTATAATTTTATAAGTTCCTATAAGATCCCCTCTCACCCTAAATTCCACTGAATACAAGCCCAGTCTTTCCAATCTTTCCTCATATGACGGACCCGCCATCCCGGGGATGAACCTTGTGAACCTACGCTGCACATCCCTCAATAGCAAGGATGTCCTTCCTCAAATTAGGAGACCAAAACTGCACACAATACTCCATATGTTGGCTCATCAGGGCCCTGTACAACTGCAGAAGGACCTCTTTACTCCTATACTCAAATCCTCTCGTTAAGTAGGCCAAAATGCCATTAGCTTTCTTCACGCTGCTTCACCTGCATGTTTACTTTTAGTGATTGGTGTACAAGGACACCCAGGTCTCATTGCACTTCCCTTTTTCCTAATCTGACACCATGGAGATAATAATCTGTCTCCTTGCTCTTGCCGCCAAAGTGGATAACCTCACATTTATCTACATTTTACTGCATCTGCCATACATCTGCACACTCACTCAATCTTTCCAAGTCACCCTGCAACCTCCTAGCATTCTCTTCACAGTTTTCACTGCTCCTGTGAGACAGAATGTTCTCCCAGCAGTTTATTGGCTTCAGGCAGCACTGGTTCCTGCAACTCCAACCTGATAGTCTTCCAAATCAGCTTGAAGAAAGGTCCCGACGAAAAAATGTCACATATCCATGTTCTCCCGACATGCTGCCTAACCTGCAGAGTTATTCTAGCTCTTTGTGTCATTTTATGCAAACAGAATCTGCAGTACCTTGTTTCTACTGATTGCCATTTAACAGTTTGTAGTTGTAAAAAGCCCTTGAACTGTTTTCAAATGTTTCTGATAGTCATGGATATTTATAATCAGTTCACAAGGATTTAAAAAAATACAATATACTTTTTAAAAACATTCATTTTTCTTATTCCATATTATTTGATAGAAATTGATTGAAAACATTAAGATTAAGAAAAACAAAATCTAATTCATCATTTCAATTAAGGCCTATGGTCCATTCTAATAAATTAGGTTGCCCCAGTGGAAGCCAACACTGTGGTACTAGATGTAAAGAGCCTCTGATCGTTCAGCTCAGGATATTCAAGCTATACTAGTGGACTCAATGCTGAGTTCAGGAGCAGCGTGGTAGACCTGATGTGCTAGCCTTTAATATTTAGCTTGTTCTCTGGTTAACTGTTCAGTAGAATGCCATTGACCACCAACTACAGCACTGTCAATTGGAGACCAGTGCTATTCGTCCCAATTTTGCAAATGACTAACAGTATCGCATGCTCGCCAGCAAAGTTTGCCATTCTAATAATTCTTATGAGCAAACATGTTCAAGCACTTCTGTGGAATTTCTTTATCATTTTCCAGAAATATTAATAACATTTGCTGCCTCTGGTTTACAAGAAAATTTAAACAAAATACAAAGTGCTGGAAGAACTCAGCAGACCAGGCTATATGTGTGGAAAGGAACTGCAGATGCTAGTATATACTGAAGATAGAACAGAAAATGCTGGAGTAACTCAATGGCAGCATCACTGGAGAAAATGGATGGGTGTCGTTTTGGGTCGGGACCCTTCTTGAGACTGTTCAGCAGACCAACCAGCAGCTGACTATTCAGTCTGAAGAATGGTTCCGACCCAAAATATTGTTCGTTCACTTCCCTTCACAGATGCTGCGTGGCTTTGATTTTTGCTCAAGATTCCAACATGCGCTGCCTCTTGCGTCTACAAGAAAATTGAAGGTTAATATTAAACCAAAGGAAAAGTCCTAAAGTTGTCAGAAATGGCAGCAGGGCTTGAGATTGGGAGCACTTAGAATCCAGGACTAATAGATTGATCAACAAAGGGACATGTGAGTAAAGTGGTGAGGAACATAAAGTTCAAGAGCTTCTGAAGGAAAAGTCAGGTGAAGTAAATTGTTGGCAGACAAAAATCAGAGAATAAGGGATAGGGAAATTGCAGTGAAATTAAACAAATAATTGTGTTGATATTAATTTGAGGACTCAATATTTTTTAAATGGTGAGAAATGTTGGTATTTATTTTTGAACAGGTCACTGAAAGACAACATGTAGGTGCATCAACATTTATTAAGGGAGGTTTTGAGCACAGAAGTAAAATGTGTAGGAAGAAACTGCAGATGCTGGTTTAAACCGAAGATAGATACAAAAAAACTTGCGGGTTAGACAGCATCTCTGGAGAAAAGGAATAGGTGACATTTCGGGTCAAGACCCTTCTTCAGACTGAGAGTCAGGGGACAAGAAGTAAAATGTTTTATTGGATTTAGTTAGAGCTTTGCTGGAACTGGACATGGGTATTTATTACGTAAAGTTGTGATTTCCTTACCTTTCAAACTAAATACTTGCCACAGCAGACATGGAGCAAAGTTTAAAAGATGGATTCTTGGGATGATGGATTTGCTATGTCAGCAGAGATTAGAAGATGGTAATCAGAACATCCCTTATTTTGATAAGACGAGGCCTGCATTTTCTTGAGTTTAGAGGAATGAGAGGAAAAACTTATTGAAATGTATACAATTCCGACACGATTCAACAAGATGGATGCAGGGAATATGTTTTGTCTTGCTGATGTGACAGACTCAGATTTTGCAGTAAATTATTTAGGAATGAAATAAGGAGAAATTTCTTCACTTAGAGGGCAGTGAATCTTTGGAATTTGTGTAGGAAGGAACTGCAGATTCTGGTTTACACCGAAGGTAGACACAAAATTGCTGGAGTAACTCAGCGGGACAGGCAGCATCTCTGGATAGAAGGAATGGGTGACTGTTCATGTCAAGACCAGAATCTTTGAAATGACCCTACTCAAGAGAGTTATGAAAACTCCATTGTTAGATCCATTCAATAATGCACCTCGCAATAAACAGTCTTGCTCTATTAAAAGGACATAAAGTGCTGGAGTAACTCAATGGGTCAGGCAGCATCTCTGAAGAAAATGGGTAGGTGATGTTTTGGGTTGGGACCCTTCTTCAGAATGATTCCGTGAGGGGGGAGGGGAAGAAAGCCTGAAGAGAGGAGAGGCAGACAAAGTGTGACAGGTAACATGTCAACACAGGTGAGGGGGGAGGGGGGGGAGGTTTGATATATCCCTCATTTTGGAACAAATGCCAGAGATAAAAGCAGAAGATGTGAGACAGGATTGAAGAGTGGCAAATTGTGAAGCCAGATGAGGAAGGAATGTAGAAGGAGGGGGAGGGAGAGAGAAAAAATAGTTGATAATCCAGGTGGGGCACAGCGAAGAGCAGGGAATTGTGTGAGGGAGAAAGGGGTGGGGGAGGCAGGATTGTTAGAAGTTACCTAAAATTGGAGAATTCAATGGTTATGTTTCTAATGGGATGATACAAGAATGTGGAGTGGAGGTAGATTGTTCATAACGTTGATGAATGGTGGAGCCGACTTCTGAGGCCAGATTGAAAATTCTTACTGGAAGTTCCTATAGTCCTTATTAAAATATTGGGTGGAAAGATTTTTGATGAGTGCATGAATATGTTAATTTCTATTAATATAGTTGTAAATTTAAACTCAAAGTCACTGAATCTAATTGGCCCTCAGTGAGAGGAATTCAAAAGGCAATTACACTTTATTGAATTTTACTGATAAAATACACATTGAAATTTATTGCCATACAGCTTCTTTTATATTTTGTGAGAATGTTTTAATTGATCAGGTTTTTGTACTTAATTGAAGACATCTGCTTTTGTAGTAATGAAATTCTGAAATCTAATACAGTTTAAACCAATCACAAACAATATTTCCTAAATTGGGACAATGGTGTAGATTAAGAACATCCTTGACAGAGCAACTCCCTGCTGTTGCCATTTTTTTCCAACTTTTATTCATCTCTTTAACTACGAATATTAAACATGGCTCCAATTAATTCCAGTTACATAATTTTCTCCTCTCGACCCTATCACCTCCATATTGTCCTCTTAAAATGGTCACCATTATGACTTGAATTTAGATATTTATTTAGCCAGATATTTAAATATTTATTTAGATAGATATTTAGATGGATATTTAGATAGTTTCTTTAGATAGTTATTGAGATAGTTATTTGGATGGTTATTTGGATATTTTTTCAGATGGTTATTTAAATGGTTATTTAGCCGGAAGGTAAATTATGTAGCCAGCTAGCTACATCATTTACCTTCTGGCTACATAACCAGATCGATAAATATATAGATGTGACTTGAATATTTATTGCCATTCCTCCATTTGCTTTATTGTTACTTGGTCAAAACCTCAGCAATAGAGTTCTAGATTGTACAACACAGAAACAAGCCGTGCAGCCCATAAGTTCCATGTGGCCTCTTCACCATATTCTAAAAGTAAATGTTACCATTTTCACAGTGAGGTTTCATACGGTTCAGTATTAGGTTATCAATGTGAAAACCTAACAATTTTCCCCCTGACTCTCACTGAAGAAGGGTCTCGACCCGAAACATCACCTATTCCTTTTCTGCAGAGATGCTGCCTGTCCCGCTGAGTTACTCCAGCTTTTTGTGTCTATCTTCAATATCAAAAGTTAGTTCTGCTATTCTATTCTGCGTATTTTTTAGTTTCCTCTGCTTTTAGTTCATGAGTGGTTCCTTTGCTTTACATTACATTTATCAGTCATATGAGCCTAAATGCAGGGAGCATGATTGAGGTCTGAAGATCATTACATAGTTGACAGTGAGGAAAAAAGATGTATGCTTCAAGATGTTATGAACAAATTACATAAAACAGTAGAGCACAGGAACAGGCCCTTCAGCCGAAATGCTAAACATGATTCCAAGACTAACTCTTACCTGCCTGCATGTAATTCATATCCCTCCATACACTTGTGCCTATCCAAAACCCTCGTATATGCCCTTATTGTATCTGCCTCCATCATCATCCCCAGCAGCATGTTTCAGGCACTCACCACGCGTTGTGTAAAAAATCATTTGCATAGCTCTAAACATTGCCCCACTCACTTTAAAGCCATGCCCAGTAGTATTTGATATTTCCATGCTGAGAAAAAATAGTTTCACTCTCTACCCTATCTATGCCTCTCATAATTTTCTGTACATCTATCAGGTGTCCCCTCGCCCTCTGTATGGAATAGTTAGTTCAGCACAAGAGTAACAAAATAAATTCTATGCCTAGGAATATGAGGCAATGTATTTGATGAAGGGAAAATATGCCACGAAAGCACACAATAAAAAGGCGAGAAGTATAAAGGAAGAGTGGACTTTGGAAGCATGCCAACAAGTCCCTGAAGGTGCCAGATCAAGTGGATAAAGCATTTAAGAAGGTAAATGGGATATCCTTTCTTGGCCAACGTATGGAATAGAAGGGCAGCACGGTGGCACAGTGGTAGAGCTTTTGCCTTGCAGCGCCAGAGACCAAGGTACGATCCTGACTACGGGTGTTTGTCTGTACGGAGTTTGTACATTCCCCCCGTGACCTGCATGGGTTTTCCCCGAGATCTTCCGTTTCCTCCCACACTCCTCCCGAACAGGTTTGTAGATGAATTGACTTGGTATAGATGAAAATTGTCCCTCGTGTGTGTAGGATAGTGTTAATGTGCGGGGATCGGTGTGGACTCGGTGGGCCGAAGGGCCTGTTTCCGTGCTGTATCTCCAAACTAAAACTAAGAAGAACAGAGAGCACATGCTGTCACTGAATAATACATTATTTTAGCCACAGTTGGAGTAATCAAATCAAAGTCCCATTACTCTAACTGGTCATCACACTTTACAGGACGGTTGTGATAGCACTAGAATGGGTGCAGAGGAGATTTACAAGGGTGGTGCCAGAACTGGAGTATTTTATTACAGCATAAAGGAAGATCGACGAGGCTAGTCTGTTTTCCTTTTAACATACTGAGGAGAGATTTTATTGAGCTATAAAATTGAGAGGCCTAAATAAGGTTGAGAGAAAGGATTTACTTTTCTCAGTAGAGGGCTCTATAACTAGCAGTCATTGATTTAAGATAATTGGTAGGATTAGATGGGAATTAAGACCCTGTCCCACTTGGGCGACTGCGGAGCGTCAGTGACTGACGCCCGTAAAACCGTCAAGTTGCACGACATACACACTGACGTATGCTGTCATGCGGGTGATGCCTGGTTAGGGTTGAGGGTGTAAAATATTCTTCCTTCAATGCATGGATTTTAAACATTAATATATTAAATTTAATACAATAAAATCCATTGTGCAAATGAAAGGAGTTGTTCCCAAAGTCTGCATTTATTCCATAGTCACTAAAACAGATGATGTGACCTTTGTGCAGTACCATAAGTGGGATCTAGCTGTCACAGGCTGGGTCCACAAATGGGGGGCGTCGGGGAAAGTGGGGGGGGGGGGGTAGAATTGGAGAATGGGAGAAGGGAGGGAGTGGGGGAGAAGGGAGTGTGAGGGGAGGGGGTGGTGGATAAGGGGGTGAAGAGTGGAGCGGGGAGAAGGGAGGAGAGGGGGACGCCCCCCATTTGTGGACCCAGCCTGTGACAGCTAGATCCCACTAACAACTCGTGGCCAACAGTTTAGTTCTCATGAGGAGCAGGCAGAAACTAGGGTTAGGGCTAGGGCTTGGGTTAGGATTAAGGTTTGGTTTTCTCCCGCATTCCAAAGGCGCACAGGTTTGTATAAATTGCCCGTAGCGTGTGTGGGATAATGTGTGGGGATTGCTGGTCGCAGGCTGATCGGATCTGGAAGCGGACCAATACATATATAAATAAAACTGAACAACTCATTTAGACATCTTTTCATTTGCACAATTGATTTAATTGTATTAATTTTAATATATTAATGTTTAAAATCCATGCATTGAAGGAAGAATATTTTACAGCCCATCTGTGGTCCCTAACTGTATGGGATAATGTGCGGGGATCACTGGTCGCAGGCTGGATCCACAAAAATGGGGGGGCGTCGGGGAAAGTGGGGGGGGGGGGTTTGGAGAATGGGAGAAGGGAGGGAGAGGGGGAGAAGGGAATGTGAGGGGAGGGGACCCTAACCCTAACCGGGTGTCACCCACAGGACAGCATACGTCAGCGTGTGACAGGGCGTACGACATGATGAGACACCCAAATGTCGCCCCAGGATTTTGAACATTCCAAAATCCTTTTTTTTTTTTTTTTTTTTTTTTTTAATTTTTATTTATTAGAAGTACATTACATCACAGCCACATACATTAATACTCGTCATTTATATCTTCTTACAATTAATGTACTCCCTTTATTTTTTTTTACGCTAAAGAAAGAAAAGATTGAAAGAGAGAAGAAAGTGAAGGAAAAAGTGCAAGTGTAGAAAAGTGTAGAAAATGTAACAACAAACAAAAAAAAAAAAAAAGGACGAGGACCCTATGAAAGCGAAATTAAAGACAAAAAAAAAAAAGGAGTTAAGAAATAGGCCCTAAGAAAAGAAAAGAGAGAAAGAAAAAAAGAAAAACAAATGTTTTTTTTTTTGAGCATCACGTAAATAGGACATACCAACTCTTCAACTATCATCCCCCCTTACCCGACCTCAATTTTTTATTTTTTTAAAGTACTTTTGCACCCTATGTTTGTAATAATTCTATAAATGCAGACCACGTCAGGTGGAAGTGATCTGGTTTACCTGCTAGGAGGAGTCTTATCTCTTCAAGGTGTAGTGTTTCAAACATATTTGAAATCCACATATTTATAGTTGGTATTGGAGCCTTCTTCCAAAATTTTAGAATTAGCTTTTTTCCAGTTATTAACCCATAATCCATTAATTTCTTTTGAAACACATTTAGTTCTGGATCATCTTCCGTTATTCCGAAGATAATCCATTCTGCTTTGGGTATCAGTCTTGTTTTAAATAACTTTGTAAAGATTTCAAAAATTTCATTCCAAAATTTTTGAATTTTTGTACAGAAGACAAATGAGTGCGCTATAGTTGCTTCTTGGGATTGACATTTATCACAAATAGATGATACGTTTGGGAAAATTTTATGAATTTTAGTTTTCGAATAATATAATCTATGTAAAATTTTAAATTGTATTAAAGTGTGTCTTACATTAATCGAGCATTTATGTACTTTTAATAAGTATTCATTCCAACTTTCCTTTGAAATTTTAATGGCTAACTCTTGTTCCCAGTCTCTTCTGATACCCTCCGTAGATGGTATTTGTACATTTAAGATAATATTGTACAAATATGATATTAAGTTTGCTGATTCAGCTTTTGTCTGCATTGCCTCGTCCAGTACATCTGCTGGGTTATTATGATGATCTTTTATATATTTTTTCAAATAGTCGCATATTTGAAAGTATTTAAAATATTGATTATTTCCGAGTTTATATTTTATTTGTAATTGTTGAAATGAAAGTAATTTTCCAGTTTCATACAAGTCACCAAGCGTTTTAATTCCTAGTCTATCCCATTGTGTATAAGCTTTATCTATAATAGAAGGACTAAACGAAGGGTTATTGACTATAGGTAATAAAAGTGATAAGTTTCTTAATTTTAAATTTTGTTTTATTTGTTTCCAAATACGGATTGTACTATGAATAATTGGGTTCTTATTATAGTTTATGTTATTCAATTTCATTGGAGAGAGGAGGATCGCTCCAATGTTTCTAGAGGAGCAATCCTCTTTCTCCATTACAATCCAGTCTACTTGCTGGGCGGAGTTATCCATCAGTTGAATCATGTTTTTAATATTTACTGACCAATAATAATACATAAAATTGGGTAGTGCTAGACCCCCCAATACTTTAGATTTATTCAGATGGGTTTTTTGTATTCTATGTGATTTATAGTCCCATATAAAATTAGTGATATCTGAGTCGAGTTTTTTAAAAAACTTCTTAGGTAAGTATATAGGAATTGATTGAAATAGGTATAAAATTTGTGGTAAAAAGATCATTTTTATTGCGTTTATTCGGCCTATTAAAGACATCGGAAGCGTTTTCCAGAATTTAATTAATGTATTCAGTTTATTAAGTAGGGGGTCAAAATTTGCCCTGAGCATACCTTGATATGCTCTGGTAATTTCGATTCCCAAATATTTAAATTTTTCTGTAGCTATTTTAAAAGGGAATTTTAAAAGATGTGTTGAATCTTTCGGTTTTATTGACATAATTTCACTTTTATTCCAATTTATTCTATATCCAGAAAAAGATCCGAAGTCTTCAATTAAATTTAATATATTTGGTATAGTGATTTGAGGTTTTGTGATATACAATAATATATCATCCGCGTATAAAGATATTTTATTATATGAGTCTTTAGTATTATATCCATGAATATCAGGGTGTATTCTAATTTTTTCTGCTAGCGGTTCAATAATGAGAGCAAACAGTTGTGGTGATAATGAGCATCCTTGTCTATTTCCCCTTGATAGTTGAAATTTCGAGGATAATATGTTATTAGTAAGTATTCTAGCTGTAGGTTTGTTATATAGTAACTTAATCCATAAAATAAAATTCTCTCCCAGTTGAAATTTTTGTAATACTTTATCCATATAATTCCATTCTACTTGATCAAATGCTTTTTCAGCATCCAGCGAAATAATTGATAATTCTTGATCTTCAGATTTGTGTGAGTGCATTATGTTGAGTAGACGTCTCATATTATTAGAAGAGTATCTCTTAGGGATAAACCCTGTCTGATCTGGGTTTATTAATTTACTAATGTATTTACTTAATCTTCTGGCTAATGTTTTCGCTAATATTTTTTGATCTGTGTTTAACAATGCTATAGCTCTATATGAGCCAGGATCTTCTAAATCCTTATTTTTCTTAGGTATTAATGTAATCGTTGATTCCGCTAATGTATCAGGTAGTATTCGTTTTTTAAAAGCGTATTGGTACATTTTTTGTAATCTTGGTATTATTTTTTCATAAAAGTTTTTATAAAATTCATTAGTAAATCCATCAGGGCCTGGTGTTTTTCCATTTTTTAGTGAGTTTATTGTATCTTCTAATTCCTTAATTGAGATTTGTGCACCCAGTTCCTCTTGTTCCTTCAGCTCTAACTTTGGAAGATTACAGGTATCCAAGAACTTTGTGATATTATTGGAATCAATTATCGTTTTAGATGTATACAAATTCTCGTAAAATTGCGCAAATCTTTTATTAATATCCTTCGGTGTTGTTAATAATTCCCCTTTATCTGATTTGATCTTTGGTATAGTATGTTCCTTTTCTCGTTTTTTTAGCTGGCGAGCCAAAAGTTTATGCGGTTTATCCCCAAATTCAAAGTGCTCTTGTTTTGTAATTTGAAAAAGTCTTATAAGTTTGGCAGATAATAATTTATTTAATTTAAATTTTAAAATTATTATTTTATTATGTTTATCTATTGTTGGATCTTTAGCATTATCTATATCCATTTGTCTAATAAGTTCTTCTAACTGTCTTTGTTCATTCTTATTCTTTTTATTTTGAAAAGCTTGATATGAAATTATAATACCCCTAATGTATGCTTTAAAAGATTCCCAAAGTAAAGTAGGCGATATATCTGAAGTATCATTTGTTTGAAAAAAGACCTCCATTTGTTCTTTTAAATATATACTCGCTTGTGGATCTTTTAAAATTTGAGAGTTAAATCTCCAGAATGAATTATTCTTAGACAATCCTTCCAGTTTTAAAAAGAAAGTTAGTGGAGAATGGTCTGAAATTGAATTTGTATGATATATTGCATTAGATGTTTGGGGGATTAATTTTGTATCCAGCAGAAAGTAGTCTATACGTGAGTATGTCTTATGTACCATTGAGTAAAACGAATATTCCCTGCCAGTTGGGTTCACAATTCTCCAAACATCTGCTATATTAGTGTTGTTTATGTAGGTATTGAGGAGTTCCCCAGTTTTCGATTTCATATTCCCTCTCTGTTTTTGACTTGATTTATCTAAGTACGGGTCTAAAACACAATTAAAGTCTCCGCCTATTATAACATTTTGATAGTTTGACTCTGCAATTATATTAAAGATTTTATTGAAAAAGTGGGGGTTATCAAAGTTAGGGGCATATATATTTACCAAAGTAAGTGGAGTGTCATGGATTTCTCCATTAACTATTAAGTATCTCCCTTCTATATCTGTTATAATATTCTTTGCTTTAAATGGTATACCTTTTCTTATGATAATTGACGTGCCTCTAGATTTTGAAGTGAATGAAGAGTGGTATGTTTGACCTATCCATTTCGCCCTCAGCCTAACTTGGTCCTGAGGTTTTAGGTGTGTTTCTTGTAGGAAGGTAATGTCAGAATTATACATTTTTAGCTGAGCTAATATCTTACCCCTTTTGATAGGTTCATTAATGCCTCTTATATTCCAACTACAAAATGAGACTCCTCCTAGGTTCTTTTGTGTGGTGTCATGCATTTTGAATAATTATAGTACCTTTGAATCTTGTGGTGCGTCCATATCCCAGGTCTTTAGGTATTGGGGGAGTTTTTGAATTATTAACTTTTGTTGGTATGTCCATATTATTCTTATCACTAAACACAAAACACAAACAAGTGATTTTATGTAATAAAAAAAAAACTAAAAGAGTGAGGCTACAGTGTCTATAGTCGGCACTGTAGCAAGTGACCCACCTGTAGGTGGGAAAAAACCTTATTTTGACTTCCATTGCGTTGTTGCTCAACTCGCTCCGCTCTCTTAGTTAATCATAACATATTAAAATATTAAAACGAGGCCTCACATTCATATATATAATACAATTTTACCCTGATATTTCCTTATAACATATATATATATCAGAGTTTAATTATTAAACCAATATTTTTGATTTCAATAAGAATCAGCTGTTGGTTGAAGGGGTTAACGAGACGTGCTCCTGGACATAAGCCAGGAGCTCGTTTCTCATCCCCTCCTCCTGCTTATAGACAAGGTTACAATTTATTAAAAATTCATATTAGTATGTTAGTTCATTATTTTTTTTTTTTTTTGTTAGTATTCTAATCTAACCTGCATAACTTTTAAAGTTGTTAATAGGATAAGTTCTTACAATTGGTTATAACATTTTAATCAATAAGCAATTATTTTCTAATTCATATCCCGTTATAAAGTTGTTTACACGTTTTGAACAGAAAATGTCCTTGCTTCAACATTCCGGAGATAACAGTGTAACTATCCCCAGACAAAACATAGCTGAAAATTATTCGGATCTGCCAAAGCTCCCTTTTATTTCTGTCTTTCAACAATCGTTTGGGCATATTTGAAAGCGTCTTCAGGCTTAACAAATGACTTTTCAAGACCATTAAAAGAGATACGCATTTTAGCGGGATAAAAAACCCCGAATCTGACCCCTTCTCTCCCTCTTAAAAGATCTTTAACCTTATCAAATTTGTTTCTTTTTTGCACAATTTCATGTGGGTAGTCCCTGAATATCTTAATAGTGTCTTTGTCCAGCCGTAATTGTACACCATATTTGATATGGGTCATAACATATTCCAGTTCTGCAGTATCTCGAAATTTCACTATAATATGTCGTGGATAAGCTTTTCCCGCATCAAATCTTTTTCCAAATCTTGGGACACGATGAGCCACTTCGATTTTCGGTTCCTTGGGAAGATTCAACAGTTGTTTCAACAAGCCCATGGCAAATTCACGTACCTGTTCCCCTTCTGCCCCCTCTGAAACACCAAGAATCCTCAGATTCTGGCGTCTAGAACGAGCTTCCAGGTCCAGGCATTTGAATGAGACTTTCTCTAATTGAGTCCCCATTTGTAGTGATGCTTGTTCGTTTTCTCGCCTCATTTGCTCATGTTCTTGCCTCAGTTTCGCCATGTCTTCAACAAGTCGTGCCGTATTTTTCTCCAATTCCGTGATTGTCTGCATACTTGCAGCTACTGTTTCAAGTACAGCCGTGAACTTATCCGTAGTAATTACATCCATCTTATCCATTTTCTCTGATAGTCCATCTTTCACCTCATCAATTCGTTTATTCATAGTGTCCAGTAAATCCGTCATATTCTTCTGGTTACCAGCATTTAAATCCTTCATCATCTTCTGCATTCCTTCCATCATTTTTGCCGAATTTTCCTTCATTTCCTTCTTATCTTCCACCCTATTATCCGAGATCTCATCTTTCAAATTTTTCATTGATTTTTTCAAGTCATCAAAGTCTTTCTTAGATCTTGTATCCATTTCTGCAGCCACTTCAGAGACTTCAGAGGTAACTTCAGTTTCGAACTGTTTCGACAGCTTATTCACAGCTCTCTGAGGGCTCACAGCTGGAGTCAATTTACTCATTTAAAGGGCTTCAAACCACCGTTTAAAACATCGCGTTTAACGATGACGTCATCAGCGCGGTAACCAGAAGCTCCGGTAAGGTTTTTAAAAACAATCCCGATTTTCGGACCCGTTTTACACGATAAATCGTGAAGTTTTTCGGGAGAGGAGCTGGGTGCACGTCTGTTAGTCTAACATGACGCCACCGGCTTGGGTTAGGATTAAGGTTTGGTTTTCTCCCGCATTCCAAAGGCGCACAGGTTTGTATAAATTGCCCGTAGCGTGTGTGGGATAATGTGTGGGGATTGCTGGTCGCAGGCTGATCGGATCTGGAAGCGGACCAATACATATATAAATAAAACTGAACAACTCATTTAGACATCTTTTCATTTGCACAATTGATTTAATTGTATTAATTTTAATATATTAATGTTTAAAATCCATGCATTGAAGGAAGAATATTTTACAGCCCATCTGTGGTCCCTAACTGTATGGGATAATGTGCGGGGATCACTGGTCGCAGGCTGGATCCACAAAAATGGGGGGGCGTCGGGGAAAGTGGGGGGGGGGGGTTTGGAGAATGGGAGAAGGGAGGGAGAGGGGGAGAAGGGAATGTGAGGGGAGGGGACCCTAACCCTAACCGGGTGTCACCCACAGGACAGCATACGTCAGCGTGTGACAGGGCGTACGACATGATGAGACACCCAAATGTCGCCCCAGGATTTTGAACATTCCAAAATCCTGAGGTGACAGGGAAGCATTGCGCGTTACCGTGCATCACTGCATGCGGCACCACGCCTCACTACGGTCACGCGCGCGTCACGATGCGGCAACCTATTTTTAGGCTGTCGCGCAAATGGCGCCCAAGTGGGACAGGCCCTTTAGAAACTTGCTTTTCATCCAGTGCTTGTTGGAGTTTGGAACTTTCATCTTGAAAAGGTGATAGATTTAGATACTGTTACCACCATGAGAAGCACTTGGAGGTACACTTGATGTGGCATAACACAAAGGCCTGTGAGTAAAATGTGGGAAATCGGCTGATTGGATCACTTTCTTGGCTAGAATAAACATATTGGATCATGACCTGCAAATTTGCATGATGCTTCTAATGAGATGTAAAACGATAGAGAACATAGAACATATGCATAGCACAGGAACAGGCCCTTTGGCCGACAAAATCTGTGCCGATCATGATTTTAAATTAAGCTAATCTCTTCCGCTTGCATGTGATCCATATTCCTCCATTCTCTACATATCTATGTGCCTATCTAAAAGCCTTTTAAATGCCATTGTCATATCTGATTTCAAAAGTCAATTCTGAAAAGTTTAGAGTTCAGGCAACTCTTTATTAGACTGCCAGAGAAGGAGTGAATGAAATTGAGAGATGTGTAAAGGGCCCTAAGGCGATTAGGCTATTGCCACACAGTCGCAGGGCTGTCGCCTGTATGATCGTAAGCAGTCTCCCCTGTCACCCAAAGAATCGTGGCGTTTTTCTGGTCGCCGATGGATTTTGAAATGTTCAAAACTTTTCGGCGACAGTCATAGACCGTGGGCTTGTTGTAGCTTGTCTTGTCCTGTTGTAGGTGCTATCTTAGGTTTTCGCCAGGATGCCTAGGTTGTCGCCAGTAGCGACTTTGGAAAAACACGACCGCAGCTCATTGCTGATATTTTTTGTTTGAAACAATGATGGGAACACCACCTCACACATATACAGGTCACCCAGTTCCACAGCACATCAGGTAGCCACAACTCCCACATACACTGCCTGGCAGCCATAAAATACGAGTGGCCTCTCTGGACTCTCAGCTGCATTCATAAACTACCCCAGCCTTGACACACCCATACCTGAACCGGTGACACCAGGGGGTACCCCCAGAACAGAGACCCAGGGTGGAAGTGGGCACTTGAGTGTGAGTTACACTGGATTAATGGACCCAGATCACCACCGAGTGTAATGATGTTAAGTCCTGTATGTTTTTTATACTTGTGTTATGTTTGAAGTTTGAGGTTTAAAGTTTTATTGAAGTTTAAAGTTTAAAGTTTTATTGAAGTTTGAAGTTTATTGAAACTCGAAGACCCTCCTTGGGATATGGGAGTACAGTTTTATGTGATTAAAGTATATAATATATTATATATTTATTTTTGTATGAACAGTTGTATATTCTCACAAACCTCTTTTTGTTGTTAAAACTTGTTTGTATAAATATCAAGAAAGGAAAATCTTAATATCAATAAATATATTATATTTCAGAATAGTGTCTCATGGCATTACTTTAAAATATTTAAATTTCATATTTTTTGATCAATATAACAAACACAAACACAAGCATTACACTGCATTGAAAAGCAATCTATTTTCATATATTTTGATCAATGAAACACACAGACACAAGCATTGTACTGCATTGAGAAAATTACTATCTTTTGGGAGGATGTTGGTGTCCAGTTTTAGAGGCCACAATGATGCCACATGTCTTCATTTGTCTTCCGTTGTCGTGGACACAGTCGTAGCTGTCATAGCTTGTCACGGGTGGACATTTGTTATCGTAGGTGTCATCATAGGTTGTTGTAGGTGTGGTCGTAGGTGGAAGTACTAACCAGCGACGATTGGGTCGCCGGTTGTTGGTAGCTTGTCGTAGCTTGATGTCAATTAGGTGGTAGGTTGTTGTAGTTGTTGTCTTAGGGGGGTCCAGTCGCCGTTTTTTCGGCAACCTGCTACGATTATGACAGTTGCCGGCAGTCGCCTGATAAATCGCCTTACGCCCTTAAGAGTCCGAAGTTGAAATGCTAAGTATAATATCCGTCTCTGTACATCCAGCACATTGAACCTGCAGTTGGACTTATGCTGCTGTGTGGGTTAGAACAGCTGAGCTGTTTTCCTTTGTTCTACTCCACTCTAGCTTACTGTCCACTCTTACCAGCACCTTTACACCACTTCTCCAATAAGCTTTATTAATGAAGGCAAGAAGACAAGCATGAGTAAGTTTGCATGCTTGCCTTTAATTGGTGTTTCATACACAGGGTTTGTAAGTTAACATACGTAAATCAAATTTGGTCCCAGGAGGAATTCTGAGAGCATCAGCAAAAATGCATTAATGTACCATTAATACTAATGCACTAAATTACTTTAATGTACATTTAGCATGTGCGTTAGCTGTAACACAAAGAGTAATTGCACCCCCCCCTTTGTGTTCATTAAAAGAAATGACTTCCTCACATAAATGTTATTACTCCTGTGATTATGCAATAAAGTAAAATTTTAAAATTCTAATTTGAATATAATAGGTGTGGAACAACAGCTTCTAGAGAATTATAAAACACCAATTCAATCAGAGGCTTCAAATGAAACCATAGATGCAAATGTAAAATATGTTCTTTAAAAGTTATTTGAGCCCCTTAGTTTAAACTTCATCAGTATATTCTGCCTTGATATTTGTTATTTTAAGTACTTATGTATCAGGCAGTTTTTGCAACATGTTGTGAAAAATTGTTGAGGTGTTGGAAGAGTTTGTAAAATAACAGCTGAAAATAAATCCTTATGACTTGTTCAATGAATAATCACATCATTGTCACATAGACCAAGTGGTACTCAGAACTCAGGTCAAATAAAATGAGAGGAAAGGGGAATATTTGGGAGCGGCACGGTGGTGCAGCGGCAAAGTTGCTGCCTTACAGCGCTTACAGCGCCAGGGACCCGGGTTCAATCCCGACTACGGGTGCTATCTGTATGGAGTTTGTACATTCTCCCCGTGACCATGTGGGTTTTCTCCAAGATCCTCAGTTTCCTCCCACACTCCAAAGATTTGTAGGTTAATGGCTTGTTATAAATGAAAATTGTCCCCAGTGTGTGTAGGATAATGTTAATGTGCGGGGATCGCTGGGCTTGTTGGGCCGAAGGGCCTGTTTCCGCGCTATATCTCTAAACTAAACTAAACTAAACTAAAAAAAACTAAATTGAAGTTAAGCTAGAGAAGGGGATAACTATTTCTCTTCCTATTCGTAAAATAAATTATAAAATGTTTTTTCAAAAGATTATAAACCTGTTTGGAACTCTACTGGTTCCAACTATTTTGTCACTAGATTGGTCAAGGTTCATCTAGATATATTAAGGATATACTTTGGGTCTCCGACCCTTTCTTCTCATTCAGAAGATTAGAAATAAACAGTAGAGTAGGAAGGGTAAAAGACTAGAGGGCCTGTACCACTTAAGCGATTTTTTCGGGCGACAGCCAGAAAATAGGCTGTCACCACATGGTTGTGGGGTGACGCTTGTATTGTCATGAGTTGTCTCCTCAAGTGTTGTAACTTTTTTCTTGTCACTGCTGGATTTTGAAATGTTCAAAAACTTTTGGTGGGCTTGACGTTGCCTGTCTTCTCCTGTCATAGGTTGTCGTAGGTTGTCGCCAGGATGACGCCAGGTGACTTTGGTTGTCGCTGGGTTATGACCTCGGAGATTTCTATGGGCGACAACCTACGTCATCCTACGCCAACCGGCAACAGTACTGGCGTCAAGAGAAGTCTTCAGTTGTCTTCATTTGTCGCCGACAGCATCGCATCTTGTCGGAGCTTGTCACGGGTGGAGGTAGGTTGACTTCGGTAGTCGTAGGCTGTCACCTGTGTGGTCGAAGGTTGTCGTAGGTGTTGTCGTGGTTGTCATAGATGTGGTCGTAGGTGGACGTCACAAGTCGTGAGGAATTGTGTCGCCGGTTGACGTAGCTTGACGCCGACTAGGTGGTAGCTTGTCGTAGACATTGTCGAAGGGTGGGTCCATTTCGGCATCCGTTACAACTGTGAGTGTCGCCGGCAGTCGCCTAAAAAATCGCCTAAGTGGGCTAGACCCTTAACAGCACAATTTCCATTAAAATGGTGTTAATGATGGAAAGAACTTTAATGTTTAAAGAATCTCTTAATTTTTGTCATTATTTTTATTTATGAAAGAAATTGAAGTTGTCGATGTAGCACTGTACAGTCAAAGACTTCAAACAAAACCCAAATTCTTTGAGACATTGATGAACGGTCTTTGATCTGAAACTTTGCCTTTGTGTCTTTTCCCACAGATGCAGCCTGACCTGATGATTATTTCCTCCATTTTCTGTTTTTCCTTTTTGATTTCTGGCTTTGCGTGGTTGTTCTTTGGGAGGATTTTGAAGAATTCATTGTGGTTGGA
Source organism: Malacoraja senta (assembly GCA_038087875.1). Lineage (NCBI taxonomy): Eukaryota > Metazoa > Chordata > Chondrichthyes > Rajiformes > Rajidae > Malacoraja > Malacoraja senta. The sequence continues at coordinate 18,335,703 of CM075984.1, read as the reverse complement.
TTCAAATTATATCTTAAATGCTAACCAGTCTGAAGAAGGGTCTCGACCCTAAACATCACCCATTCCTTCTATCCAGTGATGCTGCCTGTCCCACTGAGTTACTCCAGCATTTTGTGTCTATCTTTGGTGTAAACCAGCATCTGCAGTTCCTTCCTACTCATTTGAACTGATTTTCTGTTTTCATATCTGTTATGCCGCTGCGAAGAAGGATTTTGTTGTTCTGTTTCGGGACATATGGCAATAGAACACTCTTGACTCTTGATTGTTAGAATTGCCCATGAGTCGTTAAGATAAGACGATGAGATCATAAGACATAGGAGCAGAGAGATAGGTCATTTGGCCCATCGAGTCTGCTCTGCCATTCTATCTAACTTCAAGTAACCCTTGCTTTCCCACTCACTCCATCCCTCCCCCTTCCCAGTTCCCTGACTAGTCTGATTGTCCCTGATTACATTTTATCTCTGTTTGCTTTGTTGTCACCTTCTCCCAGCTAACAATGATCTATTCTACATTTTCCTTGATCTCCACCCCCTTTGATGTCTCATGCTCACGCCTTACACTTCCTTATTTCTGTATCTCCCCCTCCCGATTCCGTCTGAAGAAGGGTCTCAAACTGAAATGTCACACATTCCTTCTCTCCATAGATGCTGCCGGTCCCGCTGAGTTACTCTAGCATTTTGTGTCTATCTGCCATTCGATCTATCTGGACGAATAATAGTAAGATTAAACGAGAACTTACCAGTTTGAAGTTTGATCTTTATTTTATGAGGAGTTACGATGAGGGATTACGTGAATAGCTCGCCAGCCCGCATGCGCGTCAATCTTCAAAGCAGCGGTGTGAAATCACAGATAACAGTTGTTGAACTGACTATAGGAAGATTCGAGAAACTAGAACTACCAGCTGACCTTGATGAGAGAGGGTTGGGAGCGGAGGGCACGTAATCCCTCATCGTAACTCCTCATAAAATAAAGATCAAACTTCGAACTGGTAAGTTCTCGTTTAATCTTACTAATTTACTTCGGAGTCACGTGAGTGACTACGTGAAGTTTTCAAAGCTCTGTGATTTCATGCCGTGAACACAACTCCACACGTCACAACTGCATAAGTTGACCACAGATGAGTGAACATTAATAATGCATTCAGACATGACATAGATTTAAAACATGCTGATGCTAATAATAAGCAAATAAGCAAATTATTGGATGGACCTTAAAATAGAGTTGGCAAACGAACCCGGCCTGGCAATCGGTTTGTTATAAAAGGTTAGGAAAGTCCGCTGATTTAACCATCCTGCTGTCGCTAGGATGTGGTCCAGCAGAACCTCCACGAACCTTGCTGCGGATGTTATCGCAGCCCTGACGGAGTGAGATTTAAAACGTCAGAGTTCAATCCTGCATAGGCCAATACAAATCTCAACCATCTGGAGATGGTCTGCACTGGAAACCTCTTGTGCGTTTTTTTGTGGCTAACGAATATTGCCAGATCAGTGCCTCTAAGGTTCTTTGTAGCTTTAAAATATTGATGAATATGTGTGACAACACACAATCTATGGTCCATAGCATATGTCAGAATTCCAGCTTTAGACCCAACGCCCTCGGTCTGTTTAGTTTAATAACTCATTTACATAGAACGTTATTTATTGGTAGAGATAATCATTCTGTTCAGACGTAGCATATGCAATGACTGGATGCGTTGCGTTGAACCAGCGCCATGAGCATAACTACCTTATGAGAGCCGGGCCAAAGATAAGGATGTAGCTGGAGCCCCCTGGTGAAGTAGTGTTAACACAATGTCAATATCCCATACTTCCGTGTACCTGGGCCTGGGAGAATTTGTGTTAAAGATATCCTTTATAAATCTGGATATCAGAGGGTGAGACCCGACAGAGTTGGTCCCGCTCGCTGCAGCAAATATGATGAGAAGGCACGTTTGGCACAGTTAATGGCACTGTAACTTAATTTATTGTCAAAGACCCATTTAAAAATGAACTCCAAGATATCAGTTATCCGTGCCATATTATATGTAACATTAGCATTTAAACAAAACACTTCCCATCTCCTGATGAGGAAATGTACTGCTTTTTTGGTGCTAACCCTGCACTCTGCAGTGAGCACGTACATGGATCGATCTGACAACCCGAGCCGCAGGAACGGTCTTCTCAGAGTCTGCAAGTCCATGAATTGATTTTATCATGCAGAGGATGGTTTCCCGAGTCACGGGCTGAACCAGCAATTTTTGTGTTTAGAATAACCATTTAAGGTTCTATTATCATTCCCAACATCAGCGGGGACCATGGCTGCATAAGCCAGTCAGGCAGTACGAAAATGCCTGAAACGGGATCTTGCTGGATTTTTTGCAAGACCCGAATGATGAGGCAAAATGGAGGAAAGACATAAAAGAACATTCCTCCCCAGTGTAGCGAGAATGCATCTATTGCCACTGTTATGCCACATATTTTTGCAACAGGTGATTGAGCCTGCATGCAAACATATCGATATTCGGTGTTCCATCGAGCCACAATGTCATTAAATACTTTGTGATCCAACATCCATTCTGTATTGTCATTGATGTTACGTGATGATACACCAGCGCCAAATGAGGTTAGGTAAATTATCACAGGATACTTTGACTTGATTGCACCCATGTGATTAACATATGCCACCACCATAGTGTATCAACTTGGAGTTGAGCATGCAGATTATGCATATTCGCACAATAAACCTTTAACCCATAGAATATACCTAGTGTCTATAGGTAGTTGAAACCATATAACTGAAGAATTGGTAACTCATGCAAATCCCATCCGCCTCCGTAACTAGAGATGGTATTCGTAATTTTCAATCTTTGAGCACTAGCATCAGTTTGTAATGTAACTGAAGATTTACTGACCAAAAAAGTTACTGGAGCAATGCTGAATACTGTTTGTCCACCATTATGACTTTGATAGCTTCAGCTGGTAATAGCATAGGTCTGTTAATAATGACCTACATGGTACTTGAGAGGTTACTCCTTTGCACGTTGTAAGTTCTGATAATGCAAAGACCCAAATTGCACAGCTGAAACACAGCTACTTTATTGCCAATTACACTTATGAATAGAAGGCTGCTTTATAACAACAAGGTTGTTACAGGCTTCTATTAATTCCAATCTCTTGCCCCAGGGTGGAGTCACAGACAAATTAATGGAGTTAAAGGTAAATCCCAATAATCAAGAACTCTAGTTGGTATCAACTTAAATTTAACTGGATGGTTGAGAAACCCCAATTTCTCAAATATAGTTTGTGGCTGAAACGGTTAATTTTAGCAAAATACAGCGGTTAGAATATCATCCCGTCAGGCCATAACAAGTGTTTTTGAGCTCTGAGCAGCCCAAGCACCGGTTTTAGTAATTTGGTAAATAACCTGGGAGCTGAAGTTAGCCCATTTTGCAACGCTTTAACTGTTATCATTGCCCCATCCAGCTAAATTTCGAATATCTCCGGTGATCCCTGTGAATGGGAACTGAATAGTATGTATCATTGAGATCGATGCATGCCATAAAGATCCTATGGAAATCAGTTGTTAGACAGTAACGAAGTTTCCTATGCTGAAATGTCTATACTGCACATGCGAGTTAAATCAAGGATGAACCGACATCCTCCATCTTTCACAATGATCAGGCCACGCCTGCCATAATTCCGAGCCTGCCTCGAAAGACAACTCTGGCCATATTTCCGAGCCTGTCTCGAAAGGCAATCCTGGCCATAATACTGAGCCTGCCTCGAAAGGTAACTCCGGCCATAATTCTGAGCCTGCCTCGAAAGACAACTCTGGCCATATTTCCGAGCCCGTCTCGAAAGGCAATCCTGGCCATAATACTGAGCCTGCCTCGAAAGACAACTCTGGCCACAATTCCAAGCCTGCTTGGAATCCTTGTACACTGTGCAGTATAAACTAATCTCATGTTAGCATTTTAGTTTATAAACGGATGTGAATCTCATGTTATCATTGTCATTTGTACAAAAAACAAGTGTAAATATTACCAACTTGTAAATGGTCCACATACCCCATGTTTCGGAAAGAACCAGACCCACCTACCTCCATGGTTACCGGTGGTCTTATGGTAAGCCCAAAGGCCCCTGATACGGGTTCTATTTCCGTCCTTGATTTGGAGAGTAGGACTGCTGAGGTACGTGGATTACATATGCCTGAAAGGCCTGAAAGACCTTTGGCCTGAAAGACCTTTGCCCAGCTTTCAAGCTGTCACCAGCTTCAATGAACCGCTTACTGCCGATGGAGGCGTGGGGTGTGTTGTCGCCGAAACGATTAAGCTTTGCTCGTCGTTGGTACCTTGATTAGTCCGACAGGTTTTGCTTCCTCATCCAGGTCTTACCTGTTGGATAGGTCTTCCCCGAAGAGAAGATTCGGCGGCTGGACATTGCTGGCCTTACATGAGCCTGCAAATTTGGAATTTAAGGCAGGTCTGATGGTGTTCTTCTGAAAGCAGTTCATTTCGAAGTGTGCATTGCACTTCAACACCAGGCCAGTAATTTTTAAAATTTGTTGGAGTTTCATTTCCTGGGTTTTCATGCCCCCTCCAATGTCACCCCAGATAGCGCTGTTCACTGCCGGCACTTTCAGGAACAATTTACAGGTGCATGGTATCTTACAGCCGTCACCTGTTCCTGTAATGATGTGACGTGAGGTAGCTGATGCTTGCAAAGCTTGTAACGTGAGGGGAACTTGCAGCAGCTCCTTCGTTTGCAAGGACATCGCAACCCTTGATGCCATGACAGACATTTCTTGAACCTCACGCATGTACTCCAGTATGTCCCACGGACATACTTCCGGGTTTGGAGTCAGTTACACACTGACCCCTTGCATTCCCCTCCACAGAGAGGGAGATTTGTAAGCAGCCCTGAAACAGGTGCTGCCGCAGGCCCCCGAGGAGACCTGCGCTGATATGGCCCCGTTCCATGGACCATATCCATGCTCCATCTGGGTTAAACGTCCGAGGACGTACCCATGTATGTCGGAGGGGAACCCACCTGGCCTGACTCGTCCCAGTCCAGGCATCTTCCCAACTCCGTTTGGCTGCACACCCTTGGTGCTGCCGAAGTCGGAAGTCGCTGACCACACTGTCAGCGACTCGGGTAGCGAACCCGACGGCCGCCGGCTACCCGTACTTCCGTGGTCTCCGTAGCCGGTTCCCCGCAGTCCATGACCGGGATTCCCCGAGGTCCATAACCGGTTTCCCAGCGGCCCATCCGGACTTCGCCCCGTATATTATATCCAGCAGGAAGCACCGTAAAAGAGATTCCTGCAAGCAAAAAACAGAACCTGGAAATAAGTTCAAAAACTTACCTGCAGGGTTTGAAACTTACCGCTGGAGGAGCAGCGTGCCTGCCAGCTAGTCGTGCGTCATGCGTTAGACGATAATGACGCGCATGCGGGCTGGCGGGCTCTTCACATAGTCACTCACGTGACTCCGAAGTAAAATTTACCAGTAAATCACGCAGGCAAGGTCTCAATAAAGGACTGCCATCATCAGAACTACATCAGACATGAGGTGTAAAGTTCGGATACTACTGGATATTACTGTGCTGGCATAACTGCTCACACAGTGCAAAACCTGAGGTTTGCATCTCTACATTACACAGGAGGTATTTTTATATTTTCCAGGCTAACCTTGGCAGCAAATCCTTGCTTAAAGTATAATTCTTTATGTGAATTGCTCTGAGCCTTTAAATGTAATGTCTTATGCAATAAGAACATAATAAACATATCGATGGCCACAGAAGCATTTATCTTATTCAAAATGACATTCAAATACACCCACCCAATCACTTGATCTCTTAACTGAAACCAGAAGATGCTGGGAATAGTGTGTCTGCCTAGAGTGAATTTAATCAGTGGAGTTAAAGAAGTAACCAAAAGAATGCCACTGTAATTAAGATTTTTTCTTTAGCCCAATGAGTTACAATGGATTGTGCTCTTTAAATTTTAGCAAATCCATGTTTAAATTCAGAAGAAAATTGGATAAATAATTTAAGGACTAATATGTTCAGGGTAATGTAGAAAGCCCAGTGAGGATGGTTGTTATGGCCTCCTATAACTCTGTTTCAATGTATCTTTCTAGATCATGAGAGAGGGAGATGATGTTGGATACGACAGGGCAGTGAAGATTGCATGTACTCTGAAGAGTGAATTTTGACCAAGGGCGTTAATCAACAATTGTTCTGGCCTTGGTATTCTTTGGTTTCTTGATTGTGGCTGATGAAAGGTCATTGACCTTTAAAGTCAGCTCTATTTCTCCTCTCCGCACATGCTGCCATTAGTATTTCAATCCCATTCCAAATGCTCAATCTCATTCCAAATGCCTCTTTTTCACTTTGGGTCTGGAATTCCCATGGCAGAAATCACATTGCACTTTTTCAAGGTGACTTTAAGCAATCCTTTGAATCTTTAGCTTTGCTGGGTGGTCTTTTCCTGGGAGAAATCTTGGAAATCTGTAGATGATAATTGATGATTTGTGCATTTATTGCATTTTAAGGGGAAGCAGTGTGATATCTATAAGAGCTAGCGTAACTTTAAGAACTAAGTGGGCCATGTAACGTAACTTTTGATACATGTCTATACCATGCACAAATGTTACTTCTTTCATTAAAGAATATTTATGCTGTCAGTTTTACTTCTGTAATTTACCTGAGAAAGTACAACACCCAGGAGCCTACAAACACTAGACTTGAAGGTAGGCTGCTCAGGCACTTAAAATAACTTGCATTCATATCTTTTCCTTCAGAACCTTGGCATGAATCGCAAGGATACACTCTAATTATGGACTTTTCAAGTATTAATCACTCTAGTGATATCCACTTTATACAAACCAAGCTCCTCACATAGCATTGAATTAACAAGCACATAATTGTTCTTGGTAATACCGGTTAATAGATAAATGCTGGACAGAACCTGGCAATGAACACTTCTATAATGGCATGGAGACTTTGCTGTCCTCTTGAGAGGTTAGGTGGAACTTCAGTTTAATGTTTCTTTTGAAAAGTGATGCATCCGCCAATCCAAAACTCTCTCGCTATTGTGTCGAATACATATGAACATCTGACTGCATGGATTACGAGTAGGATTAATGTCATCTCTGCATTTTCATCCAAACATGGTTATAATTTACTCCCTTGTTTATCAAGTATATGCCTGTGTGTTAATAACATTCATCCAGCCTATAGAAACATAGAAACATAGAAATTAGGTTCAGGAGTAGGCCATTCGGCCCTTCGAGCCTGCACCGCCATTCAATATGATCATGGCTGATCATCCAACTCAGTATCCCGTACCTGCCTTCTCTCCATATCCTCTGATCCCTTTAGCCACAAGGGCCACATCTAGCTCCCTCTTAAATATAGCCAATGAACTGGCCTCGACTACCCTCTGTGGCAGAGAGTTCCAGAGATTCACCACTCTCTGTGTGAAAAAAGTTCTTCTCATCTCGGTTTTAAAGGATTTCCCCCTTATCCTTAAGCTGTGACCCCTTGTCCTGGACTTCCCCAACATCGGGAGCAATCTTCCTGCATCTAGCCTGTCCAACCCCTTAAGAATTTTGTAAGTTTCTATAAGATCCCCTCTCAATCTCCTAAATTCTAGTGAGTATAAACCAAGTCTATCCAGTCTTTCTTCATAAGACAGTCCTGACATCCCAGGAATCAGTCTGGTGAACCTTCTCTGCACTCCCTCTATGGCAATAATGTCCTTCCTCAGATTTGGAGACCAAAACTGTACGCAATACTCCAGGTGTGGTCTCACCAAGACCCTGTACAACTGCAGTAGAACCTCCCTGCTCCTATACTCAAATCCTTTTGCTATGAAAGCTAACATACCATTCGCTTTCTTAACATACCATTCGCTTTCTTGAGCAAGAGACCCAAACACTCATGTCCCAGAAAGAAGAAAATCTCTCTAAAATGGGTGATTACCTTTTTTTTAAAGTGACCGTTAATTCTAGATTCTCCCATTAATAGAAACATTCTGTTCAAATCCACCCTGCCAAGTCTGCTCAGGATCTTATATATTTCAATCAAGTTCTTCTAACTTTTCTAAACTCTGGTAGATACAATGGAGCCACAAAAAAACTGTGTATGCTGGTTTATAAAAAAATACGCTAAGTGCTGGAAAAACTCAGCAGGTCAGGCAGCATCTTTGGAGAAACAGCCTGCAGAAGGATTCCGACTCCAAACATCACCTATTAATGTTCTCCAGTGATGCTGACTGATCCATTAAATTACTGCATCATATTGTGTTTCTTTCTGGTAGATACAAGCCTAGACTTTCTAAGCATGTCTAAGCTTTCCTCATAAAATGCTGCATGAATATGATATCTGTCCAGTGAACCATTTCTGGGCTGCTTCTAATTTGTTTGTATTCTTCCTTGAATAAAGGCACCAATACTATGCACAGTACTTCACACGAAGTGCCCAACTACATACATGCTAATGTCTCAAAATTAGAATTTGAACTCACAGGCATTTGACTCTGAGGCAAGAGTATCATTGGGTCAAGGCTGATTTCTTTAGTCAGCTCATTTTGGCAAAGCCTGCAGACCTGTATAAAATAGGACGGGGAAGCCTCTGTTACTCTCCATGATTGAGTGGCGGAGTAGACTTGATGGGCTGAATCTGCTCCTGTAATTTATGCACTTATGAACTGTTGTGGCATGTTGTTGCAGAGCAAGTAGGTTCCGAAAGGTTAATTTCACATTTCTACCCATTTTGGCAATAGATTGTAATCAGATCAATTGCATATCCAAAGCTGCCCTGATAGTCTCCTATGGATCCCCACAGCCATCTCTTCCAATTGACTTAGTTTGGGCAAAATGGGGAAAATACAATGTCATATATGATTATGTCATTTATATTGGTGTCTATCCATTTGACACAGAAGGAGCACTGGGGTACTATCAGGAATTTTGTATTGATGAATAGTCAAGAGGCCACAACATGATTCTTCCCCGCTCAAGGAAACCCATAGATTTGGTATTTATGACATTTATATCACAGGACAAAGGGAAGATGATTTGTGTTTCAATCAGGATGCAAAAGTTTCTATTCTCAGCTATGATCAGCCTTTTACTTGTCAAAGCATTAATTAGATATGTGATGTGTGGACATGGGTGTGAACCACTGCTCATTAAACAGTGCCTTGTTCAAGATGCTCTGTTGTGAATTTGATCCGGTTTGATTGGCAGCTCTATAATTAGGTGCCCCTGAGACGAGGATGAATAGAGGAGGCTTTCTCCAATGTCTTTCGTTCACTTAATTCAAACATATTTCCACTTTAGAAGAAAACTTGGGCACAACTCCATGTACCTGCCAAAATATTCATCAGCTTTTAAGGAGTCTTGGAAATTGAGCCCAATGTCATCTTGGTTTCAGAAATAGTTTTACTTTAATTTAAGGAAAATATGATTTATCTGCAATTTTTTTGATTAGTTTCTTTAGAGATACAGTGCAGAAACAGTGCGCCTTTGGCCCACCGAGTCAACACTGGCCAGCAATCCCCATACACAAACACTATCCTACACACTTGGGACAATTTACAATTTTTACCAAAGCCAAATTAACCTACAAACCTTTACGTTTTTGGAGTGTGGGAGGATACTGGAGCACCAGGAGAAAATTCACGCGGGGAGATTTCTTTGCACTTTCCATAATTTATTCTTGTTAAATTACCCCAGAACTAAATGTTGTTTTCCATTTATTAATATGCTTCTAGAAACAGTGTTCTTGATGCCCACAGATATGAACCTTACTAGTAATTATTAATCCTGTTGTCTATTCACTTCTGCTACATCTCATGGAAGTTACATCCATAGAAAGTGCATCTTGTGCCAACAGAAAATAGAAAAGTTGAATTGTAACGGCATATCAACACAGAATTATCTATCACTTGGTGATCTGGTTTTCATACATTAACCAGTGGGAGTTTTTTTTCTTATTCATTGTTACTTCTGCTTCTCCAGGTTTTTCATGGGGTGATATTAATTGATAATTTAATTTGAAAAGCTGTTTAACATAGGAATAAAATCGACAACAGTGAGAAAGGCCATTTGACCCATCTGATGTTTCTGATTCAATTCTCCTTCCACTTTGATTTTTTTTTTTCTACGGTGTCTATAATTCCCTGCCTTCATATATGCATCAAGGGATTAATCTTGTTCAGTATCTGATTTTATTAATCTGGCCATTCAAGGCTGAAGATGTGTGATATCATCTATAATAAAATAAAAGTAGGTCTGTGCGCAGGGATTAGGTTGTAACGATCCTTCAAGCTGACTGAATCGGCAACCACGGCAAATAGAGGACAATGCAGAAAATCTGTGGTTTCCACTCTTGTTAAACATTTCTAAATGGTGAAAGATTGGGGAAGTATTGATGTTCAAAGATCCTAGGTGTCCTTGTATACCAGTCATTGAAAGCTAATTTGTCGCTGCCCCCACCAGTCAAGAAGGCAAATGCTATGGAGACACAAGGCACTGCAGATGCTGGTTTACAAGATAACAAAAACACAAGTGCTGGAGTTACTCAGTGGGTCAGGCAGAATCTCTGGAGAAATAGTCTGAAGAATGGTCCCAACCCGAAATGTCACCTATTCATTTTCTCCAGAGATTTAATAGGACATGGATAGGTGACATTATGTGTCATGACTGCTCTTGTTGGCCTTCATTGTTAGAAGATTTTGTGCAGGAGCAAATCTGGCTTACAGCAATTATCAAGCTTGTTGGGTGAGACCACATGGAGTATTATGTACAACTTTGGTCCCCCTACCTGAAAAGGGATATATTTTATATAGAGGGAGTGCATTGATGATTTACCAGACAGTGCAAGGATGGCAGATCTGTTATGTGACGAGGGATTGAGTAAGTTGGGCTTTGATTATTCAGAGTAAAGTAGTATTTGTGGTGATCTCACTGAAGCATGCAAAATTGTTTGAGATATTCAGAGCAGATTCGAAAAAGAACTATCTAAGAAGATGGACCTGCTTGCAAAATCAAGAACAAGTGTTCACAAATTAAGATCGAAGTCACATGATTGGAAATGGATGGAGCCCTCGAAGAACAATTCCAAGACCTGAATTCAAACAATATCAAGACAGCTGTTGAATCTGGAATTTCCAAAGCTCTCCAGAGAAGGACAACTTCTGCAATGTTCATCCAGCATCCACATTAAACAAGGTAGAAAACAGTTATTGGTTATGGAAAAGAGTTTGCCACATCTTATAATACTTAAAATGATAACAAACAATAATATGCAGTATTATTATGTAGTAATAATAGGGGTAATCACTTGACTTCCCAAGATCGGCGGCATGTGAGCATGCATGAGTTTACAGTGTTGAACTCTACTGAGAGATCAGTTAGGTCTTTGGGTGGAAGAGGGGGGCAAGTTCACAGGGCAGCGCACTATTACACCCACTTCTCACAGGTCAGATGCTGATGAAGTCTAGCACAACACTAATATAGTCCAGAACACGAGACCACATATGTGATGATGGGTTGTAATGTTGAACTCCACTGAGAGTTCAATAGTATCTCTGGGGTGGTGGGATGGGGAGAAAATGATAGGGGTTTAAAGAGTAGCGCATTATCACCATCATTGCTGATTTGCACACAGGGCCGAGAGTGCAAGGAACAGCTCCCAGGGGTGGTGGTTGAAGCTGATAAATTAGTGGCATTTAAAAGACCTTTGTATAGGCATATGGAATGCAGGGAATGGAGGGATATGGGTTATGTGCAGGTAGATGAGTGATGGTCTTGGCATTAAGCCAGAGACCCGGGTTCAATACTGAGTTTGTATGTCCTCCTCATGACTGTGTGGCGAGCCATGTGCTCCAGTTTACTCCCAAATTCCAAAGACATAGTTGATTGCCAGCTGATCTACATCGGTGAGACCAAGCGGAGGCTTGGCGATCGTTTCGCCGAACACCTCCGGTCGGTCCGCAATAACCAACCTGAACTCCCGGTGGCTCAGCACTTCAACTCCCCCTCCCATTCCGTATCTGACCTCTCTGTCCTGGGTCTCCTCCATGGCCACAGCGAGCAACACCGTAAATTGGAGGAAATGCACCTCATATTCCGCTTGGGCAGTCTACATCCTGGGGGCTTGAACATTGAATTCTCCCAATTCTGCTAGCCCTTGCTGTCCCCTCCCCTTCATCAGCCATCTGGTTGTCTCCTCCCCTCCCCAAGCCCTCGGGCTCCTCCTCCGCCTTTTTCCTTTTTTCCTTTCTTCTCCCCACCCCCTATCAGTCTGAAGAAGGGTTTCGGCCCGAAACGTTACCTATTTCCTTCGCTCCATAGATGCTGCTGCACCCGCTGAGTTTCTCCAGCATTTTTGTGTACCGTTGATTGTAGATTAATTGGCTTTGGTAAACATTGTAAATTGTCCCTAGACTGTAGGATAGTGCTAGTGTACAAGGGTCGGTGCGGACTCGATAGGCCGAAGGGCCTGTTTCTGCACCATCACTAAACTAAACTAAACTAATATAGTACACAACTTGACAATATTGTAAGGCTACACTGGTATATTCTTTGCATATTCTCCCTTGCAATATTTTGAAATATATTATTTTGAAAACTTTGATGAAGCAAATTTAGATGTGAATTTCTCGATTAAAGCAGTCAAAAAGTGAATCTACAGAGCCACAGAATAAACAAATTTTACTTCAAACATGGCAACATCAAAAGGGAAGTGAATAAAATATCAGACCAGAGAGTTGTGAGCTTGGTTTACCATCAATAAAATCATGGCACATGCCCTGCCACAAGTTTAGTTCATTATTGTCATGTGTACAGTGGTACAGTGGACAACTTTGTTGCGTGCTAACCAGTCAGCAGAAAGACAATGCATGATTACAATCGAGCCAATTACAGAGTATAGATACATGATAAGGGAATAACGTTTAGTGCAAGGAAAAGCCAGCAAAGTCCTATCAAGGTATAATCCGAGGGTCACCAAAGAGGTAGATAGTAGTTCGGTACTGCTCTCTGCACAAATCCACTTCCCTACCCATTCTCATAGTCTCTGATTCCCTTACTAAAAATGTTGATCACTTCTGTGAATATACTACATACCTGTGCTTTCATATCTGCTAATATACCTGCCATAAGGAAGAAAGAAAATACATTTTTTAAATATTCCTTTATGTATGCAGTACTGTTTTTAATAATATGGACAGTCTGTTCAAGTATTATATGACTTTAAAATATGTTTTAATTTTTTATATTTTAATTACATTTTAATATGTAAATATTAGAAGTGAAATATCGGTCTGAAACAGTAGAGATCTTATCAATTTGGATCAAATCTGGATAAATGGTCGTTACCCAGTATTATTAATTTATTATATTATTGATTATTGTTGGGGTGGAAGATTGCAACCTTCACGTGGTCTGCTCTGTTTCGACGAATGCAATCAACCCGGCGTGCACAATCAAATAAGATCAAATAGAACAAGTTGTCCCTCAACTTTAGGCTGTGCACGCCATACGCAAGAAGAAGAAGATTGATTATTGTATATGTATTTGTGTGTTATTGCATTAATGGCCCTGTTAAGTTGCAGCAAGTAAGAATTTTACTGTGCCGTTGCTGATACATATGACAATTAAACACTTCTGTCTTAGTTTGCTTGAAAAGACAACATTGTGGTTTTGCTATCAATCAAAGTTTATCATGGGCAAGGCTTGTTGTATCCCACCCAGGTGTCCCTCTAACTTTGTGTGAGGGCTTGACCTGCAAGATTGTCTTTCCAGATGTGCTCAGGATTAGTGGACAACATCAATGAGCAACATGTTGGGTGCAGAAGTATCACTCACAAAGCAACATCTTATCCAGTCATTTATTCCTCACAAAGAAACTCCCTCTTCCCAGGAATCAATTTAAGTTCCCTTGAAGCAAGAAGCCTCAATCACTGTCGGTTTCATGAGTTGGCCTGTTTTTGGGTTAACGTTTTGTTTCAGCCCACTTAACAGTAAAAAACCAAGAAAAAGAATAGAGACGGAGGTCATTTGGTCTGAAACGAGAATCGCCTTTACTCAGAGGGTGATAAAGCTTTGGAAGTTAATACCCTGGAGTTCTGTGTCCTTAATTACATTTAAATTAAGATCAGTAGGTTTCCAGATATCTGAGAAATAAAGGAAAATTAGGTGGGGCAGGAAAACTGTCTTTTTAATGGCCATGATCTTGTTGAAAGATGGGACACATCTGTTCTTAGTTTATGTATGAACTAGCATCTGCAGTTCATTGTATCTTCTTAATTCTTAATGATCTACTCTAAACAAATCTACCAATTTACATTATTATATTCTTACTTAAAAATTAGTATAGCAGTTGGGAGGTCCTTTTGGTACTTATGTAAGATATTGGTGGGGCTGCATTTATTGTGTTCAGTTGTGGGCACCATGTTCTAGGACCAACATTGTCAAGCTGGAAAGGAAGCAGTGAAGAATGATGAGGATATTGCCAGGACTTGAGGGCCTGAGTTATAGGGAGAGGTTGAGTGGGCTAGGACTCTATTCCTTGGAGTGCAGGGGGATGAGGAGTGATGTTATAGAGGTGTAAAAAGTCATGAAAGGAATAGGCCAGGTAGAAGGACTCTGGTGGGTGTATGGAACGAGCTGCCCGAGGAGGGAGTTGAGGCAGGTACTATCACAACGTATAAGAAACATTTGGACAGGTACATGGACAGGACAGGTACAGAGGGATACGGGCAAAATGCAAGTAGGTGGGACTATGTAGATGGAACATGTTGGTGTGGGCAAGTTGGGCCGAAGGGCCTGTTTCCACGCTGTATGACTCTGACTCTATGTTAAGTTCTCTCCACATTCCCATTGACCTTCCACTAACTTACACACTAGGAGCAATTTACAATGGACAAATCGTCTACCAATCTGCACATCCTTGGGATGTGGGAGGAAATTGGAACACCCGGAGGAAATCCACAAAGTCACAGGGAGAACGCGCAGGTTCCACACACACAGTGCCCATGGACAGTTTCAATCCAGATTGCCAGAGCTGTGAGGCAGCAGTTCTATTAGCTGCTCCATTATGTCAATCTATGACATAATCTTATTATATTTAAAATAATTCAAACATTTATGGTTATGCGAGGACAGACAGAAAATACTGGAGTAACTCAACGAGTCAGGCAGCATCTCTGAAGAACAGGATAGGTAACGTTTCGATTCGGTACCCATCCTCAAACTGTTTGAAGAAAGGTCTCGACCTGAAACATCACCTATTCCTTTCTCCAGAGATGCTGCCTGACCCCTGAACTTCTCCAGCATTTTCTGTCTATCTTGGTATAAACCAGCATCTGTAGTTCCTTCCCACACATGGTGACGCAAGGAAGTATTTTGTCTTTGCACCATACATTTAAATACAAATCTGTGTGTAAATGGATACACTTTGGGACAGTTGAGTTTTTCTGTACGTGATGCTACATGTTACTGTGTACTAGTGTGTAGATTGTAGCTTGCAAATGTCTGTATTTTAATGTGTGCAGTCATGTGCACACAGATTTTTATGTGTATGTCTGGAGGAGATAGATATGAGATATTGTTGTGGCTAGCTGGTTTGTTTGTGAGGTTGTACGTTTCAATGAATGCATTTGAATATGTGTACTTTGGAAAAATATAATGGATTTCAAAGGATGATTCATTATAATTTTAAGAAGAGGTTCTGTGCCAGAGGGATAATTAATTTTTATTAAGCAATTCAAATTCCCACCTCAGTAGGGAAGTATTAAATATTTAAATATTTAATTGGTGGAATATAAGCTACAGTTTGAGGGGAAATTGAAGTATATTCTCGCCAGATAAACAAAAATCTGTTCATCATAAATTATTAGTTTAATGAAAATATTTTAGATGTGACTTGACATTAATGTGCAGTTAACTGTACAAATGACCACATACTAATAGGCAAATAACCAGCCACAAAAAAAAATAATTCCAATTACAGCAAGCTAAGCATTACTTGTATGTCAAAACATTTTGTAAACTACATCCATGGCTGAGTTGCCACGAGTGTTATTATCATAATTTTACAAAATAGTTACTTGAGACTTCCTCCACCTTTTTCATGTCAATTCTGAAGTTAATTCATGCAAACTCCATCTCGAAAAAAAGCCTCTTAGGCTTCCTCCGTACAATTGATCAGCTTGGCTTGCTGTAACAAATGGGGTGGCCCTAAGATCAATGCTGGTGCCCCAGCTATCTATATAGATGAAGATGTGCCCAATTTGCTCATGATACAAATTCAGGTGAGGATAAATTAGGGGGAAGAAAGAGTGGCACGGTGGCGCAGTGGTGGAGTTGCTGCCTTACAGCATTGCAGCGCCAGAGACCCGGGTTCGATCCAGACTACGGTTGCTGTCTGTTCTCCCCGTAACCGGCGTGGATTTTCTCCGAGATCTTCGGTTTCCTCCCACACTCCAAAGACATGCAGGTTTGTAGGTTAATTGGCTTGGTAAATGTAAATACTGTCCCTAGTGTGTTTAGGATAGTGTCAATGTGCGGGGATCATTGGTCGGCGCAGACCTGGTAGGCCAAAGGGCCTGTTTCCACACTGTATCTCTAAACTAAACTAAACCAATGAATCTGTGAAATAATGCCGGCAAATTGAATGAGCTAAAAGATCACAGATGGAATATACTGATTGGAAAGGTGAAGATTATACAAAATGGGTGAATAAATAAGCTTCAAGACTATTTTTTTCATTTTTGTCAAAATTTATTTTGATATAGAGGAAGACCATTTAATCCTTTGAGTCTCTGCCATCATCGAGAGCAAATCTGTCTATCAGATTCTCCAATATATTTCCCTGCAATCTATCAATCTAGGGCGGCATGGTAGTGCAGCGGTAGAGTTGCTGCGTTACAGTGTTGGAGACACGAGTTTGATCATGACCACGGCTGCTCTCTCTATGGAGTTTTATGTTCTTCCCGTAACCATGTTGGTCACAGCACCCGGAGTCAGGATCGAACCCAGGTCTCTGGTGCCGTAAGGCAGTAGCTCTACTGCTAGGCCACCTTGCTGCCCTTAGTGAGCTTTTTAAGTAAAACCATTCTTCAGGCCAGGTACATGGATAGAAAAGGTTTGGAGGGATATATGCCAAATGCAGACAGGTGGGACTTACAAAGATGGGACATCTTGGTCTGCATGGCCAAGTTGGGCCAAAGGGCCTGTTTCTGTGCTGTATGATTATGGTTCTAATTGAAATCTTTTGGAATTGGTTGCACTAAATGACTAAATGAATAGGAAAGCTAACTTATACCATGAAGTCAAGAGTTTTGGATCGGGACACACAGTTTGAGAATATGAGTAGGTTGCTGAAGATTGAAATGGGGTGAAATTGTTTCACTCAGAAAATGTTGGACCTTGGAAAAGTTCAGTTTAGACAGTTGTGGAAGTAAAGTCTCAGTGTTCATTCAAAATATATATCAATAGTTTTCTGGACATTGAAGGAATGAATGAATTTTGACCACAATGCTGGAAAGTGGTGCAGAGGCAGAATGAAAGATACAGCCTTCGACCCACCGAGTCCACACTGAGCATCGATCATCCAATCACACTAGTTCTATGTTATCCCACCATTACATTCACTCCCTACACACAAGGGGCAATTTAATCTAACAATACTTGCATGACTTTGGAATGTGGGATCATCTTATTGAGTCAACACACACGATTAGAAATTGTTCAGCCAGAGCTAAATACACTTCTCGGCACCTGCATACAATGGTATCTGTCTCGTACTTCTTGTGTTTCTTGTGCGTGGAGGTGGAAAGATTGGTGAAAACAGGGCACGACATGAACGCTCTTTCCTTGACCCCGTGATGTGGGGTGAAAATGAAACACTCAGAAGAAACCGTGAGGTCACAGGGGGAAATTTGCAAACTCCACACAGGCAGTGCCTTAGGTCAGGATCGAACCTGAGTCTCGAGCACTGTGAGGCAGCAGCTCTACCAGCTGCAGCACTGCGCTGCCACAGGAGGAAGAACAGCTATGATTTTGATGAAAGGTAGAGCAGATGGTCTGAATGGCCTACTCCTTCTCTTATTTCGTATGTTCTCATATTATGCCGCCAATCCAATGATGGAGGTCAGACCATGAGTCTATTTTGGTCTCCGTAAGCTGTAAGAAGAAGAAACAAGTTAGGTTATAAATCTTCTCCAGAGTTATTGATATATGCAGCTTGGGCCATTCCTTACATTTCATTTGTCACCACACATTAGAAAGTTGGAAGTCTTTGGAATGTTATCTCTTTAGCCTAAAGGGCCTGCCCACTATGGCGACCTTATTGGCGAGTTTAGGAGAGTCTGCGCTCACCACAAGCTCGCTGCATGGTCGACACATGGTCGTAGGTGGTCACTGATAAGTCTCCTTCATGGTCGAGAGGAGTTCCCGCATAGTGGTTACTAATCGCAGCCTCAGTTTGGTCACGGAAAATGTTTCAACATGTTGAACATTTTTCTGCGAGCAAAAATTGGTTGGCATGGAGAAAATCAATACTTTTGAACTTGTAGTGCAGTGGTAGTTGGGTCGCCATGTCGTTGTAGGTAGTCGAGGTAGCCATAGGTAATCTCCTTTGCTGACCGGGCATTTTAATTGGCTCATTGGGGAAAAAAAACGTAAGCACAAGTTTTCAGAACCAAGGATAACCGATCGGTAATGTTAAATGCCTGCAAAACTTCACAGCTGTGTATCTCTGGCTTATTAAAAGTTGTCTGGCTTCTTAAAAGTGTTTCCACTCCTTCTCCCTCCTTCTCTCTCCTTCTCTCCCCTTCTCTCCCCCCTTCCACCCCGTTCTCCTCTCCTCTCCCCTCCCCCCCCCACTCTTTTAAAGGAATAACCGTACACTGTGCCAGCCGTCTTTAACCTTCCTGTTCATCGCGGGTATCACCTTGGCTTTGCACCATGTGAATTTCAGACAGCGCTCCCCCACTTTCCCTGTCCCCGCTTTTACGATGTGTTTGTGTGTGTGTGTTCCACACTGACGGTCGATCCAGCTCGCGGTTTTTCAGGCGAGTGCCCCCGAGCTTGAAAGTCGCAGATAGTTTACTGAAAAGTCGCATAAGTGGGACAGGCCCTTATGGGGAACTGTATCGTAAAGTGGGACAAAAACAATAATATTCGATATTTTTAATCTCCTAACGGCACAGCAGGAAAGAGGTAGATTTGCTGCCTTATAACAACAGAGAAGCAGGTTCGATCCTGACTACAGGTGCTGTCTGTACGGAGTTTGCACATTCTCCCTGTGACCGCATGGGTTTTCTCCAGGTGCTCCGGTTTCCTCCCACATTCCATAGACGTGCAGGTATGTTGGTTAATTAGCTCTTGTAAATTGTTCCTGTAATGTAGGAATGAACTGATGAGCAGGGTGATTGTTGGACTCGGTGGGCCGAAGGGCCTGTTTCCACGCTGTATCTCTAAACTAAACTAAACTAAATAAAAGCTGGCCTCTGATAATTTCAAGTAACATGGAAATTTGCTATTAAAAATATTACTGACCAAGACCAGGATAGGTGCTTGATGTGTGCATTGCATTCGAACTGGAGTGATACCAAAGGAGGTAAGAATGAACCTGAATACCCCTGGGAGAGGGAATGGAAGAACCATTTAGCTCCCAAAATCTTGATTGCTATCTTTTGACCCCTGCTGGAAAGTGAATGCGTGTGGATATCAGGTGAAGAAAGGATGCCACGGTGGCTATGATAACTGCCAACACTAACTGTGCTGGCTGACACATGAAGAAGTATGAGGTGATATACCAGAGAGCTGCCAGCTGTCCATGTAACTAGACCCCAGTGGCAGTCAGCACCTTTAGAGAGTTGCAAAATCAGAGGAAAAGTGAAATTAGAAATGGCAACAATAGATTTAGGCATCATGAATTTTATATATACACCAAGGTTTATTAAATGGCAAAAGTATGATATAGCAAAAGCTTTCATCAGTGACATTAATGATCCCAGGGATGGGGGTGTTGACCTGTGAGGAAAGGCTGAACGTGGCTTTCTTTGTTTTCTATACATAACTAAAACTCTGATCTTGTGCTCTTCTGATTTGCGTGGTTTTTCTATTTGCGCAAAAACGGTATGCGATAACGCTAAGATTTTTGTCAGCTCACTCACCGTTCTCCTGTGCTGCGAGTGCACCAAATTTCGTTACGATCGGAAGTATGTTGTAAAAGTTAGCGAGGTTTAAAAATCATAAAAACCGCGTATGCACAGTTCGATCTGGTCTCTTGCCAGTCAACGCCACACGGATTGGTCGCTTCTCCTGTCACTCCTTGGGATGGTCCGCCTCTTCCCGTGCCATTGCGTCTTTACTGGAGCTGAGGGACGCTGTGGGAGGCCGGCGGAAGTCCCCAACCAGACACGATTTTCGGAAGGACCGGAAGTGACCCAGCGGGAGATGTCACCAAACGGAAAGAGGAGAATCTGATCCTGGTGGAAGAGAGCATCCAGCGCCCGCTGTGAGTCCCAAACGCACCGCCATCGCAACGCCCTGCAGCTCCAGCCCCTTCCCTTCTGGTCCCCCTCTCTGGCTCCAGCCCCCCTTCCCCATGATACCCCCCTCTCCCCCATGGCTCTTCCCCCATCTTTTCTCTGAGCTCTTCCCCCCTCCCCCGTCCCCGCCAACATGCTGGCTCGGCCGTAACTGCTGGTGCTTCCGGGCCGAGCCGAGGCCTGGTTCTGAGGGCTTCGATGGCTGATGCTCCTCCGGGACACGCAAGAAGGCAGAGGAGCAGCGACCTCAAGATCCTGCGGAGGGAGAGTGGGGGTGGAGAAGGGATAGAGGGAGAGGAGGGGAGTAGGGAGGGGAGGTGAGTTATGGAGGGAGGGAGGGAGTGACTGAGGGTAGGGGAAAGGTGAGGGAGGGATTGGGGGAGGGTAGGAGGAGAGGGAAAAGAAGGGGGAGGAGGTGAGGATGGAGAGTGGGAGTGGAGGGGGAATAGAGGTAGAGACGTGGGGGGAGTAGAGGAGGGGGGAGAGGGGGTGGTAGGAAGTGGGGAATAGAGTGTAGTGGGGAGGGTTATGGGGAGGTGAGGAGTGGGATAGAGAGATAGGAGGGGTGTAGGGAGGGGAGGGGAGTTATGGAGGGAGGGAGAGAGGGAGTGACTGAGGGTAGGGGGAGAGAGAGGTGAGGGAGGGATTGGGGAGCGGAGTTGGAGAGGGGAAAGAAGGAGGGTGAAGAGGAGGGGGAGAGTGCTAGGGATGAGGGGAAATGAGCTGCGCCTGTGCAATTGGGGGCTATGCGTGAGTGGTGGAATATTGCGTTGGCACAGGGACCCAACGGGTCCCACTTAGTCTAGTAACTAATAAAAACTGTAAAAGGAACAATCCTAAAATCCAGCATGGAAACTATTTTTTTATTCTCTTTCATGATAGAACACTGATCTGACAATAAACGTCAAATATGCAGGATTTCTATTTTCATTCCTTTTGTTTTAGGAGAGTCTGAAATTTCACACAAACCAAGGATTGAGCACTTGTTTCTTGGCTGCAGTAATCAGTCAATTGATGGCGGTGACATGGTGAAAGAGTAAAATGGGGCGAAGAACAAAAAAAGTGTTTATGATTATTGAAAGAAAAATGAAGATTTTGTTCTTCAAGCATTTTAAATAAAGCATGAACAAAGTCATGAACACTATTACAAGTTTTGATTTAGTTACATTTTACAGAGATGGAAAACCTTTGCAATACTACAGTGAAGTGTTCATGACCACAAAAAATGCTTAATTTTGCCAAACACTGCTAAAGGCCAATATAAGACCCGCATAATGAAATGAAAATAAGAATTGAAAAAATAAACCCCTTTGAACAGATATTTAGTAATTACTAGACTAAGTGGGACCCGTTGGGTCCCAGTCACATGGGAGGCCTGGCCCCCCAACCCATTCTCCAATGCAATATTCCACCACTCAACCATAGCCCCGAACTGCGCAGGCGCGGCTCATTTCCCTCATCCCCCAGCACTCCCCACCTCTTCCTCCATGTGTGGGAGGGGAGGAGGGGAGGTAGGTGGGAGGGGAGGCGGGGAGTGTGTGTGTGTGTGGGCAGGGGGGTGGAGGTGGGGGGGAGAGTGTGGTGTGGGGGGTGGGGTGAGGGGGTTGGGAGAAGGGGGATGTGGGGGAGGGGGGTGTGTGGCGGGGGTGTGTGGGGTGGGAGGGGAGGTGTGTATGTGTTGCGTCACTTGTTGTGTTCTTCAGGCAGGGGCTGTCGGGGGCCAGTGGGGGAGCGGGGAACATCCTGCACGGGGGGGGAGGGGGACGGCTTCAGGCCAGGCCTGTCGGGGGCCGGTGGGGGAGGGTGTGTGTGGGGGAGAAAGGTGTGGGGGAAGGGGTGGTGTGTGGGGAGGGAGACAGGTGTGTGGGTGGGGGGGAGGGAGACAGGTGTGTGGGTGTGGGGGAGAGGGAGGGGTGTGTGGGCAGGGGTGATGGTGGCTGTGGGGGGCGGTTGTGGTTACCGCAGACGCAGCTTGCACTCTGCTCACCCGCACTCTGCTCACCCCGCACTCTGCTTACCCCGCACTCTGCACACCCCGCACTCTGCACACCCTGCACTCTGCTCATCCCACACTCTGCTCATCCCACACTCTGCACACCCCACACCTTCAGCTTTCCGCTTCACTCAACGGCTCCCGGTCCGGCTCCAGCTTCACACAACGGCTCCCGGTCCGTCTCCGGCTTCACTCAACGGCTCCCGGTTCCAGTCAGCGGCTCCCGGTTCATCGTGCTGGTCGCTGCAGAAGTAGCCTGCACCCTGCTCTCTCCGCACAGTGCTCTCTCTGCATGCTACTCTCTCCACATGCTGCTCTCTCTGCATACTGCTCTCTCCACACGCTGCGCACACCGCACTCTCTCAACACAATCTGCTCACTCCGCTCCTTCAGCTTTATTCTCCTCGCCGCCGGTGATTGACAGCGGGTGCCAGAAGGGGCGTTTTTTACGATTTTTAAACCTTCATAACTTTTGTACTATTCCACCGATCGGAACAAACTTGTTGCACTTGCAGCAGAGGAGAATGGCAAGTAAGGTGGTGAGAAATCGTAGCACTATCAGGTACCGTTTTTGCGCAAATGTAAAAACAACGCAAACTGGAAGAGGACAAGATGGGAGTTTTATAAGTATATAGATATTGTAAATTTACACAACAATTCACAGCTGTGCATAGCAGCCTGAGACAAGTTTGTTTGCAATGTAAACCATTACCACTGGTGGTATAGCAAAAATTTTTAATTTTAATGTAAATTTAGTTTTTAATTTTAGAGATACACAGCATGGAAACGGGCCCTTTGGCCTACAAAGTCCACTCTGACCAGCCATCACCTGCATATTAGTTCTAACCTCCACACCAGGGACAATTTAGAGAAGCCAATTAACCTAAAAACCTGCACGCCTTTTTAATGTGGGAGAAAACTGGAGCACCTAGAGAAAACCCATAAGGTCACATGGAGAATGTACACGCTCCATATAGACAGCATCTCTAGTCATGATTGAACCTGGATTTCTGACACCGTAAGGAAGCAATTCTACTGCTCCACTATTGTGCCGCATATTTGTACCAATTTCCTTTCATTTATTTTAACCGAAAATGTCTATCATTGGTATGGTATTAATTGTCCATTCCTAATTGTTCTTGCGAAACTGATGGTAAATGGTCCTCTTTAACCAGTAATAAACTTCTGGTGATGGTGCTCCCACAATACTATCAGATATAGAGTTCTGGGAATTGGGCCCAATGGTGAAAGAATTGTGTCACTTGGAAAGGAAGCTGCTTGAATCCTACCCATTGCTGTTCCAGGGCTTCTAGTGTTCCAGACTAGGTGAATGGTTTTCACTGTGTCCACTGTGAATGAATGTTTAAATAAATGTTAAAGAAATGGTTCCCATGCTGCAAAATTTAGACTTTAGACTATAGACTTTAGACGTACAGCCTGGAAACAGGCCCTTCGGCCCACTGAGTCCACGCCGACCAGCGATCACCCCGTACTCTAGCATTATCCTACACACTAGGAGACAATTTACAATTTTACCAAAGCCAATTAACCTACAAACCCGTATGTCTTTGGAGTGTGGGAGGAAACCGGTGCACCCGGATAAAACCCATGTAGTCACAGGGAGAACGTACAAACTCCGTACAGACAGAACCTGTAGTCAGGATCAAACCCGGGTCTCTGGTGCTGTAAGGCAGCAACTCTACCGCTGTGCCACTCTGTTTTTTTGTTAACTCTAGATTTGACTATTTCAACACTTCCTGGCCAACTATCCATCCAAGAACTGCTACTCCTATCAAAATCAGGTCAATTTTTGTTTGCCATGAATCCTGTAAACCCAGAGTAACATTACCTCCCAGTCAGGGTCTGGAAATACCTTTAACTTAAAATCTGTGATGAACAATGATGCTAATGTTGGAAATCCAAAGTAAAATTAGAAATACAGGAAACACTCAGCAAGTCAAGTAGCTTCTGTGGAGAGAGAAGCACAGTTGATGTTTCACTTCTTTGATGATGATAAACGGTCATTGATCTGAAACAGTAATTGTTTCTCCCTCCATACCTTGTTGAATGATTCCAGCAATATTGTAAAAAATTGTCTTTAAATTCAATTACTTCCATAATCTCACCTTTCCACATAAGTTGTGCTAACATTCTAATCTTTCAAGATATCTGCACACTTCCAATTCAATTTAATAGTTTTAATGGTTTTAGAGATAAATTATAATTTATTATATTTATAATTTATCATAATCCTGTGCTTATAAATTATCATTGGTATTGCAAAAAGATGGATGTTTTCAATATTCATACCATTTTACTAGCTCAGCACATGTATATGTTTTGTTAATTCATTTCTTGAGAACATGAATTTCACTGTGTTAAAATAATATCAATGTTTTGACATTTTTTAACAAAGCTTAGTTAGTTGTCACTTCAACCCACTATCTTAACTCCACCATGAGATTATTAGGCTCATTGGCTCATTGGCCCTGGAGATAAGAATGACTTGGAATAATCCCTCATACCATGAGCGGAACAAATAAACAAGATTTGTACTCCTAAATACTATACAGCAAAACGAGAGAGCTTCTTCATATGTATCACCCACGGCACTTGCTAGCTTTATATTTAATCAACAGGAATACAAGTTTTGAATGATATGTGAAAATACCATTTCCTGGTATTAACTGTTTTGAAAATATGAGGGAAAAGTAAGGCTTTAGTGCACCTGAAATACAAAAAAAATTAAGACTTTAGCATATTGTTGATTAGTATGAGACTATTATGTACGATACCCACGCATCTCTTGAGGCTAACCCCTTGTTATATGTGAGAACAAGGTATTACTCATCAAACATTTGCCTTTGATATTTAATTTCTGAGAAAGCTGAAAAATCTCCCTTTTAATTGATTAAAATGCAAAAAAAACCACTTTTAATCCCTAACATTGAAAGAAATTCATTGATTTAGTACACCAAGACTCTCTTTTCCCATAGCTCCTGAATATCTTGGTTGTTGCCAGGATACAATCTCACAGGTTTTCTTTGCCTAAACTGCAATTATTCATATCTGAGACTTGATGGTGAGAAATGGTGCACTCAATCATCATGATGGGAGAATCACAGCTCTCTTTAATCCTACCTTCACCCATTGTCTGTACAGGCACACGCACAACACCGGTTGCACAGGAATGTGTGAAGTCCATTCAGCCCATCAAACCCAATCCACCATTCACACTGCCACTGCAAATCAAGGATGACTTTGACACATTAATTCATGAACCATTGATGGCCTGGGCTATAGGAAGAGATTGAGCAGGCTCGGACTTTATTCCTTGGAGCACTGGAGGATGAGGGTGATCTTATAGAGGTGTCTAAGTTCTTGGGAGGAATAAATAGGGTAAATGCACAGAGTCTCTTAACAGAGTAGGGGAATCAAGAACCAGATGACATAGGCTTAAGGTGAGGGGGGGGGGGGGATATAATAGGAACCTGTGGGGTAACTTTTTTTTACACAATGGTTGGTGGATGTATGGAACAAGCTGCTGGAGGAGGTAGTTGAGGCAGGTACAATCACAATGTTAAAGAAACATCAGACAGGTATATGGGTAGGATAAGTTTTGAGGATATGGGTCAAATGTGGGCAGGTGGGACTATTGTAGTTGGGGCATGTTGGTCTGTGTGGGCAAGTTGGGTGTAGGCCCTGTTTCCATGCTGTATGACTATGAGTCTATAACTCTATGACTCTATCTGTAAGAGGTGATCTTACAAACCTGAATTTGCAGTATCTGTTGCTCACTAGGTAACAATGGTTCAAAGTTTTTATTTTGAGTATCGTTTTAATGTTACAATCAGTGAGTCTATCGGTTCTGCCCAAAAGTTAAATATTCGATCACCATCTGATTAAGTTAAAGGGATAGAAGTATCTCATTGTTGGTTAGGGGAAGATTCAGTGCCTGAGGTTGTGCAGAGGAACTGTCTTCATTCCCTTCACTTCTGTTTGCAATTGTTTGGGACAGTGACAATATCAAAATGGCAGAGGTGTGTTAATTTAGTGGAAATTATCATATTTCATGCAGCAAAGTTCTCAGAGGGTCATGGAGTTGTGCAACACAAAAACAGGCTCTAATCCTAAGGCTCTAAGCACTAATCACATTTTGTTCTCTTAACTTTCCCCACAATAGCCCTCAGATTCTTATACTACCACTATATTCATCTACACAGTGGGGAAGAATTACAGTAGCATACCTGAAGTAGTTTGTGCAGGTTTGGTCCCCTAATTTGAGGAAGGACATTCTTGCTATTGAGGGAGTGCAGCGTAGGTTTACAAGGTTAATTCCCGGGATGGCGGTACTGTCATATGCTGAGAGAATGGAGCGGCTGGGCTTGTATACTCTGGAGTTTAGAAGGATGAGAGGGAACCTTATTGGAACATATAAAATTATTACGGGTTTGGACACGCTAGAGGCAGGAAACATCTTCCCCGTGTTGGGGGAGTCCAGAACCAGAGGCCACAGTTTAAGAATAAGCGGTAAGCCATTTAGAACGGAGATGAGGAAACACTTTTTCTCACAGAGAGTTGTGAGTCTGTGGAATTTCCTGCCTCAGATGGCGGTGGAGGCCGGTTCTCTGGATATTTTCAAGAGAGAGCTAGATAGGGCTCTTAAAGATAGCGGAGTCAGTGGATATGGGGAGAAGGCAGGAACGAGGTACTGATTGGGGATGATCAGCCATGATCACATTGAATGGCGGTGCTGGCCCGAAGGGCCGAATGGCCTACGCCTGCACCTATTGTCTATTGTCTATTGTCAATACATCTAACTGCCCTCATGTCTTTGGGATCTGAGAAGAAACCTGAACATCTAGGGGAAAGACATGAGGTCACAAATATAGCATACAAACTCCACACGTCAGTCTCTGAACCAGGTCTCTGAAGCTGTGAGACAGCAGCTCAACCACCTACCAATTGTGCCACTGTTTTCTCCTGAAGCCACTCCTCCAACCACTCCTAACAAAGCGACTGCTTGGACAGATTGGACAGATGATGGAATCTAGAACAACAAAATAAGTGCTGGACCAATGCAGCAAGTCGAA
>CM075984.1:18274676-18307864 GCA_038087875.1 Malacoraja senta | reverse complement strand
ACTGTTGTGATTAGCCATCCCTCAATTTAGCACCTTCACTGAGGTCCAGTCTTATTCTTATCCTAAACTATCTTAAACTTTGGTCACTTATCCCAAAGTCCCCAAATCTTCGATCAGCTGGCCGGGTTCATTCCCCAACGTCTGGTATGGCCCCAGATCAAGAAACCCTCCTGTCTTGAATATAATCAGCAGTTTAACGTCTACATCCCCCTTGGTTAGAGAATTCCATGGATTCACCACCTTCTGGATAGAAACATTCCTTTTCATCTTTGTTCTCAATCAATGACCCTCATTCTAAGACCATGACCCCTGGTTTTAGACATCTCCAGCAGGAGAAACATGATCCCTGTATCAACCATGTTAACCCCAGTAGGAATGTTCTATGTTTCTAGGGGAGGCACAGTGACGCAGTGGTAGACTTGCTGCCTTACAGCGTCAGTGAACCAGATTCGATCCTAACTAAGGGTGCTGTCAGTATGGAGTTTGTACGTTCTCCCTGTGACCGTATGAGTTTTCTCCAGCTGCTCCGGTTGCCTCCCACATTCCAAAGATGTACAGGTTTGTAGGTTAATTGGCTTCTGTAAATTGTCCTTTGTCTGTAGGATGGCACTAGTGTAATGGGGTGATTGTTGGTCTGCGCCTATTCGGTGGGCCGAAGGAACTGTCTCCACGTTATATCTAAACTAACCTAAACTAAACTAAATCTCTGATCAGTTATTCTTCTTCAATCTTTCATTATTTCTTTTAAAAACAAAAACTCAACGTGTCCATTTTATTCACCAAAGTGAATGTCTTTACATTTTTCTACATTGTATTCCATGTGCCATTTGCTCTCCATTCACTTAATCTGAAAGCACTCTGCATTCTCCTCACAGCCCACACTGCCACCCAGCTATGTCAAAGCGTTCTTCTTTCTCAAGATGATTCAGATGACAAATTTTAACAACTGCACATTCGGACATTGATGAAGAACGCAAACCTAACTTCATGCTGGTCCAAGTCTTTGATTCAGAAACTTCTTTGAGTCTCTTATAGGAGGACTTTAAGTGAAACCCATTCACTAACAATCAGTCACAGAGCTTAAGTAACAGTGAAAACATAAGGAATGTTAAAAATGTTTCCAATGTGCCAACCAGATTTTTTCCCTCTTCAAAAAGAGGCACAACTGTGACCTGATTCACACTTCAGTGGCCATTATAAGCTTTCCCCCATTTAATTAAGCTTCACTAAATTCATTAGCTCCATCTGCATTTTCAACCAAATTTTAAAGGCTAACTTTAAACACACATAAAAGAGAGAAAGAAAAAAATGACCGTGTAACACAGAAATCAAAAGGGTTCTTTACGAATATAAACAAGCAAACACATTCTTCTTGGTTTGTGCCGAATGCCACAGTTTCAAAACACTGAAAATATCCAAACATTAATAACCCTTTAATGCAAACTTATGCCTGATTCTTCTGATCAATAATGAAGTAAAATAACTCAAGTGGTCTCAAAATGTGTTTACATATCCTCCCCATCCCTTTCTGCTTTCCACAGAAACCACTATCCATGTGTCCCTGTTTCACTCATCTCTTCCCACTCATCCCTCATCCTCTCCAGCCAATTTCCCCTGTAACCAATGAAGGTGTAATACATGTCCCTAAACCTCCTCTGTCACCACCATCCAGGGACCAAAACAACTCTTTAGGTGAGATAGAGATTCACCTGCACCTCCTTCAACGTTGTCTATTGTATTTGGTGCTCTCAAGTGGCCTCTTCTATATTGGTGAAACCAAATGCAATCAGGACAACCGCTTTGCCGTGCACATCCACCATGGGCATCTGAATGTCCCGGTTACCAGTATTTTAATCCCGCTTCCCATTCCCTCAGCCTCCATTACTGCCAGGGTGAGGCCAAGTGCAAACTTGAGGAACAACGCCTCATATTCCACTTGAGTAGTCTACGTTTCAATGGCATGAACGTTGAATTCTCCATTTGATATAGTCCGCATCTTCTCTATCCCTTTCTCTCTGCTCTGATTTTTTTTTTTCACTTACATTTGTATTGATTTTTCAAAGATATATACAAAACAGTGCCACACCATCACCATAAATAAAACAAAATAAGAAAAACAACAATCAAAATAAAAATAAAAATAGATAGGGGAAAAAAAGAAGTAAATCAATAAAAACAATGGAATAAGACCATGTGGTTCACTTACCAAATAAAAAAAAACGTTACATTGAGTCGTTATCTGGAGATATTTCAATATTCACACAAACATACCATCTAATTCTATATAACACAATCTTCCCATATTTAATTCAGCATTTATCTAATTGGTGTCATGACTCAAATAAACGGTCCGTTTTCCCCAGATCTTCTCAAATGAATTCTCCTTGACTCTCAAGGAATATGTCAGTTTCTCCATATTAAAGATGTCTCGCACAATTTCGAACCACTGTTCCTGTTTTGGTTTTTTTTCATTAAGCCACTGCCTGATAATGGCCTTCTTACTTGCTGCAAGCAAAACTTTAATCAAACATGTATCTTCTATCTTTACTATATCTTTAATGTGCCCCAGATACATCACAGGGCAGGTATTTGGGATTTTATAACCCAAGATATTTTTAACAACTGCATTAACATTTTCCCAATATGGCCTTATCTTTACACAGTTCCGGAAAATCTGCGAGTGGTCTGCCTCCGTACTCCCGCACAGCCTCCAACAGTGTTGTTGGACAGCAAGTTGTCTGCTTTTTTATTTTTGGGTGTTATAAAAAAGCGAGTTAGATTCTTCCAGCAAAATTCTCTCCATACTAGTGAGCTTGTGGATGAACATTGTGTTTCACACATTTGATACCATTCTTCTTCTGTTATTTGTATTTTTAATTCTGCTTCCCATTTTGTTTGTATGTAGAGCGTTGATTCTCCCCCGCTTCCCACTAGAGCTTTGTAGAAAGCAGAGATGACCCGAGACCCCTTCTGTTTGTATGCATCCACAATCACCTTGATCACATTATTTGAAGTTTCATCTAGTTCTGGCCTTATCTCTTTTGTAAAGTAGTCTCTTAATTGCAAGTATCTAAAAAAATCTTTGTTTTCGAGACCATACTTTGACTTTAAATCTTGGAAGCTCATAAACTCGCCATTTTCTGAAACTGTATACATTGCCGTTATGCCTTTTTGTGCCCATTCTTTGAATCTTGAATCATACACCCCTGGCTTAAACTTTGAGTCATATGCGAACCACTTCAATGCATGAACCCCTCTTTTTAATTTGTATTTTTCTACTATAACATTCCATATTTCTAATGTAAATGCTTCTATTGGATCCATAGCATGTCTCAAAGCCCCCCTCAGATATTTGTCTCCCACCAAAATCTGGGTCTGGTAACCCTGTATCTCCCTTTCCATTTCTTTCCATCGAGATTCATAGTCAGGTCTACACCAACAGGCCAGAGGTCTGAGTTGAGCTGCATAAAAGTATTTCCTCAGATTTGGTAAAGCCATTCCACCCTTGCTTTTCGGCAGTTGAAGTGTTGTTAATTTTATTCTGTTTTTTTTGCTATTCCCAAATGAATCTCTTCTCTGATCTACCTTAGTCCTTTCTCAGCTTATGTCATTAAGCTGGAAAGTGTGCAGAGAAGATTTACAAGAATGTTGCCAGAACTCGAGGCACTGAGCTATAGGGAGAGAGTGGGCAGGCTAGGACTTTATTCCCCACAGGCCGAGGGGTGATCTTATAGAGGTGTATAAAATCATGAGGGGAATAAATAGGCTAAATACACAGTCTGTTACCCAGGGTAGGGGAATCAAAAACCAGAGGGTGTAGGTTTAAGGTGAGAGAGGAAAGATTTAATAGGAACCTGTGAGACAATCTTTTAACTCTGAGGGTGATGAGTATATGGAACAAGCTGCCAGAGATAGTTGAGGCAGGTACTATAAGCATTGTTAAAAGATGGACACAAAATACTGAGTAACTCAGCGGGTCAGGAAGCATCCCTGGAAAAAATGGATCGGTGACGTTTAAGGTTGGACCTCTTTATCAAACTGATTGTATTGGGGGGAGAGAAAATATGGAAGTGAGAAATCAGGGCCATCTTTCTCGCATCCAGTCCCCCCCCCACCCCACTATAAGTCTGAAGAAGGATCTCAACTCAAAATGCCTCCTATCCATTTTCTCCTGAGGTGCTGTCCGACCCATTGAGTTTCTATAACATTTTGTGTCAATCTTTGGTATAAACCAGCATCTTCAGCAAATTTTATTATTATATAATAGTATTTAAAAGATATTTGGACAGGTACGGAGATTGGAAAGGTCAGGAAGGATATGGGCCAATCAAGAGGACGTGGGGCTAGCTGAGATGGGACATCATGGTCGGCATGGACGAGTTGGGCTGAAGGACCTGTTTCCCTGCTGTATGACTCTACAACATCCCCTTCTTCTCATCTTAATGCTCAACTCCTATAACCCTATTTTTTTCCATATCCTTACCCGCTTCTCCCACTGAATTCCCTTCTCCCCCGACTGTTCACGCCCCCACAACCCTTCATTCACTTCCATTCTTCACCTTCCTTTCCTGTCTAATTCAAAAATCTATTGCCTTTTTTTTCTCCAGGTCACTTTCAAGCCTCTATCACTATTTCCACCCTTCCGTTCCCTACCTGACCTTAACATACAATTAATCCCTTCTCCTGTATCCACGTATTCCTTGCTAGTATTGGCAGCATTAAGAGGGCTCTGGCTAAATGTAGGCAAATGGGACTGGCCCAGAATGCCAGTTTGGTCGGATGGACCTTATTGTAGCAATGTTACAAAATTTTGAGATTTTAAAAATAAAGTCTGCAATTTATCCCATCAGATAAAGCATAAAAAGAAGTTTAATTTGACACTTAATTCACTTTCATATCTTCAGTATTAAAAAAGTTATGGCCATTATCATACTCAGAAATTAGCATCTAGTTCCCTATTGCTTTTCCATTGACTTAACACAAAAGCTGTGATCGAGGACAGTTAAAAGCCCATAACTTTCTTAAAAATTATGGTAACTGAAAGAAATTTTCAGGTATTATAGATTGAAGCTTTCTGAAACAAATATGAAACAATCTTACTTCGAAGACATGAAAGTAAAGCATATAATTAGTTAGTTACCTAATTGTAGCTAATTACAAAATTCAATTACTAGATCTAAACATCTATCAATTTCTTAAGAATAGATTAACATTTTTAAATAGCCTAAGTGTCCAAATAACATTCACACAATAATTCACAATATAACATAATTTTTAAATCTAATTTTCATGAATTTACAGGCCAAATGGAAGGAATTAAATGTTTAATACCTGTAAATTAATGAGGATTTAATTCATCTTGCGAGTGAGGATTACTGGAACGCGATCTTTTGGAACGTTGATTTGCGGTGAATTTAACCCCGTATTGGCATGAAAAATACTGCCGTTAATTCGGGGAATAAAATCACCGTGTCGCATGACAAAATGTGAATTAAAGGCTTCTTAAGAAGCACTTTTATACATTTAAAGAAAGCACTTTCGTTTACCTGTCCCGTGTGTGAAATCCGTCCCCGTTATCGGCGTTGACGCTTCAGGAGCTGCTTTTAAAATTACTGTAGCGCTGACATTGACGGTTTAATAAAAATAAAAAATTCACAAAACGCCGGTAGGAACGATTTTGTCAGCCAAGGCTTGTACTCCAACAAAATATTCCCAGGACAAGGGAGGAGAAACCCGCGTTTTAACCCCACCCCCCCCCTTAAAGGCGCCAAAATCGCGCACAAGGCCAGTGGCAGAATTACAGCGCGACTGAAGGTAAGTTTTGTAACATACCTACTTATTGGGCCAAAAGGCCTATTTCTGTGCTGTACCGCTCTATGACTCGATGATTCTAGGATATACCACTTGCATTTGGTGGAGCGTCGTAGGTAAGTGCCAATATTTATGTTCAAATTAAGGAACATTTTTCTTAATCTGATACTAAATAAGCTACATGAAACACAACCCTTTTTTGAACGGGATCCTCTTCCTTCATTATCAGAGCATGGATGTGCATCTTAATGAATTTTTTTTTGGTCCAGTCCTCTCAGGGTAAATAGTTAACATGGAATTCTTGTGCATAGATTGGGTGTGTTTGTATGGCATTGGCTTAGGAGACAAATGACTGTCATGTAATTGTGGAACCAAGAGCAAAAATATGCCATTCAATACTGTTCTCCTGAGACCATACTCAGAGGTGTGACCTGGAAACTAGTCAGGACAGTGGCAACATTGGAAGGGATGGGCACCAGAGTAATGCATTTTGTGGTGGCTGGGGTCTGGTGATGAGTTACTGGAGGCAGCCAGATGTCACGTGCCCCAGGCCTTGACCTGTGAGAGGAGGTTGCAAACAATTTTTAGAGGTGCAGAGATTTGGCAGCTAGGAGGCCAATGGTGAGAGGTATTGCACTGTTTGGAGGAATCGCAGGGTTAGCGGGTCAGGAAGGACACTAATTAGTTTAATTCCCCCCCACCCTCCCCCCCCCCACCATCCCCCCCCCCCCCACCCCCACAACCAGCACTCTGGAAATTGGATACATCTCATTGTGGTAGAGGGTTGATATCTTAGGAGCAAAAAAAACGTACTGGAGGAAATCAACGCCAGGCAGCATCTGTGGAGATACTTGGACAGACGATATTTCAGGTCAGGACCCTTCTTCAGACCGAGCTCTGAATTGTCACCTACCCACTTTCCTTCACAGATGCCGCCTGACCCGCTGAGTTCCTCCAGCGTGAAGAAACAAATTACAGATGTTGGTTAATACACAAAAGGACATTACTGTAAGTGCTGGAGTAACGCAGTGGGCCAAGCAGCATCTCTGGAGAACATGGATAAGTGACGATTCGGGTCGAGACCCTTCTTCAGACTGATTGCGGGGGGGGGGGAGGGAGATGGGGAAAGACAGGACAAAGTGTGGATTACTTGCCACACTTTGTCCCACCTCTCCCCTTTTCCAGCTCTTTTCCCATTCCCTACAATCAGTCTGAAAAAAGGTCTCGACCTGAAACGTCACCTATCCATATTCTCCAGACTTCCTCCAGCAGTTTGTTTATTTTGCTCAATGTTGCAGCATCTGCAGTTTCTTGTGTCTCCATGAAATGCAAGGTTGTAGGTCACGACTCTGCTAGTCTTTCAGGTTGGACCTGCTAAATTAAAACCAAAGGTACCTAATGAGGGCTCCCAGACCAAAGTACCCAGCATCCCATGCTATGCTGCCAAAGCAATGCCAGAAGAGGAAAAAGCATCATCAGATGTAGAATTTGTCTCAGAATTGTAAGATTGACTTATGTCAGGAAATTTCCAGGTGAATTTTCCAAATGGTCCAAGGCAACATGGTCATTATTGTTGCACAACGAATTGCAGATGATGGTATTTTGCAGGGCATACAAAGCGCTGGAGTAACTCAGCGGATCAGGCAGCAATTCTGGAAGACATGTATAGGTGATGTGTCGGGTCAGGACTCTTCTGAAACTAGTTGTAATAGGGGGGAGAAAACTGGAAAAGAGGTTGGAGCAGAACAAAGCCTGGCAAATGAAAGGTGGATACAGGTGAGGGGGGTATTAATTGGCAGGTGGGTGGACAAAGGCTGGTGATCAAAAGGAGACAAAAGGGGACAAAAAGAGGCAAAAAGAGACAATGCTGGCAACTAGCCCAGAATGTCAACTTGGCTTGCATGGACTAATTAGACCAAAGGGCCTGTTTTCCTGCTGTGTAGCTCTGTGGCTCTATGACGCATCTGTGGACATTATACTGAAGAACGTGTCAACCAGCAAATGTATTTACAGTATAATGGTATTCAGCTGACATCTGGATAGGGGCATCTTAAGCCGATGTTTAAGCAGGTAGCTGCATTTCACATAAATCTGTCTAGCAGTCATTTGCTGTATTCACATAACCATGGAAGGCACAACTTGTCCAGGGTGAATGAGTCGTATGCTAAGCCTGGCTATTTGCCAATCACCAGAAGGATCATTTTCTGAGTTATCTATACCACCTGCACATTGAGGTAAGATAGCCTTTTATGGTTATTTTATGTCTTTTGGATTGATTAGTGGCAGCTGGAGGTTGCTTCATTAAATCCTTAGGATAAACTTATTTTTTAAATCTAGCTGAGAATAAAACTGGAGAGAGTAGAAGGTGAAAGAAGCCAAGTTCCATGTATTCTAATGCCGTAGGATCAATAAAGTAGGAGTGTGCTCTTCAGAAATGAACAACAGTAGCCTGGGAACTCATGTTCATTGTATCACATTAAGAGTCAAACAGAAAACCTCCATGTATTCTGTGTTGTTTATTGTGGTTTTGGTGAGTTATGCAGAATGATGTTAGCAAGTTGGAAAGAAAATAATGTGGGGTACTAGCCCCCAAATGATTATCGCAACCCACACCACAATAGACAATAGACAATAGACAATAGGTGCAGGAGTAGGCCATTTGGCCCTTTGAGCCAGCACCGCCATTCAATGTGATCATGGCTTATCATTCCCAATCAGTACCCCGTTGCTGCCTTCTCGCCATATCCCCTGACTCCGCTATCTTTAAGAGCCCTATCTAGCTCTCCCTTGAAAATGTCCAGAGAACCGGCCTCCACTGCCCTCTGAGGCAGAGAATTCCAAAGACTCACAACTCTTTGTGTGAAAAAGTGTTTCCTCACCTCCATTCTAAATGGCTTACCCCTTATTCTTAAACAGTGGCCCTGGTTCTAGACTCCCCCAACATCGGGAACATGTTTCCTGCCTCTAGCGTGTTCAAACCTTTAATAATCTTATATGTCTCAATAAGAACCCCTCTCATCCTTCTAAACTCCAGATAATACAAGCCCAGCCGCTCCATTCTCTCAGCATATGACAGTCGCG
The DNA here is from genome assembly GCA_038087875.1 of Malacoraja senta. Lineage (NCBI taxonomy): Eukaryota > Metazoa > Chordata > Chondrichthyes > Rajiformes > Rajidae > Malacoraja > Malacoraja senta. The sequence continues at coordinate 18,298,972 of CM075984.1, read as the reverse complement.
CCATCCCGGGAATTAACCTTGTAAACCTACACGCCCTGCTGCACTCCCTCAAAAGCAATAATGTCCTTCCTCAAATTAAGGAACAAAACTGCACACAATACTCCAGGTATGGTCTCACTAGGGCTCTATACAACTGCAGAAGGACCTCTTTGCTCCTATACTCAATTCCTCTTGTTAAGAAGGCCAACATGCCATTCGCTTTCTTCACTGCCTGCTGTACCTGCATGCTTACTTTCATTGACTGATGAACAAGGACTCCCAGATCCCATTGTACTTCCTCTTTTCCCAACTTGACACCATTTAGATAATAATCTGCTTTCCTGTTTTTGCTACGAAAGTGGATAACCTCACATTTATCCACTTTAAACTGCAGCTGCCATGCATCTACCCAATCACTCAACCTGTTCAAGTCACCCTGCATTCTCATAGCATCCTCCTCACAGCTCACACTGCCACACAGCTTTGTGTTATCTGCAAATTTGCTAATGTTACTTTGAATCGCTTCATCTAAATCATTGATGTATATTGTAAATAGCTGCGGTCCCAGCACCGAGCCTTGCGGTACCCCACTAGTCACTGCCTGCCATTCTGAAAGGGACCAGTTAGTCCCTACTCTTTGTTTCCTGTCTGCCAACTAATTTTCTATCCATGTCAGCACTCTACCCCCAATACCATGTGCCCTAATTTTGCTCACTAATCTCCTATGTGGGACCTAATCAAATGCTTTCTGAAAGTCCAGGTACACTACATCCACAGGCTCTCCCTTGTTCGTTTTCCTAGTTACATCCTCAAAAAATTCCAGATTAGTCAAGCATGATTTCCCCTTTGTAAATCCATGCTGACTCGGACCGATCCAGTAACTGCTATCCAAATGTGCCGCTATTTCATCTTTTATGATTAACTCCAGCATCTTCCCCACCACCGACGGCAGGCTAACTGATTTATAATTCCCTGTTTTCTCTCTCCCGCCTTTCTTAAAAAGTAGGATAACATTAGCTACCCTCCAATCCACAGGAACTGATACTGAATCTATAGAACATTGCAAAATTATCACCAATGCATCCACAATTTCTGGAGCCACTTCCTTAAGTACCCTGGGATGCAGACCATCAGGCCCTGGGGATTTATCAGCCTTCATTCCCATCAGTCTATCCAACACCATTTCCTGCCTAATGTCGATTTCCTACAGCTCCTCCGTCACCCCAGATCCTCTGGCCACTAGTACATCAGGAAGATTGTTTTTGTCCTCCTTAGTGAAGACAGATCCAAAGTACCTGTTCAACTCATCTGCCATTTCCCCGTTCCCCATAATAAATTCACCTTTTTCAGTCTTCAAGGGTCCAACCTTGGTCTTAACTATTTTTTTCTTCTTCACATACCTATAGAAGCTTTTACTATCCTCCTTTATATTCTTTGCTAGCTTACCTTTGTACCTCATCTTTTTTCCCCGTATTGCCTTTTTAGTTATCTTCTGTTGCTCTTTAAACATTACCCAATCCTCTTGCTTCCCGCTCATCTTTTCTACGGTGTACTTCGTCTCTTTTATTTTTATACTGTCCCTGACGTCCCATGTCAGCCACAGTCGCCCCTTATTCCCCTTGGAATCTTTCTTCCTCTATGGAATAAACTGATCTTGCACCTACTGTATTATTCCCAGAAATACCTGTCATTGTTGTTCCACTGTCATACCTGCTAGGGTATCTTTCCAGTCAACTTTGGCCAGCTCCTCCCTCATGGCTCCATAGTCCCCTTTATTCAACTGTAACAGCGACACCTCCGATTTACCCTTCTCCCTCTCCTTTGTAGATTATTTTACCCTTCTCCCTCTCCTTTGAGGATTGTAGATCCAGTACCAATCTGATTTTACTAGTCTACCTGCATGCTTCTCCTGGAGACGCTTCTGGATAGTGGCGGGCTTCAGCACCCGAGGGACCAGCTGCTGTTGTGCAATGGGGACCTGAGATCTCGTCACTCTCGACAGTAGATGCTGTGCCGGCGATCCCAAGGTTACGTCTCTGGCGATATTTCTGAGATTCAGGAGATCGAGATAGACGTCTGACTTTGAAATGCGCGCTCCCTCCAGCAAGTGCTTGGCGCTTCTGACAGCGCGTTCAGCGAGTCCATTACTCTGTGGATATTCGGGACTGCTTGTGACGTGCTGGAAGTTCCATCGGTCTGCGAAAGCTTGAACAAGTGGCTGGTGAACTGTCGACCGTTGTCGGTTCTCAGGATGACAGGAGCGCCATAGGCTGAGAAGTGTCTTTTCAGCTTCTTGATGACCATCTCAGACATGAGGGAGGTCAGTTGGTCATGTTCAAACCAGTTGGAAAAAGAGTCAACCAGAATGAGGTAGTGCTTACCGCACCATTCGAAAATGTCCACAGCCAGCGACGACCAAGGCAGATGGTTGCAAGCAGGCTGCGCCGAGCCTGAATTTCGAGGCATCGCAGGTGATCGCCACTGGATGTTTCAGGTTGAAAAAAGTCAGGGTCGGTGCACTGGTCAGTTTGGATTTTAGAACATCCTGGTGGTGCTGGAACCATGACCATGCAGTGTCCTTTTTGGTCAGCTGCCGCAGTGTGGAACTTAGTTCGCTGAGGTACGGTATGAACTTTCCGAGATAGTTTACCATGCCCAGGAAACGTTGCAGGCCTTTCACATCAGTGGGTGCAGGCATTTCTGTGATGGCAGTAGTTTTCTTCGGATCGGGTTTGAGGCCGTCAGGGTTGAAGATGTGCCCGACATAGGAGACCACTGGAACCCTGAACTTGCACTTGTCAGGATTGAGCTTGAGGTTGATCTTGACAGCACGCTCCAAAATGAGCCTGAGATTGTGGTCGTGTTCCGCTGCGTCTTTCCCATAAACGAGGATATCGTCGACAATAATGGCACAAGGCAGATCCTCGAATAATTGCTCCATAGTTCTTTGGAAGACTTCACTGGCGGAGTTGATCCCGAATGCCATTCTCAGCAACTTATATCTGCCGAATGGGGTGGCAAATGTGGTGAGGGTAGATGACTTCTTGTCCAGCGGTATCTGCCAGAATGAGTTCTTTGCATCTAGGACAGAAAATAGGGTGGCCGTTCCGATCTTTGCCGCAACATCCTCTACTGTCTTCATGGGATGGTGTGGGCGCTTAATGGCAGTGTTCAGGTCTTTGGGATTAATGCACAGGCGGATTTCATCCTTTCCCTTCTTGACTGTGGCAATCATGTCGTTGGGGTCGCTGACTGCTTCAATTACGCCTTTGGAGACCATGTCCTTCAGCATAGAGTGAACCCTGTCAGTCATGGCAAATGACAATCAGTGCGGGGGTCGGATCACGGGTGTCACCTCGGGGTCAGTAATAATCCTGTAGGACAGAGGCAACTTGCCTAGGTTGTTGTCGAAGAGACCAGGGAATTCATTCAGGGGATCAAAAGAAACTTGCAGTTTGTGGACAGTTTTGTCAAAGGAAATTAGCCCCAGTTCCTGACAGGCACGATTGCCAAGCAGAGTAACTGAATTAAAGTTCAACACGTAGAAGGTCAATTCCCTCGTTGTTTTCTTCAGTACACATTTCAAGTTGGTTTTGCCCAGAGGAACCAGCACCTCCCCTCCAAAAGCATGTAAAGTGGATGCGTCCTTGACAAGTGATCCTACAACTCGTTCCCCGGGAAGCTGACGACGAGAAAAAAACCTTGCCCTGTCCAAAATGTGATTTGAGGGCAGGTCACAGATCTGGCCTAGTTTACGCAGCAAGACATAAGGGTCAGTAGGAGATTCCGCCGATGTAATTACCTGGTCATTGGCATCACGGATAGCCGGAGCATAACGGAATGTTCTGGATCGACGAAGGGCACCTGGGCCCGCAAGGTTGAGCAGGAGCGAGGCCTTGACAGCATCTGGTTCATTTCGGTGTACAATGTTCATGTAGTGCTGGTAATCAATTTCAAACGTGGCCCAGCGTTCGCTGATATCCGTATCAAAGACAAGAGGGTCAGGCTTTCGACAAGAAGAAGCCATCGTAAAGAAAGCAAAACTCACAAAAGATAAAATAAAAACCGTTATACAGGAGGAGTGGATAAGGCTACTTCTGACGCCATGTAGATCATCACCTGAGACAGTATAAGATTTACACACATCTTTAATCAGCACTATAACTTGGCAGCATTACAAGACAAGGTGTTGTCAGTTCATCCTAGCTGCTTCGACTGCCGGTGCTGGGAATGGGCGTTAGTATAAGTGTTATAATGGGGTGGAGTTAGTGATGATTGGTTCACATGCATGCATCATCAATCTACACCAATCCTCTTGCTTCCCGCTCATCTTTTCTACGCTGTACTTCGTCTCTTTTATTTTTATACTGTCCCTGACGTCCCATGTCAGCCACAGTCGCCCCTTATTCCCCTTGGAATCTTTCTTCCTCTATGGAATAAACTGATCTTGCACCTACTGTATTATTCCCAGAAATACCTGTCATTGTTGTTCCACTGTCATCCCTGCTAGGGTATCTTTCCAGTCAACTTTGGCCAGCTCCTCCCTCATGGCTCCATAGTCCCCTTTATTCAACTGTAACAGCGACACCTCCGATTTACCCTTCTCCCTCTCCTTTGTAGATTATTGTACCCTCCTCTCCTCTCCTTAGATTAAACTTGACCATATTATGGTCACTACCTCCTAATGGCTCCTTAACCTCAAGTTCCTTTATCAAATCTGGTTCATTACATAACGCTAAATCCAGAATTCCCTTCCCCCTGGTAGGCTCCAATACAAGCTGCTCTAAGAATCCATCACGGAGGCACTCCACAAACTCCCTTTCTTGGGGTCCAGTACCAACCTGATTTTACTAGTCTACCTGCATGTTGAAATCTCCCATAACAACCGTAGCATTAACTTTACTATATGCCAATGTTAACTCCTGATTCAACTTGCACCCTATATCCACCCCTTCCCATCACATGAAACTCCATGATGGGAGCATAATTTTATGATAAGATCACTGTAATCTATTAATTGCAGATAGCATTAGAGATTAGTTTAGTTTAGTTTAATTTAGTCTATTATTGTCGCATGTCACCGAGGGACAGTGAAAAGCTTCTGTTTGCATGCAATCCAGTCAAAGAAAAGACTATCCATGAATACAATCAAGCCGTCCACAGTGTACAGATAAAGGATAATGGGTACAGCATTTAGTGCAAGGTAAAGTCCGATAAAGTCCGATAAAAAATATTTCAAAGGTCTCCAATGAGGTAGATCCTTTTAGTATCAGATTATCTTTTGTTTGGAGAACTGGTGATTTAAAGAATGGGGAAGAGCTTAAAATAACCCATTACAAAATGTCACAATATATTCATAACTGCTGGTTTTATTGTTGATATTCTTCTCAATAATTTTTTTTAAAGAAGCAGTGGGAATCTTTGTTTTGCCCAAATTGCAAATCTTTCTTTATAAATGAGTAGGCAATTTAGTTGCGATGTGGACATCTCTTTTTGCCACCCTAATCCTATGTTTCAGATTCATTTTAAAGTGAAATCTATTATCTGTGTATGTTTTTCTTAAATGTTTGAATGAAGTTATTACATTTTGTAATGTTTACAGTCCTTCCTGACATGCTATATACTTAGAGTGCTATTGGTGAGGGATAATGATGTTCATTTGAAATAATGACAACTAACATTCATGTCAACGAGATTGGATTGTTTTGTGGCCTTGCAGTTTCTAATCTGATGGCAGGGTCAAGGGCATCCTGAATGCTCAAAGACAGGCTTGTTTCACTCTCTGTAAGGACATGCACTGACTTATTTTCAACAATGCACGTAGCCACTTTGTAAGTGGGTACACTAATATACTGTGAAATTACTGCAAATCCAGGACTTCAAAGATTTTGGGATCAGCCTACTCCTTCGCAGAAAGGTTTGGTTAATTATCTAAGTAGACAGATCTAGGAATATAGGAATATTGAAGGATGCATGGATATACAACATAGCCTTATTGTTAATTTTTGATGTGTTGTCGTTCACAGTATACATATTTTCAATAGTCCCATTTTACAAAACATAATATTGTGCACATTTTGTCTGTGCCATTGAGGCTTCTACAAGGAAATATTGCATTCACATGTTAATGCACTGTAAATTTAAGTTATACTTGTAGTCGATCTCCCTGAGATCCGATTGATTATATTGATCCAGGAATAATGCTCAAATACACAATCTCAATGTAAGCTTTTAAAATTATCTCAGCATATTAAACATAGTTAATTGGAACTGAATTTAATGCAGACACATATTTTTAGAGTCTTAATACTTTGATTTCAAAATTACATATGTCTTTATGTGAAGTGTTTGTGCTTGTTTTTGTTCAGATTGATAATTAAATTGGTTGAAGTACAAATATTTACTGGTTGGCTTAATTTTCTCTGCAATTTATAGATATACTGATCCAGGAATGATCTCCATCCAAGCATAATTTTTTTTTGGCATGCAAGTTATGTGTTTATTAGGATCCAACTGTATTTCAAATTGTGCAATATGTAAATTGCTTTACAGTGTTGCATTTGATGTGATCTCAAGCCAAATGCAGCATTTCATCTTTGCCGTTGTGCAATTTTCAAAATAAACATTTTTTAATGGAAAACAAGGTTTTATTTGGCGAATAATTTCCCTGACGACTACAGATGCTGAAAGGGATGAAGACTCTTTGACCTAAAATGTTAATTCTGTTTCTCTTTCTGCTGACCTGTCAAGTGTTTGCAGAATTTTCCGTTTATATTTCACATTTCCAGCATTTAAGGTTTATATGAATTTCAATTTATCCAACTCTTCTATTTGGTCCATTATATTGCAGACAGCATTTTAATGGCCATCTGTCTGAAGATCCATACAACAGCATATTATACCCCATTTTCATCACTCTTTGGGAAAATCAATTGTGCACATCTAAAGGGGTTCTTTTAAAATTAGAATTTGCTTTATTGATTCCAATATGCAACTTTGCGGAATCCAAATGTTTGTGAAACACGTGACAAATGATATTTTTGCAAATATGCATCCTAGTTCTATGATCCGATGAAGACAGCTGTGCAAGATGTTGGTAAGGCTACATTTGGAGTACTGTGTATAATTCTAGTCACCCTACCATAGAAAAGATGACATTAAACTGGGAAGGGTGCAAAAAAGATGTATAAGGATGTTACCGTGTATTGAGAATTTGAGTTATAAAAAAAGGGTGGGATAGACTGGGACTTTTTATCCTGAAGTGTAGAAGGCTGAGGGGTGACTTTACAGAGGTTTATAAAAACATGCGGGGCATAGATAAGGTGAAGAATCACAGTCTTACCCACAGGGTAGGGTGGTATAAAACCAGAGGGAATAGGTTTAAGGTCAGGATAGAAATGTTTTGAAAGCAACCCAAGGGGCATCATTTTTGCACAGAGGGTGGTGCATAATACAATGAGCTGACAGAGGAAATGGTACCAGAAGGAAAAATGACAGTGTTTAAGAAACATTTATACAGGTGTAAGGATTGGAAAGTTTTGGTGGGATATGGGCCAAGCTCAGGCAAATGGGACTAGTTCAGTTGGTGTAGTTGAGTTGAGCTGGCGTGTCTATTTCACTGCTATATGGGGTCAATAGACAATAGACAATAGGTGCAAGAGTAGGCCATTCGGCCTTTCGAGCCAGCACCGCTATTCAATGTGATCATGGCTGATCATCCCCAATCAGTACCCCGTTCCTGCCTTCTCCCCATATCCCCTGACTCCACTATCTTTAAGAGCCCTATCTAGCTCTCTCTTGAAAGTATCCAGAGAACCGGCCTCCACCACCCTCTGAGGCAGAGTATTCCTCAGACTCACAACTCTCTGTGTGAAAAAGATGGGTCAATGATGCTAAGACAAAAAAAATGGTTTTTGACCTGAAATGTAATCTCTGTTTCTTTTCATACTGATGCGGCTGAACCTGCTGATTGTTTCCAGTATTTTTCGTTTTTTTAAATGGAATTGGTGTGCCGCTAACGGTGAATAGTCAGCGGTGAAGGGCATGTGAGAAAGGGGTTCTCAGAAGAACAGTGTGTTTACCAGAACTTGAATCTACTCAATAAGACATGCAGTGAATTCCCCGAAGGGCAGGGACATGAGAAGTTGAACCATCTCTCATGGTTTCCCATCTGTCAATTGCAAACCATTGTTCCGGCAGAGTTGCAGGTCCCAAGAGCACTCTTCAGATTCCAGCCTTCACACACCTAGTGGGAACATGACAGCTTACAAGCCAGCGGTATGAATATTGATTTCTCTAACTTCAAGTAACCCTTGCATCCCCTCTCTCCCCATTCCTCCCCCACCCTAGCCATCGTACTAGTTTCACTAGGTACACAAAAATGCTGGAGAAACTCAGCGGGTGCAGCAGCATCTATGGAGCGAAGGAAATAGGCAACGTTCTACAGAGAAGGGTTTCGGCCCGAAACGTTGCCTATTTCCTTCGCTCCATAGATGCTGCTGCACCCGCATTTTGTGTACCTTCGATTTTCCAGCATCTGCAGTTCCTTCTTAAGTACTAGTTTCACTGTTGTTCTGTTGAGTTTCACCATTTGCATTACTCGTTATCACCTTCCCCACATCCAACAATGGACCATTGTGGTCTCCACCTCTCCTTGATCATTGTTGCTGGCTTTGTCTCTTTGCATATCTTTCATTAATTTGTTCTATGTACCTTGTTTCCCTCTCCCTGATTCTCAGGCTGAAGAAGTCACCTATTCCTTTTCTCCAGAGATGCTGTCTGACCTGCTGAGTTACTCCAGCTTATTGTGTCTATCTTCAGTTAAAATCTGGTCATTGGTAAGACTCAGCTAGCTGCTGCAGTCAGAGAAGAAAAGCAAATGTAATAATATAAAACCAATGAATCGTTGCAGTTTAAAGCACAGAAGGGCCACCATGTCTGAACTTTATTTTTATGGCTTGTGGATTCCAAATCAATCCCACATGCCCGCTCTCGCACATAGTCTCCTATTTTCTCATTCAAATATTTATCTAAATATCCCCCAAGTTGCAAGTTCTCTATCTTCAATGTTCACCGCAGCAACTTATTCCACGTTCCAGTAACCCTCTCCAGATATGCCATCAAATATTTTATCAGCCTTCAGCTTAATCTTGGCATCAAATGTGTAATAACGGACACTAATGTCTGGAATGCAATGCATGAGAAGTTTGCCACCCATTTCTTGCTGCTTGCTGTGAGAACATATTTTACTTTAAATGCTATCATGCTCTGTTCATGAAAAGGGCCAATTAAACAAGCGGATTAGACGCTTTAATTCTTAATGTTCCATTTAAAATTTTCCAACGACCTTTTAGCATGTTGATCTCACTCAACCAACACTATTGGACTGGAGTTTAGTTTAGTTTTAGTTTTAGAGATACAGCGCAGAAACAGGCCCTTCAGTCCACCAGGTCCATGCCGACCAGCGATCCCTGCACACTAACACTATCCTGCACACTAGGGACAACTTACAATTTTACTAATCCAATTTGCCTACAAACCTGTATGCCTTTGGAGTGTGGGAGGAAACTAGAGCACCCAAAGAAAGCCTATGCAGGTCACTGGGAGAACGGACAAACTCATGCAAACAGCATCCGTAGTCGGGATCGAACCCGGGTCTCTGGCATTGTAAGGCAGCAACTCTACTGCTGCGCCACTGTGGCGGAGTAATAGATGATATGATGTTAAAGGATTGTGTTTGGTTCTTGTTACACTGCTGTACAATCTGCCCTCACCGGCACAGTTACAAGATGAGAGCAGAGGAGACACAGTGAAGGAGTCTGAGATAAGCTAATGTAGACTGTGATACAGTTGTGTATATGATCCATGAGAAAGACCTCCAGAAAACATGCACATTATCATGACCTTCCATTCATCTGTCTTCTCAATTCTTTGCATCTCTTCTTTTTCCCATAGCTTTGTTGGCAAGAAGATGGCACAGTGGCACAGCTATCAGTGCTGCCTCCTCACGCCTTCGGTAATTCAAGTTTGATCCTGACCTCAGGTGCTGTCCTGACAGAGTTGGAAAGTTCCCTCTGTGACCACATCGGTTTACTCTGAGTGCCCCATTTTCCTCCCACTTCCAAAAGGCATGCAGATTGCTAGATTAATTGACCAGTGTAAATGGCCCCCACTGTGTAATAGAGTTGTGGAAATCTGGGAGACATACTTGTCTTCAAATGCTGGAATATTGAGCAATGTGCTGGAGGCACTCAATGGGTCAGGCAACATCTAGGGAGGGAATGTAGAATCTAGTAGAAGGTGCTGGAAGAATGAAATGGGATGAATCTAATATTTTGTCAATGGTGCATGATGGGTGGTGTGGATTCAGAGGGCCCAAGGATATTCAAGTCAAGCCTGTTTTATTATCATATGTTCCAGACAGAACAATGCAAATTCTTACTTGCAGCAGCACAACAGAATATGTAAAAATAATACTCTAAACTATATAATAAATGGATATAAATATATATATATATATATATAATACTGAACTTTTTTCCCATTTATTGTACACAAACACACATACATACACACACACACACGTAAAAACACAAAACAAACAAACAATTATAGAGCAAAAAGACAGAACCAACATCTTCTGTGCCCTTCCAAGTATGTAGGTATGTTACAAAACTTACCTTCAGTCGCGCTGTAATTCTGCCACTGGCCGTGTGCGCGATTTTGGCGCCTTTAAGGGGGGGCGGGGTTAAAACGCAGTTTATCCTTCCCCTGTCCTGGAATATTTTGTTCGAGTACAAAACTTCGCTGACAAAATCGTTCCTACCGGCTTTTTGGGAATTTTTTTTTAAATTAAACCGTCAATGTCAGCGCTACAGTCATTTTAAAAGCAGCTCCTGAAGCGTCAACGCCAATAACGGGGACGGATTTCACACAATGGACAGGTAAACGAAAGTGCTTTCTTTAAATGTATAAAAGTGCTTCTTAAGAAGCCTTTAATTCACATTTTGTCATGCGACACGGTGATTTTATTCCCCGAATTAACGGCAGTATTTTTCATGCCAATACGGGGTTAAATTCACCGCAAATCAACGTTCCAAAAGATCGCGTTCCAGAAATTCTCACTCGCAAGATGAATTAAATGCCCATTAATTTACAGGTATTAAACATTCAATTCCTTCCATTTGGCCTGTAAATTCATGAAAATTAGATTTAAAAATTATGTTATATTGTGAATTATTGTGTGAATGTTATTTGGACACTTGGGCTATTTAAAAATGTTAATCTATTCTTAAGAAATTGATAGATGTTTAGATCTAGTAATTGAATTTTGTAATTAGCTACAATTAGGTAACTAACTAATTATAACGCTTTACTTTCATGTCTTCGAAGTAAGATTGTTTCATATTTGTTTCAGAATGCTTCAATCTATAATACCTGAAAATTTCTTTCAGTTACCATAATTTTTAAGAAAGTTATAGGCTTTTAACTGTCCTCGATCACAGCTTTTGTGTTAAGTCAATGGAAAAGCAATAGGGAACAAGATGCTAATTTCTGAGTATGATAATGGCCATAACTTTTTTAATACTGAAGATATGAAAGTGAATTAAGTGTCAAATTAAACTTCTTTTTATGCTTTATCTGATGGGATAAATTGCAGACTTTATTTTTTAAATCTCATAATTTTGTAACATTGCTAAAGTATGGTGTTAGATTGTTTGCTGCCATCAAGGGAGTCACAGATTTCTTAACTTTTTACAGGATTGATTGGTTCTACATGAAAGATTATAGAGGAGGAAAGCAACTTCTCAAATACTGCTGATCTATCCAGAGAATTCCTTGGCTTTTTCTGCTCTTACTGTATGTACAATGATGCCATTCTCTTTGACTTTGCTTTCTTAATTCAAGCACTAATAATATAATGTACCAACACCACAAGCCTGGTATGCAACAACTAACCCTGGATCAAGGAGGGTATTTTTTAGTCTGAAGACCAGTCTGAAGAAGGGCTCCGATCTGAAACGTCACCTATACCTTTTCTCCAGAGATGTTGCCAGACTCGCTGAGTTACTCCAGCATTCTGTGTCTATCTTCGGCTGAAACCAGCATCTGCAGTTCCTTCCTGCAGCAAGTAAGAATTTCATTGTTCTATCTGTGACATATGACAATAAAACAATCTTGACTCTCTTGACTCTTGCCTATTTAAAAAAAATTAATTTGGTTCTGAGGAAGGGTCACAGCAGCGATTGGTTTTCCCTTCTACTGGTGCTGTTTAACATGGAGAGTTCTTAAACAATGCATGTTTTTCAAAACTCTCCCCATAGCTAATACCCTCGAACCCAGGAAGCATTCTGATGAACCTCTTCTGCATCCTCTCCAAACCCTTTACATGCTTCCTTTACATAGATACATAGATACATAGAAAATAGGTGCAGGAGTAGGCCATTCGGCCCTTCGAGCCTGCACCGCCATTCAATATGATCATGGCTGATCATCCATCTCAGTATCCCTTACCTGCGTTCTCTCCATACCCCCTGATCCCTTTAGCCACAAGGGCCACATCTAACTCCCTCTTAAATATAGCCAATGAACTGGCCTCAACTACCCACTGTGGCAGAGAGTTCCAGAGATTCACCACTCTCTGTGTGAAAAAGTTTGAAGGATTTCCCCCTTATCCTTAAGCTGTGACCCCTTGTCGTGGACTTCCCCAACATCGGGAACAATCTTCCTGCATCTGCACCATGCCCTCTTGAACAGACTGCTCTTCAGATCCTTGTGCAGATTTCCTACACCCACTGTGAGCAATCTTACAACCAACAAACTCCATGTCCCCCACCCAATACTGAAGCACCACGCCACTCATTCCTAGCCAACACCACACAGGTTGGAAGAATGGTTACCCAGTGGTGTAGCTCCATAAGGACAACTTCCTGAGAGCGAAGCTCTGAGAAAAGGTTTAACAAACAAGGACAAATTGAACCCTTAAACTAATTTCCCTGAAAGAGGCCACACAGAATCCATTATTGTTGTTTTGCAACTGGCATTGAGAATTTTACAATTTCTTTTAGCTTTTCAAAATACTTTCAGTGAAATTCCTAGTGCCATTTTAATGCTGAAGGGATGATATAGATGTATTTCTGGACACATGTTTCCATCAAATTCTGTGTTATTATTTCCCCTGTTGAGCAAAGTGCAGATATGTTAAGTGGAACACAAAGTGCTGGTGTAACTCAGCAGGCCAGGAAGTAACTCTGGAGGACATGGATTCATTTAAGGGTTCATTTTTCCCAGTTGTATCAGACAAACAGCCCACATTTTAGCCCACAAAGATGAAAATAGTGAACAAACATGCAATCTAATTAATCACAGTTCCTTTGTAAGCCACAGTTAACTAGAGTAGCACAACAACAACAATGACACATTCAGGACTATCATGATCGCAGCTTACATTGGCCTGAGACAAATAAGGCGAGGACTAAAGGGGCTGTCCCACTGCCGCGACCTAATCTGCGAGTTCAGACGAGTTTGCCCTCGACTCAAACTCGCAGCATGGTCGACACGTGGTCCTAGGAGTTCCTATGAGGTCACTGGAACTCTCCTTCATGCTCAAGCGAAGTTCCCGAATACTCGTGGCCTCAGCTAGGTCGTGGAAAAAATTTCAACATGTTGAAAAAAATTTTGCAAATAAAATTTGGTCGGCATGGTTCTTTTTAACTCATAGTGCAGTGGAGTGGGTCGCTATGTAGTTACAGGCAGTCGAGGGCATCCGTAGGCAATCTCCTTCGCTGACCGGGCATTTTGATTGGCTCATTGGAGTTTTCAGGACCAGGGAAAATGCCCGCTAAACTTCATAATACTTCATAAAAGTGTCCCCACTCCTTCTCCCCCACCTTCTCCCCCCCCTTCTCCCCCCCTACTCTCCCCTTCTCTCCCCTTCTCTCCCCACCCCCTCCCCCCCGCGCTCTCTATAGGACTTACCGCACACTGTGGCAGCCGTTTACCTTCCTCTTCATCGTGGGTGTGAATTTCAGACAGCGCTCCCCCGTTTTCCCTGGCCTCCGCCTTCGCGATGTGTTTGTGTGTGTGTGTGTGTGCGGTCGGTCGATCCAGCTCGCGCTTTCAATGCGGACGGTCGATCCAGCTCGAGGTTTTCCAGGCGAGTGCCCTCGAGCTTGAAGATCGAAGCCACTCTTCTTAACTCGCGGATTAGGTCGCCGCAGTGGGACAGCCCCTTAAGATTGTTATTGGAACCAACGGCCAGTATCATAAATACATTAAAAGTAATATTGATGCACGAACTTGCCTCAGTAAATATCAGTGCTACTTATATGGAGCTGGAGGTGAGTTGATGTTGAATCGGCCACATTTTGACACTATTAATTGTAAGCGCCTGGGCTTTGCCAGGAAGAATGGTTTGGAGGGAATACATGTTTAATTTATGTAGGAAAGAACTGCAGATGCTAGTTTAAATCGAAGGTAGACACAAAATGCCGGAGTATGAGTTACAGGCGGGACAGGCAGCATCTCTGGAGAGAAGGAACGGGTGACGTTTCGGGTCGAGACCCTTCTTCAGTGTTCAGTTGGCTATTGGGTCAACCTTTCTAGGTCCACATGTAATGTCCTGACACCCATCAGGGATTTGAAAACATTTAGAATTGTGCATCGACACACTCTTGGCCTTCAGGACTGGAGGATAGGAAGATCAAGATTAAAAAAAATTCTCATTCATGTTTCAGATTACAACCATTTTAATTATTTACAGATGGCACTATTTGCTACCCTGCATTATATTTGCAGGTTTCTCAAAATCATTAGGAAGACACAAAATATATAAACACACTGCAGATGCTATAGGTTTACTTGGATACATATGGAAAAAATTACTGGTGCAAAATATTAATAAAGTATTCACGTATTTCAAATGCCATGCATGGATTTCAAATGGCTGCTGAAAACTATCTTCTTTCAATGTTTGATTTAAGAAGCACCACTTTCCTACAGATGCTGGTTGACTTGTGAACAGCTGAATTGAATCATTTGACTTTGACATGTGGCTGCGGAAAGCCACACCATTTTCATTTTATGCAGGCATTTGTAGTGCAAATGAGGAGCGTCCTCTCGTAAAACGATGGCATGGAGATCAAAAGAATCAATCCCTGCTATAAAGCTCAAATCATTCCGGAGAAATGTTTTTGATTATGCTTAATGATGTAATCAACAGAGTGAGAGGCTTATAGGCAAGGCCTGCTGTAAGATTACCATTGTAGCATCACACAGTGCTCTCTCTGCCACAGAGAAAGGTAACATGAACAGAAAAGGAACAGAAATGTATATTAAGCAAGTTAAACATGTGCAAGTTCACAGGGTACTCATAAAGATACCAGTGCAGTACGATTATTGTCAGAAGTAGATAGATAGATAGAAAATGCTTTATCAAAGGGATGAGATTTCAAAACTCCATATCAAAGCCAAAAAAAAGAGGAACATAACATAAACACAGGGAGAAAGAAGTACGTGCCCATTTGATTCATAGTTTATAAAAGGCAAATCGATAATTTTCACCCCTCTGAGAGATGAAAGAATGGATCATCTGGATGTCAGTCTTCACCCCTGGAGCTCCTCTGATGCATTTTAAATGTAGCTGATTTTCTTTATAAAAGTCATCAAAAAGCCTAGCTCTTGGAAGTAGACAGATCTTAAATTTTCTCCTGTGATTGTAATTGACAGCCACAAGCATTTGAAAGAGAGCGGAAAAAAAACAATTTTATTTTTTCGGTGATTACACTATAGCATGATTTGATAACATCATGAAACTATGAGCTTATTTTTTTTTTAAAGAGGCAGTAATTCCTACTCTGGGGGATAGGTGTACCATAACCCTGTAGTTGTGATACCAGTTTGAAGCTTCAAGCTAATTTTATGAAGTGCTTCGAAGATAATCATTCATAGCTGTGCTCTACAGCCAATTAGAATTTCAGATTGCAGCAATCCTACAGGCAAACCACTTTGAAGAAAGCAAAGAAAGGACATTTCTGTAGGCACATCACAGAAGAAGCTTGCCTTCAAAAATAAATCCTAAAGAGCAATAAGGGTTTCACAACCAACGGTTATTATTTTTTGACATATTGAAAATGTATTGTCTGCCGAGTGTTGTTTGACTGACCATTGATTTCACAACAATACTCAATTATTTAGATTGCGGTCAGTTGCAAGATTTGAATAGACAGCAGCAGCCTTAGAGTGTTATCATAGATTTAAGAATAAATTCCATTTAGAATTCATTCTAGCATCTATTCAAGTGTTTTAGTGAAACAGATGGCAGTAAAGCATGAGTTAATGTCAGATCCAAATATGCTTTCTCTTTAGTTTCTACATCTTTACATCTTTCGTTGGTGCGAGCTAAAATGCTGATTTACAAAAGTAATTTCCCACCACCAACATATGCTAGTTACACCAATGGCTGGAAATGTGCATCTTTTAAACATACACTCCTTGACTAAGAGAAAGATCAAGAGTCAAGAGTGCTTTATTGTCATGTGTCCCAGATAGAACAATGACATTCTTACTTGCAGCAGCACAACAGAATATGTAAACATAGTACTCTGTAAACACTATAATAAACAAGAACAAAAAGTTCAGTCCAATGTGAGTGTGTGTAGATACATATGAACACATACACATGGGATTTCCATTTTATGCATGAAAATCCTGAATGTATTAGCCATTACGCAATGTAATTCCATTTGTTCCATGTGGTCATTTCCTCTTAAAATCTGAACCAAATACTCAACTGGCCAATTATTTGTTCATGCAAATCAGTTTTAGTATGGAAAACCGCATGTTAACAAAGCCAGAAGTTGTCGTTCTGAATTCTGACATGCCGATCTGAATCTAAATCCTGACAGGTAGAAATGTAAAGAACATAGCTTGCGTTTGGAACCATATTTATTATGTCATACAACACGGAAACATGACCTTTGGCCCAGCTCGTCCATGCCAACCAAGTTGCCCCATTTAAGCTAATCCCATTTTCTTGTGTCTGGCCCGTATCCTTATCAACCTTTCCTAACAATGGTGCACATGTTGAGCAGGTCATTGATCTAAATGTTTACTGTTTCGATCTTCTTGGATACAGTCTGACTTGATGAACATGTACAGCAGTTTCTGTTTCATTTCAGAGTTCCAGATTGCAGTGTCAGAGTGCAAGAGTCATACAACGTGGAAATAGGCCCTTTGGCTCAACTTACCCACACCGACTAACATGTCCCATCTACATTAGTCCATATCCCTCTAAACATATCCTGTCCATGTACCTGTCAAATTGACTCTTAAACATTGTGAAAGTATCAGCCTCAATTACCTCCTTCGGTAGCTCGTTCCATACATCCACCATCCTTTGTGTAAAAAAGTTACCCCTCAGGTTTCTATTCAGTCTTTCCCTTCTTTACCCTCCAATCTTAACGTGTTTTGTTTTTGCACTCATATGGCATTTGTATGGTACTTTAGAACAGGACAGCATAGGAACAGGCCCTTTGGCCCACCATCTTACTGTAGAAAATGTCTTAAGATTGTTTTAAGGAAAGTTACCAAACACATTTTGCCATGAAGCTAGGTGAATTATGCAGACTGAGAGGTATTGTCAGGCAGATGCATAGTCTTGGTCGGCATGTAGCTGATGAAGGGCCCACAGAGATGGGATGGTCAAACTTTGAGACTTACCAGAGGTCACTGAAAGTTATAATGTACCAAATAGTTGCAGATCTGGAGGAGTTACAAATCAGTCTGAAGAAGGTTCTGATGCAAAACATCACCTTTCCATGTTCTGCAGAGATGGTGTCTGATCTGCAGAGCTATTCCAGCATCTTGTGTCTTTCTTTGGTAGAAAGGATTGATAGAAACATGGAAAATAGGTGCAGGAGTAGGCCATTTGGCCCTTCGAGACAGCACCGCCATTCAATATGATCATGGCTGATCATCCAAAATCAGTACCTTGTTCTGGCTTTTTCCCCATATTCCTTGATTCCCTTAGCCCTAAGAGCTAAATCTAACTATTTCTTGAAAACATCCAGCGAATTGGCCTCCGCTGCCTTCTGTGGCAGAGAATTCCACAGATTCACAACTCTCTAGGTGAATTTTTTTTCTTCATCACAGTCCTAAATGGCCTACCCATTATTCTTAAACTGTGACCCCTGGTTCTGGACTCCCCCAACATCAGGAAAAATGTTCCTGCATCTATCCTGTCCAATCCTCTAAGAATATTATATGTTTCTACAAGATCTCCTCTCATCCTAAATTCCAGCGAATACAAGCCCAGTTTACCCATTATTTTATCATACGTCAGTCCCTCCATCCCTAGAAATATACTGGTGAACCTACACTGCACTCCCTCAATAGCAATAATGTCCTTCCTCAAATTAGGAGACCAAAATTGCACGCAATACTCCAGGTGCGGTCTCACCAGGGCCCTGTACAATTGCAGTAGGACATCCTTGTTCCTAAACTCAAATCCTCTCGCAATGAAGGCCAACATGCCATTGGCTTTCTTCACTGCCTTCTGTACCTGCATGATTACTTTCAGTAACTGATGTACAAGCACACCCAGGTCTCGTTGCACCTAATCTGACACCATTCAGATAATAATTTGCCTTCCTGTTCTTCCACCAAAGTGGATAACCTCACATTTATCCTATAGCAAGAATTTCATTGTCCTACCAGGGACACATGACAATAAACTCACTTGACTTGACTTGACTTATCCACATTATACTGCATCTGCCATGCTTCTGCCCACTCACCCAACTTATCCAAGTCACCCTGCAGCCTCATAGCATCCTCCTTGCAGCTTACACTGCCACACTGCTTTGTGTTACCCGCAAACTTAGAGATGTTACATTTGACTCCGTCGTCTAAATCGTTAATATATATTGTAAACAACTGGGGTCCCAGCACCGAGCCTTGCGCACCCCACTAATCACTGCATGCCATTCTGAAAAGGACCCGTTAATTCCTGCTCTTTGCTTCCTGTCTGCCAACCAGTTATCTATCCATGTCACTACCTTACACCCAATACAATGTGCTCTAATTTTGCACACTAATCTCTTGTCAAGGACCTTGTCAAAGGCATTTTGAAAGTCCAGATACACCACACCCACTGGTTCTCCCTTATCCATTCTACTTGTTACAGCCTCAAAAAATTCCAAAAGATTAGTCAAGCATGATTTCCCCTTCATAAATCCATGCTAACTTTGACCGATCCCATCACTGCTTTCCCTGCACGAAGGCTTTTAAAAAGAGCATAAGACTTTTGAAACAATTTTGTTCTTTGTTTTTATTACACCTCCTTATGATTGAACTTCCTGGAGAATATTAAGGTGATCAGTAATAAATAATTAAGTTGGAAGTGAAATTCTGACACACATTAGTGGCACAACGGTACATTTGCTGCCTTACAGCACCAGAGACCCAGGTTCGATCCTGACTATGGGTGCTGTCTGTACAGAGGTTGTATGTTCTTCCCGTGAGTGCGTGGGCTTTCTCTGGGTACTCCAGTTTCCTTCCACATTCCAATGATGTGCAGGTTTGCCAGTTAATTGACTTTGGTAAAGATTGTAAATTGTCCCGATGGTGTATGGGGATCGCTGGCCTACGTGGATAGGGTGGGCTGAAGGGCTTGTTTCTGTGCTGTATCTCTAAGCTAAACTCATTCACAGTGAAGATCATCTGCCTCACTCTAACAGTTTAGATTGCTTAAGACCAATGTCCACGGACAGATGTGAAAATCAGGGTCTGATTGTGTAAGCAAAACAACTAACTTAATAGCGGTTATTGACCAAGTGGCAAATGTCCTGCTCTCACTAGTTTCAACACAAAAACTCAGTTTAATGGAGCAACAGTTACTGCTGTGCCCTGTGTTTGATCTGGGCCTCTTGTACTGTCCGTGTTTGCACGTTCTCCCGCTGACCAAGCAGGTTTCCTCCTGGTGCTCTGATTTCCTTTCACATCATAAGGATGCTGATAGGTCAATGTGCTGCTCCAAACTACCTCTACTGTAAGTCAGTGGTGAATTAATCAAAATGGGTTGCTGATGAGTACATGAGAGAAAGTTGCAGAGCTACAGAGGAACAAAATGTGGGCCTGATGGGCTGGGTCTGCTGCTGTTGATTCAATGAGCCAAATGTCTTCTTCTGCATTGTGCAAGACAAACTTATTCTTGATCATGTGCATTAATCCTAATTGTAATTGTAGCCACCTCTATCACTTCATCTGCAGCTTGTTCTATGTACACACTAGCCTCTGTGTGTCAACGTTGCCCCTTAGGTCCCTTTTAAATCTATCCCTGTTAACCTTAAACCTATGTTCTCCAATTTAAAACCCCTACCCCGGTGAAAAGACTGTGGTTATTTACCTCATGATTTTATAAAGTACTGGATGGTCTCCCACAGACTCCTAAGCTCTAAAAATAAGACCAAGCCTATAAGGTTTTGTTTTTTAATTTAGAGATACAGTGTGCAAAAAAGCCCTTCAGCCCACTGAGTCCGCACTGACCAGCGATCCCCACACATTGACCGCGCCTTTGCGGTTGCAGCTCCTAGACTGTGGAACAGCATCCTCCTTCCCATCAGAACTGCCCCCTCCATCGACTCCTTTAAGTCAAGACTAAAAACGTATCTATATTCCCAGGCCTTTCTTGACATCCTCTGAGCGAGGGCTATATATGTATATATAGCCCTCCTCTATATATATGTATATATAGAGGAGGACAAAGGGCTTAATTAGGAAAGGGAAAATAGATTATGAAAGAAAACTGGCAGGGAACATAAAAACTGACTGCAAAAGTTTTTATAGATATGTGAAGAGAAAGTGATTAGTTTAAAACAAATGTAGGTCCCTTGCAGTCAGAAACAGGTGAATTGATCATGGGGAACAAGGATATGGCGGACCAATTGAATAACTACTTTGGTTCCGTCTTCACTAAGGAAGACATAAATAATCTGCCGGAAATAGCAGGGGGCCGCGGGTCAAAGGAGATGGAGGAACTGAGTGAAATCCAGGTAGGTCGGGAAGTGGTGTTGGGTAAATTGAATGGATTAAAGGCCGATAAATCACCAGGGCCAGATAGGCTGCATCCCAGAGTACTTAAAGGAAGTAGCTCCAGAAATAGTGGATGCATTAGTGATAATTTTTCAAAACGCTTTAGATTCTGGAGTAGTTCCTGAGGATTGGAGGGTAGCAAACGTAACCCCACTTTTTAAGAAGGGAGGGAGAGAGAAAATGGGGAATTACAGACCAGTTAGTCTAACATCGGTAGTGGGGAAACTGCTAGAGTCAGTTATTAAAGATGGGATAGCAGCACATTTGGAAAGTGGTGAAATCATTGGACAAAGTCAGCATGGATTTAGGAAAGGTAAATCGTGTCTGACGAATCTTATAGAATTTTTCGAGGATGTAACTAGTAGAGTGGATAGGGGAGAACCAGTGGATGTGTTGTATCTGGACTTTCAGAAGGCTTTCGACAAGGTACCACATATGAGATTAGTATACAAACTTAAAGCACACGGTATTGGGGGTTCAGTATTGATGTGGATAGAGAACTGGCTGGCAAACAGGAAGCAAAGAGTAGGAGTAAACGGGTCCTTTTCACAATGGCAGGCAGTGACTAGTGGGGTACCGCAAGGCTCAATGCTGGGACCCCAGCTATTTACAATTTATATTAATGAGCTGGATGAGGGAATTGAAGGCAACAACACCAAGTTTGCGGATGACACTAAGCTGGGGGGCAGTGTTAGCTGTGAGGAGGATGCTAGGAGACTGCAAGGTGACTTCGATAGGCTGGGTGAGTGGGCAAATGTTTGGCAGATGCAGTATAATGTGGATAAATGTGAGGTTATCCACTTTGGTGGCAAAAACAGGAAAGCAGACTATTATCTAAATGGTGGCCGATTAGGAAATGGGGAGATGCAGCGAGACCTGGGTGACATGGTACACCAGTCATTGAAAGTAGGCATGCAGGTGCAGCAGGCAGTGAAGAAAGCGAATGGTATGTTAGCTTTCATAGCAAAAGGATTTGAGTATAGGAGCAGGGAGGTTCTACTGCAGTTGTACAGGGTCTTGGTGAGACCACACCTGGAGTATTGCGTACAGTTTGGTCTCCAAATCTGAGGAAGGACATTATAGCCATAGAGGGAGTGCAGAGAATGTTCACCAGACTGATTCCTGGGATGTCAGGACTTTCATATGAAGAAAGACTGGATAGACTTGGCTTATACTCGCTAGAATTTAGGAGATTGAGAGGGGATCTTATATAAACGTACAAAATTCTTATGGGGTTGGACAGGCTAGATGCAGGAAGATTGTTCCCGATGTTGGGGAAGTCCAGGACAAGGGGGTCACAGCTTAAGGATAAGGGGGAAATCCTTTAAGACTGAGATGAGGAAAAACTTTTTCATACACAGAGTGGTGAATCTCTGGAACTCTCTGCCACAGAGGGTAGCTGAGGCCAGTTCATTGGCTATATTTAAGAGGGAGTTAGATGTGGCCCTTGTGGCTAAAGGGATCAGGGGGTATGGAGAGAAGGCAGGTACGGGATACTGAGTTGGATGATCAGCCATGATCATATTGAATGGCGGTGCAGGCTCGAAGGGCCGAATGGCCTACTCCTGCACCTATTTTCTATGTATCTATGTATCTATGTATATAACCATATAACCATATAACAATTACAGCACGGAAACAGGCCATCTCGACCCTTCTAGTCCGTGCCGAACACGTATTCTCCCCTAGTCCCATATACCTGCGCTCAGACCATAACCCTCCATTCCTTTCCCATCCATATAACTATCCAATTTATTTTTAAATGATAAAAACGAACCTGCCTCCACCACCTTCACTGGAAGCTCATTCCACACAGCCACCACTCTCTGAGTAAAGAAGTTCCCCCTCATGTATCGCCTAAACTTCTGTCCCCTTAATTCTCAAGTCATGTCCCCTTGTTTGAATCTTCCCTACTCTCAGTGGGAAAAGCTTATCCACGTCAACTCTGTCTATCCCTCTCATCATTTTAAAGACCTCTATCAAGTCCCCTCTTAACCTTCTGCGCTCCAAAGAATAAAGCCCTAACTTGTTCAACCTTTCTCTGTAACTTAGTTGTCGAAACCCAGGCAACATTCTAGTAAATCTCCTCTGTACTCTCTCTATGTTGTTGACATCCTTCCTATAATTAGGCGACCAAAATTGTACACCATACTCCAGAATTGGCCTCACCAATGCCTTGTACAATTTGTATGTTGTTTGTTTGTTTATACTATTCTTATAACAAATGTAAAGCACTTTTGCCAACGAGAGTTGTTTTTTAAATGTGCTACATAAATAAATGTGACTTGACTTGACTTGACATTAACACTTCCCTACACACACTAGGGTCAATTTACATTTATACCAAGCCAATTAACCTACAAACATGTATGCCTTTGGAGTGTGGGAAGAAACTGAAAATCTCGGAGAAAACCCATGCGGTCACGGGAAGAACGTACAAACTCCGTAAAGTCAGTACCTGTAGTCGGGATCGAACCCACGTCTCTGCCGCTTCAGCGCTGTAAGGCAGCAACTGTACCGCTGTACCACCATGCAAGTTCTACCCTGGCTTGTCTTACAAAAATGGAACACCTCACATTTAACTGAATCTGCCTGCCCTGGGTCCATTGATCAAAATCCAGTTATCATCTTAGATAACCTTCTTTACTGTCCATTATACCACCAATTTTTGTATAATTTGCAAACTTACAAACAATGCCACTTCCAAAATACAGCTCAGTGAGTCAGTATTAAAGCTGGATCTGCCTCGAGGCATTAGTATCTCCCCTTAAGTAACATTGCTGCGTATGTGGTTTGTACTCCAATTTTAAAATCTGCTTTCATTGGTTTTAATGGAGCTGTGTTTTGGAAGTGGTGTACATATTTATATTAATGATTTGGATGTGAATGTCAGTGGATTGGTTCGTAACTATTCACTTTGCACATTCTCCCTGCAACTATGTGATTACCTCCAGGTGATCCGGTTTCCCCTACATCCGAAAGACGTGCAGGTTTGTAGGTTAATTGGCCTCTGTAAATTGGCCCTGACGTGTAGAGAGTGGATGCAAAAGTGGAATAACATAGAAGCAGTGTGAATACGTAGAGTTGGCTTCAGTCTCTTTGAGAACTGTTCCCTACCAGCAGCACAGGATGGTGAAATGACAAGCAAGTCCGGGTGGGGGTTGGGGTCAGTGGGGGGGCAGGGGAGTGGACGGAGGTTGAGGTGAGGACCTGTGGGGTGATGGCAG
>CM075984.1:18023932-18274476 GCA_038087875.1 Malacoraja senta | reverse complement strand
CAAGCTATCAGATTATCTCTGGTGGTATTGATGACGACATTAAGGTTTGGACCTCTGACAAAACAAGTTCATTTATGCCATGTGTGGTCATACAGACTCGGTGACTGGTTTGACCCTGAGTGGGGTAAAAGAGAACATCACCAACCTCATTGACCACATCCAGGAAGCCAGGAGGATGGTGGCCTTTCGGGATGTTGTGGAGGCTGGTGGACAACAGTAGTGCACTGGGGACTGACCATTGGGACAATCCTGTTGGCCATAATAGTACGACATTGTATGTGTGGATTGGTATCAAGATCGCATGGACTTTACTACAGCTTGTGGGCCGGATGTAGTGAGGTAACACCTGCGGGCCGGATGTGACGGTAACCAGACTGATCGAGGGCGGAATGTTATACGAGAATTTTGCCCGAACAGTCTGTGACCCACAGCCCTGTGGTCATAGCGCTATGTTTAAAGCCCATAGAACTGCAGCCAGGAGCGCTATATTTAAACCCCATTGCGCTGCAGACAGCAGCTCTTTGTTTAAATCCCCACCCACTAAGCCAACAGCACTCTGTTTAAACCTTTGTGCGCCAAACCGGCAGCGCTGTGTGTATTGCCTGTACGTGCCAAGTGTGTAGTGCTGTGTTTATTGATTTGCACGCCGTCTGTAGCACTGTGTATTGCTTTAAAGGCCTGTCTCACGAGTCTGCGGTCTATGGCGGCGAAACGGGAGGAATCTGCCGCCATAGACCGCGCACTCGTGAGAAAGTACAATTCCCGGGCCGTGCGGCGGTGTTCCCAACACCGCGCGGTGCTAAAATAAAATCAACAATGTCCAAAACTAAATACTCACCGCACAACCTCCACCAGTGATGCACAAGTGCGGCACGGCCGCTCGCACGGGCCACCGCCAGTGTGTCTCGAGCGCCGTGCGTCAAACCTCCACTGCCACAGGCTCCGCCAGTGACGCACGTGCCGCCGCCAGTGAGGCACGTGTGCTGCACGGCTGCAGGCACAGCCACCGCTACAGCGCCGCGATCAGGATGGCCGCCGCCACAGCCGCCGCTGGTGAGTCACGTGCGGCGGGCCGACGTCATCGCAGTCGGCCCGCCCTTTTTTTACTTACTGCAAGCACGTGGGACCCGCCGTGTTTGAATTAACTCGGCCCCCGCGCAGCTTCCGTGCGGCGCTCCGGTGGATAAGCTCGACGCTCTCGCCGTTGCCGCGCGGTCCTCGCTACCGGCGACGCCGCGCTTCACCGCCGATGACCGCAAACAGGTAAGACAGAGCCTTTACACGCCAGTCTGCAGCTGATAACGCTTTGTTCCCGGTGGGGGGCTCACTCGGATGCAGTCCCCTGCCATTGGTTATAGTTTGAATTTGGAGCAGCGCTATTGGCCAGGACTTACCGGCGGTTATTTCAACAGCTGATTTCTTACCAATATAAAGGCAGGCGCCAGTAAGCCAAGTTAGTTCATGTACGAGAGGGGTTTACCGACGGGCTGAGTCGCGATCAGCGCCGCGGACGGAGGCAGAAAGAGAGAGAGAGAGAAAGAGAGAGAGAGAGAGAGAGAGAGAGAGAGAGAGAGATGTGCTGCTGTTAAACGGATCACGCTCATACCAAGACAGATCAAGTCAAGTCAAGTCAAGAGAGTTTATTGTCATATGACCCAGATAGGACAGTGAAATTCTTGCTTTGCATCAGCACAACGGAATATAGTAGGCACGAATACAGAACATATCATATCAGTGTGTCCATACACCATTATATAAATATAATATATAAATATATTCTTTTTGTTCTCTCTCTTGCCAATAAATCTGATGTGTTCATGTATGCGAGGGGTTCTCCGACGGGCTGAGTTGCGATCAGCGCTGTGGACAGAGGCAATGAAACAGGAAGGTGTGCTGCTGTAAACCGGACCCCACGCATAACAAGACAAGTATTGTTTTTGTTCTCTCTTGCCAATAAAACTGACCTGTAACTAAATAGATGAGTGCGCCATTCAGCCATCTCCCCTTGGATCCCATGCGATCTAACCTTCCAGAGCAGCCTACCATGCGGAACCTTGTCGAACGCCTTACTGAAGTCCATGTACACAACATCTACAGCTCTACCCTCATCAACCTTTTTGGTCACGTCTTCACAAAAATTAATCAGGTTTGTGAGACATGACCTTCCACGTACAAAACCCTGCTGACTATCCCTAATCAGCCCTTGCCCATCCAAATGCCTGTATAACCTATCCCTCAGAATACTCTCCAGGAACTTACCCAACTACAGATAAGTTCCAATTACCAACTACCAAATAAGCTCACCAGCCTATAGTTCCCAGCATTTTCCCTGCAGCCCTTCTTGAAAAGAGGTATAACATTTTCCACCCTCCAGTCTTCCGACATCTCTCCTCTATTTAAGGACAACTCGTAAATTTCAACCAGGGCTCCTGGAATTTCCTCTCTAATTTCCCACAATCTCCTCAGATATATCAGATCAGGCCCTGGAGGCCCCAGCGCTACATTTTTTGGACCACCTTACTCACCATTGTCCTGTTGTGTGGTGTATCAAGTTGTGTTCAGATTTATGTTATATTTTACAAGTTATTCACATTTGTAACTTTACAAGATCCCTCTGCACTGGCAATTACAGCTATGACGTCACTATCCCAGGACACTGAGTCCTGCCAGCCCTAGCAAGTGCAATTGCTTTTTTTTTCAAGTTTAAAATGAGGGAGGGTGAATAATGGGAAATGAGCAGCCCCTGCGCAGTTGGTGGATATGGGTGAGTGATGGAATATTGCATTGGGGGAACAGGTTGCATTGGGGGAATGGGTGAGTGGTGGAATATTGCCTTGGGGTTTGCGTTGGGGGACCAGGCCTCACCTGGGGGCTATGGGTGAATGGTCGAATATTGCGTTGGGGGAATGGGTTGCGTTGGGGGACCAGGCCTCCCATATGACAGGGACCCAATGCATCCCACGGTCCAGTATATTACTAAAACTCTCATCTTGTCTGTTTCTATGGCTGCGTGTGAGGCGTGAGGGCTGTGCTCCTGAAATTATGCCAAAACATTTTTGGCCCACCTTACTCACCATTGTCCTGGTATGTGGTGTATCAAGTTCCATTCAGATTAATGTTATATTTTACAAGTTATTCACATTTTCAACTTTAAAAAACCCACTGAGAAAAATCACTTAAAGTTGTAGTGGCAGTTACAGCTAATGACATCACAATGGGATCATATTTACATATTTACATAAAACAAAAGACAGCAGTGGGGGAGGGGATGAGGAGAGGAATGTTGTTTAATGTTATTTAAGCAGATAGAGGGAGAGGATGGGGTAAGGAGGGGAGACGGGTTAGGGCGGGAGGGAGGGAGGGAGGGAGGGAGGGAGGGAGGGAGGGAGGGAGGGAGGGAGGAAGTGACTGAGTGTAGGTGAAAGGAGAGGGAGGGAGAGGTGAGGGCGGCAGTGGAGGAGGGGAGGAGAGGGGAGAGAAGAGGGAGGGTGAAGAGGAGGGGGTGGTGGGGGTGTTGGGGATGAGGGGAAATGAGCTGCGCCTGCGCAGTTGGGGGCTATGGGTGAGTGGTGGAATATTGCGTTGTGGAATGGGTTGCGTTGGGGGAATGGGTGAGTGGTGGAAACTGGTTGCGTTGGGGGAACAGGTGAGTAGTGGAATATTGTGTTGGGGAATGGGGCCCAACAGGTCAGGGGAGTAGGTAGAGGAGAGGGGTTATGGAGGGACGGATGGAGTGACTGAAGGTAGGGACACGGGGTAGGGGAAAGGAGAGGGAGGGAGAAGTGAGGGAGGGAGCGGAGGAGGGGAGGAGTAGAGGGGAGAGAAGAGGGAGGATGAAGAGGAGGGGAGGGAATGTTGGGGGATGAGGGGAAATGAGCCGCGCCTGCACAACTGGGGGCTATGGGTGAGTGGTGGAATATTGCGTTGGGGGAACGGTTGATTGGTACAAACGGGTTGTGATGGGGGAACAGGTGAGTGGTGGAATATTGGCCCACCTTACTCACCATTGTCCTGGTGTGTGGTCTATCAGGTTTTGTTCACATTAATGATATATTTTACAAGTTATGACATTTTAAATTTTACAAAAACCACTGACAAAAAGTTCTTCCATCTGGACTGGCAGTTAGCAGCATAGGAAGTCACAATGGGAACTCATTTACATAAACTGCCCATCAGCAGTGTTCCACCCCACAATGACATCACAATGACATCACAATGGGATCTCATTTACATTAACATAACTCTGTTTTCAAAAACACAGCAGCGTTCCACCATGACATCACAATGGGATCTCATTTACATAAAATAAATAACGCAGCAACTTCCACATCACAATGACATCAAGGGGGGTAGGGGGGGAGAGGGGTTAGGGATGGAGGGTGACTGAGGGTAGGGGAAAGGAGTGGTGAGGGAGGGAGTGGGGGAGGGGAGGAGGAGAGTGGAAAGAAGAGGGAGGGTGAAGAAGAGGAAATGAGTCACGCCTGCACAGTTAGGGGCTATGGGTGAGTAGTGGAATATTCCGTTGGGGAAACGGGTTGCGTTGGGGGCATATTTTAAAATTTACAAAACCCCACTTGACAAATTCACATGCATGCACTTATTAATCCTGGACAGATTGGAGAGGCTAGGTCTCTAAAATTGGGTAAAAGCTTCAGGGCTGCTGGGAGATTTGGTCAATTTGGAAGTGCACTCTGTGGAACTGGGACAAGCTGCAGAGTGGTGCCAGTTTGTCTAGAGCCTAGATCCAAGCTGCAGGAAAAGAATAAGAACATCTGCAGACCCTGTTGTTTAGGTGCAAAATACATAGAATGGATTGGATAACTGCAAACCAGACATACACCTTGTAAATAAGTGTAAATAATGTTGCAGAGTTTTACTTTGCCGAATGTTGATTGTACGGGGTATTGAGCCTTACCTGGTTTTCTTGCAGATCAGGGTAAATGTTGCTATGTTTACCTCCCTGAGAAGCCCTGTTTGAATACAATGTATTAGCCACTGTATTATTGGGTTAGGGAAATGTCTGTTATCTATGGAGTTAATCGAGATCTGTAATTGGATTGTAAAGAGACCACCCCCATGTGGTTCGGCCCCTCAGGATCCGGGGACCTATAAAAGTCCGCTGCCACGAGATCCTGCATCGATCTTCTGTGAGAGCACTTAGGACTGCGTGACCTTCTGGAGAGGGCTTGAACAGGCAGATATGAGGATCAAACCCATGGTGGTTAGGTACAGTGGTGGGAACTGTAATTGTGTATTGGCAAAATCAAGATTAGTTGATCAAGTGCTTGATTCAGTGTTTTTTGACTGAAACTAGACTGGGGGGGGAGCTTAGAACGAGCTATTTACACACTGACAGTTAGCAGCTTATGACGTCACAATGGGATCCTGAATCTCATTTACATAAAAGATTGCTCTTTTCAAAAAAAATTCCATTGCAATGTTAACAAAGACAGGACTCCCAGTACAATGAGAGATTTGTTACATTGTTGTAAGGAGAGGGAGGGAGTGGGGGAGAGGATTGTTCTCTAATGTTATTTAAACACATAGTGGGAGAGGAAGGGGGGGGTAGGGAGGGGAGAGGGGTTATGGAGAGAGGGAGTGACTGAGGGTAGGGGAAAGGAGAGGGAGGGAGAGGTGAAGGGGAGGAGAGGGAGTGCTGGGGGATGAGGGGGAAATTTCCCCTCATCCCCCAGCACTCCCTCTCCTCCTCTTCACCTTTTCCACAGTTGGGGGCTAGGGGTGAGTTGTAGAATATTGCGTTTGGGGGAACGGGGCCCAACGGGTCCCACTTGGTCTAGTGTATTTAACTAAATCTTTTAGAATTGTCTTTAATGCTACCAGCCAGAGCCATCTCCTGGCCCTTTTTTGCCCTTCTGATTTCCTATTTTAATTTACTCCTTAGTTCCCAAAACTTCTCCAGTGTTGTACTTGATCCCAGCTGCCTATACCTGTCCCATGCATCCTTCATATTTTTGACTAACGTCTCAATTATCTGACACCTTTTTATTTCTATTCCATCCCTAGCTTTGTCGCTTACTCTCTCTATCTGCTCCGGTTTCCTCCCCACATCCCAAAGGCACGCGGACTTGTAAGTTAATTTCCCCTAGTCCGTAGGGAGTGGGTGTAAAAGTGGGTTAGCATAGAGCTAGTGTGATGGTCGGTGTGGGCTCGGTTGCCCAAAGGGCCTGTTTCCATGTTGTGTCTTTCAATCAATCAAACTGAACCCAGAGGACAGCGTGGAGCTTGAGCAGGCAAGTAGTTCTTAATGTTAGGAAGAAGGCTGATTCAAGCATTACTCAAAGCACTTTAGAAACTCCTGCCACGGTAGAAGGCCACACAACTGCAATAGAAGTTCTTGTATGACTCCTGAGGGTTATACGTTATTGCTGTGTGCAACCGTATTAAAGGCCCATTTATTCTGTCATTTACATGAATAATCGCTACAGAGGACACATAGGAAAATCCCCTTCCCCGCCCGCCTAACAGATAACTTAAGAGATAACCCTATGCCATGTTATTTTGGTAGAAAGGAATTTCCAGCCTATTGTACATTTGCTGCCAATGCATGGAGCTTGGGTTTTAATGTACAGTGCATTCAGAAAGTATTCAGACCCCTTCACTTTTTCCACATTTTGTTACGTTACAACCTTATTCTAAAATTGATTAAATTCATATTTTTTTATCATCAATCTACACACAATACCCCATAATAAAAAAGCAAAAACAGGTGTTTAGAAATTTTTGCAAAGTAATTAAAAAGAAATAACTGAAATATCCCATTTACAAAAGTATTCAGACCCTTTACTCAGAACTTTGTTGAGGCTCCTTTGGCAGCGATTACAGCCTCAAGTCTTCTTGGGTATGATGCTACAAGCTTGGTACACCTGTATTTGGGTAATTTCTCCCATTCTTCTCTGCAGATCCTCTCAAGTTCAGTCAGGTTGGATGGGGAGCGTCGATGCACAGCTATTTTCAGGTACCTCCAGAGATGTTCGATCGGGTTCAAGTCCGGGCTCTGGCTGGGCCACTCAAGGACATTCACTGACTTGTCATGAAGCTACTCCTGCGATGTCTTGGCTGTGTGCTTAGGGTCGTTGTCCTGTTGGAAGGTGAACCTCCGCCCCAGTCTGAGGTCCAGAATGTTCTGTAGCAGGTTTTCATCAAAGGTCTCTCTGTACTTTGCTCCGTTCATCTTTCCCTCTATCCTGACTAGTCTCCCAGTTTCTGCCACTGAAAAACATCCCCACAGCATGATGCTGCCACCACCATGCTTCAACGTAGGTATGGTATTGGCCAGGTGATGAGCGGTGCCTGGTTTCCTCCAGACGTGACGCTTGGCATTCAGGTCAAAGAGTTCAATCCTGGTTTCATCAGACCAGAGAATCTTGTTTCTCATGACTTTTGGCAAACTCCAAGCAGGCTGTCATGTGCCTTTTACTGAGGAGTGGCTTCCGTCTGGACACTCTACCATAAAGGCCTGATTGGTGGAGTGCTGCAGATATAGTTGTCCTTCTGGAAGGTTCGCCCATCTCCACAGAGGAATTATGGAGCTCTGTCAGAGTGACCATCGAGTTCTTGGTCACGTCCCTGACCAAGCCCCTTCTCCCCTGATTGCTCAGTTTGGCCGGGCGGCCAGTTCTATGAAGAATCCTGGTGTTTCAAAGTTCTTCCATTTAAGAATGACGGAGGCCACTGTGCTCTTCGGGACCTGCAAGGCTGCAGAAATTGTTTTATACCCTTCCTCAGATCTGTTTCTCGGCACAATCCTGTCTCGGAGGGCTATGGACAATTCCTTTGTCTTAATGGCTTGGTTTTTGCTCGGACGTGCAGTCAACTGGGGGACCTTATATAGACAGGTGTGTGCCTTTCCAAATCATGTCCAATCAATTTAATTTACCACTGGTGGACTCCAGTTGTAGAAACATCTCAAGGATAATCAATGGAAACAGGATGGACCTAAGCTCAATTTTGAGTGTCATAGCAAAGGGTCTGAATACTTATGTAAATGTGATATTACAGTTATTTCTTTTTAATTATTTTGCAAAAATTTCTAAACACCTTTTTTCACTTCTTCATACTGGGGTATTGTGTGTAGATTGATGATTAAAAAAATATAATTCAATCCATTTTAAATTAAGGTTGTAATGTAACAAAATGTGGAAAAGTGAAGAGGTCTGAATACTTTCTGAATGCACTGCAGAGTCTGCAAAGAACGTCCCAAGGGTTTTCCTATATTTTCTTCTGTTTTTGTTTAATATTTGTGCTGCAATTTGCTAGCAAAGCATCCTTTGTGCAACGCAAACACTGTTTTCACTTATCCAGTCTGAGATTAAGACATTAGGTTTTTAGGAGTATGTCATTCTTTGGAGTGAGTTCCTCAAAGAAATATTTTCTTGTGCAAAGAAAAGCACAATTGTGGAGGGTTCCCAGACTTCTGGGTTTCTTCTTGTAAGTTCAAAACCTAGGCACTAGTTTCTGCAACCAAGCAAATTTTGCAGAATAATATGTAAACTGAAAATACTGGAAGTGACAGTACAGGTAGCATCTATGGAAAGAGAAGCAGAGTTAATGTTTCAGGTCGATCGCCTGCAAAGAGAACTAGAAGAAATGAAGTCAAACATGTTTTGAATTGCAGAGGAGGAGTGAGAGTACAATTGCAATTCCTGGGATAGGGCGGAGATCAAGAGATTGAATGATGCAATGGAAGGCCGTGCCAACTGAGAGAGGATGGTGAAGGCTTGTTAATCACAGCTCATCCATCTGCAGGAGATGTAAATAGAAGGAGGCAAATGCAAGATAGATGGAAAGAGGAAGGAAACGTAATGCTGGAACTGTGAAACGACATGCACTGCAGATGCTGAAAATTAACTCCATTTTTCTCTCTACAGATGTTGCCCAGCCCACTGAGTATTTCCAGAGTTTTCTGCTTTAAACTGGTTAGTTCCAATTCGAATTGGAATTATTAAATATAATGTTGATTGCCTGGGGGCCTATAGCTGGAAATTGAGATGCTGTTCCTTTAAGTTATTTTGGGCTCTCTGGAACATTGCAAGAGTCCAGATATAGAGCGATCCATATGTGACTGGAATGAAGTAATTCAGTGAAAGACAAATGGAGGTTCAACGATCCCTGCCGATAGGACGGAGGGGTTCTGTAAAGCAGCCACCAACTTTAGCCTAATAAAAAGATACTACAGATGCTGGTTTATACCAATGATAGAAAATGCTGGAGTGACTCAGCTAGTTAGGCAGCACCTCTGCAGAAAAAAAATGGATAGATGGTGTTTCAGGTCAGGACCATTCTTCAGACCAAGTATATTTTCTCCTCTTGTTTCCAGCATCTACAGTCTCTTGTGGCTCCAGCCACTCAAGCTGTCAGTTCTTCCAGAAACAGTCTTTCCTATCATAGGAAAATGTGACGTAGGATAAGTGACAAAGGGTCCCAATACAAAATGTCACCATTCCATGGTCTACAGAGATGCTGCCTGGCCCACTGAGTTACTCCAGCACTTTGTATTTTCTTTTTTAAACCAGCATCTGCAGTGCATTGTATCCATAATTTACTGAACTACTGCGAAATCTCCTTAAGGTGTGTTTACTTAGAGGAAATTCTCCTCTCCCCAACAGGTGTTCTGTGAGACCCCCGGTTCCCCTTCTGTGATTCATATTGCTCGATTCTGAAGAAGGGTCCCACCCCAAAACGTCTCCTATCACCATTCTCCACGGATGCTGCCTGACCCATTTCTTTCCTAAATCTTTGTTCTATTTTCGTACTGAGATCAATGTTCATGGCTATGTATTGACACATGAATGCGTTTCACCTAGTTCTGCAATAGTACTGACTCCTTGAATCTCAAGGCTACCCTGGATGGTAATTTCCCATAATATTTTGCTTCAAACAAAAGGGTCTCTTCCGAGTGTCAATGATCACAAACTTCAACAACTAAATTGAAAATCTCCCGCAGATCATTCTTCCTTTCAGGCGGCATGGTAGCGCAGTGATAGGGTTGCTGCCTTACAGCGCCAGACACCCGGGTTCAATCCTGACTACGGGTGCTGTCTGTACGGAGTTTGTAAATTATGCTTGTGACCACGAGGGTTTTCTCCAGGTGCTCTGGTTTCCTCCCACACACCAAAGACGTACATGTTTGTAGGTTAATTGGCTTTGATAAATTGTAAATTATCCCGAGTGTATAGAATAGTGCTAGTGTACGGGGTGATCGCTGGTCGGTGTGGACTCGGTGGGCTGAAGGACCTGTTTCTGTGCTGTATCTCTAAAAATCTAAAAATGAAAAGAAAAGACATCCCTTTAATCCCAAATCTCTCTCCAAAGTTTTCACTACAATTATTTTGAATCCTAATTGGACTACATTTTATGTAGAATATTCAGAATTATGAATATACAAATACCCATCTCAGCCAAATGTCAATAGAGTCAAAGATAAAACCCAAGTTACATTGGCAACTAATTTTTAAAATAAACAGTGCATGTGCTTGCTTTTATTTATTGACTTTTAATATTGAGGAAGGGAAATTAGGCAGGATAGTGTATTTTCTCATGAATACTAACAATATAAAATTCCAAGCGTATTGAATCGATTTTTTATCCGACAATTGGGATTACAAGATGATAATTCTTACCAGACATGAAGAGTGCTAAATATAAAACAATAATGTGGATTTACAACTGCCAGAGTTACATTTCATCCATCACGATGTTCATACGGTGCAAGGGCCCACAGGAGGAGAATACTCTCAGGGTCTGATGGTTCAGATTTGTACATTTAGAGGGAGGAAAGCCAGTCTAATGTACGCTTCAACTTTAGTAGAAGGCATTTTACACTGGTGCCAAGCCAAACAACAAAATTGGTGTTAATGAGGTACGGGATATCATAGAATCATAGAGCCATCTAACATGGAAAAAGGCACTACGGCCCAACTTGCCCATGACAACCAGATGCCCCATCTACACTAGTCCCACTTGCCTGCGTTTGGCCCATATCCCTCTAAAATTTTCCTATCCATGTATCTCTCCAAATGTGATTATGTGGGGAATGGAAAGATATGGATCATGTGCTGGCAGAAGAGATTAGTCCTAATTGACATCATCTTCCTTCTGGGAATGTTGTAGTCCTCTGGACACATATTGAACACTCCAACTTATGAGAACCTACTCTTTCATCTGTCTTTAGTTTCTCAGTGTAAGAAAATTGGAGGGATTTTCACTCGAATAGTAATCTTATTTTCTGCTGCATTTGCTTTTCAATTGTGGAAGGTGTTCAAATTCTGTCAAGATTTAGGCAAGATTCTGTCATCCATTCAGACAATGTTATGCCAAGATTTGTGGCTCGTAAGGAAAAAGCTGCTCTATTTTCGAGTTGGACATTAGAGGTTTCTGTGTGCAGAAGCTTACTGGGAGCAAGCAGCTATGTTTCCAACGTTACAACTGCAATTACATTTCAAGTATGGTTCATTGGCTCTAAAGCACTTGGGAGGTCCTGAATTCATTAAAAAAATGCTTTATGAATATAAGATTATTTCTCCTTCTGCTTTTTAGCAAATGCTATTGATTTACATTTAACTGTTTGGATAATTGGTGATCTTTACACACCTGGGAAACATTGGGCACAAACCTGTGGCCAGATCTAGTGTAATAGTTTGAGACTGATACCTATGTGTTTTACAGCTGTTATTTAGTTAATAACTACTACATAAAAAATGGGTGGCACATTGGCACTGCCTCACAGCAATAGAAATCTGGGTTTGATCCTGACCTCGGGTGCTGTCTGTGCGGAGTTTTATGTTCTCCCCGTGACCGCGGGTCTCCTCCACATTTCCTCCCACATCCCAAAGACATGCAGGTTTGTAGATTAATCAGACTGTGTATATTCCCCGAGTGTGTAAGCAGTGGGTGTAAAAGTGGGATAACAGAATCATCTTACCAATAACTAGAGAGCAGTCCTGAGCTACTATTTACCTCATTGGAGACCCACGGACTATCTTTAATCAAACTTTACTGGACTTTATCTTGCACTAAATGTTATTCTCGTTAGTCCCTTAACCGTTAACATGTATCTGTGCACTACGGATGGCTCGATTGTAATTATGAATTGTCTTTCCGCTGACTGGTTAGCACACAACAAAAGCTTTTCACTGTACCTCAGTGCATGTGACAATAAACTAAACTCAAACTAGTGTGAACGGGTGATCGATGGTCTGTGTGGATTTGATGGGCCAAAGGGCTTGTTTCCATGCTGTATTTCTGAACTAAATATAAAAGTATTCAAACAATGGTCAACAGAGTTGGCTTGGAAGTGATATTGCCAGTTCTCCCTAGTCCCTTTGTGCGTTACCAATCAAACTTTGCTTCTTCTGTTGACTCACCTGAACTCTTGAGTCCTTAAAGTAACTTAAAGTCCTTGAGTCATGGAAGTTGCAGACTGAACCACCAGCTCCTTGTGAAGCAATTCAATATATCCTCAGCTATGACCAGTGGTCTGTTTATTTGACCACTGCTCAAATTAACCTCTATTTTTTTACTCTTCGAAATAACTCGTAGAGGTTCTATAAAATTGATGTGATTTGGGTGTCTTAAATTTTCAGGAATCTGATAAAGATAACTCACACGTGATGCTGTTAAAGATAGAAACAAAATGCTCAGGTAACTCAACGGGTCAGACAGCATCTTTGGAGAAATGGATGGGTGACATTTTGGGTCAGGATTCTTATGCAGACTGATTGTGTGTGGGGGGGGGAGGAGGGGAACTGGAAGCAAGAAAAGAGAACAAATTAGTGTTGGCAACAGAAGACCTCAGGCAGGGAGTTTCCCTGATTATTGGCTTGGGACAGTGTGATCCCAAGAGGAATGCATCGTTGTGAACTGTGGAACTGGTTAACTGACTTTTAGTGAGCAAGCGGAGGTAACAGGCAAGGGAGGGGGGTGGAGAGCAAGGGAAGGGGAGGGGAGGGGAGTGTTGTTATTCTGTCAGCCAGTTTCTGCTCTTCTATTATCCCAACCAGTTTCATTTTTTAACATTCTGAAATTAATTCTGACTTTCTTTCTGCAGTTGCTGCCTGACCTACTGCCATTTTCTGTTTTCATTTGAAGTATGAAACAGGAGCAATGATCTTTTGATTGCATCTTTTGATGACATGATGAATTGTATTGATGAATGAATCAATGAGAGCTTGTTCCAACAACCAATATTCTTGCAAAGGTCATACAAGAAGAAAGCTTTGGAAACACTAGGCAGGAAGATTTATTACCATATCGATCTGATATGCCTTAATATGTGCTGAGTCCAGGTTCCATTTGAGTTGAGTTGTCATGTCACAACATTAATGTAAGTATGGAATATTTAAAGATGAATAACCCATAACAAAAATTCTACATATCTTTCCATGCAAAAATACATTCATGTATTGGAATTTGTATTACAAAGTGACAGATTCTTTAGATTTTTCATCTCTGCAACCACCAAAGGCCATATCTAGTTTGCTGTGCTGATTTTCATTGTGACCAGTGTTCACTGTAAGCCGATTGATTCCCATACAGACCTGGAGTACGTTTCCTGCAATCCTGCTTCGACTAATGACTCTGTTATTTTCTGCCCATGTCTCCACCTCTGTTGCATCTGTCCTACCATAGAATTATAGAGCAATACTGCATGAAAACAGGCCCTTCGGCTCAACTTGCCACACCGGCCAACATGTCCCAGCTGCACTAGTCCCACCTGCTCGCGTTTGGTCCATATCTGTCCAAACCTGTCATATCCATGTACATGTCTAACTGTTTCTTAAATGTAGGAATTGTCCCTGCCTCAACTACCTCCTCTGGCAACTTGTTCCATACACCCACCACCCTTTGTGTGAAAAAGTTACCCCGCAGATTCCCATTAAATCGTTTCCCCTTCACCTTAAACCTATGTCCTCTGGTCCTCGGTTCACCTACAATGGGCAAAAGACTGTGCATCCACCTGATCTATTCCTCTCATGATTTTATACACCTCAATAAGATCACCCCTCATCCTCCTGCACTCCAAGGAATAGAGTGCCACCCTCTAGCCCTGGCAGCACCAGCACCATCTTCCACATCAGTGTGTGCAATATTTGTCCTTTAATTGGGCGTTTCCATCCACAGTAGTATAACAGAACCCTTGACCTTTTAATTTCCATTTTGCACCCTCCCACACCACCCCATGCCTCCCATTGCCATGACACCATGATAGGATTCCCCTTTTCCCATTTCTGTCCCACCAAAAGGCATAATCAATGGATCAATTTCTAAAATATCCAACATCCCTAACATGATGCAACCACCAGGCACTCCCTTTCTTTCTCTTCCTTCAGCAAGAAGGCTTTATATCTTATTCCCATTATGATTTCCCATTCTCAATGCACATTGGACAACAAAAGATGCCGGTGATATCAATCATTGTTGCCACACATACCACACTACTCCTGAAATTTGGAATTTTCCAAAGATTGAGGGCCATGAAGAGGAAAGTCGATCCAGAAGGAATAAAAAGACAAGCAAAAAGGAAACAGCTGGAGGAACTCAGCAGGTCAGGCAGCATCTGCGGAGGGAAATAGACATTTGACGTTTCATGTCAAGGCCTGCATCGGGGTCTATACCGAAACATTGACCGTCTGGTTCCCTCCAAAGGTGCTGCCTGAACTATTGAGATCTTCTAGCTGTTTGATCTTTTACTCCAAACTCCAGCATCTGCAGCCTCCTGTGTCTCCAAATTAAAACACAAAATGCTGGAAATACCCAGCAAGTCGGGCAACTTCTGTGGAAAGAGATGTTGAGTTAACGGTTCAAAACTAAAAACTCTTCACAAGCCAACCAAGCAGATCTGCTTGGTTGAGACTTGATTGCTATCGCATTGCCTACATCTTTGTTGGAGAGTATATCACTCTCAGTGTACGTCATTGAAAGCATCAGTTCAGATATGATGTTAGACCAGGGTTAGGTTAGGTAAGGGGG
Organism: Malacoraja senta; assembly: GCA_038087875.1. NCBI lineage: Eukaryota > Metazoa > Chordata > Chondrichthyes > Rajiformes > Rajidae > Malacoraja > Malacoraja senta. The sequence goes on along the minus strand of CM075984.1, from coordinate 18,259,488 downwards.
AGGCGCAGTGAGACCTGGGTGTCCTTGTACACCAGTCACTGAAAGGTGGCGTGCAGGTACAGCAGGCAGTGAAGAAAGCTAATGGAATGTTGGCCTTCATAACAAGAGGATTTCAGTATAAGAGTAAAGAGGTTCTTCTGCAGTTGTATAGGGCTCTGGTAAGACCACATCTGGAGTATTGTGTACAGTTTTGGTCTCCTAATGTGAGGAAGGACATCCTTGTGATTGAGGCAGTGCAGAGTAGGTTCACGAGATTGATCCCTGGGATGGCGGCCTGTCATATGAGGAAAGATTGAAATGGCTAGGCTTGTATTCACTGGAGTTTAGAAGGATGAGGGGGGGATCTTATAGAAACATATAAAATTATAAAAGGACTGGACAAGCTAGATGCAGGAAAAATGTTGCCAATGTTGGGCGAGCCCAGAACCAGGGGCCACTGTCTTAGAATAAAGGGGAGGCCATTTAGGACTGAGGTGAGAACAAAACCTTTTCACCCAGAGAGTTGTGAGTTTGTGGAATTCCCTGCCACAGAGGGCAGTGGAGGCCAAATCACTGGATGGATTTAAGAGAGAGTTAGATAGAACTCTAGCGGCTAGTGGAATCAAGGGATATGGGGAGAAGGCAGGCATGGGTTATTGATTGGGGACGATCAGCCATGATCACAATGAATGGTGGTGCTGGCTCGAAGAGCCGAATGGCCTCCTCCTGCACCAATTTTCTATGTTTCTATGTTTCTATCTAGTTATTCACATAAAACCTGTTACAATTTTAAATTGTGGGGGTTTTAACTGATAGATTTGTTGGGAGCTTCTCCCCATGTCTGAGATGTTATTGGAGAACTGGGAAGCTTGCTGCCATAGACTCTCCTCACACCCGTTCATCACAAGCTATCAAATGGCTGATGAGCACTGTTGTAAGATGTCTTCACAGAAAAAGTAGATTTAGTCTCAATTCATGGGAACTTCTCCAAATTATGCATGGTTAAATGTGTGCAAGCACACTACAGTTTGCAACTCTCACATCTGCACGCAAGCCTTGCATAATCCACATCAATAAAAACCTCTCCCCAGAAACATTAAATCCCTCACACAGAATCATTTAAACACATTTTCATGTGAACATGCATTTCTGCATCAACAAGTTTACCTCATGTCTGGTACTGTATGTTTTATTACTCAATAGCTGAACATTTAATATGAATTACTGTGACATGTTAATGCCTTTTCATTTGTATTAATGAAAAGGCAAAGAAAAATGATGAATTATTTAGTAAGGACAAGCTGACTTTTTTGTTCATGTCAATTCCTCACTAAGGTGAAGCCTCGGAATTGGAACAATCCAGTGGCAAACGAACAATCATTTCCACTAAACAAACACCATTAAAAATACATGTGCTGATCACTATTGCCAGTACCATCACCCTGTAAGTGCCTGAGAACCAGAGTCATTAATCAATTTCTAACAGCAGGGAAGCATTAAGTAATGATGTGGTGTAAAACTGGCCCAATGAGTTACTTTTTCTCCAAACTCCAGCATTTGTTGTATGCCAATAGCAAATGCAACCAGCTAAAGTATCCTTGCCATACCTTAACTATTTCTGATAAAGAACTTAGAAAAAAGGTAGAGATTATATGAGACATTGGTGAGGCCAAATTTAGAGAATTGTGTTCAGCTTTGGGCACTAAGTTATGGGAAATATGTTGTCAAGCTGGAAAGGGTGCAGAGAAGATTTACGAGGATGTTGACAGGACTCAAGGGCCTGAGTTATAGAGAGCGGTTGAGCAGAGAATTCCTTGGAGTGCATGAGGATGAGGAGTGATTTTCACATCCTACCTCCAGTGCATTGACCAGAACTGCGCAGAATAATCCAAATGCAGCCTACTTTTATACAAATGTAACATGGTTGGTCAACACCTTTATTCAATGCCCTACTGATGAAGGCAAGCATTTTGTGTGGCAACTTTACTACCCTTTCCACTTATGTTGGAACTTCCTATGATTCCTCTGTACAACAATGCTAAGATCTTGCCATTTACAGGTTCATACTTGAACTGGTTTATTGTAGAGAGTCTCTTGTTCTTGACTGCTCTGTTTATTTCAGAGGACAATTGTAGCTTGTACTCTACAGGGCAGCATGTTAAAATGCCACAGGAGTCCTGTAAAGTACTCAGGATATTTATTCAGCAGACAGTAGTCAAGAAAGAAACAAAGAGGTAAGTATTGGTGGGGTTATTTTACAATGCTCCACATGCTTGTTGGACAAAGTGAGTTAAAGTTCATCTGTAGACATTACACACATTATGTTGATTCACTCAAGACCAATAAACCACTGTCCATAAATGAACCCCAAATGATTGATGTCAAAAATGAAGTAGCCAATATTTTGACAGAAATTAGGATTAATTCACTAATTTTGCACATGTACTGGGAGATTACAATGCTTGGAGATTAAAAACTGCAAGGCAGCACAAGAATACCCAGAATCAAACTTTCATGGCATTTGTGAACCTTTTCTAGTTTAAATTTGGTTTAGGTTTATCATTGTCATGTGTGAAGAGATTTATTTTGCATGCTATTCAATCAAATCAAATAATATAATACATAGACAATATGTGTAGGAAAGAACTGCAGATGCTGTTTTAAACCGAAGATAGACACAAAAAGCTGGAGTAACTCAGCGGGACAGCCAGCATCCCTAGAGAGAAGGAATGGGTGACGTTTCAGGTCGGTTCTGAAGAAGGGTTTCGACCCGAAACGTCACGCATTCCTTCTCTCCAGAGACAAAGTTCAATGTCCGCAATGTGGTAGAGATGAGTCGGACTGTATTCTAGCATGGAAGGACTGTTCAGACCGTTCCCTGAGAACACTGGGAAACAAACTTTTCCTGAGGCTGATGACGCACACTTTCAATCTCCTGATTCTTCTGCCCAGCATGAGTGGGGAGAAGAAGGAATGGCTAGTATGGAACAAGCATTTGCAAGCCATAAGCTCATATTCTGGAAGCTCATTGAAGCACAGAATCATTCAGAATGTACAATGCAGGAGGATAATCTGCCATTTTGGATATCAGTTGAAAATACTATTCTGCCTCCTATCAACACTTGTGGGTCAAGGCATGTGGGTCAAGGCATTCCTAAAATTTTTTTAATGCGAAGAGGCATTTTATTTTGTCTTTATCATACTTTCAAGTAGTGAATCCCAAGCCCCTATCACTTCTAGTTAAAACAAATCCTCCTTTCTTCCCAAATCATCTTATCAATTATTTTAAATATTTTACTCTTAATTCTTGACCATTCTGCGAAGGAAATTAGTTGAACTCTATTTTCCTAGCCCTTAAATTTCAATTAAATGGGAGTCCCAACCTGAAACACCTGAAGAAGGGTCCTGACCCTAAACATTGCCTCTCCATGTCCTCCTGAAATGCTGCCTGACCCACTGAGTTACTCCATTTCTTAAAGGACACAAAATGCTGGAGTACTCAGCAGGTCAGGCAGCATCTCTGAAGAACATGGATATTTGATGTTTCAGGTCGGGATGCTTCTTCAGACTGAATGTAGGGGGAGAAGAAACCTGGAAAACGAGAGAGGCAGGACAAACTGTGGCAGGTAATAGATTGACATAGGCAAGGTTTTTTTTTTGAAAAGCAGATGGTTGGAACAAGGCCATAGATATGAAAGGAAATTGGGAGAGAGATGTGAATGAATGAATGAATGAATGAATGAATGAAGAAAGGGAGGGGTTTGGGCGGGGAGATTAACGAGGTTACTTAAAATTAGAGAATTCAATGTTTATACCGTTGGCTTGTAAGCTACCCATATAGAATATGAGGTGCTGTTTCTCCAGCTTGCATATGGTTACCACCGGTATGCGGTGACCACCGAGCTCAACACCTCCGGGCTGCAGGACTGCGGAGCGACCAGCCGCGGGCGGCGGCACCGACTTTAACATCGGGAGCCTCGGAGCTCCAAATCGGCGCGGCCTTGTCGGCTTCAGGTGCCACGGACTCCGGTAGGAAACCGGCCGTTCCAGCCGTCCCAGCCGCTGCGAGGACTCTCCCGACGCCGGGGCAACTGCACCTGGCGAGAACGGCCAGGAACATCGGGCCTCCGTAGAGGCAACTGTGGAGGCCACAATAGGCCTGACTTTGGGGAGAACTGGGGTTGGGGACTGGACATTGTGCCTTCTCCCACAGTGGTAACCATTGTGGGGGGATGATTTTGTGTGTAGTGTGTAGTGTCTATGTTAGTCTATGTCCAAGATGGCGGTCGGAAGGGAGAGTGTACGCTGGCGAGGTTTGGCTGCCGCTGCCCTCCCTTCACATTGTGTTCCTGAATTTTTTTGTTGTCTTTTTTTGGATCGAATTTCTGTCTTTAATTTGTGTATCGTGATGTCTTTATAACTTATTTTACTCTGATTATATGTTTCTTTGTTAAATTTTGTAAGGTGTCCTTGAGACTTTTGTATAGGAGCCTTTAAATAAAATCTATTATTATTATTATTATTATATAGCCTCACTCTGGCAATGGAGGAGGCCCAGGACAGAAAGGTCAGTATAGGAATGGGAAAGGAAAATGGTTAACAACCAGGAGATCCATCAAACTATGGTGGACCAAGAGCAAGTGTTCAGCGAAACGGTCGTCAATTCTACGTTTGGTCTTGTTGACGTACAGGAGATCACATCGGGAACAGCAAATGCAGTGGATAAAGTCAAAGAAGGTGAAAAACTAAAATAGTGGGTGTTTTAATTAGACTTTTAATATATACATTAGTCTTTCTCCTGGCACAAGTGAATTGAACCCTATTCCTCTTTAAATAAACGTTCATCTGCAGTTCCCTTGTGTCTATTTTGTGTTCTACGCAATATTTCAGCATCTGCAGTTCCCTGCATCTCAATTAATTTTGTCCCTCTTTTCAAGAGAAAACAACACCAATCCGTGCAGCCTTTAATTGCTGCTATTCTTTTTCAGTCCAGACAACATCCTTGCTAATTTCCTCTGCACCCTCTCCAATGCAGCTTTTCTTCCCAAGAAGTAACAAAATAAAAGAATTGTACTTTTATCATCTCCATTTTTGATGTCTCGCCTTCCATGTGTATTATCCAGCTCACCCACTCAAAGTGAAGTCGAAAATTAGCAATGTCATTTAAGGCAGGGACAAAAACTTAAATAGCGGGTGTTTCAATTAAACATTTACCTTAAACGTCAATTTTCCTCCTGTCGTGTGAATTGAAGAAACAAAGAACAGCAGATGCTGGTTTATACCAATGATAAAGGTGCTGGAGTAATTGGTTTACACCAATGACAAGGTGGTGGAGTAATTCAGCGGGTCAGGCAGCATCTCTGGAGAAAAAAGATAGGTGATGTTTTGAGTCCGGACGGTTCTTCAGACTGATTATAGGAGGGAGAAGAAAGCTGGAAAAGGAGGGAGGCAGGACAAACCGTGGCCGGTAATAGGTTGCCTAGGCAAGAGGTTTTACAAAAGAAGGGCCCTGATCCAAAACGTTACTTAATCTGTTTCTCCAGAAATGCTGCCTAACCCGCTGAGTTACTCCAGCATTTTACGTCTATCTACAAGTGAATTGAAGTCTAGTACTAATTAAACCACTGTTCATCTGTAGTTCCTTGTGATTACATTTAACGAGTCTCTTTGCATGTTTTAACTTCCAATTGGTTCATTGCATTAACAGCAAATCCACGTGCTGGTGAACTTTTAATTACAACGCTTGCAAAGCAACCTTATCTTCAAGAAACTAAAAGCACTGAAATGTGAGTATGTCAATAATTTGATTTAATCCTGCAAATACTGCAGAAATACGTGCATGTCTTTGAACAGGGCAGACTTAATTAAAATAAAAGGCTTCCATGAAAAGTCCTCACCTTTCCCAATTACAATTCAGTGTGTATTGAAAGCTCACTTTTATGTTAATATACACTGTGGGCTGATACATTTATTGCAGACATATGCACATAATACCCCACCCCCAATCCCTAATTCTGAGAGCACAGATTAATGGGAAGAAGACAGAATTTTTTTTTGATCAATAGAGTTGATATCAAAGCTGTGACAAAGGAGGCTTGAAAATAATTTCCACATCTTTGTTGTTAATCAGTCATCTCTGCAGAGATGGGTTCTTCGCTCTCAATTCAGGACGATTATCCACTTTCTCCGCCATCCTCCCCAATTAGAATCTTGCACCATATCTCTTCTGAGGTTACCAAAGTACACTTCACTTAAGAATTAATTTTGTCACGTGATGTGTCTTTTTGTTTTCCCTTATTGTCTTTCCTTCCAAATAAAAAGTAACAAGCAGGTTGATGAAAAACATGGCTGAACTGCATTCTCTGATAATTATATCTGATACATTGCTTCTACATATGCTGAATTGAAACTATGGACTTTGACAAATTTTAAGTGCCAGGCGATATTGTATTAAATAGCTTTCCTTAGATCAGGTGTAATCCGTTTCAAACACTGCCACTGTGGAGCAATATTTTGTTTAGAGCCATATAGTGTGGAAACAGGCCCTTTCGCCTAACTTACCCACGTCAACCAACACGTCACATCTACACAAGTCCCACCTGCCACCTGTTGGGCCCATATCCGTTCTAATGTTTCTTAAGCGTTGTGATAGCACCTGCCTCAACTACTTCCTACAGCAGCTCATTCCATACACCCACCACCCTTTGTGTAAAAATGTCACCCTCTACGTTCCTATCAAATCTTTCCACACTCATGTTAAACCTATGTCCTCTGGTTCTCAATTCCTCTACTCAAGGCAAAAGCCTGCGCATTTACCCAATGTATTCATCTCATGATTTTGAACATGATGCCATGATGGTCCAATTCTATACTGCCATCGTAGTCTGTCCTCACCTTCTCCAGCATGGTCTGGTCTGGTTCAGCCACCAAGCATGACATCCGGAGACTGCAGCAAATTGTTTGATCAGCTGAGAAGGTTGTTGGAACTGTACACCTCAAGGGCCAGGAAGCGAGCGGGTAAAATCATCTCTGACCCTTCTCACCCTGGCCACAAACTCTTTGAAGCACTTCCCTCTGGAAGGCGACTCTGGACAGTCAAAGCTGCCACAGTCAGACATAAAAACAACTTTTTTCCACGAGCAGTAGCTCTACTCAACAACCAAAAGTCTGTAGCTTAATTTTGCTCTGGTATTTTATTTCATTCACATGTTCAAACTAATATGTTTTATTCTTAATGTTTTAATGTTTTATGTTAGATTCTTAATGGTTTACTGTATGTCGTGTTGTTACTTGCGAGCGGAGCACCAAGGGAAATTCCTTGTATGTGTACATACTTGGCCAATAAACTTATTCATTCATTCATTCATTCATTCATTCACTCACCTCTATAAGAACACCCCTCATCCTCCTGCACTCTAAGGAATAAATTTACACTAGATAAATTGAAGTTCAACTTGTTGGTGAATAAAAAGAACGCTGTGGTACCTGTGGTTAATTTGCACATTCCAGCTTTTTAGTTTCACAATCTACAAAAATTAATATGTATGCACCAAATTCGGAAATAACACTTAAGGGAAGGAAATTGGACTTTAAACAAATGGAATTACATTTTGGGTGTTGCTATACGGTGGCACAATGGTGCAAATGGTAGAGCTGCTGCCTCACATCACCAGAGACCTGTGTTCAATCCTGACCTCCGGGTGGTATTTGCACGTTCTCCCTGTGACTGCATGGGTTTCATCTGGATACTCCGGTTTCCTACCCCATCCCAAAAGATGTGCTGGTTTGTAGGTTAATTGGCCTCTGTAAAATTGCTCCTAATGTTTCAGGAGTGGATAAGGAAATGGGATAACATAGAACGAGTGTAAATGGTTGATCAATGGATGGCGTGGGCTGAAAGTATGCGTTTTCATGTGGTCTCTCTAAAAGAATAACCTGCAGATATTACAGTCCACTTTGCATTTGCTAGTTTACAAAAAAACTCGGGTATAAACTATTTTAATTATAATCAATGTTCTTAACTTTTAAGTAACTTTCATCCAGATTGCTATTTCATTCAGATAATTTTGATATTAAACTATTGATTTATTAAGTGCCTTTCAATGCAACTGATGCAACATGATTGACAACAATGAACAAGGATAATTGCTCAGCACACAAAGAGATCAGAAATCTATTTACACAAAATTCCTTTATGACAAATCAAGATAATAAAAATAAATATTTTTGCCCATGGTGTGATGTTGTCAGTATTAATGCAAACCAAAGTGACAAATTTGTTTTGGAAACATTGGAGTGTGCTTGCGCAGTCTTCAGTCCTTAACTGCTTTTGAAATGAATTGGTTTCATTTTAAGCTTATTTCAAGTGTAGGAGCTCCAGTTGCACAATTAGTCATAAATAATATGACCAGTATTAAGAACATGCACATCTCTGTTTAGACCAATATTTCATGGTTAATACTGCCTTCGAAAACCACAGAAGATTCCCCGGTCTACTATATATTGTAGAATACATAATGATTCATTCCCCTCCACCCTTCGTAATCAGCAAGTCATCACCTCATCAAGATATAGTGAGCGTAACACAATTGTTAATCTGCTGCGATTATAATTATTGGCAAGAAGACTCGCACAGATGAACTAGCATGGAAAATTTGATTCTATTGATTTTGAAGTCAAATTTATACCCCCAAGACATCCATTACAAACTTAGTGCTCATCTATTACCCATTGTAAATTGCAAGAAGGAAGTGGTTGAATCAGTAGTGAAATATTAAACATAGGTACCACATAGCTGTTTTTGCTTACAAATCATAAATCGTATCTCAATAAATTTTATTCTATGAACTAATCATAAATTGGAAATATGTTCGCTTGTGTATATTAGTTTAATGGTACAGCATGGAAACAGATCCTTTGGCCCAATGAGTCGACGGACCATTTTCACACTAGTTCTATGTTATTCCATTTTCTCACCCATTCCCTACAAACTAGGGGCCAGAGTGAGACCATACGCAAATTGGAGGAAAAGCACCTCATAGGTACCTCTTGGGTAGCTTACAACCCAGCAGTATGAACGTTGAATTCCCTGATTTTAAGTAACTTCTACTAACACTGTCCTCTTGCCCCTTCCTCCACACCAGTCATTTAACCAGTTCCACAATTCACCACATTATATCCCTCTTGAGATCACACCTCACCAGGGCACCTCCTGCCTGAGGTTATTTGTTGCTGGCCCTAATTAATCCTCATCTTTTCTCACCACCTCTTCACCCCAACCTCCCACCCCCCCCCCCCCCTCCCTACTTTCAGTCTGGAGAAGGGTCCTGACCCAAAATATCACTTCTCCTTTTCCTTCAGAGATGCTGCCTTAGCAGCTGAGTTACTCCAGCACTTTGGTATAAACCAGCATCTGCACTTTTTTTATTTCTACATTTTCCCTTATAATATCTTCTGCTGGAAGCACTGACACTTTAAGTGCTATCCCAAAGTTAGAGCCTTGACATAATATCATGCTTCATGTTTCCCTGGATTGCCATTCTTTTTATTCTATGCTCTGGAGCTTCATAAAACAAGGAAGTGAGTGCAGGGAAGATCTAATGATCCTCAAGGATAATATAGTATATTTCCCCCCAAAACATCAGTTTCTTTGGTACAAAGATGGTAAGGAAACAGAAGAGGTTGAGCTGGTGAGAAGGAAGAATAGATCTCTGACACTTGATGACCTGCTTTACAACATGAAATCTACATGAGGGATCCCACAGTAAACCTTTCTCGAGGTAATGCATGAGAAGACTGTATTTCCCACATTATTGGGCCACAGTCTCAGCTGCTGTATGAAGACCTTTTTCAATATTGAATAAAATATTGCCAGAAGCAGTGAACAGCAGTCTAATGATTATGGTTCTGAACAACATCTCAGGTAGTTGCGAATTTAAATCCTACTATAGCAATTATGTTTTCCTTATTCACAACACGTGCGCATCTCTGGAAAGAAATGCTTGTGAAATGTCCGTAGTCTCATCAAGTTATCCAACATGGAACCAAGGCCTTTGGCCAAATTCTGCATGATGATTAAAAAGCTAATCCCATTTGCCATCCCTATCCGATCTTTCCTCATGACCAACATCTCCACGATCTGCTCTACAATCGTGATCATGTCAATCATATTTATTCTGTAATGTGATGACCAGAAATGAATCGATGTTTCTTTGTCCACAAATGCCTTTGGAAACTGCTGAAATTTTCAGCATTCTCTGTTATTAGTGAAATGAGTTTAAGCTAAATTCAATAAAGCCTTGTCATATCTTTTTGAAATACAATCATGCTGAAATTATTTTACTACAATCAATCTGAAAATCAGTCCTGACCAAAAGTGTCAACTGTCCATTCCCTCCGCAGATATTGCCTGACCTGTTAAGTCACTCCAGCACTTTGTGTTTTGCTCAAGATTCATTGTATCTTGTATCTTGCAGTTCCTCGTATCTCCATTTTACGGCATTACTCAAGATGTGACTGAACAAGCATTGTATTCAATTCTGACAATCTCTTTGTTCTTATATTCTATGGTTCAGCTGATAAAGGAAAGCATCCAGTATGTCTTTTAATTCACATTATCTGCCTGCTCTGCTGCCTTTATGAATCTATGGTCTCTCCGTTCTTGCCTATCATATGCCTAATCTATGCTATTGGTCTCTCCGTTCTTCAGCACTTTTCAAGATGTTCCCTTATTTTGAATGTTGCTGTGCATCTCCCCAAAAACATTGAATGCTCCAATTTTATATAACCTCTAACTAACTCCCCATACCACAACCCCTGTGCCCCACCTGGATTTTCCCATCTTTTTCTCCCCTCTGCCTCCTGCCCCCCCCACCCACCCCCCACCCACCCCCCACCCCCCCACCACTCCCACCCCCCCCCCCCCCCACCCTTTCCCCCCACCATTACTTTTCTCACTCTGGCTTCACAATTTGCAACTCTTCAATACTGTCTCACACCTGCTTTTATATTCGGCCTTTGTTCTAACCATTTGCCTATCAAACATCCCCTCACCTTGTCCACCTATTACCAGCCATGCTTTGTCTTGCCTCTCCCCTCTTTAATGTTTCTACTCCCCCTGCCCCTCACAATTAGTCAGAGGAAGAGTCTCGACCCAAAATATCACCTATCCACATTCTCCAGAGATGTTGCCTGACCTACTGAGTTACTCCAGTACTTTGTGTCCTTTAGTTCAATATATGCCTTATCCTACCTTCTTTGGATCTTGTCTCCAAGGAGGCTACCATGAATTTGGTAGTCATGCTTAACCTAACCCTCTTGAATCTCTTTCCTGTTGTTGAACTGAGACCAATTTATCATCAAGCAGATATCTCTAGTCCATAGATAGACACAAAAAGCTGGTGTAACTCAACGGGACAGGCAGCATCTCTGGAAAGAAAGAATGGGTGACGTTTCGGGTTGAAACCTAAGAAGGGTTTCGACCCGAAATGTCACCCATTCCTTCTCTTCAGAGATGCTGCCTGTCCCGCTGTTACTCCATCTTTTTGTGTCCATCTTCAGTTTAAACCAGCATTTCCAGTTCGTTCTTATGCATATCTCTAGTCCATGTTTGCTAAATCACATCCAAATTGACCGTACATTAAAAAAGGAACCATTTCTCCCATTTCATATTTGTTTTTTTTAACCATAACTATACTACATCAAAATGAAAGTAGAATGGCATGTGAATTGGAGCTGAAGTCCAGCTGGCAGTATTGAATTAATGGCCCACTGGCTGGCCCGCACAATGCTACAGACTCAAAATTGCATTCAGGAGTGGTATGAACTGTAACTTGCTAATACCATCCACATCACAGCATTTGAGAAGAATCTAGATGAATAGTTAATCAGTGAGGATTGGAGACAGGACATCCTCCACAATAATTCTCAACAAGGGTGCCCCGCAAGGACGCATTCTCAGGCCTTGACTGTACTCCCCATACTTTTGTGTCTGTGTGGTCAATGGACCTAACTCAATTTTAAAGGTTGAAGATGACACCACTGTAGTGGGCCAGATCTCGAACAGTGATGAGACGGAGTACAGGAAGGATGGAGAGAAAGTAACGTGGTGTCATGGCACCAACCTCTCGTTCAATGTCAGTATGATGAAGGAGCTGGTTATTGACTTCAGGAGTGAGGTGGAGCACATGTCCCAAGTGCCAAAATAAAAATGGTCAAGAGCTTCAGGTTTACTGAAGAAGGGTCTCAACCCAAAACGTCATCCAATCCTTCACTCCAGAGATGCTGCCTGTCCTGTTCAGTTACTCCAGCATTTTGTGTAAATCATACTACGCATGAGTACAATCAAGCCATATAAAAGAAAGTGCAAAGAGAAAAATACCAGAGTGCAGAATATAGTGTTATGGCATTATAGCATGACAGCCACAGAGAAAACATCCAATGTTCCCAAAGAGGTTGGTGGGATGAGGGCTACACCCCGTTCAGTAGTCTGCTAACAGCAGGGAAGAATCTGTTCCTGATGGTACGTACTTTCAGGCTTTTGTATCTTCTGCTTGACAGGAGAGGAGGGAAGAGGGAATGACTGGGGTGAAAAAGGTCCTTGATTATGTTGTCTGCTCTCCTGAGGCACCGTCAAGTGCAAATGGAATCGATGGTGGGGAGGCTGATCTGTGTGATGGACTGGGGCAACATCCACAACTCTCTGCAATATCTTGCATTCTTGGGCAAAGCTAAGCTGTGATGCATCCTAATAGGATACTTTCTATGGTGCATCTGTAGAAGCTGGTGAGAGTTGTGGGAGGCATATTGAACTTCCCCAGTCTCCCGAGGAAGTAGAGACATTGGTGTGTTTTATTTTGGCCGTAGCTTCGATGTGGTTGTCCAGAACAAATAGGTTGTGATATTTACATCTACAAATGGTTTGATTTATCTGGAGAATGCAAAATCAAAGCTTATCACTGTATCTTAGTACACATGACGATAATAAATTTGCTAATACCAAAGCTTAGAAGGCTGTGGATCAAGTTTTAGAGAGTTACTGTATGGAAACAGGTCCTTTGGCCCACTGATTCCACATTGACCATTGATCACCCATACGCTATGAGCAATTAACGTTATCTCCACGATATCCGAGCTGAACATGATGCCAATTTAAACTAATCCATTCTGCCTGCACATGACCCATAGCCCTCCATACCCTGGATGTTCATGTGCCTATCTGAAAGCCTTTTAGACACTGACATTCTATCAGCCTCCACCACCACCTGTGGCACTATATTTGAGGCACCAGGGGAGGGTAAAAACATCTTTTGACAAAACCATTAACACAGCAGATAATTTGCCAGCAAGTAAATGAGACAACTCTTACCCCCATGAACCACTTCAGATTCTCCAGAGGACTATGCTCATCTTTTCAGCATCTCACTAAAAGAGGAGTATATGTTAAATGTTTACCTTTACTGGGCTTCTGAAAATACCAAGCATTTCCAAAGTGGAGTCACTTTTCCCAAAAGTTTAAAATCAGGTTTACTATTTGCTGTTTTTTTAAAGAATAACTGCCTTTTTTACCACAGAAATTTTGATTTCATTCAACTCAAATGTTACGCTGAGACCTTTGACACAAATACTGCCCACACTTGCTGCAGGACATTTTGTAAATCCCATTTTTCTAGGTCTTAAACAGACCCTCTGACACCATTGATTTAGTTATGTCAAAGGCTGTTTGTAGTATCCATTAATTTTGTCGTTCTTCTCAATAAACTAGCCAAGTTAAACGCATTGCCAATTCAAATCTTACTTAATGGACCGATATCAATTGGTATCTATATATCAGACAATGTCACGACCATTGGATGTGGCTGTGTGTATCCCCAGGGCTCAATACTGGGACCTTTTACTTTTCTTGTCTATATTAATGGCTTTCTGTCTGTGTGCAACCAGCCGAATTCACATGTATGCTGAGAGCACGGTTTTGCTTTGTCAAGGGAAATGTGTCCATTAAGGATCAGTAGATATAAGCCTTAGAATTACTATTTGCTGTATTGGCAAATGAACACTGTGCACAATTATGTGACATTTCTTTGTAACTTTAATGGGCTATCTATAATTAATGGGTTAATTAATGGTCTCATAAAATAATTGACACAGGAATACCATGGAAACATATCAATTAGCAATTTCCAAGCGACTTCTGAACTAAATCCAGTTTCTAATCAACTGTTAAGATACAAACTTTTTGAGAAAATTAATTTTCAAATTGGGTGGCTCAGTGGCACTGCGGTAGAGTTACTGCCTTATAGCGCCAGAGACCCTGGTTCGATCTTAATTATGGGTGCTGTCTGTACAGAGTTTGTACGTTCGCCCTGTGACCGTGTGAGTTTTCTCCAGGTGCTCAGGTTTCCTCCCACATCCAAAGATGTGCAGGTTTGTAAGTTAATTGGCTTCTGTATATTGTCCTTAGAGTGTATGGTAGAACAAGTGTACGGGTGATTGCTGGTCAGCGTGGACACAGTGGGCCGAAGGGCCTGTTTCCATGCTGTATCTTTAAACTAAACTATCCTAAACTAGATTTAATTTAGTTTAGGACACGGTGGACCGAAGGGCCTATTTCCATACTGTATCATTAAACTAAACTTTCCAAAACAAAAATAAATCTAGTTTCTTCACAATTATTACATAACAGTTTAGATACAAATGTTTGACAATATTAATTTTCACATTGATAGCAGCATTTGAGAGACTTTTGGATAGGCACATGGATATACAGGGAATGGAGGGATATGAGTTATGTGCAGGCAGGTAAGAATCGATCTTGGCACCATGTTTGGAACAGACATAGTGGGCTAAAGGGCCTGTTCCTGTGCTGTAATGTTCTTAGTTCTAATCTCTTCTCTTCAGGGTAAGCAACCAAACACTGACAAAAAAAGACGCAAAGTGCTGGAGTAACTCAGCGGGTCAGGCAGCATCTCTGGAGAACATGAATAGGTGATGTTTCGGGTCGGAACCCTTTTTCAGACTGGAATATGAACAAGGGTCCTGACCCAAAACATCACCTGTCCATGCTCTCCAGAGATGCTACCTGACCCACTGATTTACTTTTAAATATAAAAGCTGATTGTTTGTTTTTTCCTGTTGAAGAATGAACAGGTAACCTAGAGAATGGGAGGTCAGACACACAAAATCCAGACAAATCCCCAAAGCAATCAGGTGCATAGGACCAATGATCTCACCTCTCCTTCTCACGCATGCCGATTAGTTCCCTGATAATGAGGGTGCCATTCAGTTTGAGATATTTTAGAAGAGCCCACGCAAAAAAACGTAAAACATTTATTGTATACTCTTCTATTGGTGAAATGAACCCTGATCAGTTGCCTCAAAAAGATAGCCAACATCATCAAAGATCCACACCACCCTGGCCATGCTCTGACCTTGCTACTGCTATTTGGAAGAAGGCACAGAAGGCTGTAAATCGTGACATCCAGGTTCAAGAACAGCTTCTTCCCAACATCTGCGAGGCTCTTGAACATTGCACAAAGGTAATCACAACCATATCTCAGTAACTATGGTCTACTGTGGACGTTGTTTTTGGCTGCCCTCCAGACTTTAGTTTTGCACTATAACGGTCTGGTAACCTAGTATTTCTAATTATTAATTTATTATATCATTGATCATTATATATGTATTTGTGTGTTATTGTGTTAATGGGCCTGTAAAGCTGCAGCAGGTAAGAATTTAATTGTTCCATTGCTGGTATGAATGATAATTAAGCACTCTTGACACCCAGATTATTGGTTTTATGCATTAAAGCTCACACCTCACAATATTTATTTTGAAAATTTGTCACTGTCGGGCTACACTACAGATCAAACCCACTGTGAGCCACTAAGTGTGGTTCATAAATCCCTTGAAATGCGATCCCAGTACCACCACTAGTTATATAGACTTGGGATCAGCCACAGATATGCTCCATGTTTAGTAGGGGTCTACTCAAGAGATGCATCGTGTTCTACCCACCTTGTTTGATTGTTTGCAACTCAAGTTTCTTCTGGTCCCACCACCCTCTTCCACACCATTTGAGCTCCACCAAGATGATCACATTTGAACTATTTTCATGTGGGTCAGCATGCAACGCCTAACATGTGGGTTGTAAGACTCCTTAAAATGAGTAAAACCACCACAACATTTTCTTAAATCAAGGCTATCTCCATTTTACAACTTCCCAGACTGTTTAGCATACCAAATATGCAGGAAGTCCAATCTTAGTCCAAAGAAGGGTCCTGTTCCGAAACACGTCGCCTGCCCGTGTTCTCCAGAGATGCTGCCTGATCTGCTGAGTTACTCCAGCACTTTTAAGTCCAATTTTTTAACCTAAATGTTACCTCAAGTTCTAATTCCTCTGGAAAAAATAATGTTAATGGAATGTCTTATCAAGATATTCTTCTACTGCTTGGTGAATGGCTTGGAGCCTCCATCCATTCCACATCTTCAATCCTTCCATTCCCACACCCACTCCCCCAAACCGCCACCTTTGACTGTCCATGTTTCCTACCACACTATCAATGACGTAATCACTTCAGAAGTCTTGCATTTGCTGGATTTTTGGAAAACTGCAGTCACCATTTCCCCTTCTTGACAGCCTATTTTAGCAGCAAACCTTATTACTATTTCTGACTCCAGCGACCTTTCATGCCTCTGGCTTCCATTCCAAAATCTATTCCAAATACCTTTAAGTACTTGCCATTTCAGGTACTCCTGAAAAGAACACTAACGTGAAACATAAAGTAGCAATTCTCATTGTAAGGCTATCATTTTTGTTTCAAATCTCGGTTTAGTTAACATTTATTGTGTAAGATAGGAATAATTCAAAGTAAACCATCCAGAATTTTAAAATCTTACATAGAAATGAATATGACATTTGTGAAGTATGACATTCTTCTTCTTAGTGTTACCTAGAGGAATAATAACTTTGGAGGACTTGTGCTTCACATTACAGCTGTGACGTGATTCAGAAGTTTTCTATTGGTTGTAAAATGCTTCATGGTTCCCAGGGTTTTGACGGTACTAAATTAGTGCTATTTAAGTGCAAGGTTCCCTTTCTCTTGCAGCTGGTGACAGCACAGATTGATTTTTTTCTCCCCCACTCTGAATCGCACGGCATGATGTAGGAATTTCATTCCCAGTGGAATAAAATAGTTCCTGGATTAGGTAAAAGATTCCCTTCATTACCTGAGTCGAGATCAGTTTAAAGAAGTGGTATGATTTACTATCTTAAGAAATCACTGAAGAATTTTAGACTTTAGACTTTAGAGATACACGGAAAGGGCGCTTCGGCCCACCGAGTCCGCTTCAACTAGCGATCACCCCGTACACTAGCACTATCCGACACACTAGGGACAATTTACAAATTTACTGGCCAATTAACCTACAAACCTGTACCTCTTTGGAGTGTGGGAGGAAACCAGAGCACCCATAGAAAACCCATGCGGTCAATAGACAATAGACAATAGACAATAGGTGCAGTAGTAGGCCATTCGGCCCTTCGCTGTGATCGTGGCTGATCACTGGGAGAATGTACAAACTCTGTAAAGACAACACACATGGTAGGGACGAAGCTACATCTCTGATGCTGTAAGGCAGCAACTCTACCGCAGCGCCACTGTGCTACCCTGAACTTGGTCTATTTGTGAAGGATTGATGATAATAAGGTAGACAAAAATGCTGGAGAAACTCAGCGGGTGAGGCAGCATCTATGGAGCGAAGGAATAGGTGACGTTTCGGGTCGAGACCATTCTTCAGAATAAGGTGATCACTACTTGAGAAAACCGTAATAAAATATATATATTTTTAAGGCCAGAAATTGTACAGTGCAATAGCAGCATAAAAGTGTAACATAATTGCTGTGGGAGTGTTCCCTCCCCTGGTTTAACACATGCATTAGCCCATTCATTATGCCTGTGAAAGAGCAGAGAGAAAGATCAGACCTATGCATTAAAGGTTTGATTGCTTCTGTACAAAAGTATTATTCCCAGAGAACTATCTTGCAGTTCAAGGCTAAATCCGGAAACACCAGGATATTTTAGAATATAGAGATACTTAGAAGTTTAATTGTTTTATTCGGTCATGCTCATCGAACATTGACATGGCTTGTGAACATATCTGCATGCTCCCCATAGTAAATTCAAGAGGTTCTGGTTGCATCTCTTGCTCTGAAATCTCAATGACTTCCAGGGCATTACTGTAGCTGACACACTTTATGACAAATAATATAAGATAGACAGATTTGTGTGCTCTTTCAACGTGATTGGTCAGTTCCCATGCTAATTCTACTAGCACTAACAAACCTAGTGCCAAGGCACATCGAGAAACCACACTCCCCCCTCTCAGTAAAGACGCCTGATGTGTTACAAGCACATGAGGTGTTTTTTTTAGATTAAAAAGCTTAAGCTGGCAATGCAATCAAATGCCATATAGGAAATGTGAATGAGAGAATTTAAAAGATTCTCGAATCAGGTCAATGGTAGCGATGATTAGTATATTGTTAATCAAGTTCCCTTACATTCCCATTCCTAAATTGCCATCAAAGCATTATCACTTTTGGTTGGCTTGTTAGTGAATCATGAATATTAAAGATTTTCCACTAAATGGATCCCCAATCCTGCAGTAGCAAGTATTACAGCTGAAGAGGCTAAATGAGCCCTGACTGTTACTTTTACAGATTTTTTTATAATTCTCAAACTGAAGAGCTATCTCTTTAATTATTTTCAATGCTGCCTTAATAGTGAATAAGCAGAAATTAGATGAATGACTACAGAATGGAGTGACTATCAGTGACATTTGTTTGATAGAGGTCTCACATTAACGTAGTACTTAACTGTGGGGGATGTCAGATATTGTAGGAACTACGAGAGATGCATAATTGTTTTGGCTTTGGGAATAATGCCGACGACATAAATGGGATGGAGGAGGATGGTACAAGGACTTTAAAATAACTGTTAATGCTAAATGAAAATCCAACATCATTGACTATGAATCACAAAAACCCAATATATGTGTATTTTCGGAAATATGTTATCAATCCTTTCAAAGTTTCAAATTTAAAAAAAACAAGCTTACAATTGATAATGCTGTTACTCGAACTCTATTAATCCTAAATTATTCTGCTGCTTTATTCATCCCTCTCCCTTACAGTCTGAGAATCAAATCTGCTAATATTACTAGACTTAACGGAACACAAAGTTTGCACGTCCCCACTGTGACTGCATTTGTTTCCTCCGGGTGCTCCTGATTTCCACCCACATCCCAACAACGTGCGGGTTTGTAGGTTAATTGGCCTCTCTAAATTGCCCCTCGCGTATAGGGAGTGGATGAGAAAGTGGGATAACATTGAACTAGTGCATATAACTAGAATAGGTGACACAGTGATGCAGCGGTGGAGTTGCTGCCAGAAAACCTGGCTCGTTCCTGACTGTGGGGATTGTCTGTATGGACTTTGTACATTCAACCTGTGACCACGTGGGTTTTCTCTCTACTCCGGTTTCCTCCCACACACCAAACATGTACAGGTTTATGTGTTAATTGGTAGTTTAATTGGCTTTGGTAAAATTTATCCTTAGTGTTGGATGGTGTTAATGTATGGGGTAATCGCTGGTCGGCGCGGACTTGTTGGAAAGACCTAGTGGGCCGCGCCACCGGACAAAAGACACGCCAAGCCAGCCCCCTGCTCATCCCCTGAAGACAAGAGACTGGGGAGGAGGGAGCCTGCGATGATGTACGCGATGAGGGGCAAGGTCGGCAGGAGAGTGAGCCTATAGTGCCCTCAAGGTCAGCTGCAGAAGGCACCCCCTGAGGCACACAGGAGGACAAGGAGAGGGACATCGGTTTGCTGGATGATCCAGACATCCAAGGAAGGTGATGGCTGTAGGCCCTGCAGCAGCCTGGGGCTCGCCTGGATCGGGCACCACTCATAAGACCTAGAGTGGGGACTGGACTTCGCAAAAGACGCCAAAACTTGGCGCCTCTTGCATACGGTCACAATCTACTATTTCTGTACACTTTGCTAATCGTGGATATGGCAATACTTTATTAAACTGTATGCAAAATAAAGAATTTCACTGTGCATTCGCACTCGTGACAACAAAGCACCAATGACCATTGACTATTGAACACTTGTCTTTATATTTGACAAATGTTTCATGAAAGGAGAAACATGGTAACATTGAGTCAGACACTATAATATTGTTCAACAGGTTAAAGGTTACTGTACCAAATCAAATTTGCTTGTGACTGTAGTGGGTTGGACATCAAAAGTACCAGGCTGGTGAGACTTAATACTGCATGACCCCTAGTGGCTATTTGCTGAATGACTCTTCAGGGATCATTTGCCTAAAAAATTGAGTGGGTTGCAATGATCTTTTTACGATGGTTTCGGGACTGTATCAGACATTCCAAAAATTCAACCAAATTGTTCTGGTCACAAATCGTGCATGTGCCGATGATGCTTTTACTGCATCAAATACACGTGCAATGATGTAATTCCCCATAAAAAGTTCCTTTAGTGCACTGCCAGCAGAAATTAGTCCACTTAGCTCTGAACATGCCTTTTACAGGGCATTCACACTACAAATTGGTTACAATAGCTCTTCTTTCTCTGCAGTAGCATGGTTAAAGGGGGGGGTTTCCTGAGCAGGATAGCTGCCTGGAAATAAAATCATCGAAGATAGACACAAAATGCTGGAGTAACACAACGGGACAGGCAGCATCTCTGGAGAGAAAGAATGGGTGACGTTTCAGGTCGAGACACTTCTTCAGACTGGGAAGGGTCTCGACCCAAAATGTCAACCATTCCTTCTCTCCAGAGATGCTGCCTGTCCTGCTGAGTTACTCCAGCATTTTGTGTCTATCTTCAGTTTCAACCAGCATCTGCAGTTCCTTCCTACACAATAAAACCATCCAGTCAGATAGCACAGAAACAGGCCCTTCAGTCAACTTGTCTATGCCGACCAAAGTGCCCCATCTCAACTAGTCCCATTTTCTCGTGTTTGGCACATATTCCTCTTAACCTATCCAATCATTGTATCAAGTGTCTTGTAAATGCTGTTATAGTACCTGTCTCAATTCTATCCTCTGGCAGCTCGTTCCATATTCCCCACCACATTCTGAGTGAAAAAGTTGCCCCTCAGATTCCTATTAAATTTTGCCCCTCCCATTTTAAATCTATGTCCTTTGGTTTTTGATTCCCTTACCCTGGTGTTGAGAAACTAGCTTGGGAAGGCTTCATTCAATTTATTTACTGACCTGCTCATAATTTGCAGCATCCTCTCAACACCGTATCAACCCCTCCCTCCCCATGGACACATTACAGAGGCCCAACCCCCCTCATCTCCTCATCAATCAACATTTTTTAGCACAATAAGCGTGAGATACTGTATCATGAACATTTTCTCTTTCTGTACCAGAGGCTCCTCAGACCTATTGTCCATTAAATTAGCTCCGTCAGCTATTTTAAGAGAGGGTTTTCTGGATCTGCATCTGTTCCGTGTGTGGACGTTTTTCCTGACATCACCCCAAAACAGCATGGCTCCATTTTTAAGATTATGCCCCCTTATCTTGAAATCTTCCACACTACATTGGAGACCCTTGGACTATCTTTAATCAGACTCTACTGGACTTCATCTTGCACTAAACGTTATTCCCTTACTATGTGTCCGTACGCTGTGGATGACTGGATTGGAATCATGTATAGTTTTTCTGCTGACCGGGTAGCATGCAACAAAAGCTTTTCATTGTACCTCGGTACAGGCGACAATAAACTAAACTAAACTAAATAAATCCTTTAATAGATACAAAATGCTGGAGTAACTCAGCGGGACAGCAGTATCTCTGGAGAGAAGGAATGGTTGACGTTGCGTGTTGAGTCTCAACCCGAATCATCACCCATTCCTTCTCTCCAGAGATGCTGCCTGTCCCGCTGAATTACTCCAGCATTTTGTTTCTATCTTTGGTTTAAACCAGCATCTGCAGTACCTTCCTGAACAAATCCTTTAATCACTTTGACTTCTCTATTGGGAATCAGCCCAATATAATTCAGATCTAATCGCTACACTCTTTCCTCATAATCAAAAGTTTAGCTTTGATATTATTTAATAAATCTGTGTTAATCCTTCACGTCAAAATATATACTCTCTGAGACGTAGTCCCTGGAAATGAATATTGTGCTACAGATGTAAAATAATCAGAGCTTTCTGTTACTTCCATTGCTACTCCCTTGAGGTAAAGTCTAATATTCCATTTACTCTTTTAATTACATTTTGTACCTGTCTACAGATTTCAATATGTGGACACCCAGATCTCAATTCTCTACATCAGTTCGTAGCTTAAGACCATATGTAGAGTTGGGCCATTCAGTCCATCGAGTCAGCTCTGTTTTCAATCATGGCTGATCAATTTTTCCCTCTCAACCCCATTCGACTGCCTTTTCTCCATGGCCTTTGATACACTTATCAATCAATTCTCACAGCTTCTCACAATTTAAGAATGTATTATTATATATTCCATGATTTCCCATACAATTCCAAACTGCTAGAGTCAGTTATTAAAGATGGGATAGCAGCACATTTGGAAAGTGGTGAAATCATTGGACAAAGTCAGCATGGATTTACGAAAGGTAAATCGTGTCTGACGAATCTTATAGAATTTTTCGAGGATGTAATTAGTAGAGTGGATAGGGGAGAACCAGTGGATGTGTTGTATCTGGACTTTCAGAAGGCTTTCAACAAGGTACCACATAAGAGATTAGGATACAAACTTAAATCACACGGTATTGGGGGTTCAGTATGGATGTGGATAGAGAACTGGCTGGCAAACAGGAAGCAAAGAGTAGGAGTAAACGGGTCCTTTTCACAATGGCAGGCAGTGACTAGTGGGGTACCGCAAGGCTCAGTGCTGGGACCCCAGCTATTTACAATTTATATTAATGATCTGGACGAGGGAATTGAAAGCAACATCTCCAAGTTTGCGGATGACACTAAGCTGGGGGGCAGTGTTAGCTGTGAGGAGGATGCTAGGAGACTGCAAGGTGACTTGGATAGGCTGGGTGAGTGGGCAAATGTTTGGCAGATGCATTATAATGTGGATAAATGTGAGGTTATCCACTTTGGTGGCAAGAACGGGAAGGCAGACTATTATCTAAATGGTGGCCGATTAGGAAATGGGGAGATGCAGCGAGACCTGGGTGTCATGGTACACCAGTCATTGAAAGTAGGCATGCAGGTGCAGCAGGCAGTGAAGAAAGCGAATGGTATGTTGGCCTTCATAGCAAGAGGATTTGAGTATAGGAGCAGGGAGGTTCTACTGCAGTTGTACAGGGTCTTGGTGAGACCACACCTGGAGTATTGCGTACAGTTTTGGTCTCCAAATCTGAGGAAGGACATTATAGCCATAGAGGGAGTGCAGAGAAGGTTCACCAGACTGATTCCTGGGATGTCAGGACTTTCATATGAAGAAAGACTGGATAGACTTGGCTTATACTCGCTAGAATTTAGGAGATTGAGAGGGGATCTTATGGAAACGTACAAAATTCTTATGGGGTTGGACAGGCTAGATGCAGGAAGATTGTTCCCGATGTTGGGGAAGTCCAGGACAAGGGGTCACAGCTTAAGGATAAGGGGGAAATCCTTTAAGACCGAGATGAGGAAAAACTTTTTCACACAGAGAGTGGTGAATCTCTGGAACTCTCTGCCACAGAGGGTAGTTGAGGCCAGTTCATTGGCTATATTTAAGAGGGAGTTAGATGTGGCCCTTGTGGCTAAGGGGATCAGGGGGTATGGAGAGAAGGCCGGTACGGGATACTGAGTTGGATGATCAGCCATGATCATTTTGAATGGCGGTGCAGGCTCGAAGGGCCGAATGGCCTACTCCTGCACCTATTTTCTATGTATCTATGTATCTATGTATCCATGCTTCATCCAAGGGAAGTATCCAGGATCAGGTCCATCAAATTGTAGGAAAGCTAAATTGGATTGCATCAGGACACAATTTTGAATCTGCTGGTGACTACTTATAGAGAGGCACTGCCAACTGGTTGTACCAGCATGTAATTTTACAAATAGCTGCCTTACAAATATTTTAAACACTGTTACTCCAGAAACAGCAGGACACGATGTCTTAAATGAGATGTAGAGTTCTATTTGATGAGAGTTAAAAAAGGAAATTCAAAATATGGTGCTTCAGCCACATTATCCAACCTGCCAAGGATTTCCCTGGTGTTGAGATGAATCTCCTGGGAGGAAATGGGTAGGGAGAGTAAAATAGTCAATTTGAAGTTTCTTTGATTATGGGTCAAGAATCAAGAGTGTTTTATTGTCATCAATGCCAGAACAGAAGAATATAATTCTTATTTGCTGCAGCACAACTGATATGTAAACATTGTACTTTTTAAACACCATAATAGTGTGTGTGTGTGTGTGTGTGTGTGTGTGTGTGTGTGTGTGTGTGTGTGTGTATATATATATAGCTATATAACTAAAAGTCTCATCTTGACCACTTTCTGTCTGTGCTGTATATTGATTTTTAGTAAAAATGCTACCAGATATCGCTATGATTTTTGGCCATCTTACTCACAGTCCTCCTCCGCTGAGGCAGCCCCAAGGATTTTTCCGATCAATGAAAAATAAAAACGTTATGAGTGTTTAAAAAATATTGAGGTCAAGACTGTGTCTGAGCTGTGAATCAACTGAACACACTGAATGTCTACTGAACTGTGAGTGTGATGTTTATGTGGTGTTTTGTGTGGTTTTATAGTGGTTTATGGTGGTTTCACCCTGCTTGAAATGATATGAAACTGCATTTGAATGTGGTGGCCTTGCACCCTACATGAAATGGTATGAAACCGCATTTGAATTTGGTGGACTTGCAACCAGCATGAAATGGTATGAAACTGCATTTGAATTTGGTGGTCTTGCACCCTGCTTGAACTGGTATGAAACTGCACTTGAATTTGGTGGCCTTGCACCCTGCTTGAAGTGGTATGAAACTGCACTTGAATTTGGTGGCCCTGCACCCTGCTTGAAGTGGTATGAAACTGCACTTGAATTTGGTGGCCTTGCACCCTGCTTGAAGTGGTACGAAACTGCACATGAATTTGGTGGTCTTGCACCCTGCTTGAAGTGGTACGAAACTGCACTTGAATTTGGTCGCCTTGCACCCTGCTTGAAGTGGTCGGAAACTGCACTTGAATTTTGTGGCCTTGCACCCTGCTTGAAATGGTATGAAACTGCACTTGAATTTGGTCGTCTTGCACCCTGCTTGAAGTGGTATGAAACTGCACTTGAATTTGGTGACCTTGCACGCTGCTTGAAATGGCATGAAACTGCACTTGAATTTGGTGGCCTTGCACCTTGCTTGAAATGGCATGAAACTGCACTTGAATTTGGTGGCCTTGCACCCTGCTTGAAGTGGCATGAAACTCCACTTGAATGTCTTGAAACTTTAGAGTGATGTTCCAAACCAGATTTGAAAAAATGGTTTAGGATTTAAATTCATCTATAAGCAGAGACAACAGAATGAATTGGCACATGTTAAAGCATAGTAAGTAATATTGTTAATCTTAACTTGCATGGGATGTGGACAAGTTCCTGCTTCTCATTGCTTTCCAGGAGCTCCTGAAGTACAATGCACACATGTAAATCTTGGATGGGGAAAGGAGAGCTATTTTCGTTCCTCCCCTTACAATAGCAATTGCATTTCCTCATATGCCACTAGCCATAAAGCAGAGTGGCCACACCCTGAGGTCATGTAGTTGCTATATCAAATGTAGGAAGGAACTGTAGATGCTGGTGTCTACTGAAGATACCTGTATTTTTGGAGAAAATCAATGTGTCGGTCTCAAGAAGTGCCCCGACCCGAAATATCACCCATCATTTTTCTCCAGAGATGCTGCCTGACCCGCTGAGTTATTCCATCTTCTAGATGCTATATCATTAGAAGTCTGTCTTTCTATATGATGAATTGGTATACTGATACAAACAATAAAGTCCTTGAATTAACAGATTTAATTAATTTGAGTATGCATACAGAGCCAACAATTATTGCTCATTTTTGTGCCTCTTTGTAGTTTAGAGTTGTTGTTAATTGTGATATGCTGGTTATAGTTTCACTGCAGTTAAGTGATTTGCCCTGGAACATAAGAACTAACCACAGTGTTGTGGAAATAAAGAACTGCAGATATAGATTTATTAAAAAAAAGCATCTATGTATCTATGTATCCATGCTTCATCCAAGGGAAGTATCCAGGATCAGGTCCATCAAATTGTAGGAAAGCTAAATTGGATTGCATCAGGACACAATTTTGAATCTGCTGGTGACTACTTATAGAGAGGCACTGCCAACTGGTTGTACCAGCATGTAATTTTACAAATAGCTGCCTTACAAATATTTTAAACACTGTTACTCCAGAAACAGCAGGACACGATGTCTTAAATGAGATGTAGAGTTCTATTTGATGAGAGTTAAAAAAGGAAATTCAAAATATGGTGCTTCAGCCACATTATCCAACCTGCCAAGGATTTCCCTGGTGTTGAGATGAATCTCCTGGGAGGAAATGGGTAGGGAGAGTAAAATAGTCAATTTGAAGTTTCTTTGATTATGGGTCAAGAATCAAGAGTGTTTTATTGTCATCAATGCCAGAACAGAAGAATATAATTCTTATTTGCTGCAGCACAACTGATATGTAAACATTGTACTTTTTAAACACCATAATAGTGTGTGTGTGTGTGTGTGTGTGTGTGTGTGTGTGTGTGTGTGTGTGTGTGTGTATATATATATAGCTATATAACTAAAAGTCTCATCTTGACCACTTTCTGTCTGTGCTGTATATTGATTTTTAGTAAAAATGCTACCAGATATCGCTATGATTTTTGGCCATCTTACTCACAGTCCTCCTCCGCTGAGGCAGCCCCAAGGATTTTTCCGATCAATGAAAAATAAAAACGTTATGAGTGTTTAAAAAATATTGAGGTCAAGACTGTGTCTGAGCTGTGAATCAACTGAACACACTGAATGTCTACTGAACTGTGAGTGTGATGTTTATGTGGTGTTTTGTGTGGTTTTATAGTGGTTTATGGTGGTTTCACCCTGCTTGAAATGATATGAAACTGCATTTGAATGTGGTGGCCTTGCACCCTACATGAAATGGTATGAAACCGCATTTGAATTTGGTGGACTTGCAACCAGCATGAAATGGTATGAAACTGCATTTGAATTTGGTGGTCTTGCACCCTGCTTGAACTGGTATGAAACTGCACTTGAATTTGGTGGCCTTGCACCCTGCTTGAAGTGGTATGAAACTGCACTTGAATTTGGTGGCCCTGCACCCTGCTTGAAGTGGTATGAAACTGCACTTGAATTTGGTGGCCTTGCACCCTGCTTGAAGTGGTACGAAACTGCACATGAATTTGGTGGTCTTGCACCCTGCTTGAAGTGGTACGAAACTGCACTTGAATTTGGTCGCCTTGCACCCTGCTTGAAGTGGTCGGAAACTGCACTTGAATTTTGTGGCCTTGCACCCTGCTTGAAATGGTATGAAACTGCACTTGAATTTGGTCGTCTTGCACCCTGCTTGAAGTGGTATGAAACTGCACTTGAATTTGGTGACCTTGCACGCTGCTTGAAATGGCATGAAACTGCACTTGAATTTGGTGGCCTTGCACCTTGCTTGAAATGGCATGAAACTGCACTTGAATTTGGTGGCCTTGCACCCTGCTTGAAGTGGCATGAAACTCCACTTGAATGTCTTGAAACTTTAGAGTGATGTTCCAAACCAGATTTGAAAAAATGGTTTAGGATTTAAATTCATCTATAAGCAGAGACAACAGAATGAATTGGCACATGTTAAAGCATAGTAAGTAATATTGTTAATCTTAACTTGCATGGGATGTGGACAAGTTCCTGCTTCTCATTGCTTTCCAGGAGCTCCTGAAGTACAATGCACACATGTAAATCTTGGATGGGGAAAGGAGAGCTATTTTCGTTCCTCCCCTTACAATAGCAATTGCATTTCCTCATATGCCACTAGCCATAAAGCAGAGTGGCCACACCCTGAGGTCATGTAGTTGCTATATCAAATGTAGGAAGGAACTGTAGATGCTGGTGTCTACTGAAGATACCTGTATTTTTGGAGAAAATCAATGTGTCGGTCTCAAGAAGTGCCCCGACCCGAAATATCACCCATCATTTTTCTCCAGAGATGCTGCCTGACCCGCTGAGTTATTCCATCTTCTAGATGCTATATCATTAGAAGTCTGTCTTTCTATATGATGAATTGGTATACTGATACAAACAATAAAGTCCTTGAATTAACAGATTTAATTAATTTGAGTATGCATACAGAGCCAACAATTATTGCTCATTTTTGTGCCTCTTTGTAGTTTAGAGTTGTTGTTAATTGTGATATGCTGGTTATAGTTTCACTGCAGTTAAGTGATTTGCCCTGGAACATAAGAACTAACCACAGTGTTGTGGAAATAAAGAACTGCAGATATAGATTTATTAAAAAAAAGCAGAAAGTGCTGGAGTGAGTCAGGCAGCAACCCTGGAGAACATGGGTAGATGACGTTTCAGGTCGGGACCTTTCTTCAGACTCTGCAACTGGAGTTGGAAATAAAAAGGGGAAAAAGAGAGTCGAAGGCTGGCAGGGTGAGTCCCAGAGGAGGAGGAATGTTGGAGATGGGGGAAGGGATCATCACTGGTCAGTGAGGACTCCTTATCATAGCAAAAGGCCCAGATCATGACGGACCCGGAAATATTGTGTTTGATAAAGGGTCCTGACCTGAAACCTCGCCTGTCTATGCTCTCTAGAGATGCTGCCTGACCTGCTGAGTTACTGCAGCACTTTGTGTTTTCACATTGTTGTGGAGCAAGTTTAGAGCAGTAGCAAACTAATTGAGTTTTTGCAATTCATTAATTTTGTGTATCATTTTTTTTCTGATACCAGCATCTTATCCCTAGATTCACATTATTTTTTTGTTCTACAGAGAGAGGTGATTTGAACTTCATATAATTGTTTCAAATGGTCCTCTCCAGACCTTTAAACCAATGCCAGTAGTATGCAGTTATTTTGGACATAGGGTTTATTTATAAAGAAAACACCCTTCGTCTTTGACTAGTTCATCAACAAAAAAGATTGTCGAAAAAAAGTTTACTCAATTCCTCTTGTTATGAAGGCCAACATGCCATTCGCTTTCTTCACTGCCTGCTGTACCTGCATGCTTACTTTCATTGACTGATGAACAAGGACTCCCAGATCCCATTGCACTTCCCCTTTTCCCAACTTGACACCATTTAGATAATAATCTGCCTTCCTGTTTTTGTTACCAAAGTGGATACCTTCACATTTATCCACATTAAACTGCATCTGCCATGCATCTGCCCAGTCACCCAACCTGTCCAAGTCATCCTGCATTCTCATAGCATCCTCCTCACAGTTCACACTGCCACCCAGCTTTGTGTCATCTGCAAATTTGCCAATGTTACTTTGAATCCCTTCATCTAAATCATTGATGTATATTGTAAATAGCTGCAGTCCCAGCACCGAGCCTTGCGGTACCCCACTAGTCACTGCCTGCCATTCTGAAAAGGACCCGTTAATCCCTACTCTTTGTTTCCTGTCTGCATAGCCATGGATGGTGCCAGCAAAGTGTTATAGTTTGACCAATTATGTTGTA
Source organism: Malacoraja senta (assembly GCA_038087875.1). Classification (NCBI taxonomy): domain Eukaryota; kingdom Metazoa; phylum Chordata; class Chondrichthyes; order Rajiformes; family Rajidae; genus Malacoraja; species Malacoraja senta. The sequence continues at coordinate 18,229,795 of CM075984.1, read as the reverse complement.
TTTTAACTGCAGATAAAGGGTTTGAGAAGATGTGAGAACGTTAAGGTTAAAATGTGGGTGTAACTGAGAATAAACTAATTCAAGTATAAAATGAATATTTCATAGAGGTCTTCATAATGGACAAGAACTTTAAAATGCCACCTCGTCTAAATGACACAATAAAACACAAGGTAAATGCTGCTTATTCTTGTGAATTTCAACAATGTTGAGCCTCTGGAGCTATTGCTGCATCATGCATGAAAACAATTTGCATTTAAGACTGTTTCTCAGGAGTGTTGGAAATTAAAATTTGCCTTAATTTATTTGCATCTAAATTTGGATGAAGATTGCAGGAATAATTATTCAGCCAAACACAACATCGTCACTGCTGTTCAATCCATTCCCAACATCCTAACATGGAACAATGTGGCTCTGATGTCCTTGTCCTGACCATTTTATCATGATATCCACACCAAGATCAATTTGAGTCCAACATCCTCCTCTAAACCATTCTATTCCAACAACGGTGGCGCAGCAGTAGAGTTGCTGCCTTACAGCCACAGTGACCCGTGTACGATCCGGACTTCAGGTCCTGTCTTGTGACCGCGTGGTTTTTCTCCAGGTATTCCAGTTTCCTCCCACATTCCAATGATGTACATGCTTGTAGGTTAATTAGCTTTGGTTTAAATTGTCCCCAGTATGTAGGATAGTGCTTGTGCATGGGGATTGCTAGTCGGCGCGGACTTGGTGGGATTGAAGGGCCTGTTTCCACACTGAATCTCTAAACTAAAACTAAGCTAAACTAAACTAAATCTCAAGGAGGGATCTATGGTTGCCTAGCATCCCTCCAATGTTGACATCCTCACCTTGATCCATACTCCTCCAACACGCTCACCCTGACCTCTGCAACCCAAATGTGCTCATCTTGATCATTGCAAAGCCCACCATTGCAAAGCCCTTCCTGATCCATACACTTCCAACTCTCGCACCTAATGTTCTCACCATGATCATTGGAATCCCAACTCTTGATCAGAACAATTCCATAGTCATCACCTTGGCCAATACAATTCTACTCTGCTCCACCCTCTCCTGACATCTGCACTGTCAACCTTACCTGGATATATTGTAATTCAATCTCCAAATCCTCGCTCTTACAAAGCCAATTCCAATGTTCGCTCTCTGTGAATACAATCCCAACAGCCAACAGGATAATATGAACAGAGAGAATTTAGATAAGCTTTAACATTGATCAATTGATGAATGTTCTTGGTTTGGTATAGTGTCATGGCATGAGGGGTGACCTCATTGAAACTTACTGAATAGTGAAAGGCCTGAATAGAGTAGATGTGGAGAGGATGCTTCCACTTGTGGGAGATTTAGGAACAGAGGCCATAGCCTCAGAATTAAAGGACGTACCCTCAGAAAGGAGATGAGTGTGAATCTTTGGAATTCATTGCCACAGACGGCTATGGAAGCCAGGTCAATGGATATTATTAAGGTTGAGATTGACAGATTCTTGATTAGTACGGGTGTCAGGGGTTATGGGGAGAAGGCATGAGAATGGGGTTTAAGAAGGAAAGATGGATCTGCCATGATTGAATGATGGAGTAGACCTGATCAGCCGAATGGCCTAATTCTGTTCCTAAAACTTATGAACTTATGAAGAATTCACACTTGGGTGATTAATGAATCAAGTGTTTGGGTATAGAGTGCGGCGAGCTGGCTTGATCAACAAAATGGCCTTTTCTCATTACAATTATTCTTATATTAGTCACATTATAATTGGATATTGCCAAGCAATTCGCTAACTCTCAGGATAGTATTCCAGCACTTGTTGCCCTTAATGGCAACCACTATTGATCTTAATGTGATTCTGTCCCAAAAGGCCTGTTACAACATGGTTTAATGCATGCGTCAACTTGAAATCCGTTCAAAGGGATACAGTGTTAATTAGATTTGTGAAAAAGATACAATAAAACTGTTTAATACTCAGTAAAATGTTAATGAAATCCCCAGGAGAATAAGCATTTGATGAGTTAATTATTTATCTCATCATTAATACATGGTCAAGCCAGAAAGAGCAAAAATAGGATGCAGCCATAATAGTAAATCCCAGCAAACAAGCAACAGTCCGTTAAATATCAAACTCTTAATAAATTTGATGATATTGATTATAATTTTCAGGAGACAACCAACCTTTTCTTCTGGCTATGTTCCTCGTTTGCATTGGTCATCGTAACACAGTGACTGCTGTTGTATCATTTTAATGGATATGAGATGGCGTATCAATTTACTAGTAGAGTAAATGGCAAAGCCATATTAAAAATATTCCATCATGCAATTACCCTGAGAGAGGAAAAAAATCAAAGGAGATTATCCTAACTTTTAATAATTGTCCAAAATTTCATCAGCGAGCCATTTTACATCTCACACTATTATCTTCACACAAAATTATAATCACCCTCATAACTCAAAACCATCTAAATTTCAAACATAAATTTAATTGTGCAATAATACGAAGAAATCTCTGAACTTATTGGATTAATTAGAAAGTTAAATACATTCTTTGGCATGCATAGAACTTTGATTTGTGATATTATTATAACAATTTACTTTCAGAATTACATTGGATAGTTCTTCACCAACACCTCGCCAAAGCATTTACAATAACGGTCTGGATTGATATATATATTCCAATATTTCAATATACTTAGTCAAGCAGGAGAAATTGTTGTTTAATTGGGAACATTTTCCAAACTGTCAGAAAATCTCTGATGTGAATCCTCAGAATCAGAATCTGAATCTGAATCAGAATCACACTTTATTCGCCAAGTATGTTTTGCAACATACGAGGAATTTCATTGGCCAGGTCAGTCATACAATTAAAAGCAACAGATAACTAAAAAAAAACGCATTTTAACATGAACATCCACCACAGTGACTCCTACACATTCCTCACTGTGATTGAAGGCGAAATAAAGTTCAAGTCTCTTCCTTTTGAGAAGATTGAGTATACTGTATAAAACTGAAACAGAAAAAGTTGGAAACACACAGCATCAAGGGTGTGGGTGTGCAGTTTACCACGGACTACAAGTACCTTGGAATTACCTGGACAGTAAACTGGTCTAGTCCAGGAACACGGAGGCATTGCATAAGAAGAGACAGAGCCGTCTGTACTTTCTGAGGAGGCTCTGCTCTTTCAATGACTGCAGTAAGATGCTGCAGATGTTCTATCAATCGGTGGTGGCCAGTGCCATTTTCTATGCTGTCGTGTGCTGGGGTAACAGGGCGAAGGCCACGAACGTCAAGAGAATCAACAAGCTCATCAGGAAGGTTGGCTCCGTCCTGGGAATGGAGTTGCATTAATTGGAGGTGGTCTTGGAGGGGAGGATGCTCCTCAAACTGCAGAGCATCTTGGACAATACAGCTCACTCCCTCCATGACACACTGGTCAACCTGAGGAGCACCTTCAGCAACTTTACTTTACCATCATGCCAACCACAGGCTAAAGGCAGTAATGTTTTGTGCAAGATAGATTGAGTCCCCTCAGTTTCCCACTAATGACCCAATAATAATATAATAAAATATTATTACTATTAAATATTTAAATAAGGCATCGGCCTTCATTAGTTAGTTCAAGTTAAGTTATTTTACATATTTGTTTTTAATATATTTCCAATAGTTTAATGTAATTCCACTTAGAGTTATCAGAGCAAATTAAAGTTAGGGAAAGTGACTTTAGCTGTGACAACCTGTTAATGGCCTTCAAGATGGTGTCCACCTTGCTTGGCTACCTGGGCTCAGCTGCCATTTGCCGTCTGCACCATTTCCTGGTTGAGTGATGTGTAGAAAAGAACTGCAGATGCTAGTTTATATCGAAGGTAGAAACAAAATGCTGGAGTAACTCAGCGGGACACGCATCATCTCTGGAGAGAAGGAGTGGGTGACGTTTCAGGTCGAGACCCTTCTTCAGACTGGTTGAGTGATGACAGGAAGGCCCCAGTTCAATGGATCCATGGGGGTGCCATAGCAGGTAAATGATCATATTTGCACGATGCATACAGGTGATAAGTCGGATCAAGCACAATCTTGAACAGTTGTATTCTAATAATAGCCATAGAAAAAGACACAAAGTGCTGGAGTAACTTAGGAGGCCAGGCAGAATCTAGGAGAACATGGATAAATGAGGTTTCGGGTCAGGGACCCTTCTGCAGACGAATCAGTCAGGCAGGATCTCTGGAGAACATGGATAGGTGATATTTCAGGTCGAGACCCTTTTTCAGAGTTCACTCAACCTGAAATGTCACCTGTCCATGTTCTCCAGAGATGCTGCCTGACCCGCCGAGTTACTCTAGCACTTTGTGCATTTTTTTGTAAACCAGTATCTGCAGGTCCTTGTGTCTAATATTAGCCATGACTCAGTTCATAGTAATCTAGTCTTTGAATCAGGAGGTGGTGATTTCAAGTCCTGCAATGGAGTGAGCACAAAATTTGTGTGCTGAGACTAATACCAAGGGACACCTATCAAAGGTGCTGCCATTTGAATGGGACATTAAACTGAGATCCATCTGCTCTCAGGGGAACATCACACTATTTTGAAGAAGATCACCAGGGATATCTCCTATATCTCAGCCAACATTTATTCCCATACATTAATGAAATACCTATTCATTTTCATATTGTTGCTGTGCCAGCTTGCTGTGTGCAAATTGGCTTCGATGTTTCTTTAATAACAATATCATAAGTACTTTGACTGTAAAACACAGTGGGTGGCTGTGAAAAGTGGTGCATAAATTCATGTCATTCTTTCCTTTTGTGAAAGAGATTCTTGTCTCCATCAGCAACTTCAACTTAGTGTCAGTTCGATTCACTCGGTATTATTGTCTTGTCTGAGTCAGAAAAATCATCGGCTGCAGCTTATATCTGTGGCCACTGGAGAATTGGATGGAAAACATAAGTTGACACTTCACTGTAGACTCAAGGAACTGCTGCACTTTCAGGTGAAATGTTAAACAAAGCTTGCATATGTTTGTTCAGCTGGATGGAAAAGAAAATCCCATGGCATTATTCAGCCAAGATAATTGTAATTCACTCTGGCTTGGTTAAAAATTTTCAGCACTACCACCAAAAGCATGTAGTGTTTGTTTAGTTTAGTTCAGTTTAGTTTAGATACAATGCGGAAATGGGCCCTTTGGCCAACCGAGTCCGCACCGACCAGCAATCACCCATACACTAACACTATCCTACACACACTAGGGAAAATTTACAATTTTACCGAAGCCAATTAACTAACAAATCTGCACGTCTTTGGAGTGTGGGAGGAAACCAGAACACCCGGAGAAAACCCACGCGGTCACAGGGAGAACGTATAAACTCCGTACAGACAACACCCATAATCAGGATCGAACCTGGGTCTCTGGTGCTGTAAGGCAGAAACACTACCGCTGTGCCATCGTGCCGCCCCTAAGCTATCTGTAGTCAAAAATAACACTTTTATTATAAAATTTGAAGAGAAACTCTGAGTACACAGTAAGCCACAAAATACTTACAAATTTTAGTTTAGTTTAGTTTATTGTTACCAAGGTACAGTGAAAAGTTTTTTGTTGCATGAGTCAGCGGAAAAACTATACATGATTACAATTAGGCCATCCACGTACAGATAAAGATGAAAGGGAATAATGTTTAGCACAAGATAACGTCCAGTAAAGTCTGATTATACATAGTCCAATGGTCTCCAATGAGGTAGATAGTAGCTCAGAACCACTCTCTTGTTTTTAATAGGATGGTTCAGTTGCCTGATAACAGCTTTTCATTCCAATGTCATCAGTTCATCACGAGGTAGTGTCATTGTCATACATCGCTGCATCATCTTTGTAGATGCTTCCCACAATAATAGGAAAATCACTAAATCATAAAAATAGGAGCAGAATTTGGTCATTTGGCCCATCAAGTCTGCTCCGTCATTCGATTATGGTTGATCTACTTTTCCTTCTCAACACTATTCTCCTGCCTTCTTCTCGTAATCTTTGACACCATTGCTAATTGCTTGTCTCCACTTTAAAAATACCCAATGAGTTGGCCTCCACTGCGGTCTGTGGCAAAGAATTCCACAGATTCATCGCCCACTGACTAAAGAAATTCCTCTTCACCTCTATTCTAAAGGTATGTCCTTTTATTCTGAGACTGTGCTAACTGGTCCTAGACTCTCCCACTAGTGGAAGCATCGTCTCCACATCCACTCTGTCTAGACCTTTCATTATTCGGTAGGTTTCAGTCAGATCACCTCGCATCCCAGTGAGTACAGGCCAAGAGTAATTCAACTCTTCTCATACATTAACCCAATCATCCCTGGGTCATTCTTATAAGCCTCTTGTGGACCTTCTCGTACATCAGCGCATCCTTCCTCAGATATGGGGCCCAAAACGGCTCACAATATTCCAAAAGAACAATATTCTAATATTCCAAATGAGGTCTGATGCACACCTTATAATGCCCCTGCATTACACCCTTGACATAAAGGAGGAAGATGAGTTTGTGCAGGTATGATTGGCTGCGCTTTTTTGCTGCAAGAATACAACAAATATTCAATCTAATTAGGAGAATATCCCATTGCCTGCTCAAAGAATTAATCTGGAGACACAAGGAAATGCAGATGCTGGAACCGTGAATAAAACTCAAATGTGATGGAGGAACTCAATGAGTCTCTATCCTCAAATAGCACTTGTGGATTAAGTGGACAGGCGATGCTTCAAGTTGGGACCCTTCTTCAGTCTGAATCCGAGACATCGTCTGGCCATTCCCTCCACTGATGCTACCTGACCTGCTGAGTTCCTCCAGCACTTTGTTTTTTGGTCCAAGAATTAATCTGGTTTAATTAATTGTCTGAGCTATTTGGCTACAATCTATCTGCTGCACCCCTTCATTTTGAAATCTCTATGTGTTATAGTTTCCAGATCCCTACATTAACATCTCAAGCAGCTGAAGTCCATTGTGGTTGGTACTTACCATTTTTATAAATTGTAAGAAATGCTGGATTCAATGGAAAAATACTGAGTGCATATATGATATGGTATGTTCAATTCAATTCAATTCAATTGCCCTTTATTGTCATTCAAACATGCAAGTTTTGAATGAAATTTCATTCCTGCAGTCATAACAGCAAAAAAAAAGACCAAAACACACAATTAACACAATTCCACATAAACATCCATCACAGTGAATCTCCAAACACCTCCTCACTGTGATGGAAGGCAAAAGTCTTATCTCTTCCCTGTCCTTTGTTCTTCTCCCGCGGTCAGGCAGCCAAACTGCAACGATGAGGTGACCGGGGCTCCCGATGTTAAAGCCCCCGGCAGGCGATGGTAAGTCCCGCGACCGTTTAAGCCACGCCGGGCGATGTAAGGCCCTGCTCCGGGCCGATTCAAACCCCTCGATTCGGGTGGGCGAAGTTGCCGTTGCGGGAGCTCCGAAAATCGGTCTCCCACCAGGGACCTGTGAGCTCCCGATTTTACCGTCCACAGGGCCTGCGGCCGAAGCTCCGAAGTCGGGACACAGCCGCAGCGCCACCACAGCTCCGAAGTCAGCCAGTTCCGCGATGTTAAGTCCGCAGGCTCTACGACTGGAGCCCTCAGGTCGATTCCGGTTGGAGGCCGCCAGCTCCACGATGTTAAGCCCCAAAGACAACGGAGACACGACAAGGAAAAGGTCGTGTCCCCGTTCAGGGAATATATTAAAAAGTTTCCCCCACCCGCCCCCCACATATACACAGCTAAAAACAAACCAAAAACATACTCCCAACAAGACAAAAAGAAAGAAAAAAAGACAGAGGGACTGCAGGGAGCCACTGCCACAAGGCGCCGCCGCTCAAGCATGTTATGATATGGTATGGTATGGTACTTTATTTGTCACAGGTACCGAGGTACAGTGAAATTCATTTTTTATATGAAATTCATGTATTCATAGGTGTGGGTTATACTTCAGCACACATAACCTACAATGAATATTAAAAAGAATAGATGATAATTTTAAAATAATCACCAAATCTTGTCGCAAATTGAAAACAAATTTGTTCAATATCTAATTTTTTTGTACCATTTTTGAGTTTAGTTTATTGTCACGTGTACTGAGGTCCAGTGAAAAGCTTTTGTTGTGTAGTTAGTGGAATGACAAACCATGATTACAATCGAGCCATTAGGGATGTTCAAGGTGCCAATACTGGAAGTGTAGTTTCAGTTATTTCCCAGTTAAATTATTAAATGTTTTCATTTCCAAGCTATTTACTTCTAAAGATTTCTATTTTTTTATGCTGTCAAAATCTTCCTTGATAGTGAATTCCTTTATTAAGTCTCTTCCCATACTTTACTGATCATTTTACGAGAATTATTCCAGGAATGATTGGGTTAACATACGATAAGCATTTGAAGGCACTGAGTCTGTACTCGCTGGAGTTTAGAAGGATGAGGGGGCACCTCATCAAAACTTACCGAACAGTGAAAGGCCTGCATAGAGTGAATGTGGAGAGGATGTTTCCACTAGTGGGAGTGTCTAGGACCAGAGGCCATAGCCTCAGAATAAAAGGACGTATCTTAAGAAAGGAGATGAGAAGGAATTTCTTTAGACAAAGGGTTTTGAATCTAGTCAAGTCAAGAGAGTTTATTGTCGTGTGTCCCAGATAGGACAATGAAATTCTTGCCAAAGATGGCTCAATTTTCTTGCCAAAGATGGCTGTGGAGCCCAAGTCAATAGATATTTTTAATGTGGAGATTGACAGATTCTTGGTTAGTAATGATGTCAAGGGTTATGGGGACAAGGTAAGAGAATGTGGTTGAGAGGGAAAGATAGATCAGCCATGATTGAATGGTGGAGTAGAGTTGATGGGCCAAATGGCCTAATTTTGCTCCTAGAACTTATGAACTTATGAACATGACCTAAACACCAACTTCTTTGGTAACTAAATCTGGAATCTAGGGTATTTGCAAATTACAATGTTGTCTCAATTTTGTTTCCAGTTGGCAGTGCTGGAGTTAATCCGTTTCATGTGAACATCAGTGCCACATATACTTCAAGTCCTTGCCACTTCAATATCTAAAGCGGATTTAGGTGCTGCCAGGAGGCCTGTATTCAATGGGTATCCCTACGTGACACTGAATTAGAAAGCTGGCTGATGCATTTCAAAGAGAAGAGGCAGCCACATTGGGGGCCACATAAAGGATGGACCCAGTAAGAGTGTTTGATTTATTTCTCCGAGTGAAATTGGTGAACCAGATGCTTGTTTTATGACAACCCAGTGGTTTAGTTGTCACTGCTTCTAGATTTTCTTTATTACTTGAATGTAAATTCCATGTGGGATTCGAACTCTTGTTCCCAGATTAACAGTCCAGGGCTCTGCATATCCAGTCCACCAGCTCTGCCACTGATAATATATCTTTAACAATGAAACGTAATATTTTCTGTTTCTATGTAAATGAGTGTAGCTCTATGTTTACATTGTGATCCTTAGAAACATACAGCTCAGAATCAGACCACTTGGCCCACCATGTCCACACCAACCACCAACCATCCCTTTGCACTAATCATACATTAAATATCATAGTAAAACACATAGAGCATAGAACAGTATAGCACAGGATTGACCCTCCAGCTCTGATGTCCAAGTCAAACATGATGCCATGATAAACTAATCTTACCTGCATGCACATATCCCTCCATTTTCTGAATGGCCATGCGCCTATCAAAAATGCTCTTAAATGCCTTTATCTGATGTGCTTCTGCCACCATCCTTGTCAACATGTTCCAGGCACCCACCATACTGTGTGGAAAATAACTTGCCCGCACATCTCTTCTCACCTCAAAATGATGCCCTCTCGTCTTTGATATTTCTACCATGACTGTCTACCCTAGCTATGCCTCTTCCCTCAACCTCAGGTGTTTCAGAGAAAACCATCCATATTTGTCCAACCTCTCCATGTGGTGAATACCCCCTAATCCAACCAGTATTCTTGTAAACCACATCTCTACCCTTCCTGTAACGGGTTGATCAGAACTGCATGCAATACTCCAAATGCTGTCTAACCACAGGCTTATAGATCTGACTCTTGCATTTAATGCCACAACCAATGAATGCTAGTATACCATGTGCCTCACCTATTACATTAGCAATTTTATTATGTATATATTTTGTTTTTGCTATGTCTCAGTGCAATCATTAGATAGAGGAGATTCACAAAGCCTTTGTCTGGGATGGAGTGTTTCCATCATAAGGAGACTGGAGAGGCTAGGTCTGTTTTTTCCTGGAGTAGAGAACACATGATTGAGTATATAAGATTATGAGTAGTAGAGAAAGGGTAAACTGCAGGAAACATATCCCCATATCAGAGGTTAAAATAAAAACCACCAGTAAAAGGTAAGAGATTTAGAGAGGATCTGGGGTAGACACTGCGAGGAGCTATAATGTACTGTCTCAGGGAGTGGAGGAAGCAGGATCATTGATAAGACTGAGGAGATCTAGATGAGCACTCAAATTGCCTAAGCAAGTGTTGGAAGATGAGATTAATATTGATGGACGTCCATTAGTCAGCATGGACACGGTGGGCCAAATGTCCAGTTTCCATGATGCATGATTCTATGACCCTATTACAAATTGACAATGGGAAATGTGTTTCACTTAAGATTTGTTAGGTAATATTATTGATTAAAGTAAGATTGGATGATTTAGGTTGCTCTTTTCCGAAGACCACTCACACAACTAAACGAGAGTAAGTCTGAGGTCATCCTTCTCGGCCCCTCGGACTCAATCAAAATGATAGCAGGCAGCCTTGGAAGCCTTACCCCACTACTCAAACCTCACGTCAAAAACCTTGTCGTGATATTTGAATCAGCACTGAAATTTGACAAACAAGTCAATGCCGTGGTAAAAGCTAGCTTCTTTCAGCTTCGGACGATAGCTAAAATAAAACAATTCCTCCAGTTTGATGACCTCGAAAAGATCATCCACACATTCATCTCCTCCCGCCTAGATTACTGCAACTCCCTTTACACAGGCATCAGCCAATCTTCCCTGTCCCGCCTGCAACTGGTCCAAAACGCCGCAGCGAGACTCCTGTCGGGCACCCGAAAAAGGGACCACATCACCCCGATCCTGGTCTCTCTCCACTGGCTCCCTGTGCGGTTCCGTATAAACTTCAAGATCCTCCTCCATGTCTACAAAGCCCTCAATGGGCTTGCCCCCACCTACATAAAAAGTCTTCTCACCCACCACTCCACCTCCAGGCCCCTCAGATAGGCCGACTTGGGGTTGCTGAGTATCCCGCGGTCTAGGCATAAGCTCAGGAGCGACCGCGCCTTTGCGGTTGCAGCCCCTAGACTGTGGAACAGCCTCCCCCTTCCCATCAGAACTGCCCCCTCCATCGACTCTTTTAAGTCAAGACTAAAGACTTATCTATACTCCCAAGCCTTTCCTGACGTCCTCTGAGTGAGGCCTACATGTACAGTATATATGTATGTAGTTTGTTTTGTATGTGCTATTCTTATAACAAATGTAAAGCACTTTGGCCAACGAGAGTTGTTTTTGAAATGTGCTATATAAATAAATGTGACTTGACTTGACTTGACAAATCACAGTTGTGAAATGATTTCTTTGCATGGATCAGTGAGAGTATCTGTCTGTATGGAGTTTGTACGTTTTCCCTGTCACTACGTGAGTTTTCTCTGGGTGCTCCAGTTTACTCCCACACTACAAGGTTTAGAGTGATATGGGCAAATAGCATGCAAATAGGATCAGCTCAGGTAGACAATTTAGACGGCATGGATAAGTTGGGCCGAAGGGCCATTTGCATGTTATGTAAACCCATAACTCTTATAATTGTATAAATGAAGATGTTCTATAAAGCAAGAATGTCCAATAGAGATAAAAGCAGCCAAAGCTTTTTGACTATCTTCATCTTTACTAGTAATAAGGGGATACCTCCTAAATTTATTTGTTGATTTCAAATCTTTGAGCACCGCTGGTGTTTTATGAACTTACTTTATTTTTATCCCACCTAGTTGCTCTTTTTGTTGATTAACTAGCTGGAAATGGCAATGGCCATTGTAGTACTAATAACAAGTTAATGAATTCAACACCGCATTTGCCAACATGACAAACATAGGGCTGAGGTTTGCTGGAAATTATTGTTTTATATTGAACAGTTTAATGGTTTAATGGTCTGAAGAAGGGTTTCGGCCCGAAACGTTGCCTGTTTCCTTCGCTCCATAGATGCTGCTGCACCCGCTGAGTTTCTCCAGCATTTTTGTGTACCTAATGGTTTTCAATGCATTGATTTATCTTGAATGTTCAAGGAAATTTCAGAGATCTTAGAAAAATATATGCTGAGCTCAAGAGAAGCCTGGTCATGTTTTGAGACCCCATTGCAGACATTGGCCCTTGTCTGTGGAATGGATGTGCTACAATGTACTCTGCTGAGAATTATATTCTGCACTCTGGATCTTCGCCTTTGCTCTATCAATTGTACTTGAGTTTACCTTGATTGCATTTATGTATGGCATATCTGATCTGTTTGGAAAGCATACAAAACAAAGCTTTTCACTGTACCTTGATACACATGACAATAATAAATCTAAACCTAAACATAGGAATGGGCTGAATTTGAGCTGTCATTAAAGAAGTGTAACTGAGATATTCATTTTTACAGTTTTCTTCATTATAGTAGGACATTAAATAGTCTCCCCGGAAATGCACTATGTGAAGAAGTCACAGTAGCTGACAAGTTGTCCAGTTAGCAACATCCATTGTAAAACGAGTGTAGATTTTCATTCATTGGAAAGGACCAATCAACCCAGAATGCATTACTTGTGACAGTTATTTCATGTCTCTTGTACTGTTGAGCTCAGCTGCCGCCTATGGCAATTCAAAGTGATGACGCAGTGAATATTCACCAGGTTAAAATAAGTTATCCTGGAAGAGAAAACATCAAGAGAAATGGACTAATGCATATACATTCACAAGAAAGCATGATCAAGTTACTAAAACCTTGCCTGAACAAACACTATCTGCTTAGAATTGTAAAAACAAAGAACTGCAGTTGCTGGTTTACAGAAAAGGACACAAATTGCTGGAGTAACTTAATGGGTAGTTGAGCATCTCTGGTGAACATGGAGATGTGATGTCTTGGGTCAGCACCCTTCTTCAGACCCTTCTATTTGCTTAGATATTAGCTTACAAATGTTGGTCCTTTCAGCTCTGCCTACAACCCAAACAATAATTTAATTAATAAAAAACAATTTGTCAACATAATAGACAGGAAATAATTTTGGAAACTTCATGGTGTAATGCAGTGCAACATACAGTGCCCTCCATAATGTTTGGGACAAAGACCCATCATTTCTTTATTTGCCTCTGTGCTCCACAATTTGAGATTTGTAATAGAAAAAATCACATGTGATTAAAGTGCACATTGTCAGATTTGAATAAATGCCACTTTTATACATTTTGGTTTCACCATGTAGAAATTACAGCAATTGTGCACTTTAACCACGTGTGATTTTTTTCCTATTACAAATCTCAAATTGTGGAGTACAGAGGCAATTAAATAAATGATGGGTCTTTGTCCCAAACATTATGGAGGGCTCGGTAGTAACCATTTAGAAAACAAATCGCCTCCTACACTTCATTACTGTAATAAAGTTATTACAATAGGACCCTGCTTACCCTTTCACTACCAGCTATGGTAGAGCTGCTGCCTCACAGCGCCAGATACCCGAGTTCAATCCTGACCAGGGGTGCTCTCTGTACGGTACAGAGTTCATACGTTCTCCCTGTGACCGTGTGCTTTTTCTCCGGTTGCTCTGGTTTCCCCCCACACTCCAAAGACATGCAGGTTTGTAGGTTAATTGGCTTGTCTATATTGTCCCTTGTGTGTAGGATAGTGCTAGTGCACAGGTGCTGGTCGGCACGAACTTGGTGATCCAAAGGGCCTGTTTCCATGCTGTATCTCTAAAGTAAAGTGTTTTAAAAGGATTTCCCTCTAAATTTATTAACTGCGTGAGCTAAATTTGAGGATGGGAATGTAAAATATCTAACATAGGATGTGGGAAAACATCCAAATACATTACCATGAAACTTGCAGAGTTTTTAGTGTTAACGGATGTCAGACTAGTTGGGCTTTTCTGGGTGAATAGGATTCTTTAACCATGAAATTGTATCATTATTGCAGTGGTTTAATATTCAACTATTTCAATTATTAATAGAATATTCAATTATTAAAAGATTCAGATGGCACAGCTGTAGATCTTTCGTTGGATAGAATGGAAGCTGAATATTACCCAGATCTGTAATAAAACCTTTTTTTTTAAATCTCCAATTCTCAATGTCACCACAAATTTATATTTTGCATGTTTTGTTCAATTACTAGGATTAACTGTAGTTGTGGAGCTTTGCCTTTCGCAACAGTCTTGAAGGATTGGTAGGTTTTGAGATCTTTGATGACTTCAAAACACATCTTTTGAAGCTGAACTCAGCTCCATTACAAAGCAAAGCTCTTATCAGACCATACATTTGTGTTGCTTGCTCGCATACAAGCAGCTCTCGAAAATTAGACATAATGCAAAGATTTATTTTAAATACGTTTCACGCGTTTTATACAATTAGACAGCACGTGGGCACTTGCTGTGTGTGTGTTTACTGCTCCATATCTTCGGCATCTACTTTGATGTGCGGTGGTGGAAAGCAAACTCTTTTCTCGCATTGCCTTCCTCCTGGGTCTTCATGGAGCTTAGCAGCTGAGTCCGGTCTTTGAGTCACAGCCTAATTTAAAGGCAGATGCTGCAGCTGCTGCTGTCATTTCAGCTGATTCTTTCCTTTGATGTCGGCTTGGAATACTTGGTGTTGCTACAGTTCAACAACCCCCTCTATTCTGAACTGTAGAATATTAAAAACCCTTCCATTACAGCATCATTTTTGCCACTAGCACACTGCCTGCCAATTGCTAAAATGAAAGCTTTGATAGGGAAATAACAGAAATGAATTATTTGTGTTGCTTCCATAGTTAATTAACCATTTATATGCATGCACGAGTGGCTTTATTAATGCAGAGTATTTTGCTGGGTCTAATGATAGAATGAAGCATCTTTAGATTTCCTGCAGTGCAGCCCAGTACCTGGTTTCAATACATGTTGCATTGTTTTAAAGAATACTTAACATCTCCCGCTTGGGCTGCTGTCTGGTGTCAACTACACTAGTCTTCAAAAGCAGATAAAATGCATATAATCGTTGATCCAAAATGCTGTTCAAAGCATTGTGCATGTTCATAATTAATTTGGAAATTAGGTTAAGTTAAAGAATGCCATTGAGTTTAAAGCAAACTAGACCAAGTGCAGACCCGTTGGGTCTGCTCCCCCAACGCAATATTGCAGCACTCACCCGCTCCCCCAACGCAATATTGCAGCACTCACCCGCTCCCCCAACGCAACGTTTGGATTTTTAAAAACTTTATTCATGAATAACCCGAGGGGTGATAGGGGGTTGGGGTGTGGCACTCGGCAGCTTGAGAGCCCATTGTGATTGGTGCACTGGAGGGAGAGGGGTGGGGGTGGGGGGGGAGGTGAGGGAAGGGGGGAGGAGGGGGTGGAGGGGAGGCAGCGAGCGGGTTGGAGCCGAGGCCAGCGAGTGGAACTGAGGACAGAGAGCGGGGCCGAGGCCAGCGAGCAGGGTGGAGCCGAGGCCAGCGAACGGGGCCAAGGCCAACGTGTGGGGCGGAGACGAGGCCAGCGAGCGGGGCGTAGCCAAGGGCAACGAGCGGGGCCGAGAAAGTGAATAAAAGCTAGGTTTATCCTTTTTTTTTATAACTGCGAGGTGTTTTAAAATAAATGTTATCTTTAAAGATGGCGAAAATGAAGCAGTCAGAATCAAGCGTTGCAGAAGTCGATGTTAAGTCAACCTCAAGCAGTGCAAAGGTGACGGTTGGGGAGCAACTGTTTCTGAAATGAGGCCCTCCCCTGACGTCACTGTGAGGTGGTGGAATATTCTGATTCACTCTACCTTTGGGGAGGGGGGTGGGTGAGGGGTGGGGGGGCGTTGTGACATCAGTGTAAGGTGGTGGAATATTCTGTTTCACTCTACCGTTGGGGGGGGATGATAAGGAGTGGGGGGGGCATTGTGACATCACTGGAAGCTGATGTTTTAAAAGGTGGTTTGGGCTATCCATTGTGATTGGACATCTGTGAGTGGCATTGTGACATCATCATTTGAAGCTGCGGTGAAAAGGCTCTCTGTGAGAAGAGGTGTTTGCCTTTTTTAAATTTCAACGATTAATAACTTTGGAAATATAGGTGGGAATGCGACGGGAAGATGTTTATCGCTAACACGGGAAAATGTGAGTAGGATATGTGAAAATGGGAAGGCTGTGGCCTAGTATTTGGAAGAAGATAGGAATTAATCAGATTGACACACACACACACACAGACACATCGTGGGCACAAACAACCGAAGACTTTTAATTATATAAAGATATTCTTGATGTTTAAGGAATCAAAATATCACATTTAATTTATTAATGCTGTTAGTAATATCTCCTCTCTGATCGGTAAGTAAAATCAATTTTCCTTTCCCCTCTTCCTCCAACATCAATTTCCTTGCCCAATATCTTTTCGTACTATGAATCTGCGATTTTAAAGATCACTGCTGGTAGTAAGATGGTTGATTAAGCTGAGGCCCTTTTCCAGTTTAATAGGTGGCCTATGTTAGCAATCTGCTTGTACATAAGTGGATTGGCAAAATCAAGTAAGAAACATGGCATTGACCTACAACTTAAAAAGGGGAATAGAATGGACTGGAGTCTCATTCAAGAGTATGTCACCAATGTTATCAAAGGTACATTTAAATACAGATTCTGCTTCATAGTCCAATTGTAATGAGTGAACTACATGTCACAGTTGGAATGGTTGCAGCATGGAACAAGACCATCCGGGCTGTTGAATCTGTATCAGTTCTATATAAATATAGCAAAGAACAGAAATTGATGGAAACACTGAGCGGATAACAATACTTACCAACTTCTGCAGATGCACTGTAGATAGTCATCTATTGGGATCCATCACAGCTTGGTTTGGGAACAGTTCTGCCCAAAAGTGAAAAAAATTGCAGAGATTTGTGGATGTAGCCCAGTCCACCACACAGACCAGCCTCCCCACCATTGACTCTAATGCAATCATGCTGTAATACTGGTATTACACTCTGGCATTTTTCTCTTTGCACTACCTGTTGTACTTGTGCAGGTAGTAATTGTACTCATGTATAGAATGATTTGATTTGACTGGATGGCGTGCAAACAAAAGCTTTCTCTGTATCTCAGTATATGTGACCACAATAATAAACCAAACCAAGACAACTTTGGTGGAAAGAGGGACAGAATTAACATACTGTCCCATTATCCCATTATCCAAATGGCTTATTTTTTATTTTTTATTGTTTTCTATAATAGTTTTAAACCTAATGAAGTTATGATTGTTTTTTCTTGGCTATTCCTCCATTAATACTTGGATCACCTCACCTGACATATCCCAGGAAGAAGTCCAGAAATGCCACCCTACTGGTTGGGCCAGAAATATGTTGATCAAGGTTCTTTTGAACATACTTCAGAAATCCCACACCATCATCTCCCTTAAGCTATCCCAGTCTATATTTAGATAGTTGAAGTCCTCCATTTTCACTACTGAATAGCTTCTGCTCATCCCTGAAAATTACCTGCAAATCTACCTCTCAATATTCTTCATACTAGTTGTCGACCTGTAGAGGTAATGGTTCCAAATCTCTTTTGTAACTGTAAAATTACATTGAGGACGTCATCTCTTTGTCTACCCACGTCATTGATTACAGCTTGGACTACACTCTCTGACAAATCATCCCCTCTCTCTCCAGAATGTTCTGCAAGGCTCATTGAAATTCCTTGACATTAAATGCTACCCTAAGTATAGATAAACTTGGATAACCCCTATTGAACAATCCCAATAGTCTTTGCTCTCTTGACCTTTCACCACTATCTTCTTGCAATTCAGCCAGCTGTGGTTCTATAACCTTAGTTATCGCTGCAATCCTCAAGAAAAAACTCCGTCCCTCAGTATTCAGAAAGGATTCATGGTCAGTGGACAAGGTGGTCCCTGGGGTTTCTTGATGCTGATATAAAACTAAGTGGTGATGTGGGCTGTGAGGAGGGTCGTAGAGTCATAGAGCCATATAGCACAGAAAAAGGCCCTTCGGCCCAACTTTTCCATGCTGCCAAGATGCCCCATCTACACTATTCCCATTTGCACGTGTTAGGCCCCTAACTTTTAGTTTATATATTTTTAGTTTAGAGAAACAGCGTGGAAACCACCCTTCAGCCCTCTTAGTCTGTGCCGACCACCAATCACCCCGTACACTAGCACTATCCTACACTCTAGGGACAATTTACAATTATTTACCAAAGCCAATTAACCTACAAACCTGTACGTCTTTGGAATGGGGATGGAAACCCGAGCACTTGGAGAAAGCCCATGTGGTCACAGGGAGAACGTACAAACTCTGTACAGATAGCACCCGGTCAGGATCAAACCCGGGCCTCTTATGCTGTAAGAGAGCAACTCTACCGCTGTGCCACTGTGCTGCCCTAAATAGGATATCTCTCTAAACCTTTCCTATTCCAATATCTTTTACATGTTGTTATAGCTTGTACCATATACCTTCCCTGCAGTGTACAGAGAACCTTTGAAGGACAGGTTAAGTCAGAGGACAGAGTTTGACAGACATTTTATAATGTGGAAAACTGCAAAGTAATCCTCCACTATGGAAAAATGTAGAAGGGCAAAGTATTTTTCTAAATGGTGGGAAATTGAAAGGTGTTGGTGTTTCGAGAGACCTGGGTGAACTTGTATATACATCACTGAGAGTTAACACACAGGCCTGGCAGTCAATTAGGAAGGTTAATGTTGTGACTGGTCTCTCGACCTACTTATGATAGAGAAATTGCCACAAAGGTTCTCCGTTGATTGCCGTCATGGTGGATTTGACAAAGGACAAAGGTACTCTGGTTTCCCCCACACTCCAAAGATGTACAGGTTTGTAGGTTTCATGGTTTCAAGTCAGTTAATTGGCTTTGGTAAATTTGTAAAATGTCCTTAGTGTACAGGGTGATCGCTGGTTGGCGTGGACTCAGTGGGTGCTAACTCTTTCCAATAATCTTCCAGGTCGCAATTCAGTCTTTCCTGGGCTGGCTTTGCAAAATAGTAAATGGAAATTATGGCCCTTGCAAAGTAATTACTTTTGGGGTGAAACAAATGCCATAGAAGTCACAGGAAGACAAAAATGCTGGAGAAACTCAGCGGGTGAGGCAGCATCTATGGAGCGAAGGAAATAGGCAATGTTTCGGGCCGAAACGTTGCCTATTTCCTTCGCTCCATAGATGCTGCCTCACCCGCTGAGTTTCTACAGCATTTTTGTCGAAGGGTTTCGGCCCGAAACGTTGCCTATTTCCTTCGCTCCATAGATGCTGCCTCACCCGCTAAGTTTCTCCAGCATTTTTGTCTACCTTCGATTTTCCAGCATCTGCAGTTCCTTCTTAAACACTAGAAGTCAGAGGTATTGTTTTAATCCCACAGTGTTCTTTCGGCAATTTTTTACTACTGATATGATTGCATATCCTCTGATTTGGAAGAATGATAAATCATATGAGTTATGAATCAGGCTGTTCACCAATGCAGTCAGATTCATGCTTGGTGCCCCTAGAACTTGTAGCTTTGAGACAACTATTTGAAATCACATCATTTACTCTGGAAGCACTCAGGTTAATAAAAGAACGGTGGGTTATAAGTAACATGTGACTTTTCAGTTGACAAAATTATCTATAGAAACCTCACTGACATATTTTTATGAATGAAAACTAAATACAGACTGCATGTTATCTCCAAGCTTGGATGCATTAAAATCTAATATGAAATTTATAGCTTTACATTTGGTATCAATAATAAGTAGTCATGGATATGGGGCACAAAGAATTCCAGAACAAAACAATATAAATTAGGTAGGTGGACATCTTTATTAAAATAGTGGCAAAAATATTGTCATATAAATATATTTGTTATTGCAAAGTGAAATCTCAATTACTTATCAATATCATTAATGTGTAATAGGTTATGACAGGCCTAGCATAAAGAAATGAATGTTGAGCAGGTTAAAGTAGGCAGACTAGATTTCTTTATAACTTGAGCTAAACCATCATCTTAAACTACCCTTTATTCATTCTGTGCAATCATCTAAGGGAAGGTCATAAGGTCATAAGTGACAGGAGCAGAATTTGGTCATTCGGCCCATCAAGTCTATTCCGCCATTCAATCTTGGCTGATCTACAGTATCTCTCCCTCCTAACCCCATTCCCCTGCCTTGTCCCCATAACCCCTGACTCCCAAGCACTTCTTATGATAAAATTGACACATTCATCCAAATGCAATGGATGTACTTTTGCAGCTCTAGGATAAGAGCACATTTTGAATGAGATTGAAAGGATAAGGATAAAGAAATTGGAAATCAGAAATCAATGGATATGAACACTGAGCACTGACCTGTTTGCCTTCCACACATTTCCAGTTACTATATCACTTCCATATCTGTCTATTTTTGGGTGCATACATAAAGGTTTTAGAAAAAATACTCTGTGGCATAATTTCTAAGTGTCACTGGGCTGTAGAGTTGGTTGTAATCTCGCTGCTTTTATTACCTCTGAGAGTATAGTGCTGGAGACTGGAGTCAATCAATTCTTAGCAGTTGTTTGGTAAGTCCATCATCTGGTTTGTGGTGGCAGAGTGAGGAAAGTGGGCCTAAATTGGCAGGCACATGTGTATCTTTGCACTCCTGGAACAGTATCTCGACTTTAAAATAAGAATTTATATCCTGCATAGATCAAGCGTCACAGAAGCAAACCACATGCTCTGGCATAGCGGTTGCCAAATGGGAAATGCAAGACAGTGGCAATTTGTTTAAAAGCATTGTCATATCGTACAGATGCTAGTCAGACGGCAGTATTGCTTTTCGCAGCAATGGTGATCTTCCGTTACTGCCGTGACACTGCCTGCAGTCACACACGGTGAAAAATTACTGTTGCCAGCACCAAATTCATGGACATTGGGGTGGGGGAGGGAGAAAACAGGCATGGAATATGGCAATCAGCCAAGTCATAACTGCTTCATTAAAGCCCCCATCAAAATGCAATTTGATTCCATGTGGTATTATTGTTCTGCAGTTTATCTTGTAATCAGATGCCCAGAAATTGAACCACTAAAGCCAGGTTTTATTCATAAAATGCGCATAAAAATCTCTGTGCATTCTCTGATACATTTGCTCCCATTTCTGATTGAAGTCTCACACATTGGAGAATTGGAGCAGGCACTTCTGATAAATCTTACTCGCTGTGTCATTTAGACTTTAGACTTTAGAGACACAGCGTGGAAACAGCCCTTCAGCCCACCAAATCCACACCGACCGGCAATCACCCTATACATTAGCACTATCCTACACACTAGGAACAATTTACAATTTTTACTGAAGACAATTAACCTACAACCCTGTATGTTTTTGGAGTGTGAGAGGAAAACCCACCAGGAGAAAACCCACACGGTCACAGGGAGAACATACAAACTCCGCACAGACATCACCCGTGCTCAGGTTCGAACCCAGGTCTCTGACGCTGTGCCACTGTGCCGCCCCTTCTTCAGCATATTCACATACTTGATTACATTATCAGGTTTAAGTGTAGATTTAGGTTTAGTATTGTCACGTGTACTGAGGTAGAGTGAAAAGCTTAATTTTTCATATCCTAAATACTATAATAACACCTGCCACCACCACTCCCACAAACATTGCTTTCTAGCTTCCATTCACCCCTGGGTAAAAATATTTCCTCCTCAAATCCCATCTAAATGTCTTATCCCTAACCTTAAACCCATCCCCTCTGCCTTTAGACACTTCTGCTGTGGGGAAACATTTTCTACTACGCATCCTGTCCATACAGCTCCTGTAAGCATTTGATTCTTTTGGGTAACAAGAAGGTGTTTTTTTAGCACATCAAAGTGGGGGGAAGCAAATTAATTTTAAGAAAGAATGTCTTCCCTGGAATGTCTATGATTTCAACAACAAAATATAAAAAAAGAGGGGTCGAGACCAGAAAAGATATCTGTCCATTCACTCCGCAGATGATGTGTGACCCATTGAGTTTATCCAACCTTTGATATCTTGCTCAAAATCCCAGAATTTGCATGATTTCTTGTGCTTTTGGTTTTGGTTGTTGATACCATGCTTAGGCTAACAATTGGCTCAGTGATGGGATTCATAGACATGGCTTCTAGGTTCTAGGTTAGTGATGGTGTCTATAAGTCAAATGGCTGTGTCTCAAGGCCATATCTTTGACTATACTCTTGACTGTAAGGGAGTTTTCCCACAGTGAGTCAGTCTACAGGATAAGAGGCTAATGTAAAATCCCATTTGTCATACAGAGGGATGTAAGTGAAGTCCATGCATTATTGGGAAAATAACTGAAGTTTTCATTCCCGGTGTTCTGGCCAATATTTATCTCACATTCAACATGATTAAAACCCCTGTCCCACGGTAAGAGTTCATTCCAAGAGCTCTCCCGAGTTTGCCCTGATTCAAACTCGGAGATTTATGGTAATGGCCACTCGTCGGTACTCGGGGCTCTCGTGGACATTTTTCAACATGATGAAAAATCTTCACGAGTCTTCCCGTGCTTACCTACCGTTAGCGAGTCTTCCCGAGTAACTGCCATTAGCGTTACGAGCCGTTAAGAGACGTCCCCGAGCTCCGACGTACCCGCTACATTCATACTCCGTGCTTACCAAGAGTTTGACTTTTTTTAAACTCGGGAGAGCTCTTGGAATGAACTCGTACCATGGGACAGGGCTTTTAATCTGTTTTATTCCTCATTTAATCCATGAATATGACGCGATTTTGCTCCACATTAAATAGCTGCTCTGCTTTCCTGAACTGCTTTACTGTTGATGCTCAGAAGTAACTCGTAAACTGTGAGTTTTTGGGGGCATGAGTTACTTCTGAGATAAATTATATGTCCTAAATATTTATTGATCTTGAGGTCATTAAAGGAATAACTTAAATGCAAGTTCTTTCTTTCATTTTCTTTGT
This sequence comes from Malacoraja senta, assembly GCA_038087875.1. Taxonomy (NCBI): domain Eukaryota; kingdom Metazoa; phylum Chordata; class Chondrichthyes; order Rajiformes; family Rajidae; genus Malacoraja; species Malacoraja senta. The sequence continues at coordinate 18,206,640 of CM075984.1, read as the reverse complement.
AAGGAAGAAAAAAACATTACATTGGGAGCATGAGCAGAGACAACTGTTAAAATACAGATTGGATGCGGGTTCTCATCAACTGATGTCAAGTCCACAAGTGCTACCATGTGGTTCTAAATGATGGTTGCTTTGCAAACTTCTAATGTTTCTCATACTGTAAAGTGGGAGCATTTCACAAGCCTTTGCCAGAAAGATCAGAAAGGGATTTTTTGAAAACATTTGGTCTGAATGAAAGTGGCTGGGAAGATGCTTTTCTACAAATTGATTAATTTTTCAGGATCTGAGCATTACTTGCATGCCAGCATTTATTGCCCATCCCTATGTGCACTTGACAAGATGGTAGGAAAGACACAAGGGTTGCAGATGCTAGAATCTTGAGCTAAAATTGTAGTGATGCACAAGATGGTAGTGAATCCACTTCTTTAACCATTGTTACCCTTTGGTTGAACGTACTCCTAGAGTATCGATGCACAGGATGGGGTGGGGGATTTCAACCTTCACATGGTCCACCCTGTTTCGACTATTGCAATCAACCCGACATGAACAAACAAAAGACCAAATAGAACAAGTTGACCTCCAACTTTAGGCTGTGCACGCCATACGCAAGAAGAAGAATGCACAGGATTTAGACCAGATGCTGAGGAAGGACAGGGTGCCTGTGTTCCCATGAACCTGCACTGTTGTACTTCTTGGTAGTAGATATTACGGTTTTGGAGTCATAGAGCCATACAGCATGGAAACAGGTTCTTTGGTCCAACTTGCCCATGCTAACCAATGTGTCCCATCTACACTAGTCACACCTGCCTGCGCTTGGCCCATAAACCTCCAAACCTATCCTATCCATGTACCTGTCCAAATGTCTCTTAAATGTTTTGATAGTACCTGCCACAACTACTTCCTCAGGCAGCTTGTTCCATATATCTACCACCCTTTGTGTAAAAAAGTTACCCCTAAGTTTCCTATTAAATCTCCCCCCCCTCACCATAAACCTATGTCCTCTGGTTCTTTATTATCCTACTCTTGGCAAAAGACTCTGTGCATTTATTTCTCACATGATCTTGTACACCTTTATAAGATCACCTCTCATTGTCCTGTGCTCCAAGGAATAAAGACCTAGGCTGCTCAACCTCTTCCTATAGCTCAGGCCCTCAAGTCATGGCAACATCCATATAATAACAACATCTACAGCTCTGCCCTCATCAACCTTTTTGGTCATATTTTGAAAAACCTCAATCAGGTGTGTGAGACATGATCTCCCACGTACAAAACCGTGCTGACTATCCCTAATCACCCCTTGTTTATCTAAATGCATGCATATCTCAGAATACACCCTAGTAACTTTCTGACCACAGATGTTAGGCTCACTGGCATGTAATTTCCAGGCTTTTCACGGTAGCCCTTCTTAAGGTGTTGCTGGAATAACGAAAATGATTACCTGTAGTACATTCTGCAGCTATTGGTGCACTAGCAGTAGAGGGGACAAATGTTATGCATGGATGATTAGATACCAGTCGGGTAGACTACTTATTCCTAGATGCTTTCGTGCTTTCTGAGATTGTTGAAGTTGCACTAATCCATGTAAGTGGCGTGTCTTCCATTTCACTTCTGATTATGTCCCGTGGATGGTGAAAAGTCTTTCCAGAGCTAGGTGGCCTTTGCAATGTCCAAACTGGCATTGGAAACCAGGACATTGGTGAGTACTTACCTTGCGAAGGCACTGTTAATGGAAGCTTCCATCACCGCACTAGTGATTGAGATTAGTGATTAGTAATCGGTCGGATTAGATTTGTTCTGTTTTTTGCGAATGTGTTAACTTCGGATATAATTAGGTTGATACAAGTTGGGATGTGGGAAGTGGAGAGGGATCATTGATTTGCCCTTCTGGTTGTGAATGTCTCAGCCATGTCTTTAACACTGATGGGATGGACATATCCTTTGTTGTGGATAGGGATGTTCTTGGAACCTCTGCAAATCAAGAGTCAGGAGTGTTTGATTGTCACATATAATGAAATGGACAAACAAATTCTTATTTGTAGCAACACAACAGGTTTCTAAACACCGAACTTAGACAACATATTAAACCCTCCTATGAACTCTTCGATGGTGGAGTCAGTACCCGTGTTGGACCGGGTGTGTTCACCACTTTTTGTACTCTCCTTCATTCCGGGGCGTTCGAGTTACTGAACCATGCTGCAGCACAACTAGTCAATATGCTCTTTACCGAACATCTGTAGAAGTTCAAGAGTATTCATTGACATGCTGAACCTTCTCAATCTTCTAAGGATGTAGAGGCGTTGGTGGGCTTTCTTTATGATTGTATCAATGTGCTGAGTCCAGGACAGATCTTCAGAGATATGCACGCCCAGGAATTTGCAGTTGTTAATCTCTCCACCACCGACCCGCCAATGAAGATGGATTTGTGGATCCTCGGCCTTCTTTTTCCTCTTTCCATGAGCAGTTTAGATATTCATTCAAGATGAGATATTGGTGAATGCTGAAAGTCAAAGAAAAAACAGCAGATGCTGGAAAACAAAAAAAAATGCTGGAAATATTCAGCAGTTTATGCAGCATCAGTGGGAAGGAAACCAGAGTCAACATTTCAGGACAATTAGTAGAGTGCGACATGCTGTGTATTTCAGGGATTTTCTTGTTTTCACTGGTGAACATTAACAGCTTTCAATGATACAAGGATGATTTAATTTAACAATGTTGTAAATATTTGTGGATGTTTTCAGTTGGCGAACATGTGAGCTTCATTTTGTTGGAGAAACAGCTGTATTTGAAGAGTTAGCTCTATTAGTGTGAGTGTGATCTGCGAAGCAACACAAATTCACACAGATGTTTAAGTCAGAATATGTGCAGAATTGGACAGAAATTCTTCTGCACAATTCCAGGTTTTATTGAAGAACATTTATACACAAAGGGTGGTGGGAGTATGGAACAAGCTGCCCGAGGAGGTAGTTGAGGCAAGTACGATTGCTACGTTTAAGAAAGATTTAGACAGTTACATGGATAGGCTAGGTTTAGAGGGATATGTGCCAAACACAGGCAGGTGGGACTAGTGTTGATGGCTTGGTCGGCTTGGTCAGTTGGTCTGAAGGGCCTGTTCCTTGCTGTATGACTCTATCACTATGACTCTATGAGATGAATGTACAGTGAGTCTGCAATAGTAAATACCGTGCATTTTGAAAATAATTCATGGACCTGAGGTCCATGGACAACAAACTCAGAAACAAATCTGTTCACAGCTATTAAAGATTGCTTCACCAATCTTTAAAGCCAACAAACCTTACCCAATCCGTTGCTGTTAAATAACGCAGGGTGGCACAGTAGAACAGTTGATACATCCACTGCCTCACAGCGTTAAGCTCAATAAATGACCGTACAGTGATAGGTCCCCTTTAAGAATTTTACTTACTGCTTGCTCCAAGTCTCTCTTAAATCCCCTGTTCACAATTAACTTTAATTTCCATTACTACCTCTCAATTGTACTTGTATATTTTAGTATTGATAATATTGTAGTGAAGAGGTTGGGTATAAACAGGCACTGGGCCCCAGTGAGTTCATTGGTTGGGAATGCCTTTGGAGTGTTATATCTTCGTAATTTCTCATGCCCTGAAGACAGATGGTTACATTTCTGAAGGGACCTGATTCATTTAGACTATAGTGTAGGAAGGAACCGCAGATGCTGGTTTACACCGAAGATAGACACAAAATGCTGGAGTAGCTCAGCGGGTCAGGAAGCATCTCTGGAGTAAAGGAATTTATGACATTTTGGGTCAAGACCCATGTTCAGACCCTTTTTCTGATCCTTCTTCAGAGTCTAAAGAAGGGTCTCGACCTGAAACATCACCTATTCCTTTTCTTCAGCGATGCTGCCAGACCTGCTTCAGGGTGAAAACTATTAAATAATGAATGGCCAAGATAGAGTGGATGTGGAGAGGATATTTCCAATTGTGGGAGAGTCCAGGACCAGAGGCCCAGCCTCAGAATAAAAGGACATACCTTTAGAATGGAGATGAGGATTTCTTTAACCAGTGGGGGGAGTGAATCTGTGAAATTCATTTCAACAGATGGCTGTGGAGGCAAAGTCATTGGGTGTTTTTAACGCAGAGATTGACAGGTTCTTGATTAGTAAGGGCGTCAACACTTATGGGGAGAAGGCACAAGAATGATGTTGAGAGTGAAAAATAGATCAGTCGTTATTGGATGGTAGAACAGATTCGATGGGCTAAATGGCCTAAAGGGCCTGTCCCACTTTCATGACCTAATTCACGACCTCTGCCAAGTTTGCCCTTGACTCATACTCGCAGCATGGTCATCACGAGGTCGTAGGAGGTCGTAGGAGGTCGTAGGTAGGTCGTGGGTAGGTCGTGATGCTAGTCGTAGGTACTTGTGGCACCAAGTAGGTCGGGGGGGTTTTCTAGCCTGATGAAAAATGTCCACGAGTGAAAAAGGTCGTGAATTAGGTTATGAAAGTGGGACAGGCCCTTAATTCTGCTCCTATGTCTCATGATCTTATGAAAAGTTGAAGAAAATAGCAATAACATTTATTTTCTGCTTAATTTCTGGGGATCATTTAGGAAGATGATACTTTCTGGTCAGAATAAGTGGGACATGATCAATATGATTGGGAATTGACATTATTTCCAGCAAAATCACCAAAACATTCTCAGTGATACCATTCATCACATGGATTGGTAATTCTTTCTGTCACATAAGCAAACAGGCATGGATACTATTGAACACGAAGCAAAGAATGAACAGTTATTTTCATTCAAAGAAACCTGAACTTTAGATGGATAAAGGTAAAGAGTTACTTTGTAATTTTTTCACACTTTAAAATGTCAATATTAGAATCATGATAGAAATTCTGAGCCTAGAATAAGGTTTTCTCCATGTGAGGCCTCAAAGAATATGTAAGAATATAAGAAATAGGAGCAGGGATATGCCAAATGACTGTGCCATTCAATAAGATCATGGCTAATCTGATCTTCACCTCAGTTCCACTTTTGTGTTTGATCCCCTCAACAAAAAATGCACCCATCTGAGCCTTGAACATATGCAATGATTCAGACTGTAGAGCACTCTGAGAGAGAAAAACTTGACTTTGAGACCCAGGCATGTCCATTACTCTTTCTCAGCGGGCTGGTATGTCTGCCTTTAACAGCGGGACTTTCTCATGATTTTACACATTAATAGCAGAGGGTGGCTGTTAAATAACGCAGGGTGGCACAGTAGAACAGTTGATACATCCACTGCCTCACAGCGTCAGAAATCTGGATTCGATCCTGACCTTGGCTGCTCTCTGTGTGGAGTATGCACGTTCTCCCTGTAACTGTAAATTGCTCATTCTAAGCTTCCCCCAGTCTAGTTTCAGTCAAAAATCACTGAATCAAGCTCTTGAACAACTAATCTTTATTTTGATAAAACACAATTACAGTTCAACTACTGTACGTATCCCACTGCGGGTTCAATCCTCGTATCTGCCTGATCAAGCCCTCTAGGCCTCGCTCAAACAGAGACACTCCAGAAGGTCACACAGTCCCAAGCGCTCTCCCAGAAGATCGTGCTGGACCTCGTGGCAGCGGACATTTATAGGTCCCAGGACCTCGAGGGGCCGAACCACATGGGGGTGGTCTCTGAACAATCCAATTACAGATATCGATTAACCCAATACATAACAGACATTTCCCTTACCCAATAACACAGCAGCTTAATACAGTGTATTCAAACAGGACTTCTCAAGGAAGCCAAATTAGAAACATTTACCCTGATCTGCAAGAAACCCAGACAAGGCTCAATACCTCATCCAATCAACACTCGGCAAAGTTGAACTCTGCAACATTATTTACAATTATTTACAAGGTGTATGTCTGGTTTGCAGCCATGCAATCCATTCTATGCATTTTGCACCTAATTGACAGGGTCTGCAGATGTTCTTATTCTTTTCTTGCAATTTGTATCTAGGCTCTAGATACACTGGCACCACTCCGCAGCTTGTCCCAGTTCTGTAGAGAGCAATTCCAAATTGACCAAATCTCCCAGCAGCCTTGAAGCTTTTACCCCATTTTAAAGTCCTAGCCTCTTCAATTTGGCCAGGATTAACATAGCCACATAGGTTTCTTCCGGGTGCTCTGGTTTTTCCCCTCACCACCAAATATGTGCTGATAAGTAGGTTAATTGGCCTCAGTAAATTGCCCCCAGTAAATTGCCCCCAGTGTGTTGGGAGTGGATGGGAAAATAGGATAACATAGAACATAGTGTGAATGGATGACCAATGGTTGGCGTGTACTCAGTGGGCTGAAGGGTCTGTTCCCCGCTGTATCTCTAAACTAAGCTAAATAGCTGAACACCATTGCACTATTACTCCTATTATAATAGTTTCATATTTAGGTCACTGTTTGATAGAATATTAATGCAAACATTTAATATTTTTAACACCTTATCTCATCTTTCACCTGCAATGAACGACTTTGAAATGTAATGGCTATTGATGTACAGGCAAACACAGCTGCCACCTTTCACACAACAAGATCTCAAAAAGACTGGCATGAATTACAAGCAGAACATTGACCAGAATATTGTTTGACTAGTGCTCTGAAATGTCTAATTCACATGGGGAAGAGGTAAATGGTGTTTCTCATGTACAGTTCCTTCAACGATGCAGAATTGTCTCGCAAGAACTAGAAAATGAATCAGTTGTAAATCGGACAGGAGAGCTTTATTCTAGATTAGCACAAGTGCCGGAGTTGCACAGGGTATCCCTAAGATAGACACAAAGTGCTGGAGTAACTCAACACGCCAGGCAGCATCTCTGGAGAAAAAGGATAAGTGACATTTCGGGTCGGGTCCCTTCTTCAGACTAGTTTTGAATTATGTGGTGAAATCTCTGCCTCAGTCACAAGGGTTCAATCATAAATGTCTTTGAAAACTAAATTTCCTCAGTTTCTTAGAGTCATTGAATCACAGAGTCATAGTCGTACAGTGCAGGAACAGTCCCTTTGGCCCAACAATCATTGTGCCCATCTACACATCCCATTTACCTTCATTTGGTCATTGTCTTCTATGCTTTATTGATTTAAGTGTTTATCTAGATGTTTCTCAAATGTACCTGCCTCCACCACCTCCTCAGGCAATGCCTTCCAGATTTCAACCATTCTCAAGGGCACAAATTACCCCTAAGATTGCCTCTAAGCATCCTACTTCTCAGCTAAAACATATGTCCATTTTTTTTTTCTTCGACACCCTTGGGAAAAATGATTCTTACTATCTAGCTTATCATTCCCCCACACACTTTTGCATAACTCCACCAGGTCTGCCTTCTCCACTCCAGTAAAAATGAGCTCAGTTCATCTAATCTCTCCTCATCATTGAAACAATCAAATCCAGGTAACATCCCAATTAAATTTCTTTGGACCCTCTTCAGCACCATTACATCACTCCTATAGTGTGGCAACTGTTCATGCATTGGACATGGAGGCTCTATTAGTTGTCCGTAGGTCAATTCAATGATACAATGCTTCATTGATACTTTATTGCCACATGTACCTAGATACTTTATTGCCACATGTACCTAGGTACAGTGAAATGCTTTGTTTTACATACAACCCTGTAACACCTAAGCAGTACACAAGTGTCGCCACATTACTGGCGCTGACAAAGTTACAAAAGTTCACCGAACAGTCCTATCTTCTGCCTGCCGGAACCTCCCCCTCCCCCCTCCCCCCACCCCCTGCATCACCTGGTCCCCCCTCCGTTCTCGGCTTTGTTGGATTGCTAAATCCTCAAAACTAAAGGTGGACTTTTTGCGTCAAGCCACCCCCCACATCTCATGATGGTTGGGTTCAGTCTCACGAAGAAATAGAGGATGAGAAAAGGCTTTGCCGTGGGGCATCAATGTTCTTCGCACAATGATTGTGATGTATGTGCCATTAGTCCAACAGTTCTTGTGTAATCATTAAATTTCTGGTGAAAGTGAGTATCCCATGTGAGGGAAAGGAAGCATTTATTGCCAATAATGACTGACAACTACTGTTGCCATTGAAAACAAATTGCAATCAATCTTTTCTACAAGGCTCTTTACTTTGGGCATAATCACAGGGCCCTTCAACTGATTCAAGCTTCATAAGGAGGCCGATACCAGTTATAACTCTCATCCCCCTCAAATAACAGACTAGTAGCTATGTGTATTGTTCCTGGGAAAGAAGGGAGAAGGACAATATTTTCTGTTTGTCGATTTTTTTCTTTGTAAAGTGTAAATAGGTCATTAAAATGACACTAATAATAAATTACTCTTATTAAACTCGCAACCTGATGTTGCTCTAGGCCCCGAAATTTGGCAATGGACACAGCTGACTTCAGTCAGTGATGGAGGGCTCTTCAAATCAAGGTTAAATGTTGAGGAAATGGCGTGACCTTCTTGACATAAAGCAACCCGACCAGAAGTATAGCTTGTGCTTTTGCGTGGGGGGTTGGCTGACACTCTAAGAATCACTGCAGTAAAATTAAGCTTTCAATGTCAGCTGAAAGGTAGTTACAAAAAAAAATGCTATTCTGTGGTAGCATAATTCCAGAGATTGGTATTTAGAGTGGATGGACAGGTCCTTGAAAATTAGTGAATTGCAATGAATCTGATTTTTTTTTCTCCTGTTTCTGCTTGCCCTGATTTTTGCATAACATATTTTCTTATTGATTACTGAATAAAAAAGAATCCTTCTAACAAAGAATATCAAAGGCAACTCAAGCACTTCATAGCATTTGAATTTCAGTTGATGTAACATGGTGTTACTGCACAGACAGAACTCTTTCCCCTTATCTGATTTTGTTTATAGAATTATTCCTTTTTATCCAGTATTCTGCACATCATATCGACCTCGTTAAAGGGTTTGAAGTGGTCCTCAGATTCAAACAAAACTTCAAGGAGCCCATATCCCTAGTATTGGTAATTCTTATGCTGACTGTGTGCCCTGAGGAAAATGGAAGACGAGACATTTTAGGCAGGGATTAACACCAGTCGCATATTTCATTGTAGATTAAATGTATTGCCTTCAATAAGCAGAAAACACAAACTCAGCCATTTTTTTCAGACCCATTGCGATTAAGTGGTCTCTATGCATCGAACCTTGAGATTAAGAATTCTCATGATATATACTCTGCTATTTCAATCAGTTATTCTGTCTTAAAGCATTCAGGTCAACATATTTCAAATATTTATTTTAATATCTGCATTTGAGAACAAATGCTTCAAATCATCTCTCAGAGCTCAAATATGTGTAGATAATATGTAGTAGTATTTTAATTTCATCCCTGTGATAGATCTGTGCGATATTTACATTGAATCTTTTGTGCATTATATTGTGCTGGTGGATTATTTAGAATGACCATGGAATAGTGGACTCGACGGGCATTTAATGGGGGCATTTACATTTGGTGCATTTGCATTGAATAGTAAGTGATCTGGAACCATAATTTTATGTAGTAAATATCTGCCCATTTTTCATCCATAACTCCAACCTCACTACACCAATGCATGTCTGATACATCACAGAGAGCTGGTTTAGCATGCTAATAATGTCCTTATTCCTGGATGGATACTTGCAGGAGAGAGCTAGAACAACCTGCAAAAGCAAACTTTTGCTCAACATCAACAAAACCAAAGAACTTACTTTGTTTGGTTTAGTTTAGTTTAGAGATACAGCGAGAAACAGGCGCTTCGGCCTACCAGCGATTCCCATACACTAGCACTTTCCCAATTTTTTTTTAACCAACGCCAATTAACCTACAAACCTGTCATGGGGAGAACATACAAACTTTGTACAGACAGTACCCGTAGTCAGGATCGAACCCAGGTCTCTAGTCTGTGAGGCAGCAACTCTACTGCTGCGCCACCGTGCCACCCCAACTAATTGCCTCTTCAACAAATGACTGAATTCAGAAAGGGGAGGACAGGAGACCATTTGGCATCAGTGGGTGGGGGTGGGGAGAGTAAGCAGTTTCAAATTCATGGGCATTAACATCTTGGATGATCTGACCCCACCTGCCCAGCGTATAAATGTAATCACGAGAAAGGTGGACCAGCGCTCTTAATTTCTTCACAATTTAAAGAGATTTGGCATGTCAATAAATGCAACAACAAACTTATACAGATGCAGATTGCATCTTGGAGTGCTGTGGTAATTCCAAGGCAGAGGAACACAAAATACTCTTCATCAAAAGCATCTACTTGAGGTGCTGCCTCAAGAAGGCAGCAGCTATCATCTGGAATCCCCACCAATCAGACCCTCTTCTTGCTGTTGCCCTCGGCCAAGAAGTACAGAAACCTGAAGTGGCATACCACCACATTCAGGAACTGCCACTTTTCTACAGCGATTAGGTTCTTGATTGTCGTGCACAACGCTCATCGTACCTTGACAACGGATCACAATGGACCACCTCTTCCTCGACCATGCATTTATTTTGGAGCCTGGCCACCATCACTACACGAGGATGGAGTTTAGAAGCATGATGAGGGATCTCATTGAAACCTACTGGATAATGCAAGGTCAAGATAGTGGAGCTGCAAAGGATGTTTCCAGTAATGGAAGAATCTAGAATGAAAGGGCACAGTCTCAGAATGAAAGGATATACCTTCAGAATGGAGATGAGAAGGAATTTCGTAAGCCAGAGGGTGGTGAATTTGTGGAATTCATTACCATAGATAGCTCATGGGCTATTTTTTAAAGGAGAGATTGATCGATCCTTGAAGGTAATTGTGTCAAAGATTATGGGGAGAAGGCAAGAAAATGGGGTTGAGAGGGAAAAATAGATCAGCCGTCATTGAATGGCAGAGTAGACTCGATGGGCTGAATCAATTGGATGAATTCTGCTCCTATGTCTTATGGTCATATGGAGCACCCTTGGTTATTGATTATTGGTTTATTATTGTCACATGTACTGAGATACAGTGAAAAACATTGTTTTGAGTGTTATCCAGGCAAACCAAACCATACATGAATACAACAGGTAGTGCAAAAAGAGAAAGAAAAATGACTGCAGGATATAGTGTTGTAGCTTCAGAGATGTGCAGATAAAAAAAAGTGCTAGGGCTGCAATGCGGTAGATTGGAAGATCAGGAATTCATCCTTAGTTTATGATAATTGCAGCTCCAACCATGGTTCTGGAGTGGAGAGGGAATTTTGATCAGTCTGTTAAATTTATACAGAGAAGTGGAAGATTCCTGTGTGAGAATCTTTAACATGGAGTGGCCCGTTACCACAACACGGACTCGCCAGAGCAAAGTTTTGATCCAAAGAACTGTAGCTTAGAGGTGAGGAGACTCTAGACTCTTGCCTCAGTGCTCCCTTACTTTTCAAAAACTGATCACATAATTAAACTTTCTCTGTCACTGCAATTTTGAATGAAAGAGTTGCAGCAGTCAATCCTCTTTCCCTTCCACATCCTCCAGCAACACCTTCTGCTCCCTAGTACCACAGATGGTCAAAGCTTCCCCAGGCTGAGGCCTTTTCTACCAGAAGTGTTTCTGACCTGTTTAGCTTTCTGCCTCAATGACTGGCTCTTTAAGAAGTTAACAACCAATTTAACTCATAGGCTCCTGAATGGGCATGAATTTAATCCTTCCGCAATTCACAGAGAGATAATGCATAGAATCAGGCCCTTTGACTCACCAGATCTGTTGGTGATGATCAAGCACCCACTTATATTAATCCCAATTTGTTTTATATTTTCCCAAATTCCCACATGTTCTCCCTGTGACCACATTGCTTACCCCTAGGGTGATCTGGTTTCCTCAAACATCCCAAAGACACGCAGGCCAATCCCTCATGTTCAGGAAAGCATTAGATTTTACGGTTAAAGCATGGAGTCCGGCCCTTCAGCCCATCGAAGATAGACACAACATTTTGGAGTAACTCAGTGGGACCGGTAGCATCTCTGGATAGAAGGAATGGGTAACGTTTCGGGTTGAAACCCTTCTTCATGCTGCCTGTCCCGCTGTGTTACTCCCGCATTTTGTGTCTATCTTCAGTTTAAACCAGCATCTGCAGTTCCTTCCGACACCTTCAGCCCCCCCGTGTGTCTTCACCGACCATCGATCATCTGTTAACACTAGTTCTATGTTATCCCACTTTCATATACACTCCCTACACACTAGGGGCAATTTACAGAAGCCAATTAACCTACGAACCTGCATATCTTTGAGATGCGGGGGGAAACCAGAGCCTCCTCGGAGGAAACCCATATCATCACAGGGAGTCCATGCAAACTCCACATAGACAGCATTCAACTTGATGGGAGTTGATGAAAATATGGCACGAGGTCTGGGGTGTGAGGCAGTGCCTCTACTAGCTGCATCACTGAACCTCCTATAATTTTTCGACAGTCAAAATATTATGAATGTTCAAGAAACAGAAAACTTGGAAGCAAATAAAGGATGAAATACCCTGAATTCATCATGAAACATTAAAGTTTGGATGATCAGCCATGATCATATTGAATGGCGGTGCAGGCTCGAAGGGACGAATGGCCTACTCCTGCACCTATTTTCTATGTTTCTATGTTTCTAAAGGGCCTGTCCCACTTTCACGACCTAATTCACGACCTCTGCCGAGTTTGCCCTTGACTCATACTCACAGCATGGTCGTCACGAGGTCGTAGGAGGTCGTAGGTAGGTTGTAGGGAGGTCGTGATGCTCGTCGTAGATACTCGTGGCATCAAGTAGGTCGGGGCGTTTTTCTAGCCTGATGAAAAATGTCCATGAGTAAAAAAGGTTGTGAATTAGGTCGTGAAAGTGGGACTGGCCCTTAACTCTGTTATAGACTCAGAGTCCAACCACGTGGAAACAGGCCCCTCAGCCCAAATTGCCCACACCAGCCAACATGTTCCAGCTACACTAGTCCCACCTGCCTGCGTTTGGCCCAAATCCCTCTAAATTGTGTTTCTTATTTTCTTTTTGTGCTTTTGTACTTGAATTCTGTCCTTGATTTGTGTATTGTGGTGTTTTTATATTTAATTTACTCCGATTATGTGTTTTGTATTTTTGTGATTCTATGCCTTGTAAGGTGTCCTTGGGTTTTAGAAAGGCGCCAGTAAATAAAATGAATTATTATTATTATTATTAAAGCTGTCCTATCCATGTACCTGTCTAACTGTTTCGTAAATGTTGAGATAGTCCCTGCCTCAACTACAGTACCTCCTCCGGCAAGTTCCATACACCCTTTGTGTGAAGAATAACCGCTCAGATTCCTATTACATTTTTCCCCTTCACCTTAAACCTATGTCCTCTGGTCCTCGATTCACCTACTCTGGGCAAGAGACTCTGCATCTACGCAATATATTCCTCCCATGGTATTATATGCTTCTATAAGATCATCTCTCATTGTCCTGTGCTCGGAATAAAGTCCCAGCTTCCTCAACCTCATCCTATAGCTCAGACCCTCTAGACCAGGCAACATTCTCATAAATCTTTTCTGTACCCTTTCTTTTTTTTTTCCATTTATTTTTATTAGAAGCAATTGTACAAGGATAAGACGATCAGCATAACAATTATACAATTATTGTACAGCTTCATTTTTAACCTTATAACCTAAATAAATAAAAAAAGAAAAAAGAAAAAAAAGGAAAACAAGGAAAGAAGAAAAGAAAGAATGAAGAGATAAAGGAGAAAAGAGCAGGAAAAAGACCCCTAAGCTACCAAAGCAGTGCAGAAGAAAGAAAATGAAATAAGAAAAGAAAAGATGGAGATATACCTTCCCCCCCACCCTCCCCCTCCCCCCCTCACCCATCATGGCATCGGATTTAAATTTAAATTTGTGTTGAACCATTCTGTTGTTGTAAAAATTCAGTAAAGGGTATCCATGTCTTAAGAAATTGATCTGTTTTTTCCGCTAAGACATACAAGCCTAATGTTTTCCAAATGTAGTGTCTCGGACATATCTGTAATCCACAGATTCTGTACCCTTTCCAGCTATACTTTCCGCAGATGCTATCTGACCTGCTAAGTGTCCCCAGTATTTTCTGTTTGGTTTAAGATTTCCAGCATCTGCAATTTTTAAATTCACATTAACAGCACATTGATTGTGGAAGAATTAATACCTCTTAGAAAAACTACTTCAGTCCATTAGGATCATTTTCCTTTCCACAGAGTTTTAGACTGTTATAATTAATTAAAAATTAAACTCCTGAAGTCCAACAAACTATGATGTAAGGGTTCTTAATTCTTAGAAACTGTTGAAGATATACTTGCAGAAAAATCTCCAAAAGCCAAGCCGTCATAATTCTTGTCACCATCTGATATAAGGGGTTACTTTGAGACAGCCAAGTTAATGGAATTAAAGGTTGCAAGCTACCAAAGTCAGACCATGATAGAACCGGTGTAGGTGAATAATCAACTGTTCATACTCATCAGTACCTAGCACTGTAGAAAGTTGTTTACCATAATAAACACCATTGAAAGATATTCCCGACTGAAATGTGTAGGATGGAACTGCAGATGCTGGCTTAAACCTAAGGTAGACACAAAATGACTCTGCGGGACAGGTAGCACCTTTGGAGGTAAGGAATGGGTGACATTTCGAGTTGGGAACATTCTTCAGACTGATGTCAGGGGAGAGGGAGATACAGAGATAAGGAAGTGTAAGGTGTGAAAACCGGACAAAGGGGATGGAGATCAAGGAAAATGTAGAATAGATCATTGTTAGCTGGGAGAAGGTAACAACAAAGCAAACAGAGATAAAAAGAAGTTAGAGACAGTCAGACTGGTCGGAGAACTGGAAAGGGGGAGGGATGAAGAAGGAGGGAAAGCAAGGGTTACTTGAAGTTTGAAAAGTCAATGTTCATACTGCTGGGGTGTAAGTTGCCTAAGTGAAATATGAGGTGCGAGAAATGTGGGGAAATGTTTTTACACAGAGAGTTGTGGGTGCCTGGAATGTGCTGCCAAAGGTGGTGGGGGAAGATGATAGTTTGATAGTTGATAGACGATAGTTGCGTTTGAGAGGCTTTTGCTTAGGCACATGGATATATAGGGAATGGAGAGATATGGATCACATGCATGCAGTGGAGATTTGTTTAACTTGGCATCAAGCAGTGACACCGTGGGCCAAAGGGACTGTTCCTGTGCTGTACTGTTCTATGTTCTGTGTATCTTCTATTAATGAATGAAAACTGTACTTATATTCTTGAATAGTGTGAAGAACTCACTGAGAAAGAGTATGTTCTCACACAAGAAAAATGAATCTGAGAAGCAGGAATAGATGCATGTAAGGGAAGATTAATTGAGCAAATGCCAGGAGTCATGGGTGGAGAGTATAGTAAGTGTGATGGAAAGGAAAATATTGATAGCAATCAATAAGGAGATAGTTAGTGCTGCACACAGCTCAGAGCAGAGAGGATAAATGACGAAGATAGACACAGAATGCTAGAGTAACTCAGCGGGTCAGGCAGCATCTCTGGAGAAAAGGAATAGGTGACGTTTGAGGTCAGAACCCTACTTCAGACTGAAAGGATAAATGGCCTTTCTTTGTGTTGTACAATATGTAGAAGGAAGAACGGACTCATAACATCAGAGACAATGTGATATTGAAATTGTTCTGATCAGGTATGTTCAGGAGTTGCAGTTAGATGCATATTGTGTGACAATGATCTAGCAAGGGGGACAAATGTTTTACGTGTGGTACACATCACAGAGGAGTGTCATTTAGGGCGGCACGGTGGCGCAGTGCTAGAGATGTTGCCTTACAGCGCCAGAGACCTGGGTTTGATCCTGGCTACGGGCTGTCTGTACAGAGTTTATACATTCTCCCTGTGACCGTCCCATAGTCAAATTTCTCTGTGTGCTCCGGTTTCCTCCCACACTCCAAGGATGTAAAGGTTTGTAGGTTAATTGGCTTCTGTAAATTGTAAATTGTCCCTAGTGTGTAGGATAGTGCTAATGTACAGGGTGATCGCTGGTCGGCACGGACTCAGTGGGCCAAAGGACCTGTTTCCACGCTGTATCTCTAAAGTTGTAAAGCCACCTCCTCACTTGTATACTATGCAGGTCAAACTAAAACCTTAGATGGACTGGTGCAGAGGGCAGGGATTCAAATTTCTGGATCATTGGGACCTCTTTTGTGGAAGGTTCGACCTGTACAAAAACGATCGGTTGCACTTGAACCTGAGGGGGACCGATATCCTGGCGGGGAGATCTGCAAAGGCTACTGGGGAGACTTTAAACTAGAAATGGTTGGGGGGAGGGACTCAAATAGAGAATGCTATTAGACAGTGTGTGAGGCAGGAGGCAGAGAAGGAAAGCACTCAGACCCAACATGTAGGGGGGAAAGAAGAAAACAATAATAAACGGAGAATAAGAGGTGGTGGGGTTCTTAAATGGGTGAGCAGAGAAACAGAGGGGTGTAAAATGCGGGCGGAAGCAATAGGTAGCAAGGTGAAAAGTAAAAGTGGCAGGCAGACAAATCCAGGGCAAAAATCAAAAAGGGCCACTTTTCAACATAATTGTATAAGGGGTAAGAGCGTTGTAAAAACAAGCCTGAAGGCTTTGTGTCTCAATGCAAGGAGCAATCGTAATAAGGTGGATGAGTTGAACGTGCAGATAGCAATTAATGATTATGATATAGTTGGGATCACGGAGACATGGCTCCAGGTGGGACCAAGGCTGGGAGCTGAACATCCAGGGATATTCAATTCAGGAGGGATAGAGAGAAAGGAAAAGGAGGTGGGGTAGCGTTGCTGGTTAGAGAGGGTATTAACGCTGTGGAAAGGACATTAGCTTGGAGGATGTGGAATCAGTATGGGTAGAGCTGCGAAACCCTAAGGTGCAGAAAACGCTGGTGGGTGTTGTGTACAGGCCACCTAGCAGTAGTAGTGAAGTTGGGGATGGCATCAAACAGGAAATTAGAAATGCGTGCAACAAAGGCAAAACAGTTATAATGGGTGACTTCAATCTACATATAGATTGGGTGAATCAAATTGGCAGGGGTGCTGAGGAAGAGGATTTCTTGGAATGTATGCGGGATAGTTATCTAAACCAACATGTAGAGGAACCAACGAGAGAGCAGGCTATTCTAGACTGGGTATTGAGTAATGAGAAAGGGTTAGTTAGCAGTCTTGTTGTGCGTGCCCCCTTGGGCAAGAGTGACCATAATATGGTTGAGTTCTTCATTAGGATGGAGAGTGACATTGTTAATTCAGAAACAACGGTTCTGAACTTAAAGAAAGGTAACTTTGAGGGTATGTGACGTGAATTGGCCAAGATTGACTGGCAATTAGTTCTAAAAGGGTTGACGGTGGATATGCAATGGAAGGCATTTAAAGACTGCATGGATGAACTACAAAAATTGTTCATCCCAGTTTGGCAAAAGAATAAATCAGGGAAGGTAGTGCATCCGTGGATAACAAGGGAAATCAGGGATAGTATCAAAGCAAAAGATGATGTGTACAAATTAGCCAGAAAATGCAGCATACTAGAGGACTGGGAGAAATTCAGAGACCAGCAGAGGAGGACAAAGGGCTTAATTAGGAAAGGGAAAATAGATTATGAAAGGAAACTGGCAGGGAACATAAAAACTGACTGCAAAAGTTTTTATAGATATGTGAAGAGAAAGAGATTAGTTAAAACAAATGTAGGTCCCTTGCAGTCAGAAACAGGTGAATTGATCATGGGGAACAAGGATATGGCGGACCAATTGAATAACTACTTTGGTTCCGTCTTCACTAAGGAAGACATAAATAATCTGCCGGAAATAGCAGGGGGCCGCTGGTCAAAGGAGATGGAGGAACTGAGTGAAATCCAGGTTAGTCGGGAAGTCGTGTTGGGTAAATTGAATGGATTAAAGGCCGATAAATCACCAGGGCCAGATAGACTGCATCCCAGAGTACTTAAGGAAGTAGCTCCAGAAATAGTGGATGCATTAGTGATAATTTTTCAAAACTCTTTAGATTCTGGAGTAGTTCCTGAGGATTGGAGGGTAGGCAAACGTAACCCCACTTTTTAAGAAGGGAGGGAGAGAGAAAACGGGGAATTACAGACCAGTTAGTCTAACATCGGTAGTGGGAAACTGCTAGAGTCAGTTATTATAGATGGGATAGCAGCACATTTGGAAAGTGGTGAAATCATTGGACAAAGTCAGCATGGATTTACGAAAGTTAAATCGTGTCTCACGAATCTTATAGAATTTTTCGAGGATGTAATCTAGTAGAATGGATAGGGGAGAACCAGTGGATGTGTTGTATCTGGACTTTCAGAAGGCTTTCGACAAGGTACCACATAAGAGATTAGGATACAAACTTAAATCACACGGTATTGGGGGTTCAGTATTGATGTGGATAGAGAACTGGGCTGGCAAACAGGAAGCAAAGAGTAGGAGTAAACGGGTCCTTTTCGCAATGGCAGGCAGTGACTAGTGGGGTACCGCAAGGCTCAGTGCTGGGACCCCAGCTATTTACAATTTATATTAATGACCTGGATTAGGGAATTGAAAGCAACATCTCCAAGTTTGCGGATGACACTAAGCTGGGGGGCAGTGTTAGCTGTGAGGAGGATGCTAGGAGACTGCAAGGTGACTTGGATAGGCTGGGTGAGTGGGCAAATGTTTGGCAGATGCAGTATAATGTGGATAAATGCGAGGTTATCCACTTTTGGTGGCAAAAACGGGAAGGCAGACTATTATCTAATGGTGGCCGATTAGGAAATGGGGAGATGCAGCGAGACTGGGTGTCATGGTACACCAGTCATTGAAAGTAGGCATGCAGGTGCAGCAGGCAGTGAAGAAAGCGAATGGTATGTTGGCTTTCATAGCAAGAGGATTTGAGTATAGGAGCAGGGAGGTTCTACTGCAGTTGTACAGGGTCTTGGTGAGACCACACCTGGAGTATTGCGTACAGTTTTGGTCTCCAAATCTGAGGAAGGACATTATAGCCATAGAGGGAGTGCAGAGAAGGTTCACCAGACTGATTCCTGGGATGTCGGGACTTTCATATGAAGAAAGACTGAATAGACTTGGCTTATACTCGCTAGAATTTAGGAGATTGAGAGGGGATCTTATAGAAATGTACAAAATTCTTATGGGGTTTGACAGGCTAGATGCAGGAAGATTGTTCCCGATGTTGGGGAAGTCCAGGACAAGGGTTCACAGCTTAAGGATAAGGGGGAAATCCTTTAAGACCGAGATGAGGAAAAACTTTTTCACACAGAGAGTGGTGAATCTCTGGAACTCTCTGCCACAGAAGGTAGTTGAGGCCAGTTCATTGGCTATATTTAAGAGGGAGTTAGATGTGGCCCTTGTGGCTAAGGGTATCAGGGGGTATGGAGAGAAGGCAGGTACGGGATACTGAGTTGGATGATCAGCCATGATCATATTGAATGGCGGTGCAGGCTCGAAGGGCCGAATGGCCTACTCCTGCACCTATTTTCTATGTATCTATGTATCTATGAAAGCTAAGCATCTCTTGCATGCCATGGCTTGACGTCTGTCAAAAGGCGTCCCCCCTCATGCAACGCAACACATCACAAGCTGTTAGGACACATCCCTCACACTGCGGTGGCTTTCTGTTCTCAGCTACCTTGCAAGGACAGGCACTGTGCAGATCTGAGAAACCCGGCCGCGAGAGTTATGGAGGGTGGAGGGTGGCGCAGTGATGGGGCGGGGGTGTTGTTGAGAGCCAGCGAATATTTCCCAGCAGCTGAGAATGCACCAACATGGCCCAGGCATGTCTTAAGGTCATCCTCTCAGTTGGAGAGTTGATGCTTAGGAAGATGGAATGTCATTCTGAGTGGGATGGGGTGACAGATTTGGATTGGGGCGGAAAGACGAGAAATATTTACATGTGAATGCATTCTTGTGAAGCAGTCAATTCCCCAAATTGCTTCAAAAATCACTAGTTGCGAAACCGCAGTATCTTGTGCTGTTTTTAAACAAAAACTCAGCCAATGTTTGCAAATTATAATTCTTTTTAAAACGAGAGGCAGCAATTTGTAAGATTGTTGCATGACTAAATCTAAGGTTGCACTTTGGCTGAAATGAATGCTTGCAGTGGAAATAACTAACTTTTCACAGCGGCATCTAAATAAAAGGCAAGAATGAAATGCCTTGCTGCTGAAAGCGGGGTGAAATTAAACTGCCAGTTTGACCCAGTAACCAAGTGTGCCTCTTGAAACATTGATGTGAATTGAAAATAAAATAACTGTGCTTGACAGATATAATAGTTTAAGTGATTTCAAATTAACCACATCCCACTGACCATAAGTGAAGAATGTGTTCATTCTTGTGCAGTGAACAGACTCAAGGGAGTCATACAGTGTGCAGTAAGTAAAACCAGTGTGTAATAGCTGATGCTGGAGCAAGGGAAATGACATTTATTAATGATTCTTAAACAAATACATAAATATATCAGGAACAGGAATATATTACCAGCCCTTCGTTACAGACTAAGAAGTCTGTCAGGTCGATGCAAAGACAGCTTTCCAACTGTGGTGTACCTTATGGGTTGTTACTTGATTTTATGTGACAATAATACCATGATTCTCTTTAGATATGATTCAGTTGGACCTTGTGTACTTAATAGTCTTTTTTTTAATAAATAAAGGAAATGTTTCTTCGTTTGCTAAGCTGTGTTCTTGCTCACATTGTTGAGACATTTTGAAGGGCTTTTAATGGCAATACCATCAGTACCAATCTTTATGCAATGTTCTAGGGCTGAAGAGAGAAGGAGCCCATCCTATGTTTAGAGATACAGGGTGGAAACAGCCCTTTGGCCCACCGAGTGCGTGCTGACCAGCAATGACCTTTTCACTAGCTATATCCTACACGCTATCAAATAAAATCATGAAAGGAATAGATTAGGTAAGCACACAGAGTCATTTGCTCAGAGTAGGGGAATCGAGAACCAGAGGACATAGGTTTAAGGTGAGGGGGAAAGATTTAATGGGAACCTGAGGCATAGCTTTTTTTACATAAAGGATGGTGGATGGATGGAACATGCTGCCGGAGGAGGTAGTTGAGGCAGGTACAATGGTACGTTTAAGAAACATTTAGACAGGTACATGGAAAGGACAGTTTAGAGTGATAGGGGCCAAATGCAGGCAGGTGGAACTAGTGTAGATGGGGCATGTTGATCTGTGTGGGCAAGTTAGGCCAAAGGGCAAAGGGTCTGTTTCCACGATGTATGGTTATATGACAATATGACACTAGAGACAATTTACATAAGCCAATTCACCTACAAACCTACGAATATACAAAATCCATACAGACAGCACCCCTAGTCAGGATCGAACCCTGGTCTCTGGTGCTGTAAGGCAGCAACTCTACCACTGCGCCACTGTGCCGCCCTCTATGCAGAAAATGGATGATTTCTCTTCCAACCATGGAGTGGAATTAATGTGGAATCATAAAAGGAGACCATTCAGTCCATCATGTTCATTCCAGCCAAAAGAGGATTTTAAATTAATCCCATTTCACAGCATTTGCTCCATAGCCCTGCAGATTAAATCAAGTCAAGTGGTACATAGGTATTTATTAGCTGAGGCTGAGTTTTTCCCTGCACTGGCTTTTCAGGCAATAAGATCCAGTGATTTTTTTTCTCAATTTCACTTTATTCATTCAACTATTTAACGGAAATCTATGCCCCCTAATTACTGAACAAAAATCAAATGGCTGGTTGAACTCAATAGGTCAACTCATCTGTGGAGGGAAATGGACAGATAACGTTTAACGTCAGGACCGATCTTCAAACAGAAGTGTCCCAACACAAAATATCTTCTTTCCATTTCCCTCCACAAATGTTACCTGAACTGTTGAGTTCCCTCCAGCAGTTTGTCTTTTGTTCAAGATTCCAGTATCCACTGTCTCTTGCATCCCCTTTGGTACAGACCTCTTTGGTGAGGTCCTATTTAAAAAAACAACAAATCTAGGAATATTTTAATTTCATACACATCATGTAAATATTCTAACAGTCTCCTAAAGTTGCAAAGAAAACAACCCAGGTCTAAATAGTGTCTCCTCGGGATTTAAGTATAGGGCAAGGATGTCTTTTCTCAATGGTACAGGGCCTTGGTGAGCCTGTGCCTTGAGTATTGTGTGCAGTTTTAATTTCTTTTTCTGAGCATAGATGTTCTTTATGTGAAAGAAATTCAGTGAAAGCTCATTAGACTGATTCTTGCGATTACAGAAACAGATGAATGAAGAAAGATTGGGTCAATTAAGCTTATGGAGAAACAGAGAACTGCAGTTGTAGGAATCTTGAGCAAATCTTGAACTTACTCCAGCACTTCATGTTTGCTCAATTAAGCTTATGTTCACTTGAGTCTGGAAGCCAGAGAGGAGACCTCATCATAACCTACAATCAGTGATGGAAATGGGGGGGTACGCAGGGGGACGGCGTTGCCCTACTTTTCAGTTTCCAGTTTCCATCCTGTGCGTCAATTTGCAGCTTTATCCTGCGCTACTTAATCCAAGGAGCGAGCGAGCGGACAGACGGACGAAAGCAACGATCATAGAGCGGAATAGATGACATATTGGGTCGAGACCCTTCTTCAGACTGAGTCGGGGAAAGAGGAACAAGAGATATAGACGGTACTAAGGGCAAATAAATGGAAGATATGCCTATATCTCCCGTTTCCCTTTCCCTTGACTGTCAGTCTGAAGAAGGGTCTCGACCTGAAATGTCACCTATTCTGCTCTATGATCGTTGCTTTCGTCCGTCTGTCCACGCGTTCGCTCGCTCTTGGTGCCGGTGCTTCTCCCCTCAGTCTCTGCCAAACACACACACACACACACACACACACACAGCCTGTCCAGCAGACTTGTGCGGGCCGAGACCAGGAGCAGGGCGAAGGATGACATCAATATTTTTTTTAAAACACCCGAAGGAAATAGATGTTTAACAAAAAAAAGGGGACCGGCGATTGCTCCATGTCCGTGTCGGAGGGAAGGGGGTGGGGGGGGTGGGGGGGGGGGTGCGGGGGTGGGGTGGGGGGGAGGAGGATGGCTTGAGTGGGTGCATGATTTTCTGGAGCTCCTTCCAAATGGCAATATTTTGTATGTTCAAAGTTAATAAGGAGTACTAGGCAGGAATATCAAAATGATCACCTGAAGCTGAGAAACAAAAGATGATTTGTGCATGAAGAAGCCATGACCAAAGCAAAGATACTAGAGCGGAGATGGAAGCTGGTTTACGGAAATGGTGCTGAAGATTATCCATGACTCTACTATGGCTTTCTCGTCGAGGGGACTATCTTGCTCCGCTATAGGATCTTTGGTTTCCAGTCTCCATGAGATGGAGAGTGTGGAGGAAAGTGGCGCTGTAAGGGCAGTCCACGTCTTTCACCAGCTCATTGGAACTTTTCCCAATTCCATAATGACTGTCTAAGAACTTGGCCCTCATCAGACCTGGCGTCTCTCCACTGTAAAAGGAGTTCACCTCCTGGACGCTCAACTTGTAGACCACCCGCTCCTTCCTGAAGCGGATATCAAACAGCTGTAAACCGCTGGCGGGACTGTGGCGGAACACAAACTCCCAGTCAAAGTAGCGAACGTGGTTGTTTGCAACGTGGTATCTTGGTCCACGTGGCTCGAACTGGAGGGGGCCGTAGGTTTCAAACTTCTGGCGAGGTCTCAGCGAGGTGCAGTTGGGATCCGAATCTGTCCTTTGGATCTCTCTCGCTCTCTCACTCCCTCTGTCTCACCCTCTCGCCTCGGCATTCCCGGAATCATTTGGCGTTTTGCGTGGACGGCTGCATCTGTGGTTCCTTCCTGTTGGGGGTGAACCCTGGCCCATGGTGGCTCCTGGGTCCGTTCCCTCCGCGGGTGCCGCCTGGCCCGCTGAGTTCCTCTGGCACTCTGTGTTTTTTGTTTGGCTCTGGAGATGAAGGTGGACACGGGGGGGGGGGGTGGGCTGGGGTGGCTCAGGGGGATGGGCGGCGGCTCTGGGGAGTGGGTGGCGCTTCGGGTCGAGACCCTTCTGCAGACAATCACAAGTACTCTCACCAACGAGAGTTCAGTTCAGTCTGAAGAAGGGTCTTCTCTCCAGAGTCGCTGCCTGTCCCGCTGAGTTACTCCAGCTTTATGTCTAACTTCAATTTCAAGAGTTAAATAAAAAACACAGAGTGCTGGAGGAACTCAGCGGGCTAGGCGGCATCTGTGGAGGGAATGGATTAGGAGTTGTTTCGGGCCAGGGTTCTTCTTCAATAGGAAGGAACTGCAGAACAAAGATACTAGAGCGGATACTAGTATCTTTGCTGCAGATCAGGCATGATATTCTTCCGATTTCAATCAGAATTCCGATTTTATTGTTTTCTTATTTTCAATTTTTTGTTCCCGATTATTTGGAGGCCAATCAACCGCTGTCTCTAAGGAGGTTGCTTCCAATCACCGACCTGCTTCCCTTAAAATTCCCGTCCAATCAAAAAATCGGTCTCCTCCCGTCCAATCAGCCGCTGTCTCCAAGGGCATTGTGTCCAATCACATAATGCACTGGTCACTCGGCGGCCAATCAGACACAGTCTCCTAGGGGCCCTCACCGAAGCAGACGATGGCTGCAGCCAACAAAGAGAGAGAGAGAGAGAGAGAGAGAGAGAGAGAGAGAGAGAGAGAGAGAGAGAGAGAGATGCAAGAAAGCAGCTATGACATATAATACACAATAAACTATATTATGAATACACAATAAACAAGTTATGCATTCTTGTACTCTTACATGGGTATGACCGCACATAAAATAATCCCCCCCCTTTCCTTCCCAACCTCAGCCTCATGGACCTTACAGTACCCCTAGTTCCTAAAACCCATTTCCATCACAGCCTACAATATTCTGATGGAACTGGACAGATTAGCTGCAGAAAGGATGCTCCCGATTGTTGGGGATTACAAGACCAGGGTTGCAATTTAAGAATAAGGTGTAAGCCATTCCAGACAGAAACAAAGAGAGCCTTCTACTCCCAACACACAGCAAACCAGTAGAATTCTCTATCACAAATCATTAAATATAGATTTAATGAGGAATTAGATGCTGTTCTTAGTATTAGAGGGATCAAAGCACATGAGGAGTAAGGTGGAACAACAACAAACATTTGGATGGTTAGCCATGATCACATTGAATGGCAGAGCAGGGTCAAAGTACAAATTAGCTTATATGTGCTTCTATTTTCCTTGTTTTCTACCTTTTTTCTGTGCTAGACATCACCCGGACCATCAGAAGTACTGATCTCCCCACCATTGAAGGCATCTATATGAGATGCTGCCCCAAAGAGGCAGCTAACGTCAATAAAGACCCACATCACCATGGCCATGCTTTCATTTAGCTCCTACCATTGGAAGGGCTGATGAAACCCATGAGCAGTGTGTTCAAGAGCATTGTCTTTCCAACAACGATCAGGTTCTTCAACACTAAACACCACTAACCTCAGCAACTGACTTTATTTAGACTTTAAACTTTGTTTATGATATTTAGACTTTAGAAAATTTAGACTTTAAAGATACAGCACAGAAACAGGTCCTTCAGCCCACCGAGTCCACACCGATCAGCGAACCCTGTACATTAGCACTATCCTACACACTAGGTACGATTTACAATTTTTACCGAAGCCAATTAACCTACAAACCTGTAAGTCTTTGGAGTGTGGGAGGAAACCGAAGCACCTGGAGAAAACTCACGCGGTCACAGGAAGAACGTACAAACTCCATATAGAGAGCACCCGTAGTCAGGATTGAACCCAGGACTCCTGCATTGTAAGATAGTAACTCTACCGCTGCACCACTGTGTCACCATGCTGCGCCACTGCACTGCCACGTATATATTCTATAGACTTTGTCTTTCGTTGCAATACAGACTTTTTTTTGCACTAGTATCACAGCTATTTATTGATTTAAAATATATATATTTTATGTTTCTGTGTGTTTTACATCTACATGCCTGTTATCCTGCTGCAAGTAATAATTGTATTGTTCTGTTGTTAATACCTATAATAAATAAACATACTCCATATTTATAACCATCATTCTCCAGCCTTGGCAATGTCCTTACAAATCTCCCCTGGACATTCCAAGTCAGTATGAGCAGGAGTGATTTTCACACACAGAAAAATAACTGAAATGTTATACTTGCTATTTTCCGAAAGCAGAGAACCTGGAAGTATTTGTTGATACTTTTTGTAATGATATGGTGGATCTGTGATGAGTAGTTTAAAAGCACTGGTAATATTCAAGTCTGACCCATCTGAATAACCCATACAAAATGCCATTATTCAAAACTTTCACGGTCGGGTCACCTTGTGAATATTTTCTAGCAGAATGGTTATCTGAAACACATCATCTCTAAATACGATGAGAAGGACATGCAGTCATGGGCAAGGCTGAGATGTTTACATCAATTTCATACAAGCGCATAGACACCCTAATCGAAAGTCAAAAGACATACATAATAATATATCACTGTGCTGCCATTTTCCACATAGAAATAAAGGTCTCCAATCTTGTACAACACTGACACTTTTGCCTTTAAAAGCTTTAATAGAAGCTATTTGTTGACCTGATCAGACAATGGAGAACTAAACCAGATGTAAGAAACAGAAGCAGAAACTTGAAACTAACAGAACAAACATGCAATGTACGTGTTGATAAAATATATATACTTATATGTAACATGTTTATAACTGATGCATCCATAGGAGTAATCAATGGAGGTTATACAGCAGCTTAATATATAAGCCAAATCATTGTCCCCAAATCTGTTAAGCCAAATCATTGTCCCCAAATCTGTTATTAATCTTATAATTATTACAATTGTAAGTCTTAACGTTACAATTAGTCTGCCTTAAAATATTTTGTACCCTTGCAGGCAATAGATTCTCCTTGGTTGTAACAAATTGGTTGTCTGAGATGAAAACTTCAAGAAAATCTTTAGGGTAGAGATTTAGAACCTTTATCCCAGGGTGGAAATGTCAAAGACTAGAGGGCATAGCTTTAAGATGAGAGGGACAAAATTTAAAGGATATGTGCACAGCAAGTATTTTTATGCAGATGGGAGTGCCTGGAACATGCTGCCACAGGTGGAGGCTGATATGATCGGATATGATACGTTTTTAGATAGGCTCATGGTTGGATAAGCAGAGAATGGAGGGATATGGATCATGTGCAGGTAAAAGAGATTAGTTTAACTTGGCATTATGTTCGGTACAGATATTGTGGTCCAAAGGGCCTGGTCAGTTTATTTTACTTTAGTTTATTGTCACGTCTACTGAAGTACAGTGAAAAGCTTTTTTGTATTGCGCTATCCAGTCAGCAGAAAGACTATGCATGATTACAATGTGTAGGAAGGAACTGCAGATGCTGGTTTATACTAAAGACAGACATAAAATGCTAGAGTAACTCAGCGGGTCAGGCTGCATCCCTGGAGAACATGGATAGATGTCGTACTGTTTCAATGTTCTAAGGACTGCATCACTTAATGATTTACTAGAAGGAGAGACTGTCCAAACCATATGTGCATGGTAGAACTTTAGATACAGAGGATATCAAGGGATACAGAGCTGGTGCAGTAAAGTGCTGCTTAGGCTGAAGATTAGCCATGATCTTATAGAATGATAGAACAGCTGATGGCCGAACACCTCTTTAGTTTAGTTTAGTTTAGAGATGCAGTGCGGAAACAGGCTCTTCGGCCACCGGGTCTGCGCCAAAGGGGAGGGAACTGGAGGTAAGAAAAGCCATGAATAAACCAGGGCCGGCAACAGATGACCAAAGAAGGGTGTAGCCCATAATGCCCATTGTTGGCTGAGGAAGAGATGATAATAAAGGGATACAAGGGATGGGAACAGTGGAACTAGTATGATGACTAGAGTGGGGAGGGGGCAGAGAGGAAATGCAAATGTCTCAGTTTTGCTAAACAAATACCCAGCTAACGTCCAGATAGTTTCCATTTACCGTTACACATTGTTGCCGCTTCTAGTAATACTTTAATTCACTACAATGCAACATCACCTTTACCAGACTTTATGCATTAACCGTTTAGATAAGACAATTTACTTCTAAATGAAAACATGTTTTTGTCTGCTTTTGGAAGACCTATTTAACAAGATATTGGTAGTGCTCCATTCATGTAATGGACAAAACTGATGAAAGATATCTGGCAAAATTCTTCATTTTGACTCAGGTCTACCCTTCTATTTCAGGAGTATCATAGATGTGTAGTACAAGTCCATTACCGATTTTCCAGCACCCTCACTTCCAGAGCCTTTCTTTATTATCAATTTTGCCGAGCCAACAGAGGTCACAGCATCGGAGAAGAGTCCTAAGGAACTGGGACGGTCCTCCTAGGCCACCGGGAAGCCAAGATATCAGCCCGTAAATTCTGCCTCAGAAGTCGACTATGAGAACGGATCTGCCGGTTTCCAGCCGGGCCGGAATCCCAGAGCACAGGCCGCAGGGGCCAAATTCAACCTACAGGTCAGCCATGGATGTTCCGATGTCGAGTTTGGCCGCCTCACCTGGCCTGGGCACTACATTTTCAGGGAGACTTCTGGAAGGGATTTCAAGCGAGCTCTCATAATTTTATCCGGATTACAGATGGTTCCAGGCTGCCAGTTGTTGGAAAATCAGTGGTGAACCTGTATTGTGAGATAGTGACTCCTATCCTTTGCTGGATAGGAGTCTGTTCAATATATAGAGTGCCCCACACCCTGCCACCCCCCCCCCCCCGCCCCCCCCCAAAACCCCGCCGGTGTTTTTAATGTCTGATATAATTAAGGCTTATTAATTTTAAACATGTCATCCTCAGTAGAAATTCAACCAACGATTTTCAATTTTTGCACCTCATTTCATTATCACTTGCAGCAAGTCTATTAATGTGTCTCAATATCTGCTTCACCTCCCAAATGCTGCAAAGCTCAGATATTGTCAATAAAATAAATTATTGACTGAGAGTTGCAAAATGACGTTTAGAATTAATGTTTCGGAATGCGACAGATTAGAAAGAACATTTTTCTCCCTCAAGGCAGTGGATTTATAAAACATTTTTGGTTATTGAATGGATAATTAGTTTGAAATGGAAATTAGAAAGTAAGGTAAAAAATTAAAATGTTAATATCCTAGTTTATGATGGTATTTCACTGTTGGCAATAGAAAGAAGAAGGCTAAAATGTTTCTCCATAGTCTGGTTTGAACATTGGCATTGGGAAAGTGACTGTACATTCAGAATTTAGTTCAACTAACTTTATAAATAAAGAAATATTCATGCTTCTTTCAAGTGGTAAATCTGATATTGCATGGTAGGGTGGCATTAGTTATTCCATGCTTTATGTTCACAGAATCAAAGAATCTCCCAGAGGAAATCAATGGGCCCATTCTGCCAGTGCTATTTCTTTGAAAGAGATGGCATTCACTCCCTGCATCCCTATTTTTTCCTATATCCCCATTGTTCTGCATCATAGAGTTATACATGGAAATCAGCCCCTCAGCCCAACTTATCCATGCCGATCAAGATGCCAACTTTACCTAGTTCTGTTTGCCCGTGTATGGCCAATGTTCCTCTCAACCATATTCATCCATGTACCTGGCCCAATGGGTTTAAATGCTGTAATTGCACCCACCTCTTCCACATCCTCTGGCAGCATCGTCCCACATGCCTACCACCCTCTGTGTGGATCAGTTGTCCCTTAGGTCCCTTTCACCTTAAATCTATGCCCTCTCGTTTTAGACACTGGGAAATAGATTCTGACCATACATCTTTTCTATGCCCCTTGTGATTGTATCTATCTATCTATCTATCTATCTATCTATCTATCTATCTATCTATCTATCTATCTATCTGTCTGTCTGTCTGTCTGTCTGTCTGTCGGTCTGTCTGTCTGTCGGCCTGTCCGTCTGTCCGTCTGTCCGTCTGTCCGTCTGTCCGTCAGTCCGTCTGTCCGTCTGTCCGTCTGTCCGTCTGTCCGTCTGTCCGTCTGTCCGTCTGTCCGTCTACTCATCTTGACCACTGCGTTGTAATTAAATTTGCGCGAAACCGATCCCCCAATACGCTACGATGTTTCGCCACCTTACTCACCATTCTCCTCTGCTGCAAGTCAAATAAGATTTGTTCCATCGGTGAAATATTTAAAAGTTATTGGTCTGTTATTCACCATGACGGCGACGCCCCTTCCGGCTTCATTCTCGTGTTCTACATCCCTCCGCACCCTCCCTCCCCTACACCCCCCACACCCCCCGTAAACACCCCCACACCCCCCAACCCCCCACAACCCCCCTATCCCCACAACCACCCTACCCCTACCAGCCCCACCATCACCCACCCAGCCCCCCTCTGCCTCCACCTTCCCCCCTACCCTCACCATCACCCACCTACCCCTACCATCCCCCCACCCCCTCAACCCCCCTACCTCCACAACCCCCCCTACCCCCACCATCCCCCCCTAACCCCAACACCACCCCCCGCCCCCACCTTCCCCCACTACCCCATCATCACCCACCTACCCCCACCATCCCTCCTACCCCCACCACCCCCCTGCCCCCACCTTCCCCCCCTACACCCTCCCACCCCCACCATCACCCACCTACCTCCACCATCCCCCCCGATACCTCTACAAACTTCCTACCCCCTCAACCCACCTACCCCACCATCCCCCCCTACCCCTACACCCCTCCCTCACCCCCTCCCTCTCTATCGCCCCTCTCCCCCTCTACCCCCTCACCTTCCCTCTCTACCCCCCTCCTTCTCTGCCCCCCCCCTCTCCACCCCCACTCCCTCTCTGCCCCTCCCATTCTACCACCCCTCCCTCTCTACCACCCCTCCTTCTCTACCCCACCTCCCTCTCTAGGGAGTGGTGAGTATTGGGACCTATGGGTGAGTGGTGGAATATTGCGTTCAGGAACCAGCCCTCCCCTGTGACACTGCGCCCCTCTCTGCTCCCCCCACCCCCCGTTGCTCAAAGGACAAAAGGACAAAGGACATTTATTGTCACATACACCAATTGGTGCAGTGAAATTTGAGTTATCAAGCAGCACACAAATAAGATAAACACAACACTTTAGAATTTAACATAAAACATAAAAAAACATCCCCCCACAGCGGAATCAACGTTTCCCACTGTGAGGGAAGGCACCAAAGTTCAGTCCTCTTCCTCAGTTCACCCGTGGTCAGGGTCTATTGAGGCCTCTGCAGTCGCCGCTACGGGCCCAATGTTTCAGGCCCTCGAACACTCTCAGCGGCCCGGAGCCTCTGAATCGGCTGCTTCCTACCGGAGACCGAGGCTTCCAAAGTCCACAGGCCGAGCTGGGTGGAGATTCAATGCTGGCGACCTTGGCGAGAGATCCTAGGGCTCCGCGATGTTAAAGTCAGCGTCAGTGTCACCTGCGGCTGGAAAGTGAGCGCCGCCTGCGGTTGGAAAGTCAGCGGCGCCAGTGGCTGGAATCTCCGCAGACCACAGCTTCACGGTGTCAAAGTCGGCAGTCCCAGCACTCCGGAGCTCCAACACGGCGACCCCAGTAAGGCATCGCTCGCTCCGCGATGGAATCCAGTGCTGCTCCGCCGCTGCTGAGGCTCTGGCCGGTCTCCGGCAGGAAAGGCCACGCCAATCCAGGTGGTAGGCCGCGACGAGGGAGGCAAAGATGCAGCTCGGAGAATAGTCGCACCCTCAACCAGGAACTGACCAAGAAAACAGTCCCCCCCCCACATAAAAAAGACTAAAAGATCTCCAAAACAAACTTTAAAACAGACAATGAAATAACAAAAAGAATGAAAGGACACACAGCTGCAGGCAAGGCAACCACACTCGATGGTGCCCCCTCCCTCTCTGCCCCCCCTTCCTCTCTGCCACCCCCCCCCCGCCACCCTCTCTACCACCACCCTCTCTACCCCCCTCCCTGTCTTGGGAGTGGTGAGTATTGGGACCTATGGGTGAGTGGTGGAGTATTGCTTTTGTGGTCCAACCCTCCCGTGTGATGCCGTGTGACCACCTTACCCCTCAATCTCTACCCCCATCCCTCTCTGCCCCCCTCCCCTTCCCTCTACTCTACCTCTCTACCCCCTCATCCTCTCCTCCCTTCTCCCCTCGCTCTCTACTCCCCTCCCCTCCCTCTAGAAACATAGAAACATAGAAAATAGGTGCAGGAGTAGACCATTCGGCCCTTCGAGCCTGCACCGCCATTCAATATGATCTTGGCTGATCATCCAACTCAGTATCCTGTACCTGCCTTCTCTCCATACCCCCTGATCCCTTTAGCCACAAGGGCCACATCTAACTCCCTCTTAAATATAGCCAATGAACTGGCCTCAACTAGCTTCTGTGGCAGAGAATTCCAGAGATTCACCACTCTCTGTGCGAAAAATGTTTTTCTCATCTTGGTCCTAAAAGATTTCCCGCTTATCCTTAAACTGTGACCCCTTGTTCTGGACTTCCCCAACATCGGGAACAATCTTCCTGCATCTAGCCTGTCCAACCCCTTAAGAATTTTGTAAGTTTTTATAAGATCCCCCCTCAATCTTCTAAATTCTAGCGAGTCTACCTCTCTACCCCCCCCTCCCTCTCCCCCTCTGCCCCCCTCCCTCTCTACCCCCACTCCATCTCTGCCGCTCCTCCCTTTCTACCACCCCTCCCTCTCTACCACC
Source organism: Malacoraja senta (assembly GCA_038087875.1). Lineage (NCBI taxonomy): Eukaryota > Metazoa > Chordata > Chondrichthyes > Rajiformes > Rajidae > Malacoraja > Malacoraja senta. The sequence continues at coordinate 18,174,060 of CM075984.1, read as the reverse complement.
CCTCCTTCTCTACACCACCTCCCTCTCTAGGGAGTGGTGAGTATTGGGACCTATGGGTGAGTGGTGGAGTATTGCGTTCGGGGCCAGCCCTCCCGTGTGACGCCGCGCCCCCCCCACCCCTCAATCTCTACCCCCATCCCTCTCCCTCTCTACTACCCTTCCCCTCCCTCTACCCTCCCTCTCTACCCCCTCACCCTCTCCCTCTCTAGCTGTGCCTGCGCAGTTGTGGACTATACGTGAGTGGATAGGGCAGGGGATGGGGGGAAAAGGAGCGAATGAATAATATTAATATAATATCAAGGGGTGGGGTTAGTGTGTGTGTGTGTGTGTGTGGGGGTGGTTAGTGTGTGTGTGTGAAGCCGCAGGATGGCCCCCCCCCCCCCACAAATGCACGTTGAGGGGACGGGACCCAACGGGTCCCACTTGGTCTAGTATACTTATAAAGGTCATACCTCAGCCTCCTACACTTCTAGGAATGTTCAATGGTTCAATGCTTCAATGGTTTCTTTATTGTTAAATGTACCAGGTACAGTGAAAGTTTTTACATACAGCTAAGCAAGACTATCCCCATATATATGCATAATCCCCTGGTTAGTACAGAATATACAGAACAGCCAACTGAGTCCATATACAAGAGGTGTCATTTTAGCACCATTTTACAGTCCCATCTGGCCACAAAGGCCTTCTCTTTCCAGGTGATTTGTTTCCGTGGTGGGTGAGCTGGACTTGCGGTTGGGATACAGACGTGGGTCACCGGGCCCCTGGGTTGAGTTCCAAGCTGCGGCAGGGCCTCCAATTTTGCACTACCGCCCACTGCCAGTCCGATTACTGGCCCTGATTGAAACAAAAAACCTTCATCTCCTCTTTCTACCTTTTCCAATTATTTTGGATCAATGACCTCCGCTCACTGGCTGTGGAATGAATGTTTCATATCAAAACCAGCTTGGAAATCCACACTAAGGCACCTCTTAACTTGTTCTGTGGAGAAGACTCGCAACTTTTACAATATCGCTGCAATCCCTATTCCCTCATAACATTCCAGCAAAGTTCCTGTTTCCGTTCTTATTCTTGAAGGCAGCACAGTGGCGCAGAGGTAGAAATGCTGCCTTACAGCGCCATGACCTGGATTTGTTCCTGACTTCGGGTGCTGTCTGTACAGAGTTTGCCCATTCTCCCTGAGAGGTTTCCTTCAGCTACTCCGGATTCCTCCTACATTCCAAAGACGTGCAGTTTTGTATGTTAATTGGCCTTTGTAAATTGTCTGTGGTGGATGTTTATGTTAAATTCAATTATGTATTGTTCGTATGGCTGTATGGTAACTCAAATTTCACTGTACCAATTGGTGCATGTGACAATACATGTGAACTTGAACTTGAACTTGAGTGGTGCGGGGTGCGGGACTCGGTGGGCCAAAGGACCAGTTTCTACACTGTATCTGCAAATCTAACAAACCTATACATTTTTCCTGAGAACGCTGCACAGAATTGTCCACATTATGCAATTTGAGGCTTAAATGATAATTCCATTTCCCTGAACAGACACTCTTGCAGTCATTACAAATGAGGCCATCAATTATGTTTGACCCCTCAAAACCTTACATGGACCGCTCAGACAAGGCCAAATGCCGAACCCTTTCAGCTGGTAGCATGTATAATTTCAACCCATAAGAGTAGCAAGCAAGCACCACTCCTTCAAAATAAACCAGCCAGTCCATAAATAAAAAAACAAATCCAAAAAAGGTATTCCTTACATGTTCTTGGTTTTGAGTTCCTTGTATAAAGTCATTGTGTGGAGAACATTTATGCAAAAATGCACAACAGCAATATATTGCAATATCGCATATAATGATGTAGCATTATAATATACAATATGATATACAATTATACTATACCGAACCTTATCATCTTAGAAACTGTAAAAGTTGAGGGAAATAGAGTTTAAGCGCTAGATGAGACTGATGCATACTTACCAGATTGTTAATGATTGTTATGCTTAGACTGTCATTTTTGGAAAGCTTGGATATTTTTCAAAGACTGCTTTGTGCATAACTTGGCTGATCAACATTGCATTAGTCTAACCTGTCCAAAGAACAGATGTGCCCCTTGGCAATGATAGATTCAGGGAAGAAAAAGCTTGATGACACATACAGTGACCTTGAATTGACCAATAAGGAACTAAGGAGAGTCTTATCTAGGGACATTTGCAAAAGGCATGCAGAGAAGGATCATCATGACAGCTCGCTCCGTATTTCATAGATGTCACCTCCTAAGAAGGACTGACTCCCTTCTGTTACCTTTAACCTTTAAAGGCAACAGAAATACTCACTTTGCATTATAACGAAAGTTAATATGAACATACAATTGATTTACTTTTTGCTTATTAAAATGCAACTGGAAAGCAATTAGTCATTCTTAAACCATGGTTTGTCACAGGGCAACGCGGTATAATAGCAGATCGACACAAATTGCTGGAGTACCTCAACGGGTCAGGATCGTTTTTCTCCAGCGATGCTGCCTGACCTGCTGAGTTATTCCAGCACGTTGTGTCTATCTTTGGTATATACCAGCATCTGCAGTTCCTTTCTGCACAGTAATACAGCAAACAGGTTTACTTCCTCAATAATCCGGCAGCCCAGGTCAGTCCTGACCTCTGGTGCTATCGAGGTGTGGAAAGTGCATGTTCTCCCTGGGATTCTGTGGGTTTCATCTGGCTGCTCCAGTTTCCAACTGCGTCCCAAAAATGTGCAGGTTGGTAGGTTAATTTGATACTGCAAATGACTCCTAATGTGTAGGTGACCCATAGAATATGGAGGAGATTGATGGGAATATAGGAAAAATACAGTGACGTGGTATGATTTGTATAAAAATGTATCTCTCCATGACATCGTTTAATAATTCCTTCATGCCACAAATCATAAAAATCATGTTTGTTTAGTTACATCCTGGATCACTGTACATGTATAACATCCCCTTCCCTCTTCCCCCGTTCCCTTGAAGCCTGGCTGACCTTGCACTTGAATGACAGAGGTTGAGGGGAGACTTAACAGAAATGTATAAAATGATGAGTGACATACTGTAGATCGGGTAGACAGTCAGAATGTTTTTTCCCGGGTTGGAAATGTCCAAAATTAGAGAGCATAACAAGAAGGTGAGAAGGGCAAAGTTTAATGGAGGTGTGCGAGGCAAGTTCTTTACACAGAGAGTGGTGGGGGCTACAGTAATGATAGTGATGTTTAAGGGGCTTTTAGATTGGCACATGGAAGTGCTGGGAATAGAGGGAAATGGATCATGTAGAGGCAGATAAGATCAGTTTAACTAGGCATCATGTTCGGCACAAATATTGTTCCTGTTAGTACTACTCCATGCTGTTTGTTCTGTGTTCATATAATGATAATGTTAATTTCAGTTTAGAAGCGTCAATCCATATATTTATAATGTTCCATATTTTCCCAGGTTTTCTCCTTTAGGTGGTAGTTTTAATTTTATTCAGCCATCCTTTATTATGCATTTCTGCAGCGTTTGGTGGCAGAAGCTGGAGACATGACTGTTTCTTTCTAAGCAGATTCACATCATCAATTCCATATCCTCAGCTGTAAATAGTAAGCTTTCTGGTTTTGCGGTGGCAAAGGTAGTTTTTTGTCTCGAGCAAACGTATTGTCTGATTACCATATATTTGCTGATCATCTGGAATCTAATATAGTCTAATTTAGACTAATTTGGATTAAATCTATTACTATATTGTATTGATTATTCATATAGTTGCATATTATTAATGTGTACCCGTATCTGAGAATTGCTGTGCTTAACAATCTCCATTACTAGAGAAAAAAATACTGTCAATTATCTGCATAAAATAAGTGATTTTAATTCCCCATAGCTACCCTGTATCTTGTATAGTTCTACTACTGCCACGGTGTGTGTAAAATATGGAAAAATAAACTTTGACATCGACCTTACTTTGTGCCAGGAGCTGTGTTAAAATGAGCACTGGTCTAATGAAAGTGAAGTATGCAACTCAAAACTATCCTGTCATCCAAGCAAAGAGAAAATCTTTGCTCCACAATTAGCTGTAAAAACTACACCGAGCTTTTCAACCAGTTCTTTAAATGGAAGCAAACAAAGAAATGCCAAAGTAGTGAGATGTTAAAATAAGGACATTACCTGAAAACACATGGAGATTTGAGATAGTTTGCTATTTAATTAAAGGGATGCATCTGAATCTGATCGCATTAATGGTTACCTTCGTCATTTGTACCCTTTATGTTATTCTTGATTACAGTATGAGTGTAACCCCTTGGACAATCTTGAAGCAGCAGGAACCTATGCAGTCCGGCTGAGTGGATAATGATATCAGCTGCTTCTCACTGGAACAACAGGTGCTTTGGCATAAAATGCCAAGCCGCCATACTGAGTAGATGACATCAATTCATACTTTCTGAGTTTAATTATAAAGTATCTGTGCTAATCCATTAATAATGGAAAGGGTCAAAGGAGTTCATATACACAGATTACTAAAACTGTAGATCACTGTAATACCTGCCATGCAGAGGGATTATAACTCCTCTCCAAACTTCATGGAAGTACTGTTTATATTTTACTGTTTCTCTTTGTGTAAATTAATTATTTTTCTTGCTTCTTGGATGTTTGTAACCTCTTACCCCTACATTTATCTAGCTGTTGCCTTTTATCTTCCTGTCACCCACTTCTGTCTTTTTGCATTGCACTGTGTTGTGAGCAAAGCCTCCATGCCCCTTTGTCCCCTTTTTGCTGAACAAGGAAATGACATTGATGCGCTGATTCTCCCCTCTTTAGTCCTACCTGCTTTGCAGCGACTTTGCACTGGCCGTAGGTTTCCCCACACACCCTGATCTCCCAACAGGCCTGTGCAGGTGGATGATCATAGTGTGTGTTAATTTAGTATTAATTTAGTTTAGTTTATTATTGTCAAGTATACTGAGGTACAGTGAAAATATTTTGTTTGTGTGCTATGCAGTACATGAACACAATCAAGCTGTCCGCTGTGCACACATAAAGATTAAGTAGCAAGGACTCAGGTTTAACTTAATAGGCTTTTTATTATTTGCAATTTTTGCTTTAACTTACAAATCTTAACATCTGATTATTTTTTTTGTTACTCCAATTTGTTTGCCGACCTTTTCATGATGCTTTAGAAGACCAAACTGTTGACAAGGTATCTGTGGTTCAGTGGCCACGTATCACTGGTATTAACTTGGTTATTAATAAAGACATTTTATTTGATCAATGATGTTCCAGAAGCGAGATTTGCCAGTCTGGGATTTGAAGAATTGCTTACAACTGAACTCAGCAATGTCAAAAGGGACAAGGATTGTTTTTTCACACACAAAAGGGAATGAGTAATGTCCCTTGCAATGTGTTTTCACTGTAGTTTAAGGGATACGACCGCATACTTCAAAGTTTCCATTTGATTGCTATTTAGTAGTGAGTGACCACATGTTAGTGTGTTTTCAGATTTTCAGTGTCCTCATGGACATTGTTTTCATTAATTTGCATAAAATGTTCTGTTCATTCAGATGGATGACCTAGATGTGTCAAGTTTACCTCTGATTATAGGGCATATGCTGCCTTCTTGTGAACGAAAGGCATTGTTACTTTCTTTACTTGCCTGTTATCAATGCCATTATATATGTGTGTTTTCCATAAATAATAGTGTCATTTTGTGAGCTGAAATTTTACCAATTGGCAGTTAATGTGCACTTAATTTAAAGGAACCTGGGAATTTTCTTTAATAATTTCTTCCAGTTTCAACATATGTCAGAAATTAATTTTTAAAAGTTTAAAAGTTTGATCTTTCCCAACAGCTGAAAATGTTTAACAGCCAATATAGTGCATTTGGAGATAAATCATTGCTGCAATGTGGAAATGTAGCTGCCAAAATTTGTACCGAAGCTCCCACAAACAGTGGTGTGATAATGAATAAGTTTTCCTGTTTATTTTCAGAAACGCTGATTAGGAGATAATAATTAGAACAAACATGGAACGCAGAACAGGACAGCACAGGAACAGGCCTCTCAGCCCCCAACATACATGCTGAACATGGTGTCGTCAAACAAATTTAATCTGCCTGCACGTGATCCATATTCCTTCATTCTCTGCATATCCATAATTATTTTCAATTATCTACAGCGAGATCGTTACAACGAAGATACCAGAAGAGAGAAGGTGGGTGACGATGAGGAAGGGAAGGAAACTTGGAGTACAGGAGACCCCAGGGGATAAACCTCTTGAAAACAGGTTCACCCTCTTGGAAGCTGTCGGGACAGAAGACACTGCCTTTCTGGGCGGTGGATAGGTCTGCGAGTCAAAACGTGGTGCTGAAACAATGCCGAAGAGACAGACGTCAGGCAGAGCCGTGGTAGTCGGGAACTCCATCGTGAGAGGTACAGACAGGGGTTTCTGCGGCAACAGGCGGGATTCAACGATGGTGTGTTGCCTCCCTAGTGCCAGGATCCAGGACGTCACGGATTGATTGCAGAGCATCCTCAAGGGTGAAGGCGAGCAGCCGGAAGTGGTAGTGCATGTCGGCACAAATGACATCGGGGAGAAGAGATTCTGCGGCATGACTTTAGAGAGCTCGGAAGAAGGCTGAAAAGCAGGTCCTTCAGGGTGGTTATCTCCAGTTTGCTTCCAGTTCCTCGTGCTGGTGAGGGCAGGAAAAGGGAGATAGGGGATCTGAATGTGTGGCTGAGGACCTGGTGCAGCGGGCAGGGATTTAGATTCTTAGACCACTGGGATCTGTTTTGGGGTAAGGTTAAATTGTACAAAAGGGATGGGTTGCACCTTAACAGGCAGGGGACCAGCATTCTGGCAGGCAGGTTTGCCACTGCTACACGGGTGGGTTCAAACTAAATAGTGGGGGGGAGGAGACAAATTGGAAATACAAGGATGGAGTTAAAGGGAAAGAGAGTATAGGGAAAGTTAAGAAAGACACCAGAATTAACGGGGCAGAAAATTCACGAAGGGATAGGAGAGTATGGCCAAGTGAAACAGGAATCGATGTGCAAGGTGAGGTGAGTAATGAATTAAAAGTATTATATATGAATGCGCGGTATAAGAAGTATAGTGGATGAATTTGAGACTCAGAGATTGGTAGATATGACATTGTGGGGATTACAGAGTCATGGCTGTAGGCGGATCGGGACTGGGAACTGAATATTCAGGGTTTTAGTCCTATAGAAAGGACAGGCAGGCAAGCAGAGGAGGTGGCTCTAGAAATTGTGGACGAATTGGTGAACATTTTCCAATGTTCTATAGATTCAGGATCAGTTCCTGTGGATAGGAGGGTAGCTAATGTTATCCCACTTTTCAAGAAAGGAGCCGAGAGAAACAACAGGGAATTATAGACCAGTTAGCCTGACATTGGTGTAGGGGAAGATGCTGGAGTCAATTATTAAAGAAATAATAATGGCGCATTTGGATAGCAGTAAAAGGATTGGTCCAAGACAGCATGGATTTATGAAGGGGAAATCCTGCTTGACTGATCTTCTGGAATGTTATGAAAATGGATGAAGGAGAGCCAGTGGATATAGTGCATCTGGAATTTCAGAAAAAGGGAAGTGCAACGAGACCTGGGTGTCCTTGTACACCAGTCACTGAAAGTAAACATGTAGGTACAGCAGGCAGTGAAGAAAGCTAATGGCATGTTGGCCTTCATAATGAGAGGATTTGAGTTTAGGTGTAAAGAGGTCCTTCTGCAGTTGTACAGGGCCCTGGTGAGATCACATCTGGAGTATTGTGTGCTGTTTTGGTCTCCGAATTTTGAGGAAGGACATCCTTGCTATTGAGGCAGTGCAACATAAGTTCACGAGGTTAATCTCCGGGATGGCGGGACTGTCATATGAGGAAAGATTGGAAAGACTGGGCTTATATTCACTGGAATTTAAAAGGATGAGGGAGGATCTTATAGAAACATACAAAATTATAAAAGGACTGGACAAGCTAGATGCAGGAAAAATGTTCCCAATGTTGGGGGAATCCAGAACCAGGGGCCACAGTCTACGAATAAAGGGGAGGCCATTTAAAACTGAGATGAGAAAAAACTTTTTCACGCAGAGAGATGTGAATTTATGGAATTCTCTGCCACAGGAGGCAGTAGAGGCCAATTCACAGGATGAATTTAAAAGAGAGTTAGATAAAGCTCTAGGGGCTAGCGGAATCAAGGGATATGGGGAGAAGGCAGGCATTGGTTACTGATTGTGGATGATCAGCTGTGAATGGCGGTGCTGGCTCGAAGGGCCAAATGGCCTCCTCCTGCACCTATTTTCTATGTTTCTAAATAATGTAATAACTTTTCAATTGTTCAATGAATAATTAATTGAAAGTTGTACTTTCAACGAATTAAGCATTCACACTCTTAAGATTCATTCATCTAAAGTTTTAATAACTTTTGTATTGTGGATAATCTCATGCTTTTACTTTAACTCTGAAAATGTGTTAATTTTACACATAACCTTACCAGATTTCACCTTTCATCTGTTTGTCAAGAGAGCTAAATCGGCTAAGATCCTTTCCATTCTTCCTTGCAATTTGGCCATAAACTATGCAGCAGATAAAAGTACCGATTTTGACACAGAATACCAAGATTCATCCTTGATTGATTATTTGGTTCTCTCGAACTTATGTGTGCAAAGTCTCTCAATTATTAGTTTTGAATATTTCCTTCTAAAGGAGTTAAATTAAAAGTATATTCTTTAACAAGATAATGCCTTATCTTCAATTGTGATACATAACAATTGGACATTAAGAACAAAACATAATTTCCCACCTGGTATAAAGTTGTAAGTGGCCCTCCACAACAGTACGTTTGAGCATTTGACGGCACTGGGCCTGTGCTCGCTGGAGTTTAGAAAAGTCAGGGGGGCCCACATTGAAATGTACAGATTAGTGAAAGGCTTAGATACAGTGGATGTGGAGAGGATGTTTCCACAAGTGGGAGAGTCTAGGACTAGAGGTCATAGCCTCACAATTAAAGGATGTTATTTTGGGAAGGAGATGAGGAGGAATTTCTTTAGTCAGAGGATGGTGAATCTATGGAATTCTTTGCCACAGAAGGCTGTGGAGGTCAAGTCAGTGGATATATTTAAGGCAGAGATGGATCGATTCTTGATTAGTAAGGGTTACAGAGGTTATGAGGAGAAGGCTGGAGAATGGGGTTAGGAGGGAGAGATAGATCAGCCATGTTTAAATGGTGGAGTAGACTTGATGGGCCGCATGGCCTAATTCTGCTCCTATCACTTATGATCTTATGATCATATAGTTTAAGTATTTACTCTTGTTGAATATTTACGTATACTTTATTTATGAAAGAATCTATTGCTTACATTTATGATTAAAGGTAATCATCTAATGTCTAACATCTCACAACTATTTCAAATCACAGTTATGTGATGTATTTGATCAAGGCATAACATTCCAACATGAAAGTCTATTGCAATCAAATGTTCCTATTTTTAGTGCTGGAGCAGAAATAGGACAGGGTTTATAGTTTGGGCACAAGAGCCACCCTAATTTCTCTCTCGTTTTATTATTATTTTATTTTTCTATGTTCCTTAAAGCTGCTGCAGTGAAAATATATTCAAACTGTGGTTGTGTCATAGAGTCATCGCACGAAAACAGGCCCTTCTGTCCAACTCATCCATGCGGGCCAAAATGCCCCATCCAATCTAGTGTTATTTGTCTGCATTTGGCCCATATCCCTCTAAACCTTTCCTATCTATGTACCTGTCCAAATGTTTATTAAATGTTGTTACCGTACCTGCCTCAACTACTACCTCTGGCAGCTCATGCCATATACCCACCACCCTCTGTGTGAAAACATTGCACCTCAGTATCCTACCAAAATGTTCCCCTCCGCAAACCTATGCCATCTAATTCTTGATACTCCTATCCAGGAGAAAAGAGAGCATTCATCTTATCTATTCCCCTCATGATTCCATAGAGCTTAATCAACACATCCTTCAATCAAAGCAGTTAACCACAAGACTATTAGAGTTATAACATGTGATGCACACCCGTTCTTAAAGGTACCCTATACATACATGATATATGTTTGTAAGGTGCCTTAAAGAACTGCCCTTGATTGTGTAACTAAATCCAGCAAAATTGATATTTCCACTGTCCAGACTGCCTTAGCTTCAGCTGGATAGTTCTATCAGAAATTTGAGGTTACCTCATGACTTTTCATTGTGTTGGACATCTTGTAAGTATAGTATGTGAAGTTTTAGATGATGCGCTTGCCCTCCATGAAATCCCCAAACACTGCATAAATCCCCAAAGCCCAATAAATTAGTGGCACTGGAACAACATACTCTGTTTGGACTGTGCACATATATCTTCAGAATCAGCTGGTTCTCTTGTTTCCCTTACCAGGATTACTACACCAGGATTATGTTGTATACACTTAACAGACATTCTATTATTTGTATGAATGGTCCCTTCATCTACCTAAATAGTTTTAAAGTAATAGAATGCCATTTTGCTGAAATGCTAACTACTTCTCACTCCATAGATGCTGCCTAATATGTCGCATGTTTCTAGCATATATTGTTTGCCATTTTTTGAACAGGGTCATTGGGAAATAAAATCAGTAGATTAAAATTCTGGCCTGTTGCCCTTCTGAGAAAGTAATAGTGCCATGGAATTTATATGCATTATCTTACACATATGCTTATGAAAATATGGTTCATTTATGCTATCGTGGAAAGAGGTGAAAATACTGAAGGAGTTTTTACACTCCAATAACCACACTCACTGAAATAAGGAGTACTCGCAGGATAGGACGGCACAGTGGCGCAGCGGTAGAGTTGCTGTCTTACAGCACCAGAGACTCAGGTACGATCTTGACTATGGGTACATTCTCCCTGTGACCACATGGATATTCTTTGCATGCTCTGGTTTCCTCCCACACTCCAAAGACATACAGGTTTATAGGTTAATTAGCTTCTGCAAATTGTAAGTTGTTCCGAGTGTGTAGGATAGTGCGAGTGCATGGGGTGATCACTGGTCGGCACGGACTCGGTGGGCTGAAGGGCCTGTTTCAATGCTGTATTTCTAAAGTCTAAAGTAAAGTAAAAGTTTATTTTACATTAGTTCAGTTTAGTTTAGTTTCGAGATACAGCGCGGAAACAGATCCTTCAATCCCCGCACATTAACACTATCCTACACACACTAGGGACAGTTTACAATTTTACCAAGCCAATTAACCTACAATCCTGCACATCTTTGGAGTGTGGGAGGAAACTGAAGCTCCCAGGGAAAATCCACGCAGGTCACGGGGAGAATGTACAAACTCCATACAGATAGCACCCGTAGTGAGGATGGAACCTGGGTCTCTGGCACTGTAATGTAATGGGTAATGGTGAATTTTTGGTATAGAAACTTTGACATCATCCTTGGCAAAGCATTGACCTATCTTATTCATTTCCAGCACAATTGAATACAATTTGGACAATCTATGAGATGCATTACTAAAATCCGCCAAGACTTATTTATCAGCATGTTCCAACACCCAAACCTCAACCACCTTAAAGGGATAGAGTAGTGGACAGGAAGAAATCACATCAAAGCTTACAAATGCCTATCCCAAGATACAGTGCATTCTGGCTTCGAAATAAATCAACATTCCTTCATTACTGTCATAGAAATCCTTCTTAATAACTGTGGGATTAAATTCAAAGCACAAACTCCATCTGTTGAAGAAGGTGGCTGAATGACTCCACGACTCTAAAAGCCTGAAGAAGGGTCCAGACCCAAAACAATGTCTGTCCTTTCCCTACACAGATGTTGCCCCACTGAGTTCCACCAGGACTTTGTTTTTCAATCAAGATTCTAGCATCTGTAGTCTCTTGTGTCTCCACTCTCTGGCTGTTGTGTGCACATCCACACCTCACTAAGTCAGATCTAGTGCCAATGATATGGCATACCATCAACCACATTCCCGAGCAACTCATGCATTATTATGATTTGGACGTCAATCATCCTTATTTAATCATTGTTTGAGCGAAATCCTATAATTGCATAACTGACACCATCATCAAAGCATCTTTATTATAGGATGCATTAGCTTGGTTGATACTGGACTAACACCCAGAGGTTCCTGTGGAGTTGTGAATTTGAACCCATCCACCACAGTAAAGAAAAAGGAATTACAATTTGGTTAATTAAATAAATTCAGAGCAAGAAATAGGGACCAAGGAACTGATTAATGCCTTGTCAGGATGGGAATCTGATAGGCTTATGCAGTCAGGCCTTTATATGCTTCCTACCATACCAAAATAGTCATAAAGTCATACAGCCAGGAAATGGGCCTTCAGCCCAACTCGTCCATACCGATCAAGATGACCCATCTACACCAGTTCCACTGCCCCAGTTTGGCCCATATCCCTTTAAACTTTTCCTATCCATTTACTTGTCCAAGTGTATTTTATATTCTGTTATAGTACCTGCTTCAACTACTTCCTGTCACAGCTCGTTCCATTTACCCATCACCCTCTGAGTGAAAAGGTTGCCCTTCAGGTTTGTATTAAATCTTGGCCCCCTCACCTTAAACATATGTCCTCTTGTTTTTGACTTCCCTACCCTGGATTAAAGACTCTATGCATTCACTCGATCTACTCCCCTCATGATTTTATGCACCTCTATAAAACCACTCATCAGCTTCCTGCACTGCAAGAAATAAAGTCCTAAATAGTTGAATTTTATTTTACCTGTGTCATTATTTCTAGGGCAATTACAGATGGACAATTAATGCTGGCTTCATTATTGATGCTCTGAATAAATAAATTAATAAATAAATAATTATCAAGGTATGGAACTAATGTGGGCGTTTGGAACAAATTGCCAAATGAGGAAGTTGAGGCAGGAACTATGCCAACATTTAAGAAACAGTTAGACAGGAACTTGGAAAGGGCCTGTTTGGAGGGATACGGGCCATATGCGGGGAGGTGGGACTTGTGTAGCTGGGACATGTTGGATCGTGGGCAAGTTAGACCGAAGGGCCTTTTGCCACGCTCTATGAGTCTATGACTCTATGACCAAGTCTATACAATAAGTAAAGAATTACATAATCTTTTGAGGTTAACTGGAAAAGGGAATGAATACAACCTTGCTAGTTTTGCACAGGTTGGCAGAATGTAACTAAAAGGAAGCAGCCCTCCATGAATGATCGGGTCTACTCCCTCACACTGTTGAGACCAGCGAAAGCCTCATTTGTGGTGACAGTCCTGCCAATGTTTGCCGATTAGATAAACATCCAAACACTGACAGAACAAGGAACATAGAACATAATAATGTTCAGCACAGGAACTGGCCCTTCGGCCCACAACCCACAATGACAATACTGAACAATTTAAAAAATCTAAATGTGGTTGTGATATGTAATAATAAATCAACACAATTAATTATAATGTGCTTTCAGGGTTGTGGATAAAACTTTAAAAAGCCAGCATTGTAACATTACAGTAAATAGTGCCAATAGCCTCCTCTGTGCTGTGTTCTCCCTGATTTAGATTGCATCCCAATAAACCTATTTGTTAAAGGATTCAGAGTGTAATATGTAATCTTTGTAGTGTTCAATGAGTTTTGCATGATTGAAGATTAATGCTGCTATGATTAACAATGTAACAAATCTCAATGGATGTTGTTTTCTGAATAGGTCAGAGAGCCTCAGAACTCAGATAAAAGCTTGATTTAAAACTGTAAACTGAACAGACAATTAACAGGTTTTTTTCCCCCTTTTATTAAATCAACATTTGTCGGAAAAGTGTCTGAAACACGGATTGTTGGAGTTATCATCCCCAAACATGTCGTGAAACAGCTCTGACACACAAAATGGTTTTTTTTCTCTCACTCGCAGTAATTTTTTTTAACTCGTGAAGCTTGGGGCGCTTATGAAATTGGATTAGAGTCGTTTTGTGGAACATACCCTTGGAAGGTTTAATTTAAGACTTTTAGAAGACATTCATTTGTGGCCTTAACAGCGATTAATGAGGAATAACCTTCATCATTCATTTTCAACCTAGCTTTAGACATAGATCTCCAGAGTTGAAGGACTGTGCCTTTGACCAGTGTCAGCCATTTCATCTCGTAATTGCGCATCTGGCACTAAGATTTATTCAGCACAGTGCCAGCACCATTTCTTGAAAAAGACAATGTCCTCTGTAATATTGAACTGAAGTGCTGATAGATATTTTGAATGGGAGTCATGACAGCCAAACATAATAGTCTGGATTCATGCAAGTGTATTAAAACATAAAAGCTTTAACCCTTTATTGCCATAATGCATCATTATGAAGAATTCCTGTGGATATTTTTTGTTTTAAAAGTTGATTAGAACTCTTGAGGCTTGAAGGGGAATTGTATTTGCTATAACACCATGTGTGTGTATGTGCATGTACACATGCTTGCATTCATCAGCTGAAGGAGGGGAACAGGTAAGATGCCAATGCTCTCAATATTAGGCAACACGCTGGCTATCACTGATTAACTCATAAATGATGAAGGGTTGCTGGTAACTGTGGAACCACATTGCAGTAAGTGCCCTAAGAAGAGTGAGAGATATGCCAGGACTGGAGGGCCTAAGATCTAGGGAAAGGTTGGACTTTATTCCATGGAGTGCAAGGGGCTGAGAGGTGATCTTATAGAGGTGTGTAAAATCATGAGGGTCATAGATGGGGTCAATATCCAGGGCAGTCAAGAATCAAGAACCAGAGGACATAGGTTTAAGGTGAGAGTGGCAAGATTTAATAGGAAACTGAATGGCACTCAGAGAGTGGTGGTCATATGGAACGAGCTGCCAGAAGATGTAGTTGATCCAAGTACTTAACAGTTGGATGGGTACAAGAACAGAAAAGGGGTAGAGGGTTATGGAATAAACTTCGGCATATCGGATTAGCTTGGATGGGGCACAAAAAGACATAAAAGGACACAAAGTGCTGGAGTAATTCAGCAGGTCAGGCAGCATCACTGGGGCAGATGGATAGGTGATGTTTTGGGTCGAGACCTTTCTTCAGACGTCTTAGTCGGCATGGATGAGTTGGGCCGAAGGGCATGTTTCCATGCTGTACTGCTCAATACCGATAAAAGTGCCGCTGAACAGTTGCACTTGTTCAGAGTAAGGAAGGAGATGAAGCTCCATGGACTAGCAAGATGGAGATTAAGGGTAAGTAATTACCCTTATGTCGTTAAATCTTAAATTCCCCATCAAAGCTGGCCAATAAGTGAAAGGCTCAGCACTTTCGCCATAGGAAGTGGATGTGTGAAGGACCAAAACTTACGCATTTGTGGCAACCTTTTTTAGGAACAGCTTTGCCAGAAGCAGATCAGTGAGATTAGCCTCTCAGCTTGGACATATGAAGCACTGCATGGCGCTCACTTGAATGGTGAATTTAAAGAGCTTAAAAGTGACAGGGAAGAAACTGAGCTCACCAGAACATATTGGAAACTCCTTCGATTAGTGGCATCGAAAACTATGGAAGCGTATGTCTTTCAAATTATTCAGCAGAAAGCAAATATCAGCCAGTCTCCCCCAGTCTCACCCCCCCCCCCCCCCAACGCCCTCCCCCCACCCCACCCACAGAATGTAGTTGAGGATTTCTAATCGTATATGAGAAATCTCACTGAAAGTGTGACCAGATACAGGTGAAGCATTTGGATGACCATATGGAACTCATCGCAGTGCCTCGGGACCATGGAGTTAGGAAATCTGATCAGTATCTCCCTAGTGACAGCTGGAGGCTGTGCACCATTGGAAAAACGTTGGACTTCTAATTTGTCATAACTACCTCCTGTGGAAAAGAAATATGTTGTGCTTTTAGGTACAAGGGGCTTTTGCAACACACGTAGAACTGCAAGCTGCTTGAGTTTTTAAAAGTATATATTTTTCAATTCTGCATATATCTGGGGAATTCATATCAAGCTTCAGTGATGGGTGAAGCAAGATTTTTTTGAATAATTCGATTGTTTGGATATCCAGAAGGATTCAGTTTCCTTGTTTTATCGTGATACAGTAAATCTTCTGTTACTACACTGTCACGTTTAAGGTTATTTCATTTTTGGTTTCATTTTTCCACTGATTTTGTTCAAACAGATTTTTTGCTGCACCATTTCTTTTCAAATTTATGACTTTTTTTTGTTCTTTGGCAGTTTCAATCAATCCCAGTTCTATGGATTTAAACGCTGAGGTATTTTTTATTAAAATTTAAATTTTTTTCATGAAAGTGCCTCTTATTAATTTATCCAAATTTCATGTAACTCCTCTTGCATGTTTGTTTAAAGCTTAGATTTTAGAGATACAGTGGAAACAGGCCCTTCGGCCCACCGTGTTCGATCCCCCGACACTGTGCTGCCCTCTGTCTTCTTGAAGACATAATTCTGGTGCATCAAACCCACATCATTCATGTAAGACAGATATGGTCATCAGTCATTCCTCAAGGCCAGGTTCTTGAGACACCCCAGTCTATCACAGACACAGCCCTACTCACCATTGAAAGTATCTACTATAAATAAGACGCTACCTCTATCATCAAGGATCCCACCATCTGCGCCATGCCCTCTTCTTGCTGCTACCATCAGGCAGGAGGTACAGATGTTTGAAGTCACAGACCACCAGTTTCAGAAACAGCTAGTTTATTACAAAAATCTGTGTAATGAACCAACCTGCACAACCCTAATCCTATTTTGAAGATAGGCACAAAATGCTGGAGTAACTCAGAAAGTCAGGCAGCAACTCTGGAGAGAAGGAATGGGCAACGTTTCGGGTTGAGACCCTTCTTCAGACATCCTATTTCGACAGTGGAGCACCTTTTGCACTATCATGGACATTTGTTTTTCTAATTGTGTTTTGCACGCATTTTTTATCCTTTTTATTGTCTTGCAGAAATTTGATTTGTAATTCATGCAGAATTTATGTTTTCTTGTTTTCTTGTGTGAAGTCTGAATCTAGGTGACTGTGATGCTGTTTCAAGCAAGATTTTCATAATACCTTTACCTCGCCATACTTGTGCATATGGCAATAAGCTTGATTTGACTTGACTTGGTTGCTAGTCCAGAGCTACTGAAATTCATCGTGGTACCATCAATGGAACCAACCAGGCATTGAAGCCTAACAAGTCAAAGAAGGATTCCGATCCATAGCGTCACATAGATACATAGATACATAGAAAATAGGTGCAGGAGTAGGCCATTCGGCCCTTCGAGCCTGCACCGCCATTCAATATGATCATGGCTGATCATCCAACTCAGTATCCCGTACCTGCCTTCTCTCCATACCCCCTGATCCCTTTAGCCACAAGGGCCACATCTAACTCCCTCTTAAATATAGCCAATGAACTGGCCTCAACTACCCTCTGTGGCAGAGAGTTCCAGAGATTCACCACTCTCTGTGTGAAAAAGTTTTTCCTCATCTCGGTCTTAAAGGATTTCCCCCTTATCCTTAAGCTGTGACCCCTTGTCCTGGACTTCCCCAACATCGGGAACAATCTTCCTGCATCTAGCCTGTCCAACCCCCTATTTCACCTATTTCTTTTCTCCAGAGATGCTGTTACTCCAGCATTATGTGTCTAATATCGGTTTAAACCAGTATCTGCAGTTTCTTCCTACGCAACCTCTAAACTGAGCTGTATCAGAAAGGACATTAACTCCGGCAGTATAGTTACTCTAAATTCTTAATTATAATTTTCATTGATATATCCAAAACTAAGGATAAGAAAAAATGCTCCATGCTGTGATTTAGATGTTCCCACTTGTTGGGTGGTCCAAAAGTAGGGATTAGAAATTAACAATATTAATTAATGAATGTAGTGAAGAATACAATTAAAAACATATTTATCCGGAGAATTGGTAAAATGTTACTCTTGCTACTACTTGTGGAACTTGGAAAGCAAATAGATAGGAAGATAGATAATTATATGCAGGAAAAAAGAACCGAAAAAGGTGGCAAGAGACTCATTAAAGGAAAAAAAACACTGGGGAAAAAAAACATTGGAAAAGGGAGACAAGAGTGTTTAATTGTCATATACACCATGAATGGAGCAATGAAATTCTTAGTTGCTGCAGCTTTACTGGCACATTCCAAAGACGTGCATTTTTGTAGGTTAATTGGCCTCTGTAAATTGCCCCTAAAGTATAGGGAGTGTATAAGAAAGTGGGATAACATAGAACGAATGTGAACGGGAGATCAAGGTCTCTGTGAACCTCAGGGCCTGTTTCCATGCTGTATCTCTGAGCCAAACAAAATTAAATGCAACAATACTATAAATAAAAATAAATTATCAGTTGTTCTAAGTTAAATCAGGCCATGATAGTGCAAGCCAAAGTATGCAGTAATACAGAGTCCACAGAGGTGTCATGTTGAAGCAGAGCTGTGGTTAAGGTTGTGCAGGTCAATTCAAGACCCTGAACTTGGGGATAACAGTTCTCTTGCGCCTGGACCTTCTTCTCATGGCTGCAATGAGATGAGATCATGGCCAAGATGGCATGGGTCTTTGACTACATTCTTGAGGAAGTGCTTCCTGTAGATTCCTTCAATTGTGGGGAGATCCATATGCACAATGGACCAAAGATAGACACAAAATGCTGGATTAACTCAGCGGGACAGGCAGCACCTCTGGAGAGAAGAAATGGGTGATGTTTCGGGTCGAGACCCTTCTTCCTTCCTGCACAATGGGCCAGTCAATGCTCATCACCTTCTGCTGCCGTCTTCATTCTTGACTGTAATGAGCTGACTCGAACACACATCAAGATACAACACATGTTTATTAAATCTATTTACAGCAAGGATCTGCAGATATTACATCCCCGAGCTGCTACTCATACTAACTAGCTAGGCAAGCTCTTGCTAAAATAAAGCACATAATAGGCGAACTCACTACTAACAAGCACTATAAATGGCTAGTATGAAATAGCCAATCTACATATTTCTTTGTAGAAACAAAAGAAGCATCAGTGGCTAAGCAATATAGGTGGAATATTAATAATACATTTGCAAAATTACACAAAATCGCCAAATCTAACGGGTGGCCTGCAAACCCGTCCAGCCCGTGTGCGGTACGAGTCCGCCTCACCTACTTTCACTGGAGAAGATGGGGAGGGAAATGGGGAAACGACCGGTGACCCAACAGGCAGGGAGGGTGACGAGATAGGCGAGCTAGTCGCCAAACGCCGCGGGGAGACCGCGGTGGAAAGGATAGGTGGCAGTGGGGACGCAGGACCAACTGTGGGAGGGTATATGAAACGCGAGACATCAGGATATGGAGTCGCAGGACGCGGTTCATTCACCGGTAGGATATGTTGACGGTTGCATCTGTAGATGACTCCGTCCGCTTCGACCAGATAAGAGCGCGGATCTTTGGCAGGGCCGTGGATGTGTCCCAGACGTGCATAGCCCTTGTTTGTCTGGAGATGAACCACTTGTCCACGTGCGAGAGTTTTAAGTGGCGTGCTAGATTTGTCAAAGAAGCGTTTCTGCGTGTCACGTTTGAATTGTAGTTGCTTCTGAACTGCAGGCGGGGAACGAACTTGTGGCTGCAAACGCTGCTGGGGCACAGGCAGAGGAGCATGGGTTTGGCGAGACATCAGTCGTTGGGCTGGAGAACCGAGTATGGGATCCCGTGCAATATTCCTTAGGTTGAGCAAGTCCAGGTACACGTCTGATTTGACAAGGTATGACCGCTCCATGAGTTGTTTTGCAGTGCGTTCGGCGAGTCCGTTGGACTGTGGGAACTCAGGGCTGCTGGTAATATGTTGAAAGTCCCATCGTTTTGCAAAGTTTTTAAAAGCTTGGCTGGTGAACTGTCTGCCGTTGTCGGACTGGATACGTGCAGGGGAGCCGTGCACCGAGAGGCGGCGACGCTGCAACTTCTCGATAACTGCTTCAGAAGTAGTGGTTTGAAGTAAATCAATTTCGAACCAGCCCGAGTAGGAGTCAACAAGAACCAGATAGTGTTTCCCGTGCCACTCGAAGATGTCGGTGGCTAACGTGGACCACGGGAGAGGAGGGACTGGGTGCGGCAGTAAAGGCTGCTTTTGCTGATGTGGCATCTGGATAGCGTGTCAGCTATGTGCATGTCTTTGCCTTTCTTGTAGGAGATGTTGAAATCAAACCGCTGCAGTTGCATCATCATTTGCAGTAGTCGTGCTGGGGCAGCGTGGATGGGTTTGTTCAAAATGGTGGTCAGTCTGAATCTGGCTGTGATGTAACCAATCAGTATACTGTGCACCTACACCTGTAGAAGTTTGATAGAACACTCAGTGACGTGCTGGATCTCCTCAAACTTCTGAGGAAGCATAGGCAGTGTGCTTTCTTTGCAATTGGATCAATATGTTGGACAAAGGATTGTGTGCACCTAGGAACTTGAAAATGTTGACTCTCTCCACTGCCATCCTGCCAATGACAATAGGTGCATGGTCCATCAGCTCTCCCTTCCTGAAGTAAACATTTAGTTCCTTGATCTTGCTAACATCGAAAGAAAGATTGTTGTTCTTGCTATTTGAGAGGCACAGTGGTGCAGCGGTAGAGTTGCTGCCTTACATCACCAGAGACCTGGGTTGAATCGTGACTATGGGTGCTGTTTGTATGGAGTTTGTACGTTCTCCCTGTGGCCACATGGGTTTTCTCCAGGCGCTCCGGTTTCCTCCCACATTCCAAAGAAGTACATGTTTCTAGGTTAATTGGCTTCGGTAAAAATTATAAATTGTACCTAGTGTGTAGGATAGCGCTAGTGTACAGGGATCGCTGGTCGGCGCGGACTTGGTGGACCGAAGGGACTCTTTCCACACTGTCTCTCTAAACTAAACTAAACTAAAGACACCACTCAACCAGTTTATCAATCTCTCTCCTGAACTCTGACTGTTTGTTACCCATTATTTTTCCAACAATGGTAGTATTGTTGGCAAATTCTGCATTGGTGTATATGTAGCTCTGTGATGTAAAAAGATGCCCCAAGATACTTCATAAATAAGTGCAAGAAGAACAGATACAAATAAGGATGTCCAACTGAAAGTTTTGACAAGTAGATTAAACTAGTTTAGGTTTTCATTTTCACATTGACTTTAATTAAACAAAGGATGGAAAGGGTTGTTAGCTTGGACAAAGGTTGAAGGGAATGGTTTTTGTACGTGGCCCAGGATGCTTGGGAGTGGATACGTAGGCAGCAAGACTGACTGGAGCCATCAGTACACATCAAAGCCGACATGATAAATAAAAGGATTTTAAGGGGATATGCATGATGTTTGAACAGCATCGTACTAAAGAGTAACCGCCTAACTCTTCATAAGGACTCCGTTGCTCTTGAATTGTTTAGTTTAATTTAGTGATACAGCATGTAAACAGGCCCTTCAGCCCACTGAATCCATGCTGGCCAGCTTTCACCTATACACTAGTTCTATCCTACACACTAGAAGCAATTTACAGAAGCCATAGTCAGGATTGAACCCAGGTCCCTGGCACTGTAAGGTAGCAATTCCACATCTGTGCCACTGTGCCGACCTTCATTGTGTATGCTAGATAATTTGTATAAGAAGCATTTTGTTCCCAGTAAAAATACTCATGGCTGAATTTCAAAATATTCTTTACTTAGAAAGTATTGCATGGTACTGTAGCTCAGCAAGTGAAGGTGCTGACTCACAGGTCCAGCTGTCTGAATTCCGTCTGGCCTCTGGTTCTTTCCTCTAAGAGTTTGCATGTTCTCCCTGTGGTGTCCTCCTGCATACCAAACACATGAGGGTTTTTACGTTAATTGGAACCATAAATTGCTGCTAGTATGCTGGTGAGTGGCAAAATCAGATGTGAGTTGAGGGAAATGTTGCAGGTGATATTAATGGTGAATGGGGTTGCTCTATGAGTCAGCATGCACTCTATAGGTCAAAATAGCATCTTATGGCAAAAGGAAATGTGGAAAATAAATAGTGCCTTACTTAAACCTAAAGATTTTACAACCACCAGACTGAGGAACAGCTCGTACCCTCTGTTATCAGGTTTCTGATCAGTCCTACCATAAGCTAGGGTACTGTCCAATGTACCTCTACCCCATTGAGGACATTAGTCTCTGGAACTGATGCAGCACGGCTGAAAACTATATTCTGCACTCATTATCTTTGAACTCCCTCATCGAGTTCCAATACGCAGACGACAACTGTGTTGCAGCTCTCTCAGAAAATCATCTGCAACAGATCCTGGAAAATGTGGATCACTTTCCGTACCTTGGAAGTCACCTCTCTTCCAATGTCGACCTTGATGACGAGATCCAACATCATCTTAAGTGTGCTGGAACAGCTTTTGGACGTCTCCGAATGAGTCTTTCAAAATCGTGGAATCCGAACAGACACCAAAATGTTAGTGTACAAGGCAGTGGTGATTCCAACGCTTCTGTATGCATCAGAAACTTGGACAACATACCGATGCCATCTGAAAACACTTGAAAAGTTCCATCAACGATGACTTCGAAGCAGCTTAAATATCAGCTGGGAAGACAGAAGAACCAACGTCAGTTTGCTGAATGAAGCAAAAACATCTAGCAGCGAAGCCTTCGTCATCAAGAACCAACTAAGATGGGTCAGTCATGTTGTTCGGATGGAAGACAAGCGTCTACCAAAGCAAACCTTCTACTCCCAGATTAAAGAAGGCAAACGTAAAAGAGGCGGACAAAAGAAGAGATTCAATGACGCCTTAAAAGCCAGCATGAAGAAATGTGAAATCGACATCGACAATTGGGAAACCAATGCCAAGGACAGGAAACTCTGGCGAACCATCATCTAAGAAGGAACAGCGACCTTCGAAGCCAAGAGATGCACAGAATTAGAAGTAAAGAGAAGAAAACGGAAAGAGAGGCAGCAACAACCAAAGCCCGATGTGCCATCTGGAATTACCTGTCCTGAATGCCGAAGAACTTTCAAAGCCAGGATTGGACTCATAAGCCACCTGAGAGTCCATAAAAACAACAGAACATAGACCATCATCCTCGACCTCGAGGGATAGCCACGACGAGTACAATTTAGAATGGTTTCTCTGCAGAAACATCTGTACATCTAAGCCATTGTCCAAATTTTTTAGGCTTAAAAGAGGTAAGGCAGTACTCATATTATCAGATAAGAATGTAAAGTCCCAGACTATTGAAGATAGACACAAGATTTTGGAGCCACTATACGGGTCAGGCAGCATCTCTGGAGAAAGGAATAGGTGATGTTTCGGGTGGAAACCCTTCTTCAGGCGTAAAAAAAAAGGTGGGGTGACAAAAGGCCAGAAAATCAGGGCCAGCCCAAATTATTGATCCAGTTCGAATCCCACAAAGGCATTTGGGGAATTTAATTTCAAAGACAGGAATTTTGTTATAATGCTAATCACAGCAACAGTAAACATTATATGACTAGATTGTCATTAAAACAATCTGGTTCACAGATGTAAGACAAGGAAGCTACTCCTTTCCCATCTGGTCTTTATCTGACTTCACACCCACCACTGACATTGACTTAGCTCCAGATCAGAGGCCATTAAAGATGTATAATAAACAAAAGATGAAAGATGGCCAATAAATGCTACTATTTCCAGCTGTGTCTCAGTCGCCTGAATAAACAAATAATTCAATATCATCTTGGGAAGAGGGTGTACACTCCCAAGTTCATGTTCATAAGTTCATAAGTTCATAAGTTATAGGAACAGTATTAGGCCATTCGACCCATCAAGTCCACTGCCATTCAATCATGGCTGATCCATTTTTCCCTCTCAACCCCATTCTCCTTTTCCCCCATAACCTCTGGCACCTGTATTAACCAAGAACCTATCAATCTCCACCTTAAAAAATATCCATTGAATTAACCTCCACAGCCTTCTGTGGCAATGAATCCCACAGATTCATCGCCCTCTGAATAAAGAAATTCCTCCTCATCTCCTTTCTAAAGGTACGTCCTTTTATTCTGAGGCTATGGCTTCTGGTCCTGGAATTTCCCACTAGTGGAAACATCCTCTCCACGTCCACTCTGTCCAGGCCTTTCACTCTTCAGCAAGTTTCAATGAGGACCCCCAGTACAGGCCCAGTGCCATCAAACACTCATCATATGTTAACCCAATCATCCAAGCATGCACATATAATACCTAGGCACTGAGTCATCTAGCATGGAACCAGGCCTTCCTTTCCACCAAGTTCATGCCAAACACCAACATTCGACTAACATTGTTTCATTCTGCCTACATTCCCGTCAAAACCCATCAAGTTTTACCACCCACCTCAACATCAGGGACAACTTACAGTGGCCAATTAAGCTTATCACCCTATACATAGGTGGAATGTGGGAGGGAACTAGAACATCTGGAGGAAACCAATACCAGGAAACCAAGAAGAACATGCAAACTGCAAACAGATAGCACAGGAGGTTAGAACTGAACCTGGTTCACTGGAGCTGCACTCTGTGCTACTCACACTATATTTATTAGTGTAGTTTGGTTTAGAGATTGAGAAGTATGTGGTAGATATGTTACATTGTGGCAGGCACAGTGGCACAATGGTCGAGTTGCTGTCTTACAGCACCAGAGATCCAGGTTCAATCCTGACTACGGGTGCGGTCCGCACGGCGTTTGTACGTTCTCCCTGTGACCCGCGTGAATTTTCTCCGGGGGCTCCCACATTCCAAAGACATGCAGGATTGCAGGTTAATTGGCTTCTTTGAATTGCCCCTAGTGTGTAGGATTCACAACTGGGGTTACATAGAACTACTGTGATCGTTGGTCGGCGCAGGCTCGGTGGGCTGAAGGGCCTGTTTCCACGCTGTATTTCTAAACTAAATCTCAATTTTAGTATCTGCCAGATGCCTGTCTGACCAAAAGAAAATGAATACATGGCTGTAGCCAACAACACGTGAAGCTTACAATAGGTCAAACACTGCAACTGGAACATTTGGACTTGGGGTCAATGGGGTCAGTTCTTCCTCTCAAATTAGATACTTTCTTCAATTTTAACATATTCATTATCAGATTCATTATGTAGCAGTGATTGAGACTGAACAGTGTTAAATCTCAATTACTGAGACTTATTCAGCAAATGTATTAAAAAATAATTACCTTTGATTAAACTAATAATATTACAATAAGATACATTCGATTTTTTTTAATTATACATTTAATTTAACAAGAGCAATGTTATACGATGGTTGAAAAAAAGTGACTCATGCCCTTTATTTTCAAAATGCTGAATGATTTTGTCTTTTGCGAATGGGGGGATGGAATTTAAAGCAATATTTTATGTATTAAAATGTATTTTTAGACCAAAGCCAGGAATATTTATGTTAGTTTAGAGTCCATGCCGACCAGCGATCACCCTGCACACTAACTCTATCCTACACACTCAAGGGACAATTTACAATTTTACCGAGCCAATTAGCCTAAAAATCTGCACGTTTTTGGAATGTCGAGGGAAATTGGAGCTCCCGAAGAAAACCCACACAGGTCACGGGGACAACATACAAACTCCGTACAGACAGCACCCGTGGTCAGGATCGAACCTGGATCTCTGGCACTGTAAAGGGGCTGTCCCACTTGGACGACCTAATTGGCGAGTTCAGATGAGTTTGAAAAAATGACATGTTGAAGACCTCCTTCGACCTCCTTCGATCTCCTTCGACTATGTTGAAGACCAGCTTCGACTAGCTATGACTAGCTATGACTAACTTCAGGAAAATTGGACACTGAATAGTGGAGAGTGAAGACGACCTCCTACGACCTCCCTTTGACTATGATGAAGACTATCTACAACTACCTTCGACTACCCTCGATTACCTACGACTAACATGCCGACCTACTACGACCTACTACGACTAAACCTACGAGTAAAAAAGTATCGATTTTTTCCATGGTAACCTTTTTTTACTCGCGGGCATTTTTTAACAAATTGATAAAAAAAGCCGCAAGCTAGCTCAGGCCTCGAGTACGCGGAGACCACTCTTGAGCATGAAGGAGAGTTACGAAGATCTCCTACGACCTCGTGTCGACCATGCTGCGAGTATGAGTCAACGGCAAACTCGCCAGAACTCGTGGATTAGGTCGCCCAAGTGGGACAGGCCCTTTAGGCAGCAACTCTACTGCTGTGCCACCATGCTAACCCTACTGAATGCTTTGGAAAGTTCAGTCCTAGTTTGGAATGGATAAGGGTGGTGCTAACGAGTAAAATACAGGGAGTCATGATCAATTGATAATTTTACATTAGGGATCTGTGATTTATGGGGTGCCATAAACTGGAGGATTGATGGATTTCTCCTATTTCTGCTCCTTGTGTAAGTTTGAAATCCTCCGGGACAAAACAGCTGCCTGGTTAGCCTGACTCGACCAGTCCCGACGCGGGGTTCGATCGCCCGGCGCGGGGGAGCTGACATTCCCCCGATGCGGGAGCTGATTGCCCCAATGCAGAGGGCCAAAATGCCGCCCGCTACGGGAGTAAGATCATCCCGTCAACGGAGGGTTCGAGGCCCCCGACTGCGGGAGAGCAAAGAAGGGAAGAGATTTGAATTTATTTTTTGCCTTCCATCACAGTAAGGAATGTGGAGGATTCACTGTGGTGGCTGTTTATGTTAAAATGTATTTTGTGTGTTGTTGCTTTTTATTTGTGTGACTGACTTGGCAAATGAAATTCCTCGTATGTTGCAAAACGTACTTGGCTAATAAAGTATTATTGTGATTGTGGTTGTGATTGCTACCAGTGTCATCATCTACCACTTCCAATACATAAGGTACCGACCGCAGCACCTAATGTGTGCATTGTGGTTGAACCATTATCATTGGTGGTGGTGCAGTGATTATATTACTACTAATCCTGAGACCTTGGCTATTGATTCAAGTAAGGATCGTACAGTGGCACAGCAGAAGAGTTGCTGCCTTACAATGACATAGACCCAGGTTCGATCCTGACTATGGGTGCTGTCCGTACGGAGTTTGTACGTTCTTCCTGTGACTGCACAGGTCTTCTCGAGGTGTTCCGGAATCCTCCCACACTACAAAGACATGCAAGTTTGTAGGTTAATTGGTAAATTGTCCCTAACGTTTAGGATGGTGTTAGTGCACAGGGTGATCGCTGGTCGGCACAGACTCGGTGGGCCGACGGGCTTGTTTCTGCGCTGCATCTTTTAAGT
This sequence comes from Malacoraja senta, assembly GCA_038087875.1. Taxonomy (NCBI): domain Eukaryota; kingdom Metazoa; phylum Chordata; class Chondrichthyes; order Rajiformes; family Rajidae; genus Malacoraja; species Malacoraja senta. Next base: position 18,146,917 of record CM075984.1, on the reverse strand, counting down.
GTCTAAAGTCTAAAGAACCAAATACCTCCAATATTTGTGGAAATTAAAATTCAAATCACAAAATAGGCTATTTTATCCTCAGTCATAGTGACATTTCAAAAAGAACTACTTCCTAAACAGCTGGCCTTTCGAAGAAGGATCCTTAACTGGAGAATATCAGAAACTCCAGACCCGCAGCAATGCAGTTGCCTCTTAACTGTTCTATGAAAAGTCACCTTAAACTCAATTAAATAAAATAACTACAGAATATAAAGAACACCCATCATTGCCAGAACAATAAATCTTCCTGTCTTATACCCCAAGAGTTAAATTCAGAAAACAGCTCATCAAGTTGTTCCAGTTCTGAAACTCTATATAACTTTTTTACATGTGACTAATATATTTAAATCCCTTCAGTCTTCTCAGCCCTAAGCCTTGAATTTTATCTCCAAACATCTCTCTCTCTCTCCACCTGTTTTCAGTTAAAACTTGTCTTCTTGAGCCAGATTTTGCTCACCTGTCCTAATGTCTTTTTCTTTGATTCGCTGTCAACTTTTGTATGATGATTCTCCTCTTAAGCATCTTTAGATATTTCATTTCTCTTGGGACCTTTATAAATGCAAACTGTTGTCCTTTTCATATCTATTCCCGTTTCTATCTTAATCAGGTGGCCTTCAACTTTAAGCAAAACACAAAGTGCTGGCGGAACACAATTGATCAGGCAGCATCTGTTGAGGGAATGGGCAGACAATGTTTCAGGTCCAATCCCCAAATATCCTAAGTTTCATATCCTCCACAGATGCTGTCTGACCAACTGAGTTGCTCCAGCACTTTGTATTTTGTTCAAGACTCCAACATTGAGCGGCATAGTGGCAGAGCTGATAGAGCAGCTGTCTCACAGTGTCAGAGAACCATGTTCCATCCTGACCTCGGGTGCTGTCTGTGTATAATTTGCTCATTCTCCATGTAATTGTGGGGGCTTCCTCCAGGTGCTCCAGTTTCCTCCCACATCCCAAAGACCTGCAGGGCTGTAGTTTAATTGGCCTCTGAAAATTTGCTCTTAGTGTGTCGGTGGTGGATGAGAAAATGGGATAACATAGAACTAGAGTGAATGGGTGACCAATGGTCAACATGGACTCGGTGGGCCAAAGCGCCTGTTTCCATGGTGTACCTCTCAACTAACCTGAAGTTCCTTGTGTTTCTATTGGCCTTCAATTTTATGCATGATAGGTGTGAGATGCGCTTGATATAATTGCACCAATTGGGAATCCCTTCTATTGAATTCACTTCATAAATGTGCTGACATTGTCAAATACATGTTCACCCATCAATTGTCCACCAAAACCAATTTTCCTTTGCCCATCATATGCTGCCACTCACCATGCTCCAACCCCAACCACCTTTGATTTTATCTCCATGTGATTTTTTTTCTCATCTAGCTCGGACCCTTCACCAAAGTGAGGTTCATACAAGCAAACTTGCTTGAAATCATGCAGCATAGCTCTGCCATTGCCATGTCTCACTTCAATGGATACTAAAAGCAAATGAATTCTTGATGTCAGGTGTTCTCATTTCCAATATTCTGTGACCCTAACCCTGATTTCTATTAACTAATTTCATAACATCTATTAATATTTTATTTGATTTATTGTTTGTTTACATTATTTAATGTATTCAGTATGCACAATGTAAGAGTCTGTTAAATGTCTCTAAAACATTCAAAATGTATTCTAAAATAATAATATTTAGAAGTTTCTCAATTTCTTTTGGCACTGATTTACGCGTACAATCTGTGCCATTAAAAAAGATCAACAAATAGGCCAAATGACAAACAATAGTCCTATCCATCAGGATTGTATTATGCTAATTGTAGTCTAGTTTGGTGTACTATGGTCACGTGTACCAAGGTGTAATGAAACGCCTTTGTTGCATGCTATCCACTCAAAGAAAAGACTATACATGATTACAATCATGCTGCCCACAATGTACAGATAAAGGATAATAATAATATCTTTTATTGTCATTGCACGTCAGTGCAACGAGATTTAGTATGCGGCTCCACCGATGTACAAGAAAAGTAAGATAAATAAATAAGCAAGCTGAGTGACGTGACCATCCGAGGGAGACTGTCCAGGGGGGGTGGGTGGGGGGGCACTCAGCAGGGCCGGTTCAGAGCCGCTATAGCTCTTGGAATAAAGCTGTTTCTGAGTCTGGAGGTTCGGGCGTAGAAGGCCTTGTAACATCTGCCGGAGGGAAGTAGTTCAAACAGTCCGTTACAAGGGTGTGATGAGTCCTTATGGATGCTGACGGCCTTCCTGAGGCACCATGTGTGGTAGATGCCCTCCAAGGCTGGTAGCTCTGTCCCAATGATCCTCTGCGCTCTGTGGACGACGCGCTAAAGAGCTCTCCTCTCCGCCTCCGTGCAGCTGAGATACCACACAGAGATGCCATACGTTAATATGCTCTCTGTGGTGCAGCGGTAGAACGTTGTCAGCAGCTGTTGGCGCAGACCAGTCTTTTTTAATGTCCTCAGGAAGAACAGTCGTTGCTGTGCCTTCTTGACCAGCGCAGCGGTGTTGGTGGACCATGTGAGGTCCTCTGAAATGTGAGTGCCCAGAAACTTAAAGCTGGACACTCTCTCCACACTTTCCCCGTAAATGGAGATTGGAGCGTATTCTCCATTATGGGACCTCCTGAAGTCAATAATCAGCTCCTTGGTCTTGGAGGTGTTTAGTGACAAGTTGTTATGAGCGCACCAGTCCGCCAGGTTCTGCACCTCCGCTATAGTGGGTCGGCACGGTGGTGCAGCGGTAGCGTTGCTGCCTTACAGAAGCAGACATCTTGACTATTGGTGCTGTCTGTACAGAGTTTTACATTCTCCCAGTGACCGTATGGGATTTCCCGAGGTGCTCCGGTTTCCTCCCACATTCCAAAGATTTATAGGTTTGTAGGTTAATTGGCTTTGGTAAAGGTTGTAAATTGTCCCTAAGTGTGTAGGATAGTGCTAGTGTACGGGAATGGCTGGTCGGTGTGGACTCGGTGGGCGGAAGGGCCTGTTTCCACACTGTTATCTCTAAACTAAACTAAAAGTATTCCAAGAGATAATGTCAAGTCAAGTCAAGTCAAGAGAGTTTATTGTCATGTGTCCCTGATAGGACAATGAAATTCTTGCTTTGCTTCAGCACAACAGAACATAGTAGGCATTGACTACAAAACAGACCAGTGTGTCCATATACCATTATATATGTAATTACACACATGAATAAATAAACTGATAAAGTGCAAATAACAGATAATGGGCTATTAATGTTCAGAGTTTTGTCCGAGCCAAGTTTAATAGCCTGATGGCTGTGGGGAAGTAGTTATTCCTGAACCTGGTCGTTGCAGTCTTCAGGCTCCTGTACCTACTACCTGAAGGTAGCAGGGAGATGAGTGTGTGGCCAGGATGGTGTGGGTCCTTGATGATACTGCCAGCCTTTTTGAGGCAGCGACTGCGATAGATCCCCTCGATGGAAGGGAGGTCAGAGCCGATGATGGACTGGGCAGTGTTTACTACCTTTTGTAGTCTTTTCCTCTCCAGGGCGCTCAAGTTGCCGAACCAAGCCACGATGCAACCGGTCAGCATGCTCTCTACAATACAATACAATAGAATACAATACCATTTATTGTCATTTGAACCTCAAATGAAGTTCAAACGAAATTTGGTTTCTGCAGTCAAACAAAACAAAACAGTTCCTACACGACACACAAACAATTCAATCCACAGAAAAACATCCATCACAGTGAATCTCCTCCTTACTGTGATGGAAGGCAAAGTCTTTTCTCTCCCCTGCACCATCCTTCTCCCGATGTTGAAGCCCCAGGCGGGCAATGTTAAGTCCCACGGCCGTTGAGGCCCGCGCCGGGCAGTGTACGGCCTCGCTCCGGGCCCAAAAGTCACCAAGTTGGAGCCCCCGGCGGGCGCTGGAATGTCCAGCGCCATTAAGCCGCGCCGGGCGATTTACGGCCCCGCTCCGGGTCGTTCCAACCCCGCGACACGGGCGGGAGAAGTTGCGTTGCGGGAGCTCCGGAAAGCGGTCTCTCACCCGGACCTGCGAGCTCCCGATGTCACAGTCCACGGATCTGCAGCTGCAGCTGGAGCTCCGGAGTCGGGCCGCAGCAGCGAGCCACCACCGCTCCTCACGCTCCGAGGACGGCCAGCCCCACGATGGTAAGTCCGCAGCTCCACAGGCTCCGCGACTGGAGCCCCCAGGTCGACCCGGTCGGAGGCCGCTCCACGGAGCTAGGTCCCAACGACAACGGAGACCCGACAGGGAAAAGGTCGGGTCTCCCGTACAGGGAAGAGATTTTTAAAGTTTCCCCTCCTCTCCCCACCCCCCCCACATATACACAATTAAAAACAGTACAAAAAACACAAACAACTACATTTAACTAGACAAAAATAAAAATAAAAATAAAAAAAAGACAGACGGACTGCAGTCGAGCCGCTGCCGATAGGCGCCGCCACTTCCGGTACTATGCTCTACTATGCACCTGTAGAAGTTAGAGAGAGTCCTCCTTGACAAACCGACTCTCCGTAATTTTCTCAGGAAGTAGAGGCGCTGATGTGCTTTCTTAATAATTGCATCAGTGTTCTCGGACCAGGAAAGATCTTCAGAGATGTGCAGCCCAGGAATTTGAAGCTCTTGACCCTTTCAACCATCGACCCTTTGATACAAACGGGGACTGTGGGTCCCCATCCTACTCCTTCCAAAGTCCACAATCAGTTCCTTGGTTTTGCTGGTGTTGAGGGCCAGGTTATTGTGCTGGCACCATATGGACAGTCGCTCGATCTCTCTTCTATACTCTGACTCATCCCCATCAGTGATACGTCCCACAACAGTGGTGTCGTCAGCGAACTTGATGATGGAGTTCGCACTATGACCGGCTACGCAGTCATGAGTATAACCATATAACCATATAACAGTTACAGCATGGAAACAGGCCATCTCGGCCCTTCAAGTCCATGCCGAACACTTTTTCTCCCTAATCCCATCTACCTGCACTCAGACCATAACCTCCATTCCTTTCTCGTCCATATACCCATCCAATCTATTTTTAAATGATAAAATCGAACCTGCCTCCACCACTTCCACTGGAAGCTCATTCCACACAGCTACCACTCTCTGAGTAAAGAAGTTCCCCCTAATGTTACCCCTAAACTTCTGTCCCTTAATTCTCAAGTCATATCCTCTTGTTTGAATCTTCCCTACTCTCAATGGGAAAAGCTTATCCACGTCAAATCTGTCTATCCCTCTCATCATTTTAAAGACCTCTATCAAGTCCCCCCTTAAACCTTCTGCGCTCCAAAGAATAAAGCCCTAACTTGTTCAGCCTTTTCTCTGTAATTTAGTTGCTGAAACCCAGGCAACATTCTCGTAAAATCTCCTCTGTACTCTCTCTATTTTGTTGACATCCTTCCTATAATTAGGCGACCAAAATTGTACTCCATACTCCAGAATTGGCCTCACCAATGCCTTGTACAATTTTAACATTACATCCCAACTTCTATACTCAATGCTCTGATATGTATAGCCAGCACACCAAAAGCTTTCTTTACCACCCTATCTACATGAGATTCCACCTTCAGGGAACTATGCACAGTTATTCCTAGATCCCTCTGTTCAACTGCATTCCTCAATTCGCTACCATTTACCATGTACATCCTATTTTGATTTGTCCTGCCAAGATTGTAGCACCTCACATTTATCAGCATTAAACTCCATCTGCCATCTTTCAGCCCACTCTTCTAAATGGCCTAAATCTCTCTGTAGACTTTGAAAATCTACTTCATTATCCACAACACCACCTATCTTAGTATCATCTGCATACTTACTAATCCAATTTTCCACACCATCATCCAGATCATTGATGTACATGACAAACACAAGTGGACCCAACACAGACCCCTGAGGCACCCCACTAGTCACCGGCCTCCAACCTGACAAACAGCCATCCACCATTACTCTCCGGCATCTCCCATTCAGCCACTGTTGAATCCATCTTGCTACTCCACCATTAATACCCAACAATTGAATCTTCTTAACCAACCTTCCACGAGGACCTTGTCAAAGGCCTTACTGAAGTCCATATAGACAACATCCACTGCTTTACCCTCATCAATTTCCTAGTAACCTCTTTGAAAAATTCAACAAGATTAGTCAAACATGACCTTCCAGGCACAAATCCATGTTGACTGTTCTTAATCAGACCCTGTTTATCCAGATGCTTATATATATTATCCCTAAGTATCCTTTCCATTAATTTGCCCACCACTGACGTCAAACTAACAGGTCTATAATTGCTAGGTTTACTCTTAGAACCCTTTTTAAACAATGGAACATGCGCAGTACGCCAATCCTCCGGCACTATTCCCGTTTCTAATGACATTTGAAATATTTCTGTCATAGCCCCTGCTATTTCTACACTAACTTCCCTCAATGTCCTAGGGAATATCCTGGCAGGACCTGGAGACTTATCTGTTTTCATATTTTTCAAAAGTGTCCACACTTCCTCTTCTTTAAATCTCATAGTTTCCATTGCTACTCTGCTCGTTTCCCTTACCTCACATAATTCAATATCATTCTCCCTGGTGAATATCGAAGAAAAGAAATTGTTCAATATCTCCCCCATCTCTTTTGGCTCAGCAGATAGCTGTCCACCCTGACTCTCTAATGGGACCAATTTTATTCCTTGTTATCCTTTTGCTATTAATATAGCTGTAGAAACCCTTTGGGTTTACTTTCACCTTACTTGCCAAAGGCAACCTCATATCTTCTTTTAGCTTTTCTAATTTCTTTCTTAAGATTCTTTTACATTCTTTATACTCCTGCAGCACCTCATTTACTCCATGCCGCCTTATAATTATTGTAAATCTGTCTCTTTTTCTGAACCGTGTCCAATTTCCAATTTTTACTATTTCCTTTCAACCGAACAGGGACATAAAGATTCTGTACTCTTAAAATGTCACCTTTAAATGTCCTCCATTTCTCTTCTACATCCTTCCCATAAAACAACATGTCCCAATTCACTCCTTTTAAATCCTTTCGCATCTCCCTCAAAGTTAGCCTTTCTCCAGTCAAAAATCTCAACCTTAGTTCCAGTTCTGACCCTCTCCATAATTATATTGAAACTAATGGTATTGTGATCACCTGGACCCAAAGTGCTCCCCAACGCATACCTCCGCCACCTGCCCTGTCTCATTTCCGAACAGGAGGTCAGCACTGCCCCTTCTCTTGTAGGTACCTCTATGTATGCTGCAAAAAACTATCCTGCACACATTTTACAAACTCCAAAACCATCCAGCCCTTTTACAGAAAGTATAGAGTGAGTACAGCAGGGGGCTGAGCACGCAGCCTTGAGGTGCTCCGTGCTGATTGTTATCGAGTCTGACATATTTCCACCAATACGAAAAGACTGTGGTCTGTGAATGAGGAAAGTCGAGGATCAATTGCAGAGGGATGCGCAGAGACCCAGTTCTGTGAGTTTGGTAACCAGCTTGGAGGGGATGATTGTATTAAATGCCGAGCTGTAAATCAATGAATAACAGCCTGACATATGAGTTTTTGTTGTCCAAGTGGTCCAGAGCGGAGCGGAGTGGAGGGTCAGCGAGTGACTGACCATCACAGCGAATGGAGCCTCGGGGAAGGCACATCGGTGTTCTCCTTAAAAGCGTGCGTAAAACGCATTGAGCTCACAGGGAGTGATGTTTCGCCGACATTCGAGCTGCCTCCTGGTTTCGACTTGTAGGAGGTGATTGCATTTCAGGCCCTGCCACAGCTGCTGAACATCTGTCTCATCCTCCAGTTTGGAGCAGAAGTCCCTTTTGGCCTTTTGATGGCCTTACCTAGGTCGTATCTGGACTTCTTGTAGACCACTGTATCATCAGACATGAAGCCCGGTGTCTGGTCTTCAGAAGAGTGCGGATCTCAAAGTTCATCCAAGGTTTCTGATTGGGAAACACTCGGAAGGTTTTAGTGGGGATGCAGTCCTCCACACACTTATTATGAAGTCTGTAACGACTTGTGGCGTATTCGTTCAAGTCCGGTGCCGAAGTCCTTGAACATTGCCCAGTCTACAGACTCCAAACAGTCCTGGAGTTGTTCCTCTGAACCCCCCCCCCCCCCGACCAGATCTGTACTGTCCTCAACTCTGGGGGTGCGCTCTTTAATTGCTGCCTGTAGGTTGGATTTACCGAAGTGAGATCTACAATAATTATAGGCGGCATGGAGTAAATGAGGTGCTGCAGGAGTATAAAGAATGTAAAAAGAGGGATAGAGCGATAGGCATTCTTGATGGTGGTGTAGCAGTGGTCAAGGGTGTTTGGTCCTCTGGTGCAGTAGGAGACATGTTAGTGGAAGTTAGGGAGTGATTTCTTTAGGTTTGCCTTATTGAAGTCCCCAGCAATGGTGGTAAATGCCTCGGGGTAAGACGTCTGGTGTTTGTTGACCACGGCGTGCAGCTCCTCCAGTGCCAGACGGACGTCTGCCTGGGGTGGGATGTACACCGTGGTCAGGATGATGGAGGTGAATTCCCTCGGAAGGTAGAAGGGACGGCACTTCACCGCCAGATGTTTGAGGTGTGGAGAGCAGGAGTTGGACAAGACTGCCACTCTGAGCACCACGCAGAGTTGACCATGAGGCAGACGCCCCCTCCTCTCCCTTTCCCAGATGCCACTGTACGGTCCATACGGTGGATGGAGAACCCTTCAGGCTGGTCCGCTGAGTCTGGGGAGCTGGGGGTGAGCCATGTCTCTGTGAAACAGAACACAGAGCATTCCCTCAGCTCCCTTTGATAAAGCAGCCTTTGCCTTAAGTCCTCCACTTTGTTTTCAAGGGACTGTACATTTGCCAGTAGGATAGTTGGGAGAGGGGGCCAAAGTCCCCTGCGCTTCAGTCTGACCTGAAGTCCTGCCCGCCGGCCACGTTTCCAGACACAATGGAGGCTTCCTCTTTGTTTCCAGGTACTGTGCTTACTGTACCTGCTGTTTCTGCGAACCTACGCTGGAACGGGGGATTCCTTCACAGACGGCAGCTCCAGCTCCGTAACGAACGGGGGTTCCCTCAAATTCGGCAGCTGCAGCTCGAGCTCCGTTGTTCCTGGAGGATCCAGCCCATCGGCTCTGGAGGTCATCCTGGGGTTTCCAGGTACAGTACTTGCGTTCCTCCGTCGGGTCGGGTGATTTCCAGCCAGCGTGGGAAAGTTTAAAGTCCGGGGCTCCCACAGCTGCGGGAGATCGCGAAATTGCAAGAGCCTTGAGGTGCTCAAGCAGCTTGTCCGAAACGGACTGCCGTTTTCCTGATCCAGGTGAGTTGTTGGAAGTTGTATTTGAGCCTTTTATGTTCCGGTGCTCCGCAAAAGTCGCCACAGGCAGGCGCCATCTTGCATTTGCAAGATGTGAGTGAACAAGTGAAGTTATCTATTAAAAACAATTTAGATTTACCATCAGTGTTGCATTTGTGTTGCCGCGATGTTCAAGAGCTCAAGTTAAATTGATAGTTCCAAAGCCTAACCCTCTTGGAGCTTAATTGTGTAGATCGAACACTGGCCAGGACTTCACCTGGACAAGTGCATTGCAATCGTCATCAATGCTAATTATATTCATGTAACACTTGTTACTGATATCCAGGAGGAATCTAAATAACCTCAGGAATAATGAAAAGAACATGCCCTGTTTACACTACAGGCACAGCGAGGCAGCTCTGATCAAAGATAATGGTGTGATGATGGACTGATGCCAGTGCCAGGCACAAGTCCAATCACCTAGTGTTGCCAGGCAATAGTAATACTTGCAGAATACAGATTCTAGATTTGCACTGATACACCTCATAGATTCTGTCAGGCACGAAATCCATCTCTGGAGAGGTTGGCAAATCTGCTTGTATAATACTGAGCACACGATAAAATCATGACTTTCACCACTTTCAATTCAGAATTAAATTGATGTCGGATTCTGACTGATACCAAATTGACAGCATAAACAAAGCTATGGAGCAAATAATTGTGTGAAACTGATAATGGAATGAAAACCCAGGCATTGTTATTCCAGCCATTCAACCTCAATGGAAAAAAATATTCAGCAAGTGTAATGCAGGCACTTGGTCTGATCATGTCAGCTCTCTGATGGATACGTTAAGATTTCCCATATTTTCATTAATTCTTTTCTTGATGCAAAGTGAAACAAACAAAACTTGTTCTTCAGTTGTTAACTATTCAACTCCACAGTTCTAATCGATGAATTGGTTACTAGGACAATATTTACACAGAAATCTACAGACCAGAAACAGACTATTCAGTGTAGCAGATTGACACTATTATTAATGAAGCACCTTGCAGGATTTAACCATTTGTGTCTATACCTTTCTCCATTATATGTTCATCTAGATTATCTTAAATTGCTTTGCTGTAAATTGAATAATTGAATTATTGAATTATTGAAAAACACAGCATTGAAATAGGCCCTTCAGCCCACTGAGTCCACTAGTTCTACGTTATCACACTTTCACACCTACTCCCTACACAATCGGGCAATTTATTAGGGGCAGATTGGCCACTGTAAATAGGCTCTACTGTGTAGGATGTGGGAGCAAACTGGAGCACCAGGGATGCGGGAGGAAACCGCAGCACCCAGAGGAAACCTTCACAGTCATAGAAACATATAAACTCCACATAAACAGCACCCGATGTCAGGTTTGAACCTGGGTCTCCGACATTATGAGGCAGCAGTTCTACCAGCTATGTCACTGTGCTGCCCTCAGTTGCCTCAGCTGCATCTTTAGCAAGTTCCATATTTTCATTACTCTCAATATAGATTTCTTCTGAGTTCCTCAATGAACCTGGAGGCAATTATGTTGTAGTATTGGCCACCAGCTTTGGAGTCTTCAGAATGATGAACATCTTTTCCACATATATCTTACAGGACCACTCCATAATTTTAATAACTTGTTACCTCTCAATCGAATTAAGACAATTCCAATCTATCCATCTTGTCCTGATAGTAATATTTGTCATTCTTGCATTATCCTTGCAAATGTTTTTACACTTTTCCAATGCCTTCAGAGTTTCAATGTATCAAACTGAGTTTTCTGTAAGGTTAATGTAACTTTAGGGTGGCATGGTACCACAGTGGTAGAGTTGCTGCCTCACAATGCTTGAAGCACCAGACACCTGGGTTCGATCCTGACTACGGGTGCTGTCTGTATGGCGTTTGTACGTTCTCCCCGTGACCTGCGTGGGTTTTCTCTAAGTTCTTCCGTTTCCTCCCACACTCCAAAGACATACAGGTATGCAGGTTAATTAGCTTGGTGTACGTGTAAATTGTGTGTAGGATAGTGTTCATGTGCTGGTCGGCATGGACTCGGTGGGCCAAAGGGCCTGTTTCCACGCTGTATCTCTAAAACTAAAACTAAAAGGTGACTTTTCCCTGAGCAGGTAACTATAGTGCTTTGATTTCATTTCCTATGGTTTTATGAACCACCATCACCAACTTGAGGACCAAATTCACGCACAGATCATTTTACATCTGGCCATTAACAAAGGAGGCTTTCTACATCCCCTTCCTGAAATATAGCACCATGCAAGTAACAATGTTCTTTTTTTTCTACAACTTGCACACCCACTTTGAAATGTTGTTTATGTTTCCTTGTACACTTAACCCTGACAATCTGCTATCATACCATTTGGGTGATATTTTCTGTGCTTTTCAGAAATTCCCGTGGTCCCAATTCTTGCCAAAAGCGAACTGGAGCCCATTTCCTGCCTTCCCAAATGTCACTGGGCCCTGATTCTCACACACCTTTCAAACTCATCAGGACTGTATTTGTGGTGCATCCATTAAACTTTGTGGGTTTACTGGAAAATATGGGGGTTCAGTGGGGTTCAATGGTGCTTTATTTGTCATGTACCGAGGTACAGTGAAATACATTTTTTGTTTACAGTTCAGTCCAAGTATCACTATACATAAGCACTTAGAGACATCTTAGATACACCTCACATACATAGAGTAGTACACCGAGACAGTAAACACTGTTGCTAGATTTGGCGCCATTTTCAAGTCACAGTGGTTATAGATGTAGAGGTGTAAATATTAAATAACATTTTAAAAAAGCTAATGAAATGTGTGTTGATATATTAAAAGGAATACCATCCGTTACTCCAAACAGTCTGCCAGTACATTATTATGAAGGTCTGGTGTTATTGGCATTTTTGCAGTATTTTTTGCAGAATGCAGTGTTACTCAGTCATTAACTGTACTTCTGAATTATTTAAACTCAACCCTAATTTCTACCAATGTTTATACCAAATTTAAATTAACAAATGCGCCAGATATTCTGCATGAATTGCATACTTTAATTGTTTTCATGAGGAGATTCCAGACATTCAGTGCAAAAGGATCCCACTAGGATTAAGAGTAGGACTGTCAAATCAGAATTGTGCTGCTGTGCTGCCCAAACCTTGCTTGTTTGCTGAGAGGATAATTTCCCTCATGGAAGAGTAAAGGCTTGAAGAGTATTCTCTCAGATGAAGAGGGAGCACATTTAAGACTGAGATAAAGAACAATTTCTACTCTCAAGGGCGCTGAGAGTCTTTAGGAAATCATGTCATCAGGACACTATGGTGGCTGAACCTTTACATATATTGTCATTTGACTTTCTATCAATGTGAATCAACAGTTCTGGGTATGATGAGGGAAAGTGGACTTAAATAAAATTGGATCACCCATGATCTTGTAAATGGTGGAGCAGGCTCTAGGGTTAAATACAAAAACAAGAGTCGCTGGAGGAACTTAGTGAACAGGCATCTGTGGAGGGAAATGGGCAGTGGACATTTCAGGCTCAGGCCCTTAATCTGGGCTAGTAAACCTGCTCCTATTTCTATTTCTGATAATCTCTGGCCCAAGACCACTCAGACTGAAGGAGGGGCATCCAAGAAATCTCCAAGCAAATCAAACTTCTCAGGAGCTATTGCAACCCAAAGACAACTCTAAAATGTGCAATCATTACCTTATCATGCTCCAATTGCCCCATCAGTGGCAGAGGCTGCAGATCCCACAGAGGACACATTGGTCATCTCAGAGCCCACAGATCTGCAGTAGAAGCCAGTCATCTTTAGCTCTGAGGGACAGGCCAAAATGGTGAATCTGACCGTATGTTTGTAGACCTGAATCATGGTGCCTTATTGAAGGCCTTTTAAAAGTACATGTATTTTCATCCCTCACTCCAAAGATGTACAGGTTTGTAGGCTAATTGGCTTGGTAAAATTGTAAATTGTCCCAAGTGTGTGTAGAATAGTGCTAATGTATGGGGATCGCTGGTCAGCTTGGACTCAGTGGGACGAAGGGCCTGTTTCCATGTTGTATCTCTAAACTAAACTAAACAATTGAAAACATTGATCTCCAGCCTGACAAGTCCCAGCGAAGTGGTTTGAATCTCTGATTGAATGCTATACAATATGATGTATTCAAACATTTGATTTTGATTTTATTTCTTGTCATTTGAACCTCAAAGAGGCTCAAACGAAAAAACTCCGTTTCCACAGCCATACAAACAAAACAATTCTTACACGACACACAAACAATTCAATTTACAGAAAAACATCCATCCCAGTGAATCTCCTCCTCACTGTGATGGAAGGCAAAGTCATTTCTCGCCCCTGCACCATTTTTCTCCCGATGTTGAAGCCCCAGGCGGGCAATGTTAAGTCCCACGGCCGTTGAGGCCACGCCGGGCGATGTACGGCTTCGCTCCGGGCCCAAAAGTCACAAAGTTGGAGCCCCGGCGGGCGCTGGAATGTCCCGCGGCTTTAACATTAAAGCCGCGCCGGGCGATTTACGGCCCCGCTCCGGGTCGTTCCAACCCCGCGACTCGAGCTAGAGAAGTTGCGTTGCGGGAGCTCCGGAAAGCGGTCTCTCACCCGGACCCGCGAGCTCCCGATGTCCCAGTCCACGGGTCTGCAGCTGCAGCTGGAGCTCCGGAGTGAGCAGCAACGAGTCACCACCGCTCCCCACGCTCCGAGGACGGCCAGCCCCACGATGGTAAGTCCGCAGCTCCACAGGCTCCGCGACTGGAGCCCCCAGGTCGTCCCGGTCGGAGGCCGCTTCACGGAGTTAGGCCCCAACGACAACGGAGACCCGACAGGGAAAAGGTCGGGTCTCCCGTGCTAAAAATCTAAAAATAGATTTAAAAAAAGTTTCCCCCTCCCCCCCCCGCCCCCCACATATACACAATTAAAACAGTACAAAAAACCCCACAAACAACTACATTTAACTAGACAAAATTTTAAAATAAGACAGACGGGCTGTAGGGGCCGCTGCAGTAATCCGCACCGCCGCACTCACTCATATTCAAGAGAGAATTGCATATAGCTCTTAGGGCTAACAGAATCAAGGGATATGGGGAGAAAGCAGGAACGGGGTACTGATTCTGGATGATCAACCGTGCTCATATTGAATGGTGGTGCTGGCTCGTAGGGCCGAATGGCCTACTGCACCTATTTTCTATGTTTCTATACTGAATTCAAAGCCCACCCTAGCCATTGGGAACTTTAAATTCAAGCAATTTAATAATCAATGGGGATCATTGGGCCAAGATTCTACAATTTAAATCCATATGATGGAGCAAAGTGCGTGATCTGCTACCCACTGTCACTCATAGAAACATAGAAAAATAGGTGCAGAAGTAAGTAGGCCATTCGGCCCTTCGAGCCAGCAATGCCATTCAATATGATCATGGCTGATCATCTAAAATCAGTACCCCGTTCCTGCTTTTTTCCCCCATATCCCTTGATTCCTTTAGCCCTACGTCTGGACACTGAACATAAATCAGAAGCCTGCAAATGAAAATTGAAATTATGGAACTAACGGTGATTGTTCCTCTGGAGAACCAAGATATGCAGAATTGACTGAACAGTCTGCATAAAAATCGATTGACTGGTTGAAAGATACAGCATGGAAACATGCCTTTAGACCCACCTAGACCACCCTTTCACATTATTTCTATTTTATCCCTCTTTTGCATTTACTCCCTCCGCAATAAGGGCAATTTTACTTTGGAGTCACGTGAGTGACTACGTGAAGAAGGCCGTCCCCATGCCTGCGCGTCATTACGTCTGTCGCATTGCGCAACGACCGACTGGTGGGCGCGTTGCTGCTTTCCAGCGGTAAGTTTAAACCTAAAGGTAAGTTTAAAACTTAATTTCTAGTGTTTGTGTTTTGTGTTCCAGGAAGCTCCTTGCAGAGCTTGCCTGCTGGATTCGGGGCGAAGTCCGGACGGGCCGCGGGGGGACCTTTAGGACCGCGGGGAGCCCAGTCAAGGACGGCAGGGAATCCCGGTCACGACCGCGGGAAAGCCCGGTCACGGACTGTGAGGAACTCGCTATGGATACCACGGAAGTGCGGGTAGCGGCTGGCGGTCAAAATTTGCCTTTTTTCGAGTCACTGGTGGTAGAGCCGGCAGTGAGCACCTTGGCTACCCCGCAGGGGAGAAAAAGCCACTAAAGGTCTGTCAGGGCCCTGGATGAGTTGGGCCAGGAGGACTATGGGCAGTGTGATTGGAAAACTGGCCCATCTGGAGTACCTATTGGAGAGGTTGCTCCAAAGAGATATGCTCCAAAAACAAAGGGAGCTATCTGAGCCCGGGCATTATGGAGAACCCGTGGCAGCGGCACCTGTGTCAGGGCTGCTTGATATCTCCCTCTCTGAGGAGGGGAGCGTAAGAGGCCAGTTTTATACCGAGTCAGATGCAGGTATCCTCAGAGGCCTGCGGCAGCACCTGTTCTCAGGGCTGCCTACGAATCTCCCTCTCTGTGGAGGGGAGTGCGAGTGGTCAGTATGTAACTGACTTCAAGTTCAAAGTATGTCCGTGGAACATACTGGAGCACATGCATATGGCTCTAAGGAAATACTCGCATACGAAAGGGTTACTGCTGTGTGCAGAAAACCCGGAAGGGGCCAGAGTTTCCCCTCACGCTACAAGTGCCAGCAGTGAACAGCGCTATCAGGGGTGACATTGGAGTAAATGAAACCAGCCGCCGAATCTTCTCTTCAGGTAAGACTTATCCAACAGGTATAACTGGATGAGGAAACTAAAGCTGTTGGGCTGATTAAGGTACCAACAACGAACAAAGCTTCATCGTATCGGCGATGACACACCCCACGCCTCATGGGCAGTAAGCAGTTCACTGAAGCTGGTGGCAGCTTGAAAGCTGCGCAGAGCCCAAAGTCCAAGCCGGTCTCAGGAAATGGAATCCACATACACTACCATTCCTACTCTCCAATCAAGGACGGGAATAGAACCCACATCAGGGGCCATTGGGCTTACCATAGACCACCGGTAACCATGGAGGTAGGTGGGTCTGGTTCTTCCGAAACATGAGGTAAGTAGACCATTTACAAGTTGGTGATATTTACAATTGGCAGGCTCAGTGTTATGGCCAGGATTGCCTTACGGAGCTAGCTCGAAATTATGGCCAGAGTTGTCTTTCGAGGCAGGCTCAATGTTATGGCCAGGGTTGCCTTACGGAACAAGCTTGGAATTATGGCCAGAGTTGTCTTTCAAGGCAGGCTCAGTATTATGGCCAGGATTGCCTTCCGAGACAAGCTCGGGAATTGGCCAGAGTTGTTTTTCGACGCAGGCTCGGAATTATGGCCGGAGTAGCCTTTCAAGGCAGGCCCAGTATTATGGCCAGAGTTGTCTTTCAAGGCAGTCTCAGTATTATGGTCAGGATCACCTCTCAAGACAGGCTCGGGTATCTGGCCAGAGTTGTGATTTAAGGCAGGCACGGAATTATGGCAGGCGTTGCCTGTTTTATTGTAAAAAATGGAGGATGTCGCTTCATAGTTGATTTAAACTCGCATTTGCAACATAGATTTTCAGTATATGGTACTTCGTTACTGTCTAACAAACTGATTTCTTTAAAGATCTTTATGGCATGCATCGATTTCAAAGATGCGTACTATTTCAGGTCCCATTCACAGGGATCCCAGAAGTAATTTGGAATTTATCTGGATGGAGCATGATAACAGTTAATGCGTTGTAAATGGGCTAATTTCAGCTCCCAGCTCAACTACCTATTTACAAAACCGGTGCTGGGACTGCTCAGAGCTAAAAAAACACTTGTTATGCCTAACTGGATGAGATTCTTAATGCTGTGTTTTGCTAAAATCAACTGTTTTTCAGCCACAACTATATTTGAGAGATTGAGGTAAATTTAAGTTGATACCAACTACAGCTGTTGTTTTAGGTTGTACCTTTAACTATTATTTATCTGTGACAAGAGATTGGAATCAATAGAAGCCTGTAACAACCTTGTTATCAAGCAGTCATCTATTCATTAAGTGTACTTGGCATTTAACAGCTGTGTTTCAGCTGTGCAATTGGGCCTTTGCATTATCAGAACTTACAATGTGCAAAGTAGTAATCTCTTAAGTGCCAGTTAACTCATTTACAGACCAATGCTATTACCAGCTGAAGCCATCAGGGTCACGATGGTGGATGAACAATATTCAGCATTGCTCCAGTAGTTTTGGTCAATAATCTTCAGTTGTATTAAAGATGGGAAATTACGAATGCCATCTCTAGTTATGGAGGGATGGGATTTGCATGAATTGCCAATTCAGTTATTGGTGTCAACTACCTATAGACACTAGGTGCATACTATGGGTTAAAAGGTTTGTTGTGCAGATCTGCATGATCTGCATGCTCAATTCCAGGTTGATACACTGTGGTGGTGGCTTACAGTATGTTGGTCACATGGGTGCAATCAAGTCAAAGTATCCTGTCATAATTTACCCAATTTTATTTGGCACAGGTGTATCATCATGTAAATCAATGACAACACAGAATGGATGTTGAATCACTAGTATTTTATGACATTATGCCTCGATGGGACTCCAAATATCGATATGTTTGCATCCAGGCTCATTCACCAGGTTGTAAAGACATGTGGCATCGCAGTGGCAAGAGATACATTCTTGCTACACGATGGAGGAATGTTCTTTTGTGGCGTTGCTCCATTTTACCTCATTAGTCGGGTCTTGCAATGATTCAGCAAGATCCCGCTTTAGGGTTTTTCGTACTGTCTGACTGGCCTATGTAGCCATGGTTTCCCACAAATGTTGGGAATTATAGTAGAACCTTATATGGGGTTTCTAAACATAAAACTTGCTGGTTCAGCCTGGGACTCGGGGAACCAGCCTCTGTATGATTAATCAATTCATTGCCTTACAGAATCTAAGAAGACGGCTCCTGCGGCTTGGGTTGTCAGACCAATCCATGTATGCGCTCACTGCACAGTGCAGGGATAGCACCAAAAATAGCATTTTCTCTTCAGGAGGTGGGAAGCATTCTGCTTAAGTGTTATGTTACATATAATACGGCACGGACACCGACGTCTTAGAGTTTATTTTCTATGGGCCCTTGACAATGAATTAATTTATAGTCCCATTATCTGTGCTTAACGTGCGTTCTCATCCTATATGCTGCAGCGAGCGGGACCCAGCTCTGTCGGGTCTCGCCCTCTGATTCTAGTTTATTAAGGATATCTTTACACATGTTCTCCCAGACCCAAGTACACGGAATATGGGATATTGACACTGCTTCACCAGGGGGCTCCAGCTATATCCCTACCTTGAGCTTGGGGCTCATAAGGTATCCCATTGCTGCTGTTCCCAGCACAACGGGTCCAGTCATTACATAAATTGCGACTGGACAGGATGGTTATACCTACTTATATAATATTTCATGTTTACGATTTATTTACGCAGGGTAGCCCAGGGGTGTCAGGTCTCAAACTAGTTCTCATGGCATACCCCATGCACCTTCGGTTATGTGTGGTCACACGTTTACAACATTACGTCAAGGTCACCTAGAGCCTTAGAGGCTCTCATACTACCTATGTAGTTAGTTACTAACAACCTCATAAGAAGGTATCAGTTTAGTCTACCTCCAGGTGGTTAAAACAGGGTTCTGGCTCATACAGGAGTAGATACTAATTTCTAATCTCACTCCACCAGGGCTGCTACTACATCAGCAGCAAGGGTTATGTACGGTTCTCTGGACCACATCCTGCCGACTGCAGGATGGTCTAACGTACGAGGTTTCCACACATTTTATTTTAACCCATTGCCAGACCAGGGGTATTTGCCAACTCTATTTTAGGTTCTATTTCATAGTTTTCCCCCTCGGATGAGAGGGGTTACTTTTATTATTGTTATTTGTTCATTTATCAGCATCAGCATGTTTTAAATCTATGTCATATCTGTATGCATTATGAATGTTTCCTTTAACTGTGGTCAACTCATGCAGTTGTGCTTGTGTGGACTCGTTTTCCACGGCATGAAATCACAGAGCTTCAAAATCTTCACGTAGTCACTCACGTGACTCCGAAGTAAAATAGTAAGATTAAACGAGAACTTACCAGTTTGAAGCTTGATCGTTATTTTATGAGGAGTTACGATGAGGGATTACGCGCCCTCCGCTCCCAGCCCTCGTAACATAACGATCTTTCTGTAAGTTCTAGTCAACTCTAATCTTAATATGTTAGTTTAACACTGTTATCTGTGATTTCACACCGCTGCTTTGAAGAATGACGCGCACGCGTGGGGACGGCCTTCTTCACGTAATCCCTCATCGTAACTCCTCATAAAATAACGATCAAACTTCAAACTGGTAAGTTCTCGTTTAATCTTACTATTTTACAGAAGCGAATTAACCAACAAAACTGTATGTCCTTGGGATGTGGGATGAAACCAGAGTACCTGGAGGAAATCCACGTAGTCACAAAAAGATGTAAACTCCACACAGACAGCACCCAAGGTCACATTGAACCCAGGTCTCCGGTGCTGTGAGGCAGCAGCTCAACCAGCTATTATCATTTCTCACGAACTAGCAGGATGTAGTTCATTTAAAACAAATGCCCTTACCCAGTCCTTCCAGCTGACATAAGCATCTTTCATATTTCATAACACAGATGGAGGCTTTTTGGCCTATCGTGCCTAAGCTACAGTAGCTGTCACAGCAATTCTTTCTACCCACTTATTTCCTGATATAAAAGTCATTGCAATCGTTCAGTTTCCTCAATTGTCTTTCCATTCCATTATTTCCATTCTCTATTCTCCTTGCTTGATCTGCCATGTGTCCTTGTCTCTTTGGAATGTAGATTGAAGCATGTTCTGAATGTATCCTATAATTCCCTGTATCACATCATATGTGCCCACTGACACCTCACAACTTCTCCTAACAGCTACAATAAGAGTAATTTATGAAAGGCCAATTGGCATACCTTTGGGATGTGGGCAGGAAACAAGAGGACCCAGGAGGCAAACCACATGGTCAGAGAAAGAACATGCAAACTCCACATAGATAGCACTGGAGATCGGAATCAAACCAGATAAGATCACTGGAGTTGTCATGCAGCGCCATTGTCTGCAGCACCATTATGTTGCTTTTCTCAAACCCTTGATAAATTTCCACACATCTAACCTCAAAAATACAATATCCTTCTTTGCCATTGATGCACCACAGCACTATTCCGTTCTCTTCCACAGCCCAAAGCATTCTGCTAGAAATGTCATGGTTGCTTGTATGTATATCAACGCCATTGTCCATGCCTTTCTTTGTACACCAGTCACGCCATGTCCTGTTCAAATCTCTGGTCCTCTCCCAGTGGAATTTGGCCATTCCGACTGCCTACATGTTTAGTTTTAACATTCCCACATTCTGAAATTCTCACTTCAATTTCCACTTCCCCTCTGGTTTCAAAAACGTCTTTGCAATCCTTCAGTTCCCTCAAGTTTATCTTTTCATTCTCCTCTCCATTCCACTTGCTTGGTCTGCCATGTATCCTTGTCAGTACACTGAAGCATGTTATGAACACAAGAAACCCTTTTTAACTGGTATCTGCCTATGCATAAATATATTGATTGTTATTGTACAGCACCAAATGTACACAAGGCAGGAGGAAATTAGTTGGCCAGCAAAAAACTGCAAATGTTGGGAATCTGAAATAAAAGCAGGAAATGCTGTGGATCCCAACAGGTCAGTCAGCATCTGTGGCGAGATGAACAGGCCCAATGATTCAGTCAATCACTGGCCCAAAATATTGTTTCTCTCTCCACAGATGTTGCCTGAATTGATGAGCATCCCAAACACTTCCTGTTTTTTTATTTTGAAATTAAATGATCAGATGTTTTAAAATAGAAATATTTTTATTAATAATTAATTGATTAATTCCAATAAAACACCAACACTGGATGAATACAGTGCTGGAATGTTGAGCCTCCTATAAGACCATCAGTTTGGTTGGAGTGGAAGGGATTAATTAAAGGTGGAAACTTGTTTAATGTAATTTTCAGGTCGACATGCTGATGCAAGTATCCATGAGTAGACATCACCCACAAGATAACATTTCTATCCCATCAATTTACTTCTCTCCCAGTCTCAAGGACAGTGATGAATCTTGTGCTCAGTACTGAGTCATCTCCAGAGCATACAGTCAAAACCACATCTTCTAAAAGAAATCTAAGAAATGCTTTATTTGTAGTGCATGAAATAGGCCCTTTGCCCCATCAAGTTCACGCCGACCGTCGATCATAAGGCATGGGAAAAGAATTAGGCCATTCGGCCCATCAAGTCTACTCCGCTATTCAATCATGGCTGATCTATCTCTTCCTCCTAAACCCATTCTCCTGCATTTTCCCCAGAACCTCTGACATCTGTACTACCTGTATTACCTGATCACCCATTTCACACTCATTCTATGTTATCCCACTTTCACATATACTCCCTTCACATTACGAACAATTTACAGTGGCCAATTAACCTACAAACCTGCAAGTCTTTGGAATGTTGTAGGAAACTGGAGTACCTGAAGGAAACCACATGGTCGCAGGGAGAACATGCAAACTCCACACATACAGGTGAGAATTGTAGGAACAGCACCTCATATTTCACTTGGGTAGTTTATAACTCAACGGTATTAATGTTGTTTTCTCTAATTTCAAGTAGCCCTTGCATTCAATCTCTCCCCCCTCCCACACCCTAGTTGTTCCACTAGTTCCACTGTTTACGTCCTTGTATCCCTTTGTTATCATCTCTTCCCCAGCCAACAATGTGCCATTATGGGCTCTACCATTCCTTAGAGTCATAGTGATACAGTGTGGAAACAGCCCATTCGGCCCAACTTGCCCACACCAGCCAACATGTCCCAGCTACACTAGTCCCACCTGCCTGCGTTTGGTCCATATCCCTTCAAACTTGTCCTATCCATGTACATGTCTATAGACACAAAAAGCTGGAGTAACAGCGGGACAGGCAGCATCTCTGGACAAAAGGAATGGGAGACCAGTCTGAAGAAGGGTCACGACCCAAAACGTCATCCATTCCTTCAGTTTAAACCAGCATCTGCAGTTCCTTCTTACAGATGTACTTGTATAACTGCACATTCCTTCTTCATCTGTTGCCGGCCTGATTTGTTCTGGCTTTTTCCTACCTCCAATTCCACCCTCCCCCCTTACCGTTCTACTTTCAGATTGAAGAAGGGTTCCGACCCAAAACATCACCCATTCTTTTTCTCCAAAGATGCTGACTGACAAGCTGATTTCTTCCAGCAATTTGTCTATCTTCAGGGCAGGATTGAACCCAGGTTTCTGATAGCCTTGCCATTGTGCTACCCCTCTATAACTGATTAATCCCTAAAAACTTACTACGGGTACTGTCTGTTTGGTGTTTGTACGTTCTCTCCATGACCTGTATGGGTTTTCTCTTGGAGCTCTGGTTTCCTTCCCACACTCCAAAGACATACAGGTTTGTAGATTAATTGGCTTGGTAAAAATGTAAATTACCTGTAGTGTGTGGGATAGTGTTAGTGTGTGAGGATCGCTGGTCAACGCCAACTGGATGGGACGAAGGGCCTCTTTCTGTTAAAATAAAATAAAGTATTCACATTTGTTGGATCCTCATCATCTTCAGCAGAAGTGCTTTCTGGCCTCCCCCCACTGCTCCATCAGACCGACCTCCCTGATTTGGTTCCAGGCCTCACCTTCCTTTCTTTTTTTTTCTTTTTTTTTTTAATTTTTATTTATTAGAAGTACATTACATTACAACCACATACATTAGTACTCGTCACTTATGTCTTCTTACAATTAATGTACTCCATTTATTTTTTACACTAGAAAAAGAAAAGATTGAAAGAAAGAAGAAAGTGAAGGAAAAAGTGAAAGTGTAGAAAATGTGACAACAAAAAAGGACGAAGACCCTATAAGAGCAAAATTAAAAAACAAAAGAAAAAGAGTTAAGAAATAGACCCTAGAAAAGAAAGAGAAAGAGAAAAAGGAAAAAGAAAGAAACAAATATTTTTATGAGCATTACGTAAATGGGACGTGCCAACTCTTCAACTAGCATCCCCCCTTACCTGACCTCAATTTTTTTTAAAGTACTTTTGCACCCTATATTTGTAATAATTCTATAAATGCAGACCACATCAGGTGGAAGTGATCTGGTTTACCTGCTAGGAGGAGTCTTATCTCTTCTAGGTGTAATGTTTCGAACATATTTGAAGTCCACATATTTATAGTTGGTATTGGAGCCTTCTTCCAAAATTTTAGAATTAGCTTTTTTCCAGTTATTAACCCATAGTCCATTAGTTTCTTTTGAAACACATTTAGTTCTGGGCCATCTTCCGTTATTCTGAAGATAATCCATTCTGCTTTGGGTATCAGTCTTATTTTAAATAACTTTGTAAAGATTTCAAAAATGTCATTCCAAAATTTTTGAATTTTTGTACAGAAAACGAATGACTGCGCTATAGTAGCTTCTTGGGATTGACATTTATCACAAATAGATGATACATTTGGGAAAATTTTATGAATTTTAGTTTTCGAATAATATAATCTATGTAAAATTTTAAATTGTATTAAAGTGTGTCTTACATTAATCGAACATTTATGCACGTTTAATAAGTGTTCATTCCAACTTTCCTTTGAAATTTTAATAGCTAACTCTTGTTCCCAGTCTCTTCTGATACCCTCCGTAGATGGTATTTGTACATTTAAGATAATATTATACAAATATGATATTAAGTTTGCTGATTCAGCTTTTATCTGCATTGCCTCATCCAATACATCTACTGGGTTATTATAATGATCTTTTGTATATTTTTTCAAATAGTCGCATATTTGAAAATATTTAAAATATTGATTATTTCCGAGTTTATATTTTATTTGTAATTGTTGAAATGAAAGTAATTTTCCAGTTTCATACAAGTCACCAAGCGTTTTAATTCCTAGTCTATCCCAATGTGTAAAAGCTTTATCTATAATAGAGGGATTAAACGAAGGGTTATTAACTATAGGTAATAAAAGTGGTAAATTTCTTAATTTTAAATTTTGTTTTATTTGTTTCCAAATTCGGATTGTACTATGAATAATTGGGTTCTTATTATAATTTATGTTATTCAATTTCATTGGAGAAAGGAGGATCGCTCCAATGTTTCCCGAGGAGCAATCCTCTTTCTCCATTACAATCCAGTCCACTTGCTGGGCGGAGTTATCCATCAGTTGAATCATATTTTTAACATTTACTGACCAATAATAATACATAAAGTTAGGTAGTGCTAAACCCCCTAATACTTTAGGTTTATTCAGATGAGTTTTTTGTATTCTATGTGATTTATAGTCCCATATAAAATTAGTGATATCCGAGTCGAGTTTTAAAAAAAACTTCTTTTGTAAGTATATAGGAATCCTCACCTTCCTTTCATATCAGATTCCATCATCTACACCCTTTTGTTGGCTCCACCCACTATCCCCCAGCCTATGACATTATTTCCACCCATCCCTCCCATACCTGACTTCATCTGCCATTCCACTCTTCACCTGGATCCATCAATCACTTGCCAGCTCTTGCCCCAGCCCTCCTCCTCACCTCTTTACACTAGCCACCAGTTCAGATGAAGACTCCCGACCTAAATCATCAACTGTCCATTTCCCTGCCCTACCTGCTGAGTTCCTCCCGCAGACTGCTTTTTACACCAGATTCCAGCATCTGCACTCTCTTATGTATCCGTGCTTACAATTCTCTCTCGATTAGTCTCAAATAATGGTACACAAAGGAAGTATATTTAACACTATTTTTGAGCTGTCACAGTACAGGAGCAAGGCAGAATCCATCTCATTCATCTATACACTGTGGGAAATGCTGTGCAGTCAATAAATGCAGCATTTTTACAAAAATTATAAATCGTTCCAAGTGTGTAGGATAGTGCTAGTGTATGGGGTGATCGCTGGTCGGCACAGTCACGGTGGGCCGAAGGGCCTGTTTCCACCCTGTATCTCTACACTAAACTAAACTAAACTAATTTATGCAATGTAGAAAATGCTGTGCAGTCAATAAATCAAGTTCAAGTTCCCATTTATTGTTACATGCACTAATTAAGGTACAGTGATATTTGAGTTACCATACAGCCAAACAAGTAAAAAGAACACAATACACGATAGAGTTTAACATAAACATCCATCACAGTGGAATCAACATTCCTCGCTGTTTTGGAAGGCGATAAAGTTCAGTCAATCTTCCTTCTTTGTTCACACGTGGTCGGTGCCTTGAACACTCCGCAGTCGCCACTACGGACCGCCTGATGTACAAGCCCTCTCGTCGGGATGATCGAAACTCTGACATTGGGACAGATCAGAACACACTCCACGGCTTGGAGTTCCCGAATCGGTCGCTTCTTACCAGAGACCGCAGCTTCACGATGTTAAAGACCACGGGCCACTGGTCAGAGCACTGCTTCTGGCGATCCCCGCCAAGGGGAATAAATGCAGTATATTTGCAAAAACTTGTAATAAAAAATTAGTCAGTAGCACTTAAAAACAGATATGATACATGTGTTTAAGAGATTTGTTAGCAAATCTCATGGAGAATGGGGTATAGACATGTGGGACACTGGCGCAGCAGTGAAGTTGCAGCCTGACAGCACCAGAGATGTGGGATCGATCCTGACTGCGGGTGCTGCCTGTTCCGAGTTTATATATTCTCTCCGTGATGCGCATGGGTTTTCTCCGGGTGCTCTGGTTTCTTCCCACACTCCAAATAAATACAGGTTTTTAGGATAATTGGCTTTGGTAAAATTTTAAATTGTCTCTAGTGTGTAGGATAGTGTTAGTATACTGATTGGCATGGACTCGGTGCCTGTTTCCATGCCTTATCTCTAAACTCTAAAGATCACGTGCAGGGAGCTGAGATTAGTTTAACATGTCATCATGATTGGCGCAGACATTGTGGGCCAATGGTCCTGTTTCTGTGCTGTAGATAGAAGATAGAATCTTTATTTGCCACACGACAAGAGTTGGTGGTATTTGGGTTCGGTACATGATGGTACACTGCTTTAGTCACATTAACACTAATAACAACACAAATCATAATAATAAAGTGCATCCATACCACATCACAAATCACAAATCTCACCAACAAACATAGTGCAAAAGAACAGACAAAAACCATAGACGACACTGTATACATCAAAGTCAAAAAGTTATTGGAGGGAATTAAGTGTTCTTATTGCTGAGGGGAAGAAACTGTTTTTAAAACGGGTGGATTTTGTAGCAAGTGACCTAAGGCGCCTCCCTGAAGGGAGAGACTGGAAAAGGTGGTTTGCTGGATGGGAGGGGTCCGAGATGATCTTTGTTGCCCGTTTTGAGGTACGTTGGAGGTAAATGGAATGGATTGAGGGGAGGGGAGAATTGATAATCCTAGAGGCCTTGGAGACAATGCGCTGTATTCTATGTAGTGAATGACTATCAGTGTTTCCGTACCAGACTGTGATTGAGGAGGTGATGATGCTTTCAATGATGGGTTGATAGAAACGGACCAGGAGGTGTTTGTGGACTCTGAACTTTTTGAGCTGTCTAAGGAAGTATAGGCGTTGTTGTCCTTTCTTGATGATGTGGTCTGCATTGATGTGCCATTTTAGATTATTGCAGATATAGGTGCCCAGAAACTTAAATAAGTTTGTGGAGGTTATGGGATGGGAGTTGACATGGACCGGGGGTTTGAGGTTTTGTTTGCATCTGAAATCTATGATGATTTCTAAGGTTTTTGATGTGTTAAGCTGGAGGTTGTTTTCTGCGCATCATTTAACTGCGCTGTCCACTGTTTGATGGTATTGTGATTCGTTGTTGTCTGAGATGAGGCCAATTATTGTTGTGTCGTCTGCATATTTGAAAATGTTAACTGAGCTGCATTGGGATGTGAGGTTGTTGGTGTAAAGTGAGAAGAGCTGAGGTGACAGAACGCACCCTTGAGGGGCTCCTGTATTGAGAGTCAGAGGGCTGGAGAGTTTTTCACCCACCTTGACTATTTGTTGTCTGTTTGTCAGAAAATGTAAAATCCAATGGCACATGGCTAGGTGAATGCCCATGTCCAACAGTTTATTGTAGAGTTTAATTGGGTGTATAGTATTAAAGGCTTGTACTGCTCTATGTTCTATGTTCTACGGTCCAAAAGGCGACAGTACCAGGAACACAAATACTCCTCTCCTCCCTATGCTTTTAAAGGAAAATCTGATTGAATATAAAAATTGTAGATTGAGTGTATGCTGGCATAGGGATAATAAGATGGGGAAGAAGACTTCATCGCCACATGGACCTGAGTATTAATGTTTAAAATGTCCTCAAAATGAAAAAATAAATACATGCAGATTAAAGAATAATGCACATTTGGCAGGCCAGAGCATTCATTGAGCTGGATTACAGCTGAAAGCACTAGAAGTGGCGGCTTACATTCAGATTTAAAACAACAGCTCGCTTGGCTTCCACAGCTGGTTAATGGACTGAGTTGCCGAGACATGCAGAGTGCAGAAGTCCCAGAGAGATGATACCACTCCGTCATTCTTAGAGCAGCATGAGGAGCCCACAAGATCAGAAAGTAGGGCCACACTGCCTTAATTCCACTGTGACTGCAGATTGAGTGTGCATCACAAGCATGCACTGGCCCCTTTAGCCCCAGGAAAATTATGTTGATTAATTGGATTAAGCCCAATGATAAATTCCCAATAGTCCTCTGCTGAGCATTCTTTGAGTGCCTGTATAAAGTGCCGGCAGGTCTACAGGCTGTTCACACCACAGCTTCAGTTCTTAAAGCCGAATTGATTCATTCTGAAGTTCTGCTAGCTTCAGTTACCAACTGAATGCACAACATTAGGGCAAGTGCATTTATTTTCATGGAATGGGAAATACTGCAGAGACTAGAAATATGAAGCGGTGCAGTGGCACAGCTGGTAGAGCTGCTGCCTCACCACGTCAAAGAGCTGGGTTCGATCCTGACCTCGGGTGTTGTCTGCCTGGAGTTTGCACGTTCTCCCTGTGACCGCGCATTTTCCTGCAGGTGCTCGGAGTTTCTCCCACATCCTAAAGATGTGCAGGTTTGTAAGTTACTTGGTCTTTGTAAATTGCCCCTAGTATGCATGGAGTGACTATGAACATGGAATAACATAGAACTAGTGCAAATGGATGATTGAAGGCATTGGATCCAATGGCCTGTTTCATTGCTGTATCATTCAATCAATCAAATTGATCTGACACAGATTGCAGAGGAGACCAAGGCACAGGGTATTTTTTAAATGGAGATTGATTGGTTCTTGATTAGTCAGGGCATCAAAGGTTACCGAGAGAAGGCGGGTGAATGGGGTTTAGAGGGAAAAATAGATCAGCCTTGAGTAACTGGCAGAGTACTCGATGGGCTGAATGGCCTGATTCTTCTCTGATGTCTTATTGACTTAATGGTCAACTTTAATTTAAAAAAGAGCTGGAAATACAAAGGAAGTCAAAGAATTTCAGGAAGGATTAATATGGGTATGAATACGAGTATGAATAATGTGTGTTGCAGTGGTTGTTGCAGTGCAGTGGTTAGTTACCAGAGTAGTAATACAGAGTACTGGACAGACAAACCAGGGATTGAGTTCCACGGCCACTACATTAGACATGATCTTTAAATTCAATTTATAAAATGGAGTTGGAACAGCAAACAACCAATTATTTATAACAATAATGACAAAAGATGCCATGTGGACAACTGGGGAAATGAGCTGCCCAAGCTCGCCTATATCTGACTCCAGTCCACCGGCCTCCCAGCCATTCAGTTGCCCCTCTGCCTTTATGTTCAAACAAAGACCTTGACCAGAAGGACTGCAGTGGTTCAAGACATGCAGCTCAACACCACCTTCTTGAGGCCAATTAAGGATGGGCAATAAATGCTGACCTTGCCAGTGACACCCAGATCCTGAAAAGTGCTTCATCAAAACAAAACCCCCCCCAAAAGGTGTGCAGTCTGTAGGTACTGCAACAATCATCCAATTTAATGCTGGACATCTTTTATTGGCACATTTGCGAAGTGTAAGTGCAAATAAATACTGGCACGTATTGTGAAATAACACAGTAAAATTAATTTTCATACAAACAATCCAGTAGAGTATTGCCATAACCCCGATCCTTGATTAGCAAATGTACAGAAAGGAAGCCAAAATGGAAGAGGCACCATGTTTTGACGTCATTTTCAAAATCCACATTAGTTCTTATGTGCAGAACCTGTTCCGGGCAAGTCCCAGGCTGTTGTGGGCCTTCAGCCTTATAGGCAATAGGTGCAGGAGTAGGCCATTCGGCCCTTTAAGCCAGCACCGCCATTTAATGTGATCATGGCTGATCATCCCCAATCAGTACCCCGTTCCAGCCTTCTCCCCATATCCACTGACTCCACTATCTTTAAGAGCCCTCTCTCTTGAAAGTATCCAGAGAACCCACCCCCACCGCCCTCTGAGGCAGAGAATTCCACAGACTCACAACTCTCTGTGAGAAACAGTGTTTCCTTGTCTCCGTTCTAAATGGCTCACCCCTTATTCTTAAACTGTGACCCCTGGTTCTGGACTCCCCCAACATCGGGAACATGTTTCCTGCCTCTAGCATGTCCAAACCCTTAATAATCTTATATGTTTCAATAAGATTCCCTCTCATCCTTCTAAACTCCAGAGAATACAAGCTCAGCCGCTCCATTTTCTCAGCATATGACAGTCCAGCCATCCCGGGAATTAACCTTGTGAACCTACGCTGCACTCCCTGAATAGCAAGAATGTCCTTCCTCAAATTAGGGGACCAAACCGGCACACAATACTCCAGGTGTGGACCTCTTTCCTCCTATACTCAACTCCTCTTGTTATTATTATTTTTTTTTTAATAATATTTTTATTCGAGGCAGGTACATATCACATTGAAAACATTTCATGTATATCATTCCTACATTACTAATATTATCGATTGATATTCACTCTGCCTCTAGTATTTTTTTTTTTATATAGGTAGAAAATAAGAGAATAACAGAAAAAGAAAAAAAGGGATGATGAAGAAGAATGGAATAAATTACTAAAAGTACAACGTTGGAGATATATTCATACATTTTAAAATATAACTTTTCATCTAATCCTTAATTCGAGTTTCAGTCAGGTTCTCATGCCGAACCAGTCTGTCCCTTCAAATAGTCAATAAATGGAGACCATGTTCTGATAAAAAGTTCTTGTTTGTCCATTAAGACAAATCTAATTCTTTCCAAATGTAAGGTCTCCGACATTTCCATAATCCACATTTTAATTGTGGGGGTTATAAGACCTTTCTAAAATTTTAATATTAATTTTTTTCCAGTTATTATACTATAGTCGATGAAGTTTCTTTGAGTTGTTGTAAATGTTAGACTTTGTTATAATATTCCTAGTATTATTAATTTTAAATCAGGATCCAATTGAGTGTTGACAACTATAGATATTATTCTAAAAATGTCTGCCCCAAATTTTTTGATTTTTATACAATTCGCGAATGTATGAGTTAGGTTAGCATCTAAATGTTGACATTTATCACAAATAGGGGAGATATGTGGGAAGATTCTGTTTAGTTTTGTTTTAGAATAATGTAATCTATGTAGTACTTTAAATAGTATTAGCGAGTGTCTGGCATTTAATGAACATTGATGTATATGTTGTAAACTTTCATCCCAAGTATCTTTCGTTATTGCTTGACTTAGTTCATTTTCCCATGTTTGCCTATATAAATCCGTCGAAGGTATCTCACTATCTAATAGGGTGTTATATATATGAGATATTAATTTTTCTGTATTAGGGTATTTATTCAAACAGTCATCAAGGATTTCTGGATCTCTAGTTCTAAAGTTTTGAGTGTTTGATTTAACATAATCTCTAAGTTGTAGATATCTGAAAATATCATTTGAGTGGAGTCCATAAATCTGTTGTAGCTCCTGAAATGAAAGAAAGGTGCCTTTCTTATAAAGTTGTCCCATCATTTTAATTCCATAATTTTTCCATTGTATGAAACCTTTATCCAACCTAGAAGGTTTAAATGAAGGATTATTCGCGATGGGAAGAAAGAGTGGTAAATTATCCAATTTTAAGGTCTTTTTTAATTGTTTCCAAATTCGCATACCACTGTATATTATAGGACTTTCCCTGTAAATTGTATTATTCAATTTTGAGGTAGCAAACAGTATCGAACCAATTTCAAAGGGTAAACAATCTTCCTTTTCCATCTTTAACCAATCTGGTTGCTGATCCATTTCTTCCAGCCAAAAATTCATGTTTTTAATATTAACTGCCCAAAAATAAAACAAAAAATTCGGTAAAGCTAAACCTCCATTTATCTTTGATGTGCACAAATGTTTTTTGCTTATCCTATGATTCTTATAATCCCAGATAAAATCAGTGATGATGGAATCCAACTTTTTAAAGACGTTTTTTGGCAAATATATCGGGATTGATTGAAAGAGGTATAATATTTGCGGTAAAAAAATCATTTTTATGGCATTAATTTTTACCAAACATTGAAATAGGAAGTGTTTTCCAATACTGAATATTCTTATGTAGTTTATTCAGTAAAGGGGGGAAATTTAATTTAAATAATGATTTCGTATCCACTTTGGTGGTAAAAACAGGAAAGTAGACTATTATCTAAATGGTGGCCGATTAGGAAAAAGGGAGATGCAACGAGACCTGGGTGTCATGGTACACCAGTCGTTGAAAGTAGGCATGCAGGTGCAGCAGGCAGTGAAGAAAGCGAATGGTATGTTAGCATTCATAGCAAAAGGATTTGAGTATAGGAGCAGGGAGGTTCTACTGCAGTTGTACAGGGTCTTGGTGAGACCACACCTGGAGTATTGCGTACAGTTTTGGTCTCCAAATCTGAGGAAAGATATTCTTGCCATAGAGGGAGTACAGAGAAGGTTCACCAGATTGATTCCTGGGATGTCAGGACTTTCATATGAAGAAA
Organism: Malacoraja senta; assembly: GCA_038087875.1. Taxonomy (NCBI): domain Eukaryota; kingdom Metazoa; phylum Chordata; class Chondrichthyes; order Rajiformes; family Rajidae; genus Malacoraja; species Malacoraja senta. The sequence continues at coordinate 18,114,588 of CM075984.1, read as the reverse complement.
GACTGGATAGACTCGGCATGTACTCGCTAGAATTTAGAAGATTGAGGGGGGATCTTATAGAAACTTACAAAATTCTTAAGGGGTTGGACAGGCTAGATGCAGGAAGATTGTTCCCGATGTTGGGGAAGTCCAGGACAAGGGGTCACAGTTTAAGGATTAAGGGGAAATCCTTTGGGACCGAGATGAGAAAAACATTTTTCACACAGAGTGGTGAATCTCTGGAACTCTCTGCCACAGAAGGTAGTTGAGGCCAGTTCATTGGCTATATTCAAGAGGGAGTTAGATGTGGCCCTTGTGGCTATAGGGATCAGGGGGTATGGAGAGAAGGCAGGTACAGGATACTGAGTTGGATGATCAGCCATGATCATATTGAATGGCGGTGCAGGCTCGAAGGGCCGAATGGCCTACTCCTGCACCTATTTTCTATGTTTCTATATGTCTTAGTGACATAAATTCCTAGATATTTAAATTTTTCATTAACTATTTTAAACAGGAATTGTTGTATTATGTGTAGATTATGTTCCGTTATTGGCATAATTTCACTTTTATAACTCCTCTTGTTATAAAGGCCAACATGCCATTCACTTTCTTCACTGCTTGCTGTACCTGCATGCTTACTTTCATTGACTGATGAACCCCCAGATCCTGTTGTACATCCCCTTTCCCCAACTTGACACCAATTAGATAATAATCTGCCTTCCTGTTTTTGCTACCAAAGTGGATAACCTCACATTTATCCACATTAAACTTCATCTGCCATGCATCTGCCCACTCACCCAACCTGTCCAAGTCACCCTGCATTCTCATAAAATCCTCCTCCCACTGCCACCTAGCATGGTGTCATCTGCAAATTTTCTAATGTAACTTTGAATCCCTTCATCTAAATCATTGATGTATATTGTATATAGCTGTGGTCCCAGCACCGAGCCTTGCACTGCCTGCCATTCTGAAAGGGACCCGTTAATCCTTACTCTTTGTTTCCTGTCTGCCAACCAATTTTCTATCCATGTCAGCACTCTACCACCAATACCATGTGCCCTAATTTTGCCCACTAATCTCCTATGTGGGACCTTATCAAATGCTTTCTGAATGTCCAGGTACACTACATCCACTGGCTCTCCCTTGTCCATTTTCTTAGTTACATCCTCAAAAATTCCAGAAGATTAGTCAAGCATGGAAGCCTTCTCCTTCCTTGGACGCCACGTCCCTTTCCTCGCCCGTCCACCTTTTTTCCCTGGGGGGTGCCTCCTGCATCCACGATTGTTGGCTCAATTCTCCCGCTCTATGATCAATGGGGGACGAACAAGGGTGGCATGGCGGCTTCACCTTCCCAGCCCAACGGTCTGCCAGGTCCAACGAGCAGGGGAACAGAAAACCCAAATTTCAGTTAATCCAAGTTACCTGACTGATGTGGAGACGAACTTGAACCATCAATGAACTATATCATCCAAATCTGCAGTACAGTCAGCTTTTGTTGGTTTGTTAATTGAATTGAATTCTTGCACCTTCCTCTCATTTGTCCAGGCCAGTTGGAAGTGAATAGCTACTCGCAGCTCTCCTGGACCTCAATGCTGGAGGTTCCTCCTTTGATTTCAGGCAATTAACATATGCAGCTGTTATTTTTAATAGCAATAACATCTTACTTAAAATGATTAACACAACCTGAGGTAGAGCCACTGCCAAATTGATTTTTCAATAAACCGGGGAAGTGCTGTTTTTCTGTAACTCATAAGCAACACACTTACTTTGATATATTTTTCCTCGTTGTCTCTTAACCACCAAATATAGATTTACTCGGCACTAAATAAAGGTCAGAAACTCCTAAGTGTTTTGTGCTAAGCTTGACAACAAAGTGCAAGTATAGTTATCACCGTGGCTGAATATGAAGACAATGAAACCTTCACTTGTAAATAGTTTCGACTGCCCAGTGTGCATAAAACACTCTAAGAATGGATCATAATGCCTAGGTTTTATCAGGACCTGAGATCAATGCAGCAAATGACCTTTACATTATATTCACAGCTTTGGCAGTGATGTCGTGCAATCCATCCAGTAGACCACCTAAAGAACACAGAGAAAGAAAACGGCTCTATCCACCACTGTCTACCTACTGTGCGTCAAGAGCAGAGCATTAAAGCATCATCTACAAATAGATTTACCTGAAATAAAAGGCTGATAATTGATTCAGAAGAATTAGAGCTTCTGTTTTGACACAATAAAATTAACAGCCTTGCTTTATGCCAAACAACAGATTCAAAGTGAAGCTGGAGGGGCATCATTTATCATCTGAAACACCCACCAGTCAGGTTCACTTAGTCATGATTTACAGGGGCATATTTACTTACAATTAAAAATAAGATGATTTAATTTTAAAATGCTGCAGAGAGTGTACTGTTATCCAGCATCAATAGAGCATCAAGGTCACGTGTTTTTTTTAAAAGGTCACAAAAGCATTTTTTGTCTCTCACAGATGGTTATGATTCTTCGGAATGTCTTTTTCTCAAAAAGCGATGGGAGCAGCATCTTAGTTCAGTTTAGAGATACAGCATGGAAACAGGCCCTTTGGCCTACCAAGTCCACGCTGACCATTACCAGTTTACATTAGTTCTATGGTATCCCAATTTTGCATCCACTCCCTACATACAAAGGGGAATTTGCAGAAACCAATTAATCTACAAACACGCACATCTTTGGTGGGATTTTGGGGGGGGGGGGGAACCGGAGCACCTGGAGGAGACCCATGCGGTCACAGGGAGAACATGCAGACTCCACACACACAGCACCAGAAGTCAGGATCGAACCAGGATCTCTGGCACTGAGGCAGCAGCTCTATCATCTGTGCCTCTGTGCCGCCCTGTCATTTAGGCAGATGTAGATTGATTCTTGACAAGGAAAGCAGTGAAATATTACTGTGGTGGTGAATCTGCAATTCTCTCCCCAGCGTACTGCAGAGGCTTGATCACTGGGGGTATTAAGGGGGAAGGGGATACATTTTCAGAAGACTGATCCATGGAGAGCTGGCACAAAGAAAGAGTTCAAGCTCGGAGCAGATCATTCTGAATGACTGGGCCGTCTTGAAGTGTCATGGTCCTGTTCCTATTTTCTTGAGACCAAAATGCAGAGTTGAGATTGTAATCATATCAGTCATAATCTTATTGTTTTCCAGAGCTACTCAGAGACTGAATAGCATGTTCACCAACTGTGGAAACTTTGATTGTTTAGTTTAGACATACAGCATGGTAACAAGCCCTTCGGCCCACTGAGTCCACACTGACCATTGATCATCCGTTCACGCTGGTTCTATGTTATCCCACTGTTGCATCGACTCCCTACACACTAGGGGGAATTTACAGAGGCCAATTAACCTTCATACCTGTATGTCTTTGGGATGTGGGAGGAAACTGGAGCACCTGAAGAAATCCATGCGGTCACAGGGGAACATGCAAACTCCACACATACATCACCCAAGATCAGGATCGAACCTGGGTCTCTGCCATTGTGAGGCAGCAGCTCTATCAGCTGCACCACTGTGCCATGCTAAAACCAAAACAGTTCTGTAAACACACAGCAGGTTAGTCGGCATGTGAATGCTTTAAAAAAAAGTCATTCATGAGAATGCTTATATCAAGAGTCAGCAATCAAACGTGCTTATTTGTTATATGCACTGCATATGAACTGGAACAATGAAATTCTTATTTGTTGCAGCCTTACAGGTACAACAGCTGGAATAAAGATTATCTTGCCCAGCTGTAGGCAAAATGTCACCACATATAGAGTCAAGGGTCAAGAGTGTTTAATTTTCAGATGAACCAGGAATTAAACAATTACATTCTTACTGGCTGCAGATCTTCAAGCACATTAATGTAACAACACAACATATAAATCTACAATAGAGCAAAACGCAAAGTTCTGGAGGATCTCAGTAGGTCAGGCAGCATTTGTGAAGGGAATGGACAGGTGACATTTCAGGTCAGGACCCTTCATCAGACCCCATAAAACAATAACGTACTAGGTATGCCAGATACCCAGGCCATTTTTATAATACACTAGACTAAGTGGTACCCATTGGGTCCCATGTTCACATGTGAGGGCTGGTCCCCCAATGCAATATTCCACCTCCCCACCAATTCCAATATTGGTGGCCAGTGGGGGGGGGGGGGCTTTCTGGAGCACTGGTATGGGTGTTGTGGGCTGAAGGGACTGGTCTCCAGAGGGCTAGTATGGGCATTGTGGGCCAAATGGATTCTTGGGGTGGCAGCTCAGTCCCTCAAGCCTGAAGTGCTGGCAGCTCACTCACGGCTGGTGGGCTGGCAGTTGACTCATGGCTATTCCTTGAAATTCCATTTCAAGCAGGGTGCAAGGCCACCAAATTCAAGTGCAGTTTCTTACCACCAAGCAGGGTGCAAGGCCACCAAATTCAAGTGCAGTTTCTTACCATTTCAAGCAGGGTGCAAGGCCACCAAATTCAAGTGCAGTTTTGTATCACTTCAAGCAGGGTGCAAGGCCACCGAATTCAAGTGCAGTTTCATACCACTTCAAGCAGGGTGCAAGGCCACCCCATTCAAATGCAGTTTCATACCTTTTCATGCAGGGTGCAAGGCCACCACATTCAAATGCAGTTTCATACCATTTCAAGCAGGGTGAAACCACCTTAAAACCATAAAACCAAACAAAACACCACACTCACAGTTCAGTAGACATTCAGTGTGTTCAGTTGATTCACAGCTCAGACAGAGTTGTGACCTCTCCCTCCGCCATCATGCTGAGACTGAGCCACACCCACACTTCCGGGTTTTATAATCCCTCCCCTCTTCCACTGGAAAAGGTGTGGCCTTCATGGTGTGATTGACAGGAGAGAGATTCTCAACATTTTTTAAACACCAATAACACTTTTATTTTTAATTGATGGGAAGAATCCCCTGCACTTGATGAGCGGGGAGTAAGATGGCCAAAAATCACAGCCGTAAGTGGTAGCATTTTATCTAAAATCAATAAACAGTGCAAACAGGAAGTTGTCAAGTTTGCCCCACCAACCATTTGCAGTGCTTTTACTTCAATACCAAGCCCACCAACCACTTGCAGTGGTTTTACTTCAATACCAAGCCCCACCAACCATTTGCAGTGCTTTTACTTCAATACCGAGCCCCACCAACCATTTGCAGTGCTTTTACTTCAATACTGAGCCCCACCAGCCATTTGCAGAGCTTTTACTTCAAGCCCCACCAACCATTTGCAGTGATTTTACTTCAAACCAACCACATTTTAATTTTCAAACCACATTAAGGGCACTCAAGGTCAATAAAACCACACTCACAGTTTAGTAGACATGTGTTCAGTGTCATTCACAGCTCAGATTGAGAGACGTGACCCTCTCACTACCCCCATCTTGCAGAGACTGACTGAGGCACAACACTTCTGGGTTTTATAGTCCCTCCACCCTCCCACCAGCAAGGACAGCAGAGAGAATCTCAACATTTTTAAAAACATTAATAACTCTTTTATTTTTCATCGATGGGAAAAATCCTCTTGTCCTGCGCAGCGGATGGGGACTCTGAGTAAGATGGCCCAAAATCATAGCCGTAAGTGGCAGCGTTTTTTCTAAAATCATGAAACAGAAAAACAGGAAGTGGTCAAGATCAGACTTTTAGTAATATAGATTATTAATTATGAAATGCATTTCCTATCTTTGTATGCTTATTTCTTAAGGTGGGAAAGGTATGCTCTGATGGCAGTAGATTTGTATTCTGAGATCAATATAAACTAGAATTTTTTAAAAATCTAACATGCATTTAGCTAAAAAATAAATAAACATCTGAGAATAATGAGCCTGCATGAATGCTTGAAGTAAAATAGTTTACTTTTACCATTAAAGCTTTTGTGTATAAAAGATGATCAATGGGAATAAAATAAATCCCATGACCGCCCTTCTGAAAGGAAAATCAGTGAAATGTAATAATAAATATGATTTGCTGGATTTGAGAAAATCTGCAAAAATAAAGAGTATCCTATTGATGATAGATTAACATTATTCACCATTAAAATAATTTAAAACATAAAATCAATGATGCTGTGGTTGACTCTGGTGCCTCAGATGCATATTTGATGAATGTTATGGTGATGAATTATAAAAGCAACGGAGAACCTAAAAGGAAGAAAACTCATGACACACACAGAGCTGAATGAAATGCTGTGTCATTTGATGAACAATGCATGAATCATTTGGACTGGAAAGCCTTTAACTGTGCTGTATGTTCCATACTACAGAGAAGAGATGTGCCGTTTGTAATCTGAGAACAATCATTTTGGGGTGTTACTATGTGGACCTTTTCTTTGATGAGCTCAGCTTTCAATTACCTTGTCAATGCACTTCTGGCCTTGATGCTGACCTGACTAAAAATGAAAGTCTGATATTTGTTATGCTGCAAATCAGAAACAAGATTTAAAATCTTCCATTCATTCACAGCATCACAGTACATCGTTGAAACAGGCCAAACACTGGACAAACATCGCTCAACTTTTGGTCCATAGTCCACCATGCCCAAGTGATTAAAATGCTTATCCAAAGAATTCTTAAATGCTGAGAGCAACGGGAATTCAAGCACACTCTCAAGCAATGCATTCTGGATGTTTACTGCTCTCTAGCTCAAGAAGCTTACTCTCATTTCCTCTTTAATTCATTTCCCTCTTACTCTAAACCTATCTTTAGTTAATGATGATATAAGGAGAAGTTCCCTGCTGTCTACCCTATCTATACTCATTAGTTTCTGTACCTCAATCCTGCCCCCTCTTAGCCTCCCCCACTCTACGGCGAACAGACCAAGCTTCTCCTGCCTCTCCTCATAACTGAACTGCTTCATCCCAGGCAACATCCAGGTGAATCTGCTCTGCACCTTTAGCAGTGGTCATTTGGCTCATTAAGTCTACTCCACCATTCAATCATGGCTGGTCTATCTTTCCTTATCAACCCCATTCTCCTGTCTTCTTCCCATAACCCCTGGCACCCTTACTAATCACGAATCTATCAACTCCACCTTAAAAATAACCAGTGACGTCCTCCACAGCTGTCTGTAGCAATGAATTCCACAGATTCATCAACCTCTGACAAGAAATTCTTCCTCATCCTTCCTAAAGGTACGTACTTTTATTCTGAGGCCGTAGCATGTTCTTAACCTGGTTGGAATGTACCCCATGAACAAATAACCACCCAAAAAGATAATTATTTCAGTAGAAATCACTAAAGCTTTAATTTGATAATCACTTCATCCACGTTTAAAACTTCCATGCACCAACTCATTGCATAGAATTATTAAGAACTAGACTAAGTGGGACCTGTTGGGTCCCATGTTCACACGGGAGGGCTGGTCCCCCGATGCAATATTCCACCTCTCCACCAATTCCAATATTGGTGGCCAGTGGGGGGGCTTTCTGGAGCGCTGGTATGAGTTCTTTGGGTGGCAGCTCAGTCCCTCAAGCCTGATGTGCTAGCAGTTGACTCACGGCTATTCCTTGAAATTCCATTTCATGCAGGGTGCAAGGCCACCAAATTCAAATCCATTTTCCTACCATTTCAAGCAGGGTGCAAGGCCACCAAATTCAAGTGCAGTTTCTTCCCACTTCGAGCAGCGTGCAAGGCCACCAAATTCAAGTGCAGTTTCCTACCACTTCAAGCAGGGTGCAAGGCCACCGAATTCAAGTGCAGTTTCCAACCACTTCAAGCAGGGTGCAAGGCCACCGAATTCAAGTGCAGTTTCATACCACTTCACGCTGGATTCAAGGCCACCAAATTCAAGTGCAGTTTCATACCACTTCAAGCAGAGTGCAAGGCCACCAAATTCAAGTGCAGTTTCATACCACTTTCAGCAGGGTGCAAGGCCACCAAATTCAATGCAGTTTCATACCATTTCATGCAGGGTGCAAGGCCACCAAATTCAAGTGCAGTTTCATACCACTTCAAGCTGGATCCAAGGCCACCAAATTCAAGTGCAGTTTCATACCACTTCAAGCAGGGTGCAAGGCCACCACATTCAAATGCAGTTTCATACCATTTCAAGCAGGGTGAAACCACCATAAAACCACACAAAACACCAAAACTCAGTTCAGTAGACATTCAGTGTGTTCAGTTGATTCACAGCTCAGACTCATGACCTCTCCCTCCCCCATCACGCAGAGACTGAGCCACACCCACACTTCCGGGTTTTATAATCCCTTCCCTCTCCCACTGGAAAAGGTGTGGCCTTCATGGCGTGATTGACAGGAGAGAGATTCTCAACATTTTTTAAACACTAATAACACTTTTATTTTTCATTGATGGGAAGAATCCTCTGCACCTGATGAGTGGAGGGGGACTGAGTAAGATGGCCAAAAATCACAGCCGTAAGTGGTAGCGTTTTATCTAAAATCAATAGAGCCGCAAACAGGAAGTTGTCAAGTGCACCCAAACCACCATTTGCAGTGCCTTTTACTTCAACCCAAAGCACCATTTGCAGTGCCTTTTATTTCAACCCAAAGCACCCAAGCCACCATTTGCAGTGCCTTTTACTTCAACCCAAAGCACTCAAGCCACCATTTGCAGTGCCTTTTACTTCAATCCAAAGCACACATGCCACCATTTGCAGTGCCTTTTACTTCAACCCAAAGCACCCAAGCCACCATTTGCAGTGCCTTTTACTTCAACCCAAAGCACCCAAGCCACCATTTGCAGTGCCTTTTACTTCAACCCAAACCACCCAAACCACCATTTGCAGTGCCTTTTACTTCAACCCAAAGCACCCAAACCACAATTTGCAGTGCCTTTTACTTCAACCCAAAGCACCCAAACCACCATTTGCAGTGCCTTTTACTTCAACCCAAAGCACCCAAACCACCATTTGCAGTGCCTTTTACTTGAACCCAAAGCACCCAAGCCACCATTTGCAGTGCCTTTTACTTCAACCCAAACCACCCAAACCACCATTTGCAGTGCCTATTACTTCAACCCAAAGCACCCAAACCACCATTTGCAGTGCCTTTTACTTCAACCCAAAGCACCCAAACCACCATTTGATGTGCTCTTTACTTCAAACCAACCATATTTTCATTTCCAAACCACATTAAGGGCACTGAAGGTCAGTAAAACCACACTCACAGATTAGTAGACATGTGTTCACTGTTATTCACAGCTCAGACTGAGAGACATGACCCTCTCACTTCCCCCATCTTGCAGAAACTGGCTGAGGCACAACACTTCCGGGTGTTATAGTCTCTCCCCCCTCCCACCAGCAGGGGCAGCAGAGAGAAGGTCAACATTTTTAAAAACATTAATAAATCTTTTATGTTTCATCGATGGGATAAATTCTCTGGTCCAACTCAGCGGAGGAGGACTCTGAGCGAGGTGGTCAAATATGATGGCCGTAAGTGGCAGCGTTCTCTCGGAAATCAAATCGCAGTGAGTCAAAAGCGGTCAAGATCTTATTTTTAGTAATATAGATATAAAACATCGATCTGAGCTATGGGAAGTACATATTCCAACTGGGTCGCCTTCCATCCTCCGTTGCTTTACTAGTCTACGTATTTCTTTATTCTATTCCTTCTCATGCATTAGGAATAGGTTTATTATTGCACATGTGATTAAAGGTGCAGTGAGAAAATCCTGCATGCTATCCGAACAGATTGGCCATACCATACATAAACTCAATCAAATCAAACTCATGTACAAAGGGGAAGATATAGAATGCAGAATATAGTTCTCAGCATTGTAATGCATTAGTTCCATGGACAAAGTGCAATGTCCTCAATAGGGTAGAGGTGAATCAGACAATAACCTTGCTCATGGAAGGACCATTCAGACGCCTGATAACAGAGGGGAAGAAGCTGTTCCTGAGTCTGCTGGTACACTCTTTCAAGCTGCAACATCTTCTGCCACCTTTTCCTTAAAATGCTGTGGACCTATGAGGTGTACCTTCGGACCACTCTCTTGGTAAAGAAGTTACTCCAGAATTCCCTAATTGATCTGTTGGTGGCTCGTTTGCATTTATGATGTTTAGCTTTGATATTCACCCATGAGTGCAAATATGTCACCCTTTTCAGCCCCTTTCATCATCTTGGAGACTCCATCAGACTACCCCCTAGACGTTCGTTTCCAAAGAGTCCATTTCTGTTCAACGCGTCTGATCAGGAACTGCTGCTTACATCTGCTATTTACCCTTTGTGGCACAATTTGCATGCATTCATTTTGCCGAGGCCATTTTTGGCAAGATATTCTCAAAGTCTCCTTGATGAAACGTGACCACCACTGAAAGTAGAAAAATCACTGGCCTACAATCACTCAAAATTGAGCTTTCATGATGGAGCCAAAATCCTCCAGCTCATTCAGCAGGGCCACATAGCCAACCCAGCATATGTTGCAGAAGGATGAGGCAATGACAAACCACCCCTCCACCCATCCCAACAGACACCTCCACCCCATCTGTGGGAGAGGCTGAGATTCCCACACTGGCCTCAAGGGTCAGCTGAGAACTCACAAAAACAGAATGGAAGCAAGTCACCTTTAATCTCAAAGAGTAAAACACAAAGAGCTGAAGGAACTCAGCGGGTCAGGCAGCATCTGCGGAGGGAATGGACAGATGATGTTTTAGATCAGGTCCAATCAGTCCGAAGAAGGATCCCAACCTGAAACATCTTTGTCCTTTCCCTTCACAAATGCTGCCTGACCTGTTGAATTCCTACAGCACTTTGTGTTTGGCTCAAGATTCCAGCATCTGCAGTTTCTTGTGTTTTCAATCCCAAAGAAATGCATGACAAGTTCTCCATGCAATCTCAATCTATGATATATTTCAAATTGCATTGAAGTATTTAACACATTATCTCTGACCTATATGCCAGTTATTTCAAAAACTGTCCACACACTGTCTGTTATATTTATTTCTTCCTGCTTTAATATTGTTGGCACAGTACAGCAGAATTTTAATTCAGTGCCAATTTTAGATTTTGCATCATTGTGATTTACAGATCCTAGCTGTGTTGGTTTCATGAAGTCCTAATTGGATGTCAGTTACTGCCCACATGGGGGGAAAGAAAATTAAAAGTTACACAGGCTGTTTTAGCAAACCTTCCAATATCCATTCACAGACCATGATTAGAGTTGACAAACAGCAAGGCAAATATAAAACGGAAGATTCCCACTGATCATTTCTTTGCCAATATAATAAGTACAAGAGCAAATCTTCTTCCAATTACTATTTTAAAGAAAATCACTCAGCTGTGTTTAAACTAATTCCACAGTTTTCAAGAAGCATTGAACAACGAGAATTTCATTCCAAACCCAAAACATTGCCTATCCATTCCCTCCAGGAGAAGGTGTAGGAGCGGGGGAGGGGAAAGGAGAAATAGATTCGAGTGTAGGTGGAGCACAAGGGAGGGAGGGGGGGGGAGAGAAAGTGGACGGGGATGAAGGGGTGGGGTTGTTAGAGGATACCTAAAATTGGAAAATTAAATGTTCCTACTGTTGGATTGTAAACTACCCGAGCGGAATATGAGGTGTTGTTCCTCCAGTGTATTGGTAATGGAGGAGGCCCAGGACAGAAAGGTTTTTATGGGAATGGGAGTTAAAATGGTAAGCTTGGCACATTCTTCTTGTGAACTCATGGGTTTCCCCTGGTGTTTTGGTTTCCTCTCATATACTAAAGATGCACTGAGAAGGCACTTGGTGGTTTATATTGCCTCTTATAGGCAAGTGGAAAAACAATTCAAGGAGGATGACAGAAATGTAATATTGTGGAGCTATAGGCAAATCAAAAGAGATGAAATGGGAGTGGTGGGATTACCCTGACAGGACCCGATCACAAAATGATATCCTTCTCTGTCATAATAAGAACATAAATATAACTCCACCACAGATGCAAAGCCATTGTATTGTTGGACAAACTCCCAACAAGAATATTGGTTAGCCCTGAATAAATCAGGTCTGTTCTTTGCAAAATATTGTGACAACTTTCCTTTTGGCTTCCATAAATGAGGAGATCAACTTTTGAAGGGATGATCAACACAAAGAACTGGGGAAAGTAGAACATACAGCACAGTACAGCACAGGAACAGACCCTTTGGCCCACAATGTCTGTGCCGAAAATGATGCCAAGATACACAAATCTCCTCTGCCTGCACATGATCCACATTCCTCCATTCCTTGCATATCCTTGTGCCTACCGGAAAGCCTCTTAAATGCCACTATGGCATCTGCCTCCACTACCACCCCTGGTAGCATGTTTCCAGGCACCCACCGCTCCTTCATGTAAAAAAACTCACCCCGCACATCATCGTTAGCATGCTCGGGGTTGAGGAAGAAAGCTGGAAGAGAGGAGGAGCTGGACAAAGTATGGCCGGCAATAGTGAACACAGAGAGGGTTTTTTTTTTCATAGGCAGATTGTTGGACGAAGGCCAGAGATAAAAATACAGGTGTGAGCCAAAAGGATAAAGAATTGCGAATTGTGAAGCTCGGGGACAGAAAACTTGTGAATGTTGAAGCTGGAGGAAGGAATGTAAGTGGAGGAGGAAGAGGAGGGGAGAAACTGGTGCAAGGTCAGCCAGGGTTCTGGAGTGTCCTTCATATGACCGATACTACTTACTATCAGGGAGCATTTCTTGGACTTCATGTATCTTGTTGTGTGTGTTGTGTGGTGTGTTTTATGACTGTTAGCAGACCAATTTTCCTCCTGAGATAATTAAAATTATATTGTATCGTATTTCTAACGACTAAAAGATGTATCTTTTTGATGCGTTTTCTCAGCTCTTCCCTCTCTCTTCCTGTTACTGATATACATGACATACAAATCATGTATACCCACTTAAGGTTCATTCTTGGACATTTTGCATGATTTAAAGTTAGGGCTAAAAGGTTCCACTTTGGTGACTGTTGATTTTGTGCATAGCAAATTACAATCAAAATCACTCTCATTTCAAGACCTGCTCACTCCTCAAGTTCCCACTCAAACTCATGCACAAATCACTGAACATGAAGCCAGCCGTGAACTAATGCAATTGGGCAGTATTTCACAATTCAGTTATAAAAAAGTCCTTAGCATACTTTCGTGGGATACAGTAGCATGCTACAGTTTTATTAATGTAACTGAAAATGGGTTAATCACTAAAGGATAAGAATATTAATCACAGTATCTAGTCCACCACCTGTGAGTAACTTGATTATAAATAGCTGACAATGACAGAACCATTTACTAGTTATTTTGGTGCAACGTAGTCAGTTCTTTAGTAAAGTAAAAAATATTAGACCATTTTCAACCATACATGTTAGAACCTTGCAAGCTAACGAAACAGGTGCAAACAATTATGATGAACATGACTAGTGGGACAGACAGTTTTTTTTAAGTGGGGCTGACCTCTACCAATATTTTTATTTTTATTTTTATTTAAAGAATTACTGAACTCCATTTGCACTATGCATAATGTGTCCTTGTAATCTTACAAACTTTAGTGCCATTTTGGCCAGTTAGTGAAAACAAACTCTGAAAGAATACCCAGCACAACAGCAGAAGCACAAGTCCCTCGTGTTTAGCATCAAGCTGACACTGTAATTAAAAAACCCAACATTAAATGTAATTGGACACAATAAGTGCTGGAGTAATTCAGCAGGTTAGGCAGCATCTCAGGTGTCGTTTCGGGAAGGATCTTGACCCGAAACGTTACCTACCCATGTTCTCCAGAGATGCTGCCTGACCTGCTGAGTTACTCCAGCACTTCGTGTCCTTTAGTGTACCAATCAGCATCTACAGTTCTTTGTTTCTACATCTTTATACTATCATTGTAAATTTATTTCGACAGTGGCGCAGCGGTAAAGTTGCTACCTTACAACGCCAAAGACCCGGGTTTGATTTTGACTATGGTTGCTGTCTGTACGTTCTCTCTGTGACCACGTGGGCTTTATCCGGGTACTCCGGGTTCCTCCCACTCTCCAAAGACGTGCAAGTTTTTAGTTTAATTGCCTTCGGTAAAATTGTGAATTATCCCTCGTGTGCAAAATAGTGCTAGTGTACGCGATGGTTGCTGGTCAGCGTGGACACAGTGGGATGAAGGGCCTGTTTCATGCTGTATCTCTAAGGTAAAGTCTAAAGTCTAAAAGGTATATTATTGGTGTGAGCAGAAACCGTGTTGCTCCATTAAAGATCATCGTGTGAAATTGTTTGAGTAGTTGGCCTGGAGCTATTAATATCACTATTACCTTAGGCTCAAGGCCCCAATGAACTATTAAAACAGTATCATGCTTTTGCCATAACAGTAAGCAGGGTGTTCAAGGAAAAATATGTAATCCAGGTCTGATACCTGCAGTGGAGATAGTCACTGCAGCCAGATAATGGTACATGATCAATAACATCAATAGCACCACTTCATGGGTGCTTGCAGTGGAAGTGGAAACTTAAATAAAGAAGGTTTTTAGAGATACAGCATGGAAACAGGTCATTCAGCCCACAAGGTCCACACCAACCATCAATCACCCGTTTGCACTATTTATCTCACAAACTAGTGTTATCCCACTAGCTCATCCACTCCCTACACACTCGGGACAATTTACAGTAGACAATTAACCTACAAACCCGCATATCTTTAGGATGTGGGAGAAACCGGAGCACCCAGAGGAAACCCACACTGGAGAAAGTGCAAACTCCTTATAGACAGCACCCGAGGCCGGGATAAAAACCGAGTCTCCGACGCCATGAGGCAGCTGATCTACCAGCTGCATCAGTTCATTTACTAGATGGAAAATGGATCTGAAAAAAGTTGTTACTTTTTTTACTCAAAATTCAATCATGGACATTAGGCGTGAGAATATTTGCCAAAGTTTCTTTAATGATTTAGTTTAGTTTAGTTTAGTTTTGATATACGTGGAAACAAGCCCTTTGGCCCACCGAGTCCGTGTCGACCAGCAATTCTCACACACTAACACTATCCTATACACACTAGGGACAATTTACAATATTACCAAGCCAACTAACCTACAAACCTGTACGTCTTTGGAGTGTAGGAGGAAACCGGAGTAAACCCACACAGGTCACAAGGAAAACGTACAAACTCCGTATAGACAGCACCCATCGTCAGGATCGAACAAAGGTCTCTGGTGCTGTAACTCTACTTCTGCGCCACCGTGCCACCCACGGGTCTTAGAGTAATTTTGTTAATATATTAGCAAAAGCATATAAGTAACAATGCCATTCCAACTATTAAGACAGAGATCATTTTTCAAAAGAACTGGGGGGGATTTAATGGAAAACTCATTCTTAATTCATTCCACTTTTAGCATCAACTGCATAAAACAATTTCCATGCCAAAGTTAGAGTACTCTGTGTGGGTCTGTTATCCTCATGGGAGGAACATATTGACAGCATAGAACATAGAACAGTGAAAAGTTAATTACAGGAACTGGCCCTTTGGCCTACAATGTTTTGCACCAAATGCAATGCCTAGTTAAGTCAATCTCTTTGCCTGCATGAGATCTATATCCCTCCATTCCCTACATATCCATGTGCTAATCCAAAAGCCTCTTAAATGCCCCTATTGCCTGCCTCCACCACTACCCCTTGCAGCGCGTTCCAGGCACTTACCACTTTCTCTGTAATAAGTTTGCCCCACACACTCCTTTAAACTTTACTCCTCTCACCTTAAAGCTATATCCTCTGGTCTTTGACATTTCCATCCTGGGAAAAAGGTTCTGTCAGTCCACACTATCTACGTATGCCTCTCATAGTTTTATAAACTTCTATCAGTTTTTCCCCCAGCCTCTGAAGATCCAGTGAAAAGAATCCAGGTCTGTCCAACCTCTAATTCAACACAAATAATTCAGTGGTGGTTTACGAGGACGTTGCCAGGGAGAAAGAGTATAGTTTAGACAAATGACTGGCTGAGCTGGAGAAGTTCTCTTTAAAAACAGCAACAGCAGAGGAGTGATTTAAACGGTGTCTATAAACTTATGGGAGGAACTCAATGACGATGAAGAGTTATTTCCCTCAGCAGTCAAAAAGAAGGGTCAAATATTTGATGTAATAGGTCAAAGGGTTAAAGAGGACATGAGAAGATAAAATCTTCGGACAAGACTTGGTGTGAGGTTGGAACTTGCTGCCCAAATTACTGGAAGTGGAAACATTCTCATCACATTCAAAAATACCTGGAATATATATATAGTATTAACTACAGAGGTACAGACAATGGATTGGGAGCTGGGAATCCAAATCGTCTCATTTTGAAGATGAGCTGGATGGCTTCCTTCTGTGTCGTAACTTTTTATGATTCTGCACATCAATAAGAATACTTCAATAAGATAGAAATGTTGGCTGCAGAAATATTGCTGTTAGTTGCCACTGGAGCCAAATAAAGTATTGAAGCACTGTACATTAATGAGAAGCTAGGAATTTAGCTGCTAATTCCTTGTACATATGTGTTTAAACCATGCCAATTCTGTTATCCATGATAACGTTTATTTACATCCTGCAAGAGAGGGAAAAGTATCATGGGTGGCTTCTGGTCACCAGGGTAGCAATTGGACACTTTTGACGGATCTGCAAGAAGTCATAGAACAGAGAACATAGCAAAATTGTAACATGGGAACAGGCCCTTCAGCCCACAATGTCTATGCCGAACATGATGCCAAGATAAACTAATCTCCTCTCTCTGTATGTTATCCATAGCTCTCTGTTCCCTGCATATCAGCATCTATCTATCTATCTATCTATCTATCTATCTATCTATCTATCTATCTATCTATCTATCTATCTATCTATCTATCTATCTATCTATCTATCTATCTATCTATCTATCTACCTACCTACCTACCTACCTACCTACCTACCTACCTACTTTTAAAACTCTGTGTATGTGTGTGTGTGGGTGTGTGTGTGTGTTTGTGGGTGTCAGATTTGGCCTTTGATTCCTTGGTCCGCCAAAACCACACGCGAAAACTCCGAGATTTTTTCCATTTCGCTAGACATTACATTTCTACATACCCTAACACACTCCTTATTAGATTTAGACATTTTTATGTACACATTTTTAAATAAAGAGGGAGAGAGAGGGAGGGAGAGAGAGAGGGGGGGAGAGGGGGAGTGGGAGAGGGAGAGAGAGAGAGAGATAGATTTGGCGAGAGAGAGGGAGGGGGGGAGAGAGGGAGAGAGGGAGAGAGGGGGAGAGGGGGAGAGAGAGAGAGAGAGATAGATTTGGCCGTTGATTCCTTGGTCCGCCAAAACCACACGCAGAAACTCCGAGATTTTTTCCATTTCGCTAGACATTACACTTTTACATACCCTAACACATTCCTCATTAGATTTAGACATTTTTATGTACACATTTTTAAATAAAATCCATCCTTCACCCCACCACTGATTTTTTGGAATCCTGCTGGCCAGCGAGCTGCTGCATGACTCACAGTGCCATCACAGATGTCCAATCACAATGGATCTCATTTACCTATGATATGACATCACAATGGGTCAGGGCTAGGAGGTTGGAATCTTCACGTGAGCCCACTAAAATCAAACAGCTGCATGACTCACAGAGCCATCTCACAGATGTACAAGCACAATGGACCCACGAATGCAATCAACCTGGCGTGCACAATCAAATAGAGCAATTTGTCCTACCCCCTCCCTATCTACCCCCCTCCACTCCCCCTCCCCCTCTACCCCTGCCCATCCTTCCCCCCTCTTCTCTCCTCCATCCCCGCCTGTTCTCCCCCCCTCCACCTCCCCCCTCCCTATCTAACCCCCTCCCTCTCTACCGCCCTCCACTCCCCCTCCCCCCTCCACCTCTATCCGTCCTACCCTACCCCCTCTCCTCTATCCCCTCCACCTCTCCCCCCTCCTCATCTCTCTCCCCCTCCTCTTCTCTCCCCCCAACCTCCTCTTCTCTCCCACCCTCACTCACCCCCTCCTCTCCTCCTCCCCCCCTTTCCCCTGTACTGTCTCCCCCCTCTATTCTCTCTCTTCTCCTCCCTCCCTCCCTGTGCCATTCCCTCTCCCCTTCTCTCTCCCCCCTTCTCGCTCCCCCCTTCTCTCTCTCACCTCTCTCTCTCCCTCTTCTCTCTCCCTCTCCTCTCTCCCCATCCAATCTCTCTCCACCTCCCCCCCCTCCCCCCCACCTCTACCACTCTCTCCTCCCTCCTCTCTCACCCTCCACCCCTACCTTTTATCCCCCTCCCCTCTACCCCCTCCACATCGTATCCTCCCCCCTCTCCACTCTCCCCATCACCACTCCCCCTCCTCTTCTCTCCCCCACCTCACCCCTCCACCTCTCCCTCTCCTCTTCTCTCCACCCTCCAACTCTCCCCCTCCTCTTCTCCCCCTCACCTCTCCTCTCACCCCCTCACTCACCCCCTCCTCTCTCTCCCCCCTACCTCCCCCTCTCTCCCCTCTAATCTCTCTATCTCCCCTCTAATCTCTTTCTCCCCATCCGTCCCTCCCTTCCACCCCCATGCCTTTCTCCCACCCTTCTCTCTCCCCATCCTCTCTCTCCCCCTCCACTCCCTCCTTCTCCTCTCCCCAATCTCTCTCCACATCCCCCTCTCCCCCCCCACCTCTATCACCCTCTCTCCTCTCCCTCCCCCACTCTTCCCCCCTCCCTTCTACCCCCTCCACCTCTTATTCTCCTCCCCCTCTCCACCCTCCCCTCTCCACCCTCCCCTCTCCACCTCTCCCCCTCCTCTTCTCTCTCCCCTCCACCTCCCCCCTCCTTTTCTCTCCCCCTCCAACTGTCCCCCTCTTCTCTCCCCCTCCCCTCACTCACCCCCTCCCTCTCTACTCTCTCTCTCCCCCCTAATCTCCCTCTCCCCTCTTCCCCTCTCTTCTCTACCTCCCTCACCCACCCTCTCTCCCCCTCTACCACACCCCTTCCCCCTACACCTGTCTTCCCCTTTACCCTCCCTGCTCTCCTCCCCACTCTCTCCCCCCTCTCTCCTCACCCCTCTCTCCTGTGTGGGTGTATATCATTTTGATTTTGCCTTTGATTCGTTGGTCCGCCAAAACCACACGCAAAAACGTTTTACTTTTACATTCGCATATCCACTCCTCATTAAATTTCGTCATTTTTCTGTACACATTTTTAATAAAATCCTTCCCCCCCACTCACTCATTTTGTCGCCTCCTGCTGGCCACCTTCTCATCGCGTGCCGCGCGACCATAACGGCTCTTCCACCCTCCACTCTCTCCCCCCCCCCGGGCGCAGCTCTGTCACGCTGTCCCCCGCTGCTTTTCGCCGTCCTCGCTGCCGGCCTGCACGCTTGCACCGTCCGAAAATCCCGCGCGTCAACGGCCTGTCGGCCCGCAGGCGCATTGAGGGCGTACGCAGCGTCTCCACGGGCGTACGCAGCATCTTGACTTCGTACGCAGCGTCTTGACGGCGTACGCCTAGCACGTGGTGTTGCGCGATGACGTCAGGCAGTCCCCACTTGCAACCGCGCGTTGCGGGAACAGACCCAACGGGTCTGCACTTGGTCTAGTATACTTTTAAAACTCTGTGTGTGTGTGGGTGTATGGCATTTTGCATTTGAAACGTATCTCCTCGAAAACCAGACGCAAAAACGCAGAGTTTTTTCCATTTCGGTAGGGATTTAACTTACGATTTCATAAATGCACTCGTCTCTAAATTCGGTCAATTATTTCCCCAGATTTTGAATAAAGTTGTTCACAAAACTCACTTTTTAAAATATAAGCGCCGCTTGCTAGCTTCCACGTCACAATGCCCACATGCCCACCAATCAAGGCCCACATGGCTCCTGCCCCCCTCCCCCCGCTGTGGATTAAAGGCAAGAAAGTTCTGCAGAACAAATATTCTACAGCTCCGTTCCGCTATAGGATCTTTCTTCTGCAGATCTCGGATCAGCGGCGCCTCTTGCGCTGAACCTTTTCCTCACTGCCGGCGCAGCTCGTGAAGCCCCGCCCATCCCAGCTGTGGGTTTCCAGAGAGCCAGAAGCCGGTGCTTCTTTGCTGTCAACGCTCGCTCCTGGGCGAACGCGTCTTGCCTTAGCGGCTTTAAACGGCTGTTGTCATCTGGCAGTTATGATGTTGTGTTAAAGAAGGAACTGCAGATGCTGGAAAATCGAAGGTACACAAAAATGCTGGAGAAACTCAGCGGGTGCAGCAGCATCTATGGAGCGAAGGAAATAGGTAACGTTTCGGGCCGAAACCCTTCTTCAGACTGATAGGGGGTGGGGAGAAGAAAGGAAAAAAGGAAAAGGAGGAGGAGGAGCCCGAGGGTTGGGGGAGGGGAGGAGACAACCAGATGGCTGATGAAGGGGAGGGGACAGCCAGGGCTAGCAGAATTGGGAGAATTCAACGTTCAGGCCACCAGGGTGTAGACTGCCCAAGCGGAATATGAGGTGCATTTCCTCCAATTTACGGTGTTGCTCGCTGTGGCCATGGAGGAGACCCAGGACAGAGAGGTCAGATACGGAATGGGAGGGGGAGTTGAAGTGCTGAGCCACCGGGAGTTCAGGTTGGTTATTGCGGACCGACCGGAGGTGTTCGGCGAAACGATTGCCAAGCCTCCGCTTGGTCTCACCGATGTAGATCAGCTGGCATCTAGAGCAGCGAATGTATTGCATTCGCTGCTCTAGATGCCAGCTGATCTACATCGGTGAGACCAAGCGGAGGCTTGGCGATCGTTTCGCCGAACACCTCCGGTCGGTCCGCAATAACCAACCTGAACTCCCGGTGGCTCAGCACTTCAACTCCCCCCTCCCATTCCGTATCTGACCTCTCTGTCCTGGGTCTCCTCCATGGCCACAGCGAGCAACACCGTAAATTGGAGGAAATGCACCTCATATTCCGCTTGGGCAGTCTACACCCTGGTGGCCTGAACGTTGAATTCTCCCAATTCTGCTAGCCCTGGCTGTCCCCTCCCCTTCATCAGCCATCTGGTTGTCTCCTCCCCTCCCCCAACCCTCGGGCTCCTCCTCCTCCTTTTCCTTTTTTCCTTTCTTCTCCCCACCCCCTATCAGTCTGAAGAAGGGTTTCGGCCCGAAACGTTACCTATTTCCTTCGCTCCATAGATGCTGCTGCACCCGCTGAGTTTCTCCAGCATTTTTGTGTACCTTCGATTTTCCAGCATCTGCAGTTCCTTCTTTAACACTTTGTCTACTCCACTGCGAAATCTCGTCAAGGTATGCCTACTTTGAAGAAGTTCTCCTCCTCTCTCCGGAGACTGTTCCACACCCAACTCGCTAACTGCCCCATCTCTGTGATCCCCCCTGCCCTCCAACTCTACGACCACATCCTTACCCAAACTCGATACCACAGCCACATCTGCTTCCTCGGGGCATGCCTGCGCCTCCATCTCATACCTCATGGCTTCCAGCTCCAGTTCCCTACTTCCCAGTTCGGACCTCAGCCGGACTATCGGTACCGACTGGCTATCTACCGGCATACCCAACAATTCTCCACCCGGGCACTGAGATCCACACTGACTGCGATGCGCCGGTATCAGCAGGACCTCGCATTGACTCTCCCGGAACTTCGGGCCTCACTCACCCAGACCTGCAACGGACCACAACTGTACTTTATCCGCCGGAAGATCCACCTCTTCAATAAAAGATTCCTGGCCCACCTCAACTCCACCAAGGACCTTAAATTAGCCCGCCTCCAGGCCGCTCCCGCCGCCGACTCTCCGCAACTCGACCGCCCGCTGGCTCCGGGCCCCAACTCCGGCCCGCATCGCCTGCCCCGGTCCCGCGACGCCATCTTGTCCACGGGGAGCGACTCCAGTACTCACCAGGACGCCATCTTGTCCACGGGGAGCGCCTCCAGTACTCACCAGGAGGTCGCCTTCACCGACCTCCACGTCGATGCTGCCGCCGACCTTCACCTGCCTACCGATGACGCCCAGGCTCGCCGCTTCTACGGTAACTCGGACTTCCTTCCCCTCGCCGATTCCTCCGAACCTCGCCGCCCCCCGGGACCTCCCAGCATCGCCGCCGGACCGGGCCCATCCAGCATCGCCGCCGGACCGGGCCCACTCTACACGGCCGCCGGACCAGGGATCCACGAACTTGGCCGCCGCACCGCACCCTATTCACCCCGTCGCCTCACCGGACTGGTCGAACCGCGCCGCCCCACCGACCATCCGCTTACCGGGACCTCCCACGCATCGCCCGTGGACCCCGACTCTACTGCCCACCTACCCCGACCATCGGGTCCGCCGACCCTCGCCACTGCAACGACCTCCAGCCCCACCGACCCCGACTACACTGCCCACGGACCCCGACCATCGGGTCCGCCGACCCTCGCCACTGCACCGCCCTCCAGCCCCACCGACCCCGACTACACTGCCCACGGACCCCGACCATCGGGTCCGCCGACCCTCGCCACTGCAACGCCCTCCAGCCCCACCGACCCCGACTACACTGCCCACGGACCCCGACCATCGGGTCCGCCGACCCTCGCCACTGCAACGCCCTCCAGCCCCACCGACCCCGACTACACTGCCCACGGACCCCGACCGTCGGGTCCGCTGACCCTCGCCACCGCACCTCCCTCCAGCAGCCCGCAGCCGTCGCCTTACCTGCAAACTGGACTCTGTACTGGGCCTGAAGCCTCCACGCTGTTCACTCCCACTCTCCGGGGTTTGACTCCACTGGGTCCTAGCGCTAGTCTGCCTAGCCCTGGTTATCTCAGTGGCAGTTCCACTGATTCTTCCCCATCCCTCTCCAACTATGGGACCACTTCTCTTCCACACCCACACCACTGCCCTCTCACCCCCCCACCCCCTGACCACCCACCACCCCCCCACCACACATCGCCTCGTCCCCATTACACCCACCTGCCTTCCTCCGGCCCCAACCCCCATCCCTGCCGGGTGTTCACCATCCCCCCCGACCTCCCCCTCTCCGACATCGAACGGTCTGTCCTCAGCAGAGGTCTTACCTTTGTCCCCCTCCGTCCCCATCTCAATGAGTTCCGTGCCCTCCATGACTTGGAACGCTTCTACCGTCGCCTCCGCCTCACAGCTCACTTCCATGGGAAGCAGTCCTCGCTCCCCACTGATGACCCCTTTTCCCGTCTCCAACGCACCCCATCCTCATGGAACCCCCCTCGCAGCCTTCCGGCTTTAGAACTCTTTATTAAAAACTGCCGCCGTGACATCCACCGCCTCAACTTCTCCACTCCCCTGTCTCACTCCAATCTCTCCCCCCTTGAACGCACTGCCATCGACTCACTCCGCAACAACCTAGATTGGGTTATCAAACCCGCCGACAAGGGAGGTGCCGTGGTAGTCTGGCGCGTCGACCTCTACAAAGCTGAGGCCACGCGCCAACTCTCGGACACCTCTTCCTACTTACCCCTGGACCATGACCCCACTGACGAGCACCAGGCCACCATCTCCAGCACCATCACCAACTTCATCCACTCCCACGCCCTGCCCGAACGAGCCTCCAACCTCATCGTTCCCCAGCCCCGCACAGCCCGCTTTTACCTTCTCCCCAAAATCCACAAACCTGACTGTCCCGGTAGACCCATTGTCTCTGCCTGTTCTTGCCCCACCGAACTCATCTCCACCTACCTCGACTCCATACTATCCCCCTTGGTTAAATCCCTCCCCACCTATGTTCAAGACACCTCAGACACTCTCCGTCATCTCCGCGCATTCCACTCTCTAGGCCCTCACCCCCTCATCTTCACCATGGACGTCCAGTCACTGTACACCTCCATCCCCCACCAGGATGGTCTCAAAGCCCTCCGTTTTTTCCTCGACCGGAGAAGCAATCTATACCCGGCCACTGACACCCTCCTCCGCCTAGCGGAGCTGGTACTTACACTTAATAACTTTTCATTCGACTCCTCCCATTTCCTCCAAATACAAGGCGTAGCTATGGGCACACGCATGGGCCCCAGCTACGCCTGCCTCTTTGTCGGGTACGTAGAACAATCCCTGTTCAATGCGTACCAGGGCCCCATCCCCGACCTCTACCTCCGCTACATCGATGATTGTTTTGGTGCCACATCCTGCACCCACACACAACTGACTGACTTCATCCGCTTCACCACCAACTTCCATCCGGCACTTAAATACACCTGGACCATTTCCGACACTTCCCTACCATTCCTTGACCTCACTATCTCCATCGCAGGTGATAGACTCCTTACCGACATCCACTACAAACCTACCGACTCCCATGGCTATCTGGACTACACTTCTTCCCACCCTGCTTCCTGTAAGGACTCCATCCCCCACTCCCAATTCCTCCGTCTACGCCGCATCTGCTCCCAGGATGAGGCGTTCCACACCAGGGCATCTGAAATGTCCTCATTCTTCAGGGAACGGGGGTTCCCCTCCTCCACCATAGATGAGGCTCGCACCAGGGTCTCTGCCATACCCCGCAACACTGCTCTCTCTCCCCATCCCCCCACTCACAACAAAGGCAGAGTCCCCCTAGTCCTCACCTTTCACCCCACCAGCCGTCACATACAACAAGTGATCCTCCGTCAGTTTCGCCACCTCCAACGTGACCCCACCACTCGCCACATCTTCCCATCTCCCCCTATGTCTGCCTTCCGCAAAGACCGCTCCCTCCGTAACTCCCTTGTCAATTCTTCCCTTCCCTCCCATACCACCCCCTCCCCTGGTACTTTCCCTTGCAACCGCAAGAGATGCAACACTTGTCCCTTCACTTCCCCCCTCCACTCCATTCCAGGACCCAAGCAGTCGTTCCAGGTGCGACAGAGGTTCACCTGCATCTCCTCCAACCTCATCTATTGCATTCGCTGCTCTAGATGCCAGCTGATCTACATCGGTGAGACCAAGCGGAGGCTTGGCGATCGTTTCGCCGAACACCTCCGGTCGGTCCGCAATAACCAACCTGAACTCCCGGTGGCTCAGCACTTCAACTCCCCCTCCCATTCCGTATCTGACCTCTCTGTCCTGGGTCTCCTCCATGGCCACAGCGAGCAACACCGTAAATTGGAGGAAATGCACCTCATATTCCGCTTGGGCAGTCTACACCCTGGTGGCCTGAACGTTGAATTCTCCCAATTCTGCTAGCCCTGGCTGTCCCCTCCCCTTCATCAGCCATCTGGTTGTCTCCTCCCCTCCCCCAACCCTCGGGCTCCTCCTCCTCCTTTTCCTTTTTTCCTTTCTTCTCCCCACCCCCTATCAGTCTGAAGAAGGGTTTCGGCCCGAAACGTTACCTATTTCCTTCGCTCCATAGATGCTGCTGCACCCGCTGAGTTTCTCCAGCATTTTTGTGTACCTTGGCAGTTATGATGATCGTCTGCCCCCCCCCCCCACCCCCTCTTTCCCGGCCCAGCTCTGTCACGTGGGCGGAAGCCACGATCGGCTGGTCCCACCGCTGCTTTTCACCGTCCTCAGATCGCTCCATGCCTCGCTCGGGTTGTCGACCCACCCCTCCTCTCTCTCTCTCTCCCCCCCTCTCTTTCCCCCTCTCCTCTCTCTCCCTACCCCCTCTCACCCTCCGCCCTCTCCCTCTCTCCCCTCTCTCCCTTCTCTCTCTTTCACCTCTCTCTCTTCCTCCCCTCCCTTTCTCTCTCCCCCCGCCCTCTCTCTCTCCCCCTTCCTCTCACCCAACCCCCTGCCCCCCCCCACCCTCCCCTAAACCGCCTTCCCACCTGCACACCCTCCCCTCCATCCCTCCCCTACCCCCTTCCCCCTTCCTTCCACCCCCTTCCCTCCCCCTTCCATCCACCTCCACCCTCCCTTCCCCCACCTCTCCCTCTCCCTTCCCACCCCCTCTCCCCCTTCCCTTCCCCCCCTCTCAGCCCCCCTTTCCCCCTCTCTCTCTCCTCCCATCTCTTGCTCCTCTCCTTCCCCCTCCCCCACCCTCCTCCTCCCCTCCACCCCCCCTCTCCCTCTGTCTCTTCCAATTCTCGCTCTGCCCTCACTCTCTACCCCCCTCCCCTGTCTCTCTAGACACGCCTGCGAGTTGGGGGCTATGTGTCAGTGGATAGGGCAGTTATGGGGTAAAAGGAGCGAAGTAAT
Organism: Malacoraja senta; assembly: GCA_038087875.1. Lineage (NCBI taxonomy): Eukaryota > Metazoa > Chordata > Chondrichthyes > Rajiformes > Rajidae > Malacoraja > Malacoraja senta. The sequence continues at coordinate 18,088,630 of CM075984.1, read as the reverse complement.
AATATTAATATAATATCAAGGGGAGTAGTTAGCGTTTGTGCGGGGGGGTAGATAGTGTGTGTGGCGCCGCATGCCGCCCCCCCAAGCCCACACCCCCTCCCCCACAACCACACCTTGGGGGAACAGACCCAACGGGTCTGCACTTGGTCTAGTAGTTATCTAAAAGCCTCTTACAGGCCATCATTGTATCTTCCTCCAGCAACATGTTCCCAACACTCACCACTCACCTTTGTAAAAAATGTTCCCCTCACATCTCCTTTAAACTTTGCTCCTCTCATCTAAAAGCTATGACCTCTAGTCATTGACATTTCCATCCTGGGAAAAAGATTCTGACTGTCTACTGTATCTATGCCTCATAATTTTATATACATTTTCAACCTTCTGAGTTTTAAGATAAAACTGGACCAAGTGGGACCCGTTGAGTCCCGTCCCCTCAACGCGTGGTTGCAGGAGGGGGGGAGCCTGCGCCGTCACACACACTCACAGTACCCACCCCCCACAAACACACACACTAACCTCCCCCATTGATATTATATTAATATTACTCATTCGCTCCTATTCCTCCATCCCCCGCCCTATCCACTCACGTATAGCCCCCAACTGCGCAGGCGTGGCTAGAGAGGGAGAGGGAGGGGGTAGAGAGGGATGGGCAGGGGTAGATTGGGAGGGAGTGAGGGTATAGAGGGAGGGTAGAGGAAGTGGGGAGGGCGTGGAGAGGGAGGGGGTAGAGATTGAGTGGTGGGGGGGCACGCGGCATAACAGGGGAGGGCTGATCCCCAAATGCTATACTCCACCACTCACCCATAGGTCCCAATACTCATCACTCCTTAGAGAGGGATGGGGGGTAGAGAGTGGTGGTAGAGAGGGAGGGGGAGTAGAGAGGGAGGGGGCAGAGAGGGAGGGGGCATAGATGGAGGGGGCAGAGAGGGAGGTAGGGCAGAGAGGGAGGGGGAAGAGGGGGAGGGGTAGAGAAAGGGGGGGGAGGGGTAGAGGGGGAGGGGTAGAGAAAGGGGGAGGGGAGGGGTAGAGAGGGAAGGGAGGGCATAGAGAGGGAGGGGATAGAGGGGGAAGATGTAGAGGGGAGGGATAGAGAGGTAGAGGGAGGGGGTAGAGAGGGAGGGGGAGGAGGAGGGGGAAGAGAGGGAGGAGTGGGTATAGAGGGAGGAGGAGTGGGTATAGAGGGAGAGGGAGGGGTAGTGAGGGTGGGGGAAGGGCAGAGAGGGAGGGGGGTAGAGACCCCATCGCATCTCACTCCTCATTTCCCCCATTCTCCTAATTTCCCTCATCCTCTCTTCACTCCCATTCCCTGCCGCAGCACCTACCCAGCTCGTAGAGCAGCGCCAGGGCCTGGGACTCGAACTGCTTCTCATATTTAGCCCGGCCCTGGCTGTAGACTGCAGCCGTCAGCTCGGCCGCCGCATGGTCTCCAGCCCAGGCCCCAACTTAATCTCCGGGCTCGTCCCTAACCCTGGCTCGTTCTTGGTTCCACCAGCGGCTTCTTTTTCGGCCCCAGTCGCGGCCCCATCCCAAGCCCCGAGCTCAGCCCTCACTCCAGCTCCAGGCTCTGGTCCAGCCCAGGCCCAGTCGCTGGATTCGGCCCACGGCAGCAGCCTCCTCACCAGGCAGCGGGCGGGCGTCAACCCGAGGACCCAACTTGCGAGTGAAATTATTTTTTTGTGTTTGGAGCGCTTGAGTGCCCCTCCCGCATGGAGTGTTCTGTCGTGCCTTGCGAGTTGATTGTGATGTCAGTCGGCATTTTTTCCTTCAAAATTAGAACTATGAAAACGTTTACATTTTGAAGCTGTTTTTAAAAGGTTAGTAACTTGTTAAATATATGTTGAAATGTGACGGGAAGATGTGTATCTGGTCGGTGGAGAAAATGTGAGTAGCATGTGTGAAAATGGGAAAGCTGTGGCCAAGCGTTTGAAGAAGATACAAGTTAAAGAGATTAAAAGAAAGCCAACACAACCCTGCATACACACCATTTAGAATGTGAAGAACAAAGTGAAGAGTTTTAGTTTAATACTAGACCAAGTGGGGGAGAGAGGGGGAAAGAGAGGAGAGAGGCCGGGGCAGGGGAGAGGAGGGGGGGAAAAGAGTGGGGGGGAGAGGAGGAGGGGGGGAGAGTAGGAGTGGGGGTGGAGGAGGAGGGAGAGGAGGAGGGGGGCAGGCGGGCGGCCGGGCAGCGGGCATCAAACAAAGGACTGCGAGTTCGACGGCTTCAATCCAGAGCCCGACTTGCACGTCTTTTGAATAAGGGGGGAGGAGGGGTTGGGGGGTGACATCACACGCAGCGCGAGCAAGACGGCAGGCACGCAGATCCATTGTGACGTCATCAGCGAAAGTCAGTCGTATTTATTTCAAAGTTTTGTTGGATTTTTGAACAATTTCATTAATCTCGAGAAATAAAGCATGACATTTTCAGATAAGGTGAATTCAGACTCCAAGGGAAAAATCTCTACCAATATATGTAAACATTTTACCATTACTGCGTTGTTTTTTTCGCGAAGATGTGATTATACACAAACAAATAAACACACACACACACATTCATCCAAGATCAGAGTTATATAAGTATAGAGATAGATAGATAATTCAAGTTTGTCCAAACTCTCCTTAGACTTAATAATGGTGGCATGGTGGTGCAGCAGTAAGGTTCGATCCTGACTCTCTGGGTGCTCTCTATACGGAGTTTGTATGTTCTCCCCTTGACCATGTGGGTTTTCTCCGGGATATCCGGTTTCCTTCCACACTCCAAAGATGTACATGTTTGTAGGTTAATTGGCTTCGGGAAAAATTGTAAATTGTCTCTAGTGTGTAGGATAGTACAGGGATCACTGGTCGGCATAGACCTGGTGGGCCGAAGGACCTGAATCTCTAAACTAAATGAAACAAACTTACCCCAGGCAGCATCCAGAACTCCTTGCAATAAGATTGGAAAATCTTTGGCAGGAAGGAAGCAGAAATAAGCATTCTGAAAATGAGAAAAAAGGAGGGTTCCACTCTTTCGAGTGCACTAATAGAGTTGTAAAGAGGTGAGGATTGTCGGGTGGGTTGCAGTTGGATTGTGTGACAGATATTACCTAAAGCAGTGCATCCTTGCTCTTTGAAATGTGCTTCATTAATGCAGCTAGTTTATGCTGCTTGGTTTGAACATTTACATGAACATCTATTCTCTGATGTAGAGCCCGCAAGCAAAATATCTAAAAGCCTTTTTATTTTCAAGAATCTGAATGAGCTTCTGAAGAAAGCAGCTTAGTGCTACACATTGTGTACAGGCTTAACAGAGGCAAAGGAAAGCTACACCATCTCCTCCAAAGTAATACTCAAAAGTTCAACTGCATTCATAGATCCTGTGACCCTCTCTTGTACATAAGGTGAACTTTCCCATTACATCCTGTGTCTACTCTACTTAAATCTTATAGAAAAGCCACAGATTGATATTAAAGTTTCATTTCTAATTTATACAGCTCCCTGAACATACTGCGCAAAATACATGGTGAAAGAAAAAACAGGTGTTAATAAGTTCCTGACAGGATTACTTTGGGAATATATATGGAACAGCATGAATCTAGTTCCACGCCGAGGATTGTGGTGAGAATATCGTAACGTGTACATGTTTTAAAACCACATTTAATAAGATACGTGTGACCGTTAAAGCACGGAATGGGTAATAAGCTATCAATAATCCAGACTCAAAGAGATTTCAACAGGGTTAGAAAAAAGGAAATACAGACCATATATCCTGAATGTCTTCCTATTCCACTCTTACCATACTAAATCTTATAAGCAGGAACATCCATCTGCGCATAGCAGAATGATAGAAGTATAGAAAGTGTATAACTTTATATTAAAAAGTATAGAAAGCATAGAAGTAGACAACATGGATTGGTGATGGTTTGGGTCGGGACCCTTCTTCAGACCAACCTATCCTTCACCTATCCATGTTCTCCAGAGATGCTACCTGACCCACTGAGTTACCCCAGCACTTTGCATCTTTTCTTTGTAAAGCAGCATCTGCAGTTCCTTGCGGCTATTGAAAACAGTCAGCAAGTCAAACAGAATCAGTGGAGAGACAGGGTTAATGTATCAGGTCAAAGATCTTTCATCAGAATTGAAGAAAGGTCTTCAACCTGAAACATGAACTGTGTCTCCTTCCATAGATGCTGCTGGTCCTGCTGAGTTCCTCTAGCATTTTCTGTTTGTATTTCAGTTTTCTACTGTCTGCAGATTTTTGACTTTCTTGAACTCAAACCCTCCCTGCTCTGCATGAGACAATACTCTACCAAATGGCGTAACTATTATCTATTCAGCAAGATGCCTATGGTTTGAGTTTGAACACCCTGGTCTTTTTTGAATTTTGTGTCAAGAATCGGCAGAGCTCACTGATACATTCTGCCATGGCGTTTTGTATGACTGTTTGGGAGAGCAACTAGGGACTATGTTAACTCCCTATATGAAAGGCAGGATCTCTAACATTCCCTTCACTATTTTACTGGAATGTAAGCTTGGATTTTCATGCTCATTTTCATGGTTTAATCTCCTATCTGAAAACGCAAAAGCATTGGCAACAAAGCTATAGTAGAAATAGAGAAAGGTGGGGGAGTAGCCAGCATAAGGACACGCTAAAAACCTTTTTACATGCCACATAAATAAGGAAAGGGATGAGTTGAGCCAGTTTGAGATAAAATAGGAAACTAATTGCTGCAAGTACATCATACTCTCGGCCCAACTTATCCATGCCGTCCAAGATGCCATATCCATGCTAGAACCATTTGCCTGTGTTTGGCCCTTACCCCTCTATCCAGGTACCTGTTCATGCATTTTAATCCTTGTGCATAGATGGGATACTGGGAAATGGAAGATTAAATATAAAGGATGTAATTAAAAGGATGGTAGACAAAAATGCTGGAGAAACTCAGTGGGTGAGGCAGCATCTATGGAGCAAAGGAGTAGGTGACGTTTCGGGTCAAGACCCTTCTTCAATTAAAAGGATAATTGTCCTCAAAGTAGAAAAGTCACCATTTGAATCAATGGAACACGCTCTGGTTTATGAATAAGAGTGAAGGTGGACTTAGCAAATGCTCCATCCACTGTGGCCCAAATTTTCTGCTGAGCTGCTAGCCATTCTTACCCACCGATCACCCACCTGTTGATCCTGCCAGGGTTAAGCTGGAACAGGTTCAGCAAGCAAATTTCCCAACATAACGACTGGTAAACAGTGGGGCATTTGTGCTGCAACCTCTGGGCACCAGAGGACTGTGGACAAGATGAAGCAGCAATCAGCGACGTAGCTATTTAGAATCTTTGCACTCACTTATAGGAGAGGACTCAAGTTCCACATGGTTAAAAGGCAGATTCGAGGTAGAAATGCCATATTTTAGCAGTACAATTCGGCCAATATTTCAAATGCTAACTTTATGTCTGATAGTGGGTTTTTTTCTTTTAACCTCTTAACCTGCATAAGGGAGTAAGTAGCGTCATAAAGTCATACAGCACATAAGCAGGCCCTTCGGCCCAACTTGCCCATGCTGACCAAGGTGCACAATCTACATTATTCCCATCTGCCCGTGTTTGGCCCCTAACCTTCAAAACCTCTCCTGTCCATGTACCTGACCAAATGTTTTGGTTGGTAAAGTTGGGATACATCACAAATTTGTAATATTCTCACTGAAAGCTGAAATAGGTTGGAAAAGATAACTTATTTCAGCCATTACTGACTAAATTTTGAAATGAATGAGAAACTGTTTTGATTCGTTTATTTTAGAGATACAGCGTTAAAACAGATCCACCAAGTCCACGCTGACCTACAATCACCAGTTCACACTAATTCTATGTTATCCCACTTTCTCATCCACTCTGTGCACATTAGGGAGAATTTTACAGAGGCCAATTAACCTACAAATTTGCATGTCTTTGGGATGTGGGCGAGAAACCATAGCACCTGGAGGAAACCCACACGGTCACAAGAAGAATGTGTAAACTCCACACTCACAGCACCCGATTGAAACCATGTATTTGACGCTGTGAAGCAGTAACTCCACCAGCTGCATAAATAGATTGCTGACTGGAGGACACAGAAATAAGGTGATTGGTAAACGAAGCAGGCAGCGAGAGGATACATACTAATAAAGAGCAAATTGTGAACGCTACTGTCTGATGGAGAGGAACTATCTGATCGACCACTTAATGCAATAAATGTATAGAGTACTTGGCGGAAGGCTGGTGGAGTTTCATTGAATAGTTCTATCTAGTTTAGTTTTGTTTATTGTCAGGTGTACCGAGGTACAATGAAAAACTTTTTGTTGCGTGTTATACAGTCAGCGGAAAGACTAAACATGATTACAACTGAGCTGTTCTCAGTGTACAAATAGAGGACAAATGGAATGACATATAGTGCAAGATAAAATCCAGTAAAATATAGTCCGAGGGTCTCCAGTCAGGTAGAAGGTAGCGTAGGACTGCTCCCTAATTGGTGATAGGATGGTTCAGTTACCTGATGACAGCAGGGAAGAAACTGTCCCTGAAATCTGGAGATGTGTGTTTTCATACTTCTGTACCTCTTGCCTCAGGGGGGAGCCAAGACATCCAAGAGCCAACACATGTACGTGGGGCTGAGTGGCCTCTTTCTGCAGTGTAGCACTCTTGTTGTTTGCTCTTCATGGCTTTAGGAAGCTCAAGGAAACCCTCCAGCAAGGGTAAATACCTCTAATGTTGTTTATGGTTTGCATTAGCATATGTGAGAGTGTAAAATTACTCTCCTTCACACTAAAGTTGTCATGTTAAAGTTAGACATTTTGTGGCATCTGTTGCATTGTGCTTACAGGTTTTGATTATTTACATAAAATCCTAACCATTATTCACCATACAGAGTGACAGTATTTAGTTAACACTCTCACAGCACCAATTTCTCTTTACTTTTGCTTAAAGCATTAAAGTTGGACGATATGCTGCATAGTATAGTAAACAAAATAGATACACTTGAATTATTAAAAATGTTAAATGTTACATTCCCACCGGAAGACTTAGGACTAGATCAGATCAGAGCATAAGTAGGAGCTGCTGTCTCCCAGCGCCAGACTCGAGTTCAATCCTGGTCTCGGTTGCTGTCTGTGGAGATTGCACGTTCTTCCTGTGACCGCGTGGGTTTCCTCCAGGTGCTCCAGTTTCCTCCAACATCGCAAACACACGCGGTTTGTAGGTTAATTGTAAAATTGTCCCTAGTGTGTAAGGAATGGCTAAAAAGTGAGATAACAAAGAACTAGTGTGAACGGATGACCGATGGCCAGCATGGACCTGGTGTGCTAAAGGCCCCGATTCCATACTATATCTCTAAGCTAAACTAAAGTAGCATGCTCGGTCTGACATTTCCTGAATCCATTTGTATTTTCAGGTCATTAGCAGGGATGACAACTTATCACCAGAATATGCCAAACTCATGGAAGATAAGGTACAAAGTGCTGGATTAACTCAGCAGATCATGCAACATCTCTGGAGAACATGGATAGATGACGTTTCATGCTGGGACCTCTCTTCAGAGTCAGAAGAAGGGTCCCTACCCGAAGAGTCACCTACCCATGTTCTCCAGAGATGCTGACTGATCCGTTGAATTACTCCAACACTTAATGTCTTGTTTTGTAAAACTGCATCTACAGTATCTCATGTTTTTATGGAGAAGAACAATGGGGTGGCAGATGCAGCCTCTCCAAAGACTAGAACTCCGATATTACTACAAGATCCCTCATCTGGTGTGGCTCAGACACTTGTGACACATCTTAGCAATGTAAAGTGGCAAGCATTTATCATAGAAACATAGAAAATAGGTGCAGGAGTAGGCCATTCAGCCCTTCGAGCCTGCACCGCCATTCAATATGATCATGGCTGATCATCCAACTCAGTATCCTGTACCTGCCTTCTCTCCATACCCCCTGATCCCTTTAGCCACAAGGGCCACATCTAACTCCCTCTTAAATATAGCCAATGAACTGGCCTCGACTACCTTCTGTGGCAGAGAGTTCCAGAGATTCACCACTCTCTGTGTGAAAAATGTTTTTCTCATCTCGGTCCTAAAGGATTTCCCCTTAATCCTTAAACTGTGACCCCTTGTCCTGGACTTCCCCAACATCGGGAACAATCTTCCTGCATCTAGCCTGTCCAACCCCTTAAGAATTTTGTAAGTTTCTATAAGATCCCCCGTCAATCTTCTAAATTCTAGCGAGTACAAGCCAAGTCTATCCAGTCTTTCTTGATATGAAAGTCCTGCCATCCCAGGAATCAGTCTGGTGAACCTTCTCTGTACTCCCTCTATGGCAAGAATGTCTTTCCTCAGATTTGGAGACCAAAACTGTACACAATACTCCAGGTGTGGTCTCACCAAGACCCTGTACAACTGCAGTAGAACCTCCCTGCTCCTATACTCAAACCCTTTTGCTATGACTGCTCTCTGCCCATGTTGCCACATTTCCTCACTCATCAACTACCTCTGCAATTACATTGTGAATTGTGAGCCCATAATGTTTGGTGCTAACTTGTTAAATAGGTTTGACCTCCATTAAAATAGTGTTGGAAAGTAGGTCACACAAACATGCTAAAGGATTCATTAGATGGTGTAGTATGAGGACTATCAAGTTTGTTAATTGCCAATGGTTCTTGTCTGGCGCTGAATCTAGCACTTGTTCCACTTCAATAAAACACAGAGAATTTGGAGTATGAATTAGTGTCTCGGCAAAATGTCCTCCTAAAATGAACAGATGACGCTTTAGCATTATGTATAGTTTGCTGTATCTGGTACACAATAGTTAGATCTAACCAAAGAGAAGGCAACTGAGAAGTTGGCCTTCTGCCATGTTTTGAATCTCAAACATGTGGTTTTGATATACGTATTTAAAAAACTCAGAGTAAGTGGCACTGTTGAGAAAGTATTTAATAAATACAGAATTGTCTGCCTGTCATACACAGATGGTACGTGCTATAAACTGAAGCCCTGATTATGGTTAATGGCGCTGTGTATTACTGGCACAGCAGCCCCTCTTAGATTGCATTTATCTTTAATGTGTTTATGTGCAAAGGAGTATTGTTATTAAGTTTATGGGACTAGTGCTGCAGATTGTAAGCAATACATTTGTAGGGATTATGTTCTTGGTGAGTAATTTATCATCTTCTTTCTTTCACTCAAGATATTGAAGACAACATGTGAGGTGCTGAAGTGAAAGAAATTGCCCTTTCTGTGAATGCCAAACTAATGAAGCTGCAGTAACTTCGCAGAACTGAGGGGGACTCCTTTAATTCTCAGCTAAAGAAACAGCCCGTCACTTGCATTGTTTTGTCAAAGACAATTCATTCCATGCTTGATCTACACATTTTTTGCTTAGCATTTACAAGTTATTTGCATTCTACAGTGGAGCAAGAAAATACTTGCATTTATATAGCTCCCATATTTCAGAGATACCAAGTGCTTTATAACCAATTATTTACTTTTTGAAGTGTAATTACTTTTATAACATAACTGATTTGCACTCAGCAAGTTCCCACAAACAGCAATTGTACACTGACCGATATAGGTCAACGCTCCTTTATCTTCATTAAAATACATTTAGCTAACTGCTGATTTGCTGAAAACATGGAAATTGAAGAGGTCATTTGATACCTCAGTTTGATTCCTCAACAGAACTTAACATTACTTGCCTGGCTATGAATTCTATCCCACTTATGCATCCCTCCACGGGGAGGGCATGTGAAACTTTTAACGATATAAAACTCACTTTAAAAATTCTCCCTCAGCCCCTGAAGTAATGCAGCAAACCTTCAGGATATGAATCTGACATTATAACCTCCATTACATGTATATTGCCTGCGCCAGATGCATTTCACAGATGGCACTTCCATGAACCCAATCACATGGCGACTATCAAATTCCACAGTATAAGTCAGTGCTTATCCAAGAGCCTTTGACCATATTTTTAAATACATTTCCAAATATGTATTCCAAATACATTTCTCAAGTCTGTTGAGAACAATGAACATTACCCAGAACTTCCCGTAACATCAGAGATGAAGCCTATAACCAGTCCCAAATCGCAGATAGGAGCATTTACACATTTCCACTTTTAGGTAGACTTGTAAACCTTAAGGTGCCCCTCATGCCTCTTTAGCGGTTGTTCCTGAACCCAAAAGGGCTGAACGTCGATTTCCCCAGCTACCTGTTGAGACCCACACTGATATCTGTGGTACAAAGCAGCACTTCCAGATCTTTGTAGTGTGAAACTCCCTTTGGGATATCAAGGCTGATATCAGGGCTTGGAAGCTATGAAGAACTCAGATGTGATTCATATATAAGTGACTCTATTACAAAGACACCACCACCCCTGGCAACGCATTCCAAGCACCTTTCACAATCTGCGTAAACTACTTGCTCCACACATCTCCTTTGTCTGGATAGTACACGAACAAGGGTTATCACTGAATTTCAATATTTGTGACCATGATAAACCAGTAACCATGTGCCTGAAATTGGAGCTCATATCCAACATCAATGGATATTGGAAAGGTTTATATCAATTGAGATATCTTTCCAGTCACAATGTAGGCTGTTGGATTTCAGATAAAGCTGCCAAATGCCATAGTATGTAAAATGTTTTTAAAAAATAGTATTAACCAGATTTAACAAGCTTTGGTTTTTTCATATGTAAATGGAGTCTGATAATCAGATTAAATAATATACGGAACATGTCAGATACAAATTAATAAAAGCCTAAACCTAACCCTAGTGAATCTTACCCTTAATTCTTACAAGCACCTAAAAGTTATTTCCAGATGCATGGAGATGAATGCTGTTTACTGAAACCTAGTTAATTCAATGTTTCCAACGGGGTCGAGTTGTTTTTCATACAAAGGATATCAACTAAAACGTAGTAAATAACAACGTATTGTAAACTATCTTTTCTGATGAATTTCTGCGTCCATTGGAGTATTTGGTTTGATTGTATCACCTTGCACTGGAAAGTTATTTCAAGATGTATGCAGTATGCAAACAGGCAAACTCACTGTTTCCAACGCAGTAGAGTTGTTTTTCATACAACGGCTATCAACTGTTCTTTGACTTAAAGATGAAGCTGGTATCAGTTCCCTGGGTATTTCAAAGAGGGACACTTTATTTTGTGTCTGTTTAAAGGCATGCAGCAAGATTAATGGCCAGATTGCCAGATTGGTAGATGAAAGAAACACTGTTAGACGTAAATGTTGCAAAGCTGCTTGGCATATATTTCCATTCCACAGAGTTCGCTTTCCAAAAATTGCTGTCCTGAGGTTATATTGCTTAAATTTGCAATGAAGTTGGATTTTCATCTGTCTATTTGCTCTTGCTTTGACTTCATTCCAAATGTAGCCCATGCCAGATGCCTGAGTACAGAGACTTCCACCAGCTGTACCCATAGGAATCCAAAGCTCCGCTTTGTAACACTGTGGCCGAGGGTGCCAACGGTTTGACTACTGGAAGTTTGAAAAGCAGGATACTGAAGAAGGGTCCCGACCCAAAAATCACCTGTCCATGTCCTCCAGAGATGCTGCCTGACCCGACATTTCACTTTATTTTAATGGTGTTCCCCTGTGCCTCTCAATGTGCAACAAATATCTTGGAAGTAGATTGGTGTTTGGGTCATAATTTTGTGATCATATGTATGGTGGTGTGTTTATCAAAGATTGTATTTCAAGAGCTATTTGGAATCTGCCTGGCCAGCTCTTGAAAGTGACAACTGTTGCCCAGAGCTAAGAGAATGGGAACTGCCCACGTAGTGGTGTGAAGGGAGAATATGAACACGAACAGGTTCCATCCCATGCTCTATCCTCACTGCATCAGTCCTTTCTAACCCTCGAAACCTCGAAGCATCCAGAGTCAGATTTAAAATAATGCTGTGAATGGAAGGTAGAATTAAATGTAGTTATCAAGATTATATTTTAACTCATGCCTTAACTCCACAAACAACAGAACATATGTTTTTGATATTTTTTTCAGCAATTGTAGTTGAATTTGTTAACCTCTAAAGCTAGATTTTCAGATCAAGCAATCAACTTTAGTTAGAAAGTAAATTTTTACTCCAGGTCTGAAGCAATCTATTCTTGATGGTTTATTTGCTACAGATATAATAAACTTATCCCAAATTATAAAAGACAATTCTAAAATCAATATCCAATCTAACTGAAATCATGTAAAATGCAATACAAAAATCCAGTATCACATTTCTATTCAATGCATGAAGTGTTTTGTACAGTCATTCTTATTGCGCTAAGAATGAAAAAGTTTAATTGGTAAAATGGATACTGTCTTGTGTATCATATTCATATTATTTTTATCTTCATCTATTCGCAAAACTAATACATTATGCTACCAGTAGTTGGGTCTGTAAATTGTTGTGTATTCTTGGTGGTATTCATGGCTATATGAGATATTAAATATTCTAGGCTATTTTCCCAGTTTCTAACACAGAAAATGCAGCAGGTTGGTACAACAGGTAACCAGGAAAAGGAGGGCAATATTAGCCTTTTTGCAAGAGGGGTGGAGTACAGAAATAGTGAAGTCTTGCTGTACTTTACATGGCTTTGGTGAGGCCACATCTTGAGTACTGAGTACTGTTTTGGTTTCTTTGTTTAAGTGTAGATGCACATCCCTTGGAGGGAGTGCTGTGAAATTTCACTCGGTTGATTTCTATGATGAAGGTTTTGTTCTATAGGAAAGCATTGGGAAGTGTGAGCGTAGAAGATTGAGAGCTGACCTTATTTAATCCCTGGTGGATTTAACTAGCACCATGATCTCAGAATAATGGAATGCTAATTTAAGGCTGAGGTGAAGAGGAATTTCTTCTGTCAGATGGTTGTAAATCCTGAAAAATCTCTCTGCCAGAAAATCATGTTTGCGGAGTTATTAAGTATATCTAAGAACGAATGTTTAGTTTAGTTTAGAGAGACAGCGTGTAAACAGGTCTTTCAGCCCACCGAGTCCACAGCGAACAGCGATCCCTGCACACTAGGGACAATTTAAATGTTTACTGATGCCAATTAACCTACAAACCTGCACATCTTTGATGTGTGGACGGAAACCGGAGCACCCAGGGAAAACCCATGTGCCCACGAGGAGAACGTATAACCTCCGTTCACACAGCACTTTTGTATCTTTGTCAGCGCCAAAACATGGCAACACTTGTGTACTGCGTGGGTGAGGTCTGCTATATGATTTTACTGGGTTGTATGCAAAACAAAGCATTTCACTCACCTTAGGTACATGTGGCAATAAAGTATAATTGAATCATTTAACCCATAGAGAGGATCGAACCCGCATCTCTGGCGCTGCAAGGCAGCAACTCTACTGCTGCGCCACCATGCTGCCCTTTCATCAATGAGTTGAAAGAGATTGATTATGGACTACGGTGGGATTGAGGTTTATGCTATCACACAGGGAAATGCATCTGATGATCAGATGGGAATGATCATGCTGACTGACAGGTCAAGGTTAAAATACCTGACTGCCTCCTTTTATTTGGCCAAGTTCAAGCACTTCGGCAGAAAATCCTGATTTTGATACTATCCATAATTTATGAAGTGCTCTGTGACCTGTTGGGATGTTGGCAGCTAGAAAGAGCTGGACCATGGCACATCATTGATCTAATAAGGAGTGTTGTGCTAACTTGACAGCCATATGAATCACTCTAACTTATGTTTGCTAAGTGTTCACTGGATGGCAATGTTTATTGATTTGTTTGAGGGTATGTGCCCAATTAGCAAGGAGAAAGATGCCTTTAGAGACTCAGTAACAATATGTGACATAGAAGGACAACTTCAGGACATTGGCTGTGAAATCAACTGGAGCAAATTAAGGTGAGTTTACAGGTGTGTGTGAAATGGACCAGTAAACACTTACCTCAACAATCCCCTCATGAAAAGTTCAGCAGCAAATGAAATGGACACTTAGTGTGCTATATCAACACGCCTTCCACAATGTAGGAAGGAGCTCAAGATGCTGGTTCATGCCAAAGACATACACAAAGTGCTGGAGCAACTCAGCGGGTCAGGCAGCAACTCTAGTGAAAAGGAACAGGTGATATTTCAGGTCAGAACCCTTCCACAATGACTGGTCTTTCATGATCCTTCCCTTTAATGGCACCAGAGTGGTGCAGGCAGTAGAACTGCTGCCTTGCAGCTCTAGTAACACATGTTCAACTTCGGTGATGCTGTCTGAGTGGAGTTTCCACATTTTTCTGCGTGACTGTGTGGAATTATTCCAAGTACTTTGGTTTCCTACATATTAAAAAAAAAACAAGGAATGGTCATTTAATTAGCAAAGTGCAGGTGAGTAATAGAAGCTTTGGCAGTTCACGAGACGGTGTGAAGAATTAAATCTTTGTGGCGGCACGGTGGCGCATCAGTAGAGTTGCTGCCTTATAGCGCTTGCACCACCGGAGACCCAGGTTCGATCCTGACTATGGGTACTTTCTGTATGAGTTTGTACGTTCTCCCTGTGACCTGCGTGAGTTTTCTCCGAGATCTTCGGTTTCCTCCCACACTTCAAAGACGTACAAGTATGTAGGTAAATTGGCTTGGTATGTGTAAATTGTCGCTAGTGTGTGTAGGATTGTGTTAATGTGCTGAGATCGCTGGTTAGTGTGGACTCGGAGGGCCGAAGGGCCTGTTTCAATGCTGTATCTCTAAAACTAAAACTAAATGGGATCAGTGTAAATGGATGCCTGATTGGTAGAGCTGATTCAATTGGCCAAAATGCTATGTCTATGCCAAGGCTCTCTCTGGTAATGAAAGTCAAGTAGGTTTTGGTCTGGATCCTGTGTGAGATAGTATCAGGAAGAGCCCAGGAGGGTTGTTTAGTTTCAAGAAGTGAGAAGACTAGTCCCTTGATTGACGATAGGGGAACAGAAATAGGGTTGAGGCAATAATGGGATAGAAGGTCAGTGGACAGGAGGATTGAGTCAGCGGAATGGTGGTGGGAAGGTATGAGGTGCTAGAATGATGGTTAAGGAGATCATCAAACATTCCTAGCTAAAGAACCAAAAAGATCTATGGATGAAAGGTACCAAGTCTACCTCAAGATTCTCACTTGAGATTAAAGTTGTGCACACAGTGATTCATGCACAAGTTGAAACCTCATAATAAATCATTAAAGTGTAGATTTAATTGCAAAAATAATCACATTTTATGCAAATGATTCAATATATAACTGCAAGATGTGCTGGGAAATGCTGAAAGCTATTTATAACAGTTGGCACTTGGAAAATATAAATTGGAGAAATTAGTTTTTTGAGTAACTGTCGAACAAAAAAAAAACCCTGTCCTACTTAGGAAACCTGAACGAAAACCTCTGGTGACCTTGCCCGTGACCCAAGGTTTCCATGAGGTCGCCGGAAGTTTTGGTCACTCTCCCTAATGGTCGAAAGTGGTTTCCGCGTGGTCAAGGCTTCTTCTGGGTTGTTTCGATTGTTTCAACATGATAAAAACCGGCCTTGACTAAAAATAGGTTGCCGTTTGGTCGAAGCCAGTGGAGTGGGGTCGCTATTTACTTACAGGCAGTCGAAGGCCATCTCCTTCGCCGACAGGCCATTTTGATTGGCTCATTGGAGTTTCACGACGTAGAAGACCCATCGGTAGCTAAAATGCCCGTTAAACTTTATTAAACTTCTTAAAACTGTCTCCACTCCTTCTCCCCCCCTTCTCTCCCCCTTCTCTCCCCCTTCTCTTCCCCTTCTCTCTCCCCTTCTCTCTCCCCTTCTCTCTCCCCTTCTCTCTCCCCTTCTCTCTCCGCTTCTCTCTCCGCTTCTCTCTCCTTCTCTCCCCTTCTCCCCCATCTCCGCGCTCTCTAAAGGACTTACCGTGCTCTGTAGCAGCCATTTACCTTCCTCTTCATCACGCAGACAGTGCTCCTCCGCTCTCCATGGCCCCCACCTTCGCGATGTGTTTGTGTGTGTGCGTGGTCGGTAGATGCAGCTCACGCTTCGGTCGATCCAGCTCGAGGCTTTCCAGGCGAGTGACCAAAACCTCCGGCGACCTCAAGAAAACCTTGGGTCGCGGGCAAGGTCACCAGTGGTTTCCGTTCAGGTTTCCTAAGTGGGACAGGGGCTACAACTTTGAAAGGCCAGACCACAACACAAGTTAAGACATAAGGACCTGCAGATGCTGGAATCTAGAGTAAAATCCAAAGTGTTGGAATAAGTAAGTAAGATAGTAAGTAAGTAAGTTTATTGGCCAAGTATTCACATACAAGGAATTTGCCTTGGTGCTCCGCCCACAAGTAACAACATGACATACAGTGACATGTTACGAATGACTCAGAAAACACTAAATATTTATAATAATAAGACATTAGTGATAAAACACCATTGATCAAGCATGTGAACCAACAAAAAACCAGATCAAAGGGAGGCTACAGATTTTTGGCTGTTGAGTAGAGCAACTACTAGAAACATAGAAAATAGGTGCAGGAGTAGGCCATTCGGCCCTTTGTGCCTGCACCGCCATTCAATATGATCATGGCTGATCATCCAACTCAGTATCCCGTACCTGCCTTCTCTCCATACCCCCTGATCCCTCTAGCCACAAAGGCCACATCTAACCCTCTTAAATATAGCCAATGAACTGGCCTCAACTACTTTCTGTGGCAGAGAATTCCACAGATTCACCACTCTCTGTGTGAAAAAAACAATTCTCATCTCGGTCCTAAAAGACTTCCCCCTTATCCTTAAACTGTGACCTCTTGTTCTGGAATTCCCCAACATCGGGAACAATCTTCTTGCATCTAGCCTGTCCAACCCCTTAAGAATTTTGTAAGTTTCTATAAGACCCCCCTCAATCTTCTAAATTCTAGCAAGTACAAGCCGAGTCTATCCAGTCTTTCTTCATATGAAAGTCCTGCCATCCCAGGAATCAGTCTGGTGAACCTTGGCTGTACTCCCTCTATGGCAAGAATGTCTTTCCTCAGATTTGGTGATTACGCAATACTCCAGGTGTGGCCTCACCAAGATCCTGTACAACTGCAGTAGAACCTCCCTGCTCCTATACTCAAATCCTTTTGTTATGAATGCTAACATACCATTCGCTTTCTTCACTGCCTGCTGCAGCTGCATGCCCACTTTCAATGACTGGTGTACCATGACACCCAGGTCTCGTTGCATCTCCCCTTTTCCTAATCGGCCACCATTCAGATAATAGTCTAGTGGATCAGATAATACTCTTGGATAAAAACTGTTTTTTATGTCTGGCTGTGGCAGTTTTGACAATCCGGAGTCGCCTTCCAGAGGGAAGTGATTCAAAGAGTTTGAGGCCAGGGTGAGAGGGGTCAGAGATGATCTTGCCCACTCGCTTCCTGGCCCTTGCAGTGTACAGTTCATCAATGGGGGGAAGGTTCCAGCCAATAACCTTCTCTGCTGATCGGACGATTCGCTGCAGCCTCCAGGTGTCGTGCTTGGTGGCTGAGCCAAACCAGACCATGATGGAGAAGGTGAGAATAGACTCTACGATGGCCATGTGGAATTGGACCATCATTGCCTGTGGCAGATTGTGCTTCCTCAGCTGCCGCAGGAAGTACATCCTCTGTTGTCCCTTTTTGATTGTGGAGTTGATGGTAGCCCCCCACTTAAGGTCCTTGGAGATGATGGTTCCCAGGAACTTAAAAGACTCCACAGATGTGACTGTGGTGTTGTTGATGGTGAGTAGGGTGAGGGGAGAGGGTGCTCTCCTAAAGTCTACAATCAATTCACCTGTCTTAAGAACATTGAGCTCTAGGTTGTTGCTATGGCACCAGGACACCAGCTGTGACACTTCCTGTCTAGGCAGATTCCTCCCCATCCTGGATCAGTTCATTCAGGGTTGTGTCGTCCGCAAACTTGAGAAGCTTGACAGAGGTGTCTGTGGAGGTGCAGTCGTTGGTGTAGAGAGAGTAGAGGAGAGGAGAGAGTGCGCAGCCTTGCGGTGCTCCTATGCTGAGAGTTTGCGAGTCCGAGATGTGCTTTCCCAGCCTCACGTGCTGCTTCCTGTCTGTCAGGAAGTTGGTGATCCACTGACAGAGGGGTTCAGGCACAGTCAACTCGGAAAGTTTGGAGTGTAGTAGCTCTGGCACAATGGTGTTGAATGCAGAGCTAAAATCAACAAACAAAATCCTCGCATAGGTCCCCTGGTGGTCTAGGTGCTGGAGGATGAAGTGCAGGCCCAGGTTGACTGCATCATTCACAGATCTATTGGCCGGATATGCAAACTTCAGACGGTCCAGCAGGGAGTTTGTGATATTTTTCAGCTTGGCCAGCACAAGCCTTTCGAGTGTCTTCATGACTACCGAGATGATAACATAGTGGGTCCACATCATCTGTGGAAGGAAAGGGTAATTTGTGCATTTTAATTTAATTAATATTATTAATTTATGTACATTGTTCGCTCGTGCGTCAGACGACATTCTGCCATCACTTTGCCACAACCAGTGCCACATCTGTGCCTCTGCGGAGATCGTCCCCAGTGCATGTCTCTCCGCCGCAAGTCAGTAGGTGGGACATTGTCTGTACCTCTCCACAGTTGCACTTGTGAGAGTTCGAGAGGCCCCACTTCTTCAGGTTGAGTCCACAACGTCCAGTGCGGAGGCGGTTTAGGGCTTTCCAGGTAGTGGTGGTGTCATCTGTTGTTTGGTTTTGGTGCCTGGTATGGTTGGCTCTAGTTCCATGAAGCTGTTCCGACTCTTCAGGCTTTTCTTGGCATGTTGGTGATCGTGTAAAGGATGGCGGGGGTCTGTGTCCGCAGCTGTCCGATCACGTCTTCGAGATGGTTCGTCGATGCCTGCCAGCTCGTACAGATGTTCAACCTTTTTCGGCTTCAGGCATCCTGTGGTTTTTCTGCAGGCAGTGTTCAATGCAGAGTCCACCTTGCGTGCATGTTTAGAGCGGCTCCAGACGGGGCTTGCATATTCTGCCACTGGGAAACAGAGCGCCAGGGCAGCAGTGCGGATTGTTGTTGGGTCACTTCCAAATGAGCTGTTTGCCAATTTTTCGATGACATTGTTCCAGGTGTTGACCTTTGCCTTGATTTCTCAACATGTTGGCGATATGATAGCGTGCGATCGAGGACCACACCTAGGTACTTTGGGCCTTTGCAGTGTTCCAACAGGACATCAATCCATTGCACCTGCAGTTGATGTTTCGCATCCCGGTTCCGGAGGTGGCTTTGCGTTTTTGTTGGGTTTGGGCACAGGGAGTTCTGTTGGTAGTATGTTGTCATATTCTGCAGAGCAGCCTCTAGTACGGTCTCAATCTGGCTGAAGTCTGAGGATTGCGTTGCGATGCATAAGTCATCAGCATACAGAAATGACGTAGTTTTCAGGGTGATGGGTTGGTCATTGGTGTATATATTGAACAATGTTGGGGCAAGGACACTGCCCTGTGGTAGACCATTCTTTTAGCGTCTCCAACGGATGTTCTGACCATTCATGCATACAAAGAAGCGGTGGTTCTCCATCATTGTCATGATGAACTGGACAAGATGAGAGTCCTGTAGTGTTTGTTGCAGTTTGGCTTTCATGGTACGGTGGTTTACAGTATCATATGCTGCAGACAAGTCTACACATACTGCAGCTGTGATCAGCTTCCCCTCGAAGCTGCTCACATTATTATTATTAATTTATATAGATTAGAACATGGAACATAGAAACATATAGCACAGCAACAGGCTCTTCAGCCCACGACGTCAGTTCTGAACTTAATGCCAAGATAAATTAATTTAATCTGCTTTTACATGATCCATACCTCTCAATTCCCTGGATATCTATTTCTGTAACTATAAGCCTCTTAAGTCTCACAATTGTATCTGCATCCACCACCACCCCTGGTGGCACCTTCCTCTCTGTGAGTAAAAAACATGCCCTGCACATCTCATGTAAATTTTGCCCCTCTCACCTTAAAGCTATGCTCTCCAGTCTCTGGTATATCCAGCCTGGAAAAAAGGTTCTGACTGTCTACTCTATCTATCCCTCTCATAATTTTATATATAAATATTAGGTCTCCCAACATACTCTGGCGTTCTAGAGAAAACAATCCAAGTTTGTCCAACCTTATATCCCCTAAACCAGGCAGCATTCTGGTAAACCTCCTCCGCACAATGGAGTTAATTGAATTTAGGGAGCATTTATTATTAATTATTTTTAATTTTCCATTTTTAGTTTGAATTCTTATTTCATCTATGTCTCTGAATATCAAAGGTTCAAAGGTCAGTTTATTGTCACATGTACCAATTAAGGTACAGTGATATGCCAATTACCATACAGCTATACTAAAAAAAAGACAACAGGACACACAACTACATAAAAGTTAACATAAACATCCACCACAGTGGATTCCCCACATTTCTCATTGTGATGGAAGGCAATAAAGTCCAACTTCCTCATTTACTCTCCCGCAGTCCGGGCAATCGAACTATCTGCAGTCGGGGAGATCGAAGCCCCCGCGTCGGGATGATTGAAGCTCCCGCGTCGAGGCGGTCAATGCTCCTGCGGCTTGGAGGTCCCAAAGTCACTCTCTAACCAGGGATCACGAGTTCCATGATGTTAAAGTCTGCAGGCTCCCGCGTTTGCCGCTCCAAAGTCAATCCCTGACAGGAATCGCAAGCTCCACGATGGTAAGTCCTGCAGGCTCCCACGGTTGGAGCTCCGTAGTCAATCTCCAGCAAAGGCCGCCAGCTCCTCGATTTGTGGGAAGAGTGTAGAGTGATGTTGATGCGCAAGCTGTCCCATAACAATGAGGCATGAAGGCAGGGCCTCTGTTGGTACTGCCTAAAGTTTATTATCACGCAGGGCTCATGGAGTTGTAGTCATCCAGCAGCAAAACAGGCTCTTTGGTCCAAACGTCCCATGCCGACCAAGTTACCCCATCTGCACTAGTCCTGCATTTGGCCCATGTTCCTCGAAAAACTTTGCTATCCATGTACCTGTCCAAATATCTTTTAAATGCAAGGTACACAAAAATGCTGGAGAAACTCAGCGGGTGCAGCAGCATCTATGGAGCGAAGGAAATAGGTAACTTTTCGGGCCGAAACCCTTCTTCTATTTGGGTCTGAAGTTCCTTCTTTAACATCTTTTAAATGCAGTTATGGTAGCTGACTTGTTCTGGTGGAACCATTGTGGTGACAGGGCCTTGCAGGGATTGGGAGCCAAATGGCTGCAAAAGGTTTGCGCCACAAAAGGAAAAGTGCTATCAATAAAACAAAGTGACGTTGTTATCACAAAGATGATTGGTGCTGCGACCAAAGTTAAGACTGACCATATGTTGAGAAGGCTCACCCTTTTGTCTTAATCAGCCTTAACAAATTACTACTGAAACATCGCCATGCAGGTCAACTGCAGTTGTACAATCCTGTTACATTATTACTTTTAACAATGGAACCACACAAATTTGTCAGTATCAGGGCATTATCACAGCTTTTTTCTCACCCATTATTAACTGTCCTTGGAAAGATGTAATTACTACAGTCCTTCTGATGAAGGTCCTCCACAATGAATGAATGAATGAATGAATACGTTTATTGTCATTGCACAATACTGTGCAACGAAATTCCATTGCATCTCCTCCGGTTAAAAAATACAAACACGACAACCATTGACACATATGTACACTTATTAGTAAAAATAATAAATAAGTATTTAAAAAGAATTTTAAAAGAATGTTGCATTTCTTGGAATTACATTTTGCTTCCCCAGTGTTCTCTGTTGGAATTAAGTTCTTTTATCGCACATGGGTAGAAACTATTTTTTAGTCTACCGGTGCGAACCTTCAGAGACCCGAATCGCCTCCCAGAGGGTAGCTGAGTGAAAAGGTGGTTGGCAGAGTGGGATGTGTCCTGCTTGATGTTTATGGCCCGGCGCAATATATATCATCCAAGGAGGGCAGTTGAGCGTTTGTGATGCTCTGTGCAGTTTTTATAACTCTCTGCAGCGCCCTCCTCTCAGCCACAGTGCAGCTAGCAAACCACACCAGGATGCCATAGGAGAGGATACTTTCCACGGCGCATCGGTAGAAGGACAGCAGCAGCGGCTGTGAGACGTTTGCTCTCCGCAGAGACCTCAGGAAATACAGCCGCTGCTGTGACTTCTTCACGAGAGTGACGGTGTTCATTTGCCATTTGAGGTCCTGGGAGATGTTTATTCCCAGGAATTTAAAGCCAGTGACTCTTTCCACTATGTCTCCTTTGATGTATAGAGGAGCAGGTTCCTCTCTCCTCTTCCTCCTGAAGTCAACGACCAGTTCTTTTGTCTTTGATGAGTTGAATACCAGGTTGTTTTTGGTACACCAGACAGTCAGTTTTTGGACCATCTCTGTAGGCAGACTCGTCGTTGTTGTGTATCAGTCCCACTACAGTCGTGTCGTCCGCAAACTTGATGATCCTGTTTGTACTGTGTGTTGGTGTGCAGTCATAAGTGTATATTGTATACAAGATGGGACTCAGCACACAACAGAGTAGCCAAGCAATGCCATTCAATAGAGACGATTGACACAATATGCTGGAGTAACTCAACACGTCAGGCAGCATGTCTAGGTTAAGGGTCCCCACTCAAAACATCACTTATGCATTTTCTCCAGAGATGCTGCCTGACCTGCTGAGTTACTCCAGCATTTTGTGTCTATCTTTGGTCAACCAATACCTGTAGTTCTGTGTTATTACTGTTCAACAGGGATTTCAATTTAGACTGATTCACAATGAAAGCGTAGCAATGTATTTCTAAGCCGTGGCGTGTGGGTGAGAGGGAAGTGGAGAAAATGTAAAAATGATGTTCCCTTGGGTCTGCCTCCTTGATAGCAGAGAGAATTGATTAGGGAGATGTTCTCAGAGTAGCCAAGTAAGTAGCACAGGGCATTTTGGGGATAGTACACACAGCAACCACTTTGCAATGGTGACATAGTGTTTGGATGGTGAAAGGGATCCCATTTAAATGGGCTGCACTGCTTTGGATGCATTTGAGCTTCTTGAGCATTGGAACAGCACTTAGCCAGTCAAAGGGAGAGTATTCCTGATTTGCACCTTGTAGGCAGTGGAAAGGCTTTGGTGTGGCAGGAAGTGTGTCACTCACTCCAGGATGCTGGGTCTCTGACCTGCCCTTGTAAGTATGTGGTTGGCCCAGTTGAGTTTATAGTCATGGTGATCCACCAAGGAGGCCTGAAAATTAAGATGACTAGATTCTCTCTTGGTGGAGATGGTTATTACTTGGTACATGTGGCTGAATCTCCCATCAGACAAGAGGTACAGAAGTGTGAAAACACACACCTCCAGAGCCAGGTACAGTTTCTTCCGGCTGTTATTAGGAAACTGAATCAACCAATCATCAACTAAAGAGCGGTCCTGAGCAGCTATCAACCTCATTGGAGACCCTCGAACTATCTTTACTCGGACTTTGCTGGACTTTATCTTGCACTAAACATTATTCCTTTTACCATGTATCTGTACATTGTAATACATACATGATTACAATCAAGCCGTCCACAGTGTACAGATATATGATAAAGGGAATAATGTTTAGTGCAATTGAATAACATTTAAGGCAAAGGAATAACATTTAGTGCAAATTATGCATATTCATATGTAATATATTCTCATGCGTATTCATGGATGCAATTGAAATACCATAATTGATATTTATTTCACTGAAGTATCCTTTAAATCCATTAAATGTATACAAGTCTGAGGAAGGGTGCCAACCCAAAACTTTGTCTATTCACGTTGTCCAGAGATACTGACCGACACATTGAGTTACTCCAGCACTGTGTCTTTAAATGCACATTGGAGCCCATTTTATAAGATTAAATACTCCGAAATGAATGTTTTGAATGATAAATAATGGGGGATTTTCCTGGGTCCTATTGTACTCAGGCAATTGAACTGCAGAAGAGCAAAAATGTGGGAATCTCGGGCATATTGAAGTATACTTCTGTAAAATAAATCAAAAGATTATCTTCAACGAATTCCGATTCATGAGGATGGGTTGGTTCATTTTCAGGCATGCACTTCAAAGCCGAGTGATTTCCGGACTTGCGCCGTGCCACAGGGTTCAGCATGCTTGGATGTAGACCCAAGAAAAACTCTCAATAATACCTTCACCTGGAAGAGAATTATTTTGCTTCAATGCTTCTTTTACTAAAACCCAGGTCAGTTTGTATCGTGATGAGATTTGGGTTGAAGCCCCACTTGTTAATACATAGCACTTTCCAATACAAGATATGTTCATTCATCTCATTGTGATTCATGAAATTGTGTTGCATATAAATTGTTTGCCAACATAGTAACAATCATCTCTTCCAAATTGCATGGCATGTGAAATACCATATGTCTTGAAGATACATAATCTCACAAAGTATTCTGTAAGTGCCACGTGTGTGTGTGTGTGTGTGTGTGTGTGTGTGTGTGTGTGTGTGTGTGTGTGTGTGTGTGTGTGTGTGTGTGTGTGTGTGTGTGTGCATATGTGTACGTGTGTGTGTATATATGTGTGTGCATTATATAAATATATATACATACATGTATACCCATGCATTTATCTATCCTCTATGAAAATAAAAGTATTTTTGGCATAGTTGCACACAGTTGCTGTCTTACATCGCCAGAGAACCGGTTCAATCCTGACTTCGGGTGCTGTGGAGTTTACATGTTTTCCTGGTGACAGTGTGGGTTTTCTCCGGGTGCTCCAGTTTCCTCGCACATTCCAAACATGTGCTGGTTTGTAGGTTAATTGGTTTCTTTAAATCACCCTAGGGCGTGAAACTGGGATAACATAGAACTAGTGTATTTGTGATCGTTGGTCGGCGCGGACTCAATGGGCTGAAGGGCCTGTTTCCACACTGTATCTCTAAAACTAATAAAAAGGTATTTCCTACTTTTTTTACAATGGGCTATGGTTTTCATCAGCACACTAGCAAGGCAGCTGGAATTGATCCGCTCTCGTATCTCATTGCTCTTCCAACCAGCACTAAAAGCAGATGTTCCTTTGCTCAGAAAATATTAGAAAGGTGTGAAAAGTGGTGGAATGCTGAAGAGAGTGAAAAAGAAGGAATTCCCTGTCCAATGTCTCCCACACCTTGAAAATAGTTTGTACAATATGTTGGACCAAAGCAACTCCCATGTTTTCCTTCTTGGGGAATGAGACTCACTGGTGTCATCTCGTCAAACCATATGATACCTGTGAAAAGTTGGAACGAAAATACTGTTGACTTTCTGAGGAAATGTTCCAGTGCAAGGAACAAATTCAGTATGTACTTCCATACATCGGCTCTTTAGAAATGCAAAGGCTTTTAGATAGGCACATGGACATGCAGGGAATGGAGAAAATGGATCAAGTGCGGGCAGAGGAGTTCGGCACGGACATGTGAGATGAAGGGCCTGTTCCTGTGATTTACTGATCCATGTTCCATGTTTTAAATGCAGAGGAATAAATTGAAGAAGTTCAGACTTGCCATATTAAACAAATTATGATCATCAAGAACAGTTAAACTGTGGGATTGAGTTTTCATTTCCAATGTACAGGGTCTTAATAGAGAAAGAAAAGAATGATGTTGCTGTAATAGTGTTGAAAATGATGGCTGGTATTAGTTGGCCATTCCACTTGGATTATCACAGGAGTCATTCACTTTATTAGTTCCTGCAAATCAAGCAATGATTATATTGCAGATAGACACAAAATGGTGGAGTAAATCAGCAGGTCATGCAGCATCCCTGGAGAAAAGGATTAGGTGGCATTTCGGGTCGAAACACTTCTTTATATTTTGTTGCCCTCTTTGTGGATGGAAAGGAAGATGTCCTTTAATGAAACTGAATATGCTGAAAAATGTAAAAAATAAATTGCAAATGCCAGAAATCTGAAACAAAAACAGAATATGCTGGAAAACCATCAACACATCAGGCAACATTTGTGTAAAGAGAAACGGTCGACCTTTTGTGTCTGTGACCCTTTATCACTGCTGACTGATCTGATGAGGTTTTCCAACATTTTCTGTTGTTGTTTTAGAAATCAACCACCAGTCCTATTCACATTTATGATCAAAACATTTCCAGCCCCCTCTTCATTAAAGTTTGATGTTGAATTCTACAACAAGAAAGGACACGTTGGGCTTCTATCTGTAACAACTGTTTGGTAGAACTGCACACTTATTGACACGCTCCCTCTTTTCCCACGAGCAGGCTGTTTAATTTTCCGTCATGTGTTTATCTATCTTTCTGTAATTACTATTTGTTAACAAATCTCTTTGAAATAGTATCTTTCAGATCACAATTAATTGGTATGACAAATGTGTTTTTTTCCTTATTGTACCAGAAGTACTAGGAGTATAGAAAGTATGCGACACATAGACAGGAGGAAAAGAGCACAGAAGAGGTTTACCAGAATGCTCCCTGGATTAAAGGGCATTAGCTACAAGGAAAATTGAACAAACTTGGAATGTTTTCTCTATCACGCCAAAAGTTGAGGGGAGACCTGATAGAAGTATATAAAATTAGGAGTTAACCAAAGTTGTGAACTCAGCATGTGTGCCACTTAATATCCCATTGTAGCACTCTTTACTGAGGAAGCTAAGCTCTACTGCTGTGCCACTGTGCTGCCCCTAAACTGAAACATCTTTCAGTTTATGAGGCAAGTTGCTTTGGAAGTCATTGTTTCAGATGTGTTGTGACTCGTGGCATCGTTTTTATTCGTTGCCTTCTTAATCACAAAACCGAACAGCAGCCTTGTCAGGTGGAATGGCCATCAACAGCTTATCACCAGTAAAACCCTAACCCACCCAAACGGAGATACTGCCTTTGTGCTATCCATTCCTCTCTGCAACTTAAAACTCATTTGTTTCCCCCTTAATCCAGTGCAGTTGAAGGGTCTTCAACTTGAAACATTAACTTTGTTTCTCCTCTCACAGATTCTGCCGAACCTGCTTTGTGTTTCCAGCATTTTATGAGTCTTGTATTGGATTCATAAGAATATCAGAAACCAAGGTTTATATTTCTCCCAGGTGACACCCAAATGATCAAGAGACTGCAAAAGTTCATGTTCATAGGTTCATGAGTTGTAGGAGTAGAATTAATCCATTTGGCCCATCAAGTTTACTCTGCCATTCATTCATGGCTGATCTATCTTTCCCTCTCAACCCCATTCTTCTGCCTGAATGAATTCTACAGATTTACCACCCTCTGACTAAAGAAATTCATGCTCATCTCCTTTCCATAGGTATGTCGTTTTATTCTGAAGTATGGCCTCTAGAACAAGATTCTCGCACTAGTGGTAACATCCTTTCTACATTCACTCTATCCAGGCCTTTAACCATTTGTTATGTTGCAATAAGGTCCCCTCTCATCCTTCTAAAGTCTAATGTGTACAGCCACTGGGGTGTGAGATTGCAACCTTCACGTGGTCCACCCTGTTTCGACTAATGCAATCAACCCTACGTGCACAAACAAATAGATCAAATAGAACAAGTTGACCTACAATTTTAGGCTGTGCATGCCATACGCAAGTAGAAGAAGTACAGCCACTTACATTCTTTGCAACAACTTGCAATTTTTCATTCCTCCTTTTGGGGGGGATATACAACATTGCTTGTTGTGACCTCAAAAAGCTCAATTTAAGAATTAGAACAAACTGTGTATGGCCTGGCAGATCAGAATCTGGCTTTGACTGCTTCAACCTAAAATGTAGCATGCTGGGTTCTTGTCCTTTCATCTCATCAGGCTTTCCTGCAAATATGTATGAGTTTCCTTATGTTTAAGGGCAATTTGTATCCAATGACATTGTAAACATTGATTGGAAACCATTTGGAACTAAAATTAAAAATCCAGGCAGGAAAGGTCTTTATTTTAAAAAAAAGTTATCTTTTATCTAAACCTGTTTTTATCAGAGATGTAAATAATTGACTTTCTATTACAGCAAGCTCCAAATATTTGATTCAATTAGAAAGGTCTCGATCTGAAACATCACTTATCCATGTTCTTCAGGGATGCTGCCTGACCTGCTGAGTTACTCCAGCAATTAGTGCCCTTTTTATTCAATTAATTGTTTTTAAAAAGTTTCATGCTGTCGTTTGTGACATTCAATAAAGTATCATTCATACATTCATATATATAAATGAATGTATGAATGATACTTTATTGAATGAATGAATGAATGATACTTTATTATCACATGTACCTAGGTACAGTGAAAAGCTTTGCTTTGCATACAACCCAGACAGTATAACAGTTTGATTAGTACGGGTATCAGGGGTTATGGGGAGATGGCTGGAGAATGGGGTTGAGAGCAAAAGATAGATCAGCCATGATTGAATGGCGGTGTAGATTTCATGGGCCGAATTGCCTCATTCTGTTCCTATCACTTAAGAAGTACACAAGTGTCACCACGTTTTGGCGTCACATTTATAGATATTATATATATATATATATATATATATATATATATATATATATATATATCCATACACATACATATCTATATATCTATATATCTATATCTATATATATATATATATATATATATATATATATATATATATCTATATATCTATATATATACATTGAGATCTTCATCCCACAAACCCAATGGTTCTGACCAAGAGTCAGATCATGATTATGGAACAACGGTCTGTCCTGAACATTTCCACTATTAAGCGAGCCACCTGCTGAACGCAGCAAACAGAGCTAAAGGCAAGTTCTTTGAAAGTTGGTGGGTGATTGAGTTCGCGGCGCTTAAAAATCAACTATCTCCATTTAATTGTTCAGGAGAAACAGATCGAGTCAATTGTACCTTTGCAACTGAAGGTGAATTTAAGAAGAGGGAGATTGCACCGCAGGATTTGCAAGATCGCCTCAAGTCTGTATGCTACCGAGCAGTGGCGACAGAAATTACAACATCGAAACGGGATACATTCCTCAAAACATATTTCCCACTTTCACCAGACGGAGGCAAAAACAGCGGGTGCTGGAAATCTGAATCCTAATTACGCCTAATGAGAGCCTGGTGATTAGGGAAACAATGGTTTGGCGCGAATGAGAGCAGAGAAGTTAGAAAGTTTAGACAGTTAACCAAAGTTGTGAACTCAGCGTGTGTGCCACTTAATATCCCATTGTAGCTCCTTTACTGAGGAAGCTAAACTCGAGGCAAAGTCTTCCAAGTACTCGCTCAAGATGGCTCGCTTTCCGTCGTGTCTTCGATTAGTAATTCAGCCTGGAAGTCACTAGTACAGCTAAATACAAGATGTTAGCTGAGTCAGTGATTCGAATGAGCACATCTCTAAGATGGAAGCTCAGCGCTCAATCACAGGAACCACTGTGAAGGGATAATGGTGGGTAATATAATTTAGTTTAATGTTCTGAGCATATTTCCTTCTTTATGTGTGATCTCCAATAACCGAGTTACCTGCTGCTTCCTTTCATATGTATGTATTTATGGTGTAATTGATGCAGAGTCTGCAGTCCAATAATACAAACCCACACCCTACACTATGCCATTTTAACTCTGATGTGTCTTTCAGTTGATTTCTTGTTACTGGAAACTGAATTACGGTAACTCCGAATTTTTTCTTGCATACAGCGCCGAGATAATTGTGTTCTTGATTCTCCGGGCGTTTAAACTACCCACTTTCCTCCTTATTTCATTAACGACTGAAGACAAGGGGGGAAAAATGGATGTTCGTGTTTTTTGATCATACAGGGCATAATCGAATTATAACCGATGGAGCATGTTTTTTTCTATTGGTGTAGATATGCACTTTCTTGTACATTTTGTTGGGGAAGAGGGTCTGTCTTTAAACTACCTACTTCAGACAATAATGTCATTGTTATAGTCATTCAGTTAGCCTTTGCTATTACTATTTTTTTTACAAATGTGCTTGAGACAGACACAATTTAAAACAAAAATTGTTTCAGCTTTTCTGAGGGGTAAAAGTAAACTGACTAGTTCTATTTCTGTTGGTTTTCTTCACTGGTTTGGACATTGGAAATAATTGCTCTAGATAATAGTGTGTTACAGAAGATAGACACTTAATGCTGGAGTAACTCAGGGTGTCAGGCAGCATCTCTGGAGAAAAGGAATAGGTGATGTTTCGTGTCGAGATCCTTTAACAGACTGAGTCAGGGAGAGGGAAACTAGAGGTATGGGAAGGTACAGAACAAAGCAGAGTCTACCTCAAAGTCTCAGGAAAGGTGGAGCCCACAATGGTCCAATGTTGGCTGGGGACGAGGTGATAACAAAGGAATACAAAGGGTGGAATTAGCAAGAGGACTAGCATGGGGGAGGGATGGAGAGAGAGGGAATGCAAGGGGGATATTTGAGGCATCGGCTGCAAAATGTTTTGAGGTAATGCAAATGCTTGGGGAAGATGCAAATACAAACAAGATGGAGCTTGTGTGTACCCCCTCTGGTGAGGTCTAGTTTGATCTGGTCTTCTCCCTCATCCCGAGGACGTGACATTTGTTAGGACTATTGACCACACAGTGGGAGTTAATGGACATGCGAGAGAGAATAGGTTAGGAGGGAATGGGATTCCTGGGATCGCTTTGAGAGCTGACGAAGACTCGATGGGACGAATAGCCTCCTTCCATTTCTTAAGGGGAAATATGAGAAAGTAAGCACAAGGTTTAGTTTAGAGATCCAGCATGTAAACAGGTGCTTCGACCCATTGTGTTCACGCCAAACATTCACCACCCGTTCACATTAACTTAATGTTATCCCATTTATTCAAGCATTCCCAGCGTACTATGGGTCATTTATAGAGGCTAAACTACAAACCTACACTTCTTTGGGATTTGGGAGAGAACCGAGCATCCCGAGGAACCCCTTGCAGTCAGAGGGAGAACATGAAAGCTCCACACAGAAAGCACCTGAGGTCGGGATCGAACCCGGGTCTCCGACGCTGTGAGGCAGCACCTCTACCAGCTATGTCACTGTGTTGACATTTTGTTATTCACCACAATTTATTAGCACAGGGAAGCCCCATGTTATGCAACATTGTCATTGACCTCCATAATAGTGAACCTTTTTCCTGGGTTTGCCTGAATCCAAAGAATTCAGTAACAAGAGAGTTGAAATTAGGTGGGTTCTCAGAAAGCTGACAAACACTGTTAATGTCCAAAGATATCCTCTTCCGTTTATTTCATTGTGACCATTTTTCCATAATGCAATCCAACAGAAACAACAACAATAACCTTTATCTTCATCTTCCTCCAACTGTTGTGAAGGTAACCAGAAATGTCAAGACTGTCATTTGGCTCTGCTCATACAAGCACTGCTTGTATAATCGTTCAACCTGTCCGCAAAATAAAACATATTATGTACTAATGTTAATGAACTTGTTTTCGTAAATTAAGTTGCTTTTACAAGAAAGTAATAATTTCAATATTCTACGATTATTGCCAAGAACTAAAAAGAAAAGGGCACCAGCCAACTATCTATGTAAAAGGAAACCCAAGTTGTAATGGAATCTTTGAAGCTTTATATGATGGTAAACCTCTAAACATAAAATGAGGGGATCTCTCCTTGGGTGACTGTAGAATCACAATCACCCCATAGTGGATCTCTCTTGATTAATCGTTGCTGACAATCTTATATTCCTACCTGTTGATAACACGGTCATGTCACAGTTAGAAACTGTAACCGTCCCTTGAAAAGAGCCTGTTGTAATATAAATCAAACAAAATGGCCACCTCTCTGCTCCCTGCCTTCAGAACTGGAACACGGGTTAATTTCAATATTTAAAAAATAGTTAATTAAAGAACTATATGATTGAACATTATGAATGCAAGCAATTTCATATTATTTCAAAAAATTTATACAATTATTTCTTATCGTCTCAAACGATAATCAAAAGATAAATTCTTATTCCTATTCAAAAGCACAATTTAATGTTTATGATTAAGTTTCTCATCATTTCTTGTTTTACTCAAACAAAAGATTGAAGTGTCCACTTGTCAGATGCCATTTGCAAATTTTTAATGACTGCTCCACACTCATTACGTTAATATTGTCAAACAAGTGCTTCCTTCAATCCTGACTTTGGTCATTTAAAAGGGTACTTATATTGATGCAACAATGGGAATATGGTTACTTTTATTCTTCCTTTCCATCTTTCGAAAATGCGGATTTGAATGCAAAACCTCATGCTCAGCCAAAATATCACAAAACTTTGCACAACACAGGCACGATTGAAACGCCAAAGTGGTCAACTGCCTGTAGCATTCTACTGCCATCCAATGGTAAATTTTCAAATCGCATTATTTGCACAACCTAATGCACGCACTGAGGATCTCTGCTTATGAAACATTTTTGAAAATAACACTTCAAGCCCATTCAAGCTATTATCACAGCAAATGAACAAAAACGTCATCGCTTAACATATTTTGTACACATTTGAAAGATTTAATTTAGCACATTTTTTTCATGTTACATAAATTAGTGTGAAAAATGACTGAAGCAGATGCTGCCAACTGAGGTACCGTACACAGCGCCCCTTCTCTTTAAGTGGGTCTCACTCTATTCACATCCTATGAGATCAAATTCAATCAGATGTTACACAACTGTTAATGGCCAGATGTCCAACTCTTCACTCTCCCCAATTCGCTCCCTTTGTGCTATATTAGCCTCATATAGCCACTGTTTCAATGCAGGCACACAAACACATATAAAATGGTTACCCCTCCAGTTAGTCTACCATCAATATCCTTAATGAATTTTGTGCCACTTCACCATTTTGTGTATAATTAGCACCACTGACCTGCAAACAGCTGCTGTCTACTGTTTTTACATTGGTAAATGGTCTAAACAAAATAGGAATGGGAACCTTTTAGATAAGGGAGGAGAACAATTAAAATGTCAAGTTTTGCAACAAATAATTGATTGCATCTCATAATTAATCCAGTACACAATATTTATAATTATTCCAAACCTGCTGGGAATAGTATGCAATTACAATTGAGGCACCTCAGCTGCACACTAGACTGTATTATATCTGAAAATCCATGCATTCACAATTTGCAACATCACAACAGATCAGTACCATTGGGCATTAGTAATCATCTCTTTGGTTCTTCAAATCATAATTCCAGATAGGCCTTCTCGAGGAGTTTCTCAGGAAGATAGGCAAGATTGTACCATAATGGTGAGTAAGTGACAAGTATTAGGCAAAAAATTATAATTGTTTCCAAAGCAGAAGATGTTTTCTCTCGAAGGGTTTTCACTCTTTGCCAAGCCATGGGGCGGCACAGTGGGACAGTGATAGAGTTGCTGCCTTACAGCACCAGAGACACGGGTTCAATCATAACCATAGGTGTTGTCTGTATGGGGTTTGAAAGTTCTCCCTGTGACCTTGTAGGTTTTCTCCAGGTACTGCGGTATCTTCCCATGTTCCAAAGGCATCCAGGTTTGTAAATCAATTGACTTCTGTAAATTGTCCATGGTGTGTCAGATAGAACTGATGTATGGGATGATCACTGGTTGGCATGGACTTGGTGGGCCGAAGCGCCTGTTTCCATGCTATATCTCAAAACTAAACATAATTTTGAAGGATTGTGATTCGTATTTTCTTATTATTGTCTTCAGGGGTTGACTGTGGAGGCTTTGTCATGATAGGCTTTATCTGTGCTTTGTTTAAGAAAGATATTCTCAACTTCCTTTGAATAGATTCCAGTAGGAAATCGGAGCAATACCTTTGGTCCATATTCCGATCATTGAGGAGAGCAAAATCTTCCTTATAGGGACTGACCACCTCATTCAGAACTGTCAGTAAAGTCACATCTGCATCTTTTATATTGCCAATGATTTAAAGTATATTAATATTGGTCACTTATTTAAATTTAAAATTGACATGTATATTCCTTTTGCAACTATGTCTGAGACTCCTAAACCTGTCATTAGGTTAGGTTATGTTTATTATTGTCACGTGTATCGAGATACAGTGAAAAGCACTATTTTGCGTGCTATCCAAGCAAATCAGAGTTGGAGCAGTAAAGTGGCGCATCAGTAGAGTTGCTGCCTTACAGTGCCAGAGACCTGGGTTCGATCCTGACTGTGGTGTTTGTACATTCTTACTGTGACCACATGGGTTTTCTCCGGGTGCTCCAGCTTCCTCTCGCATGCCAAAGATGTACAGGTTTGTAGGTTAATTGGCTTCAGTAAAAAATTGTAAATTGACCCTAGTCTGTAGGATAGTATTAGTGTATGGGGTGATCACTGGTCAGCGTGGACTCAGTGAGCTGAAGAGTCTGTTTCCATGCTGCATCTCTAAAGTCTAAAGTCTCAAGATAATACTATACATAAACACTATCAAATCAAACTCAAGTGTGCAGAATATTCGCAGCATTGTAATATAAGAATAGTTGAGCCTGGGAAAATTATCTTAGAATTTAATTTAATGTAAAAATATCATGACAAAGCACATCAATGTGTTTGAATGTACAGTGCATGTCGATATAGAGAATGAATTGTATTATGATGAAGATTCATGCAAATAAAATGGAACAAAGTAAACTGAAAGTTTCATACCTTGTTATGTTATTCACGTTTTGTTCTCCTGTAAGAACCATTTCCCACTGCCTCTTGAATCTTTGGAAATATCTTCAAGGGCCACTGATAAATACAGCGCAACACTCCACAGACGAGTAGGTCTGTAGGTTAATTGGCTTCTGGAAATTATAAATTGTCCCTAGTGTGTAGGATAGTGCTAGTGTATGGCATGATCGGCTGGTCAGCGCGGGCTTGTTGGGCTGAAGGGCCTGTTTAAAGTCTAAAATCTAAATCAACATAAGGAGGGAATCAAACAGATAAATAAACCTGGATAAGTGACATTTTGGGTTGACACCCTTCTTTCATGTTCTCCAGAGATGCTGCCTGACCTGCTGAGTTACTCAGTACCTTGTGTCCTTTTGTGTATTAACCAGCATCTGCAGTTCTTTGTTTCTTGATAAATCAACCTTTCATCAAGATTGAATGGCTGATGATATTTGGTGTAATGTGTTAATGAGTTAATGTTTAAACAAGGAAGAAAGGTTTAAATGAATTGTTCAACTTTATATATTATTTAACTTTCAAGAAGCAATCTTTGTAAAATGGAGATATGTGCCATCCGTGATGAATTTAATATTATTTTCATCCGTGGCTTCATGCTCTCTGACACCCAAGATAGACACAAAAAGCTGGAGTAACTCAGCGACTCAGCGGGTCAAACTGTGTCTCTGGAGAAAAGGAATAGGTGACATTTCAGGTCGAGACCCTTCTTCAGACTGAGAGTCAGGCGAAAAGGAAATGAGAGATATAAATGGTGATATAAAGAGATATAGAACAAATGAATGAAAGATACCCTGACTGGTTCAGACGCACAGCAGACATTGGAATAAAATAATTAGTCACACAATTGACGTCAGCAATGTTAGTTTAGAAAAAAAAGCTTGGATTTGTTTTTGGTGAACCTGCCATCTGATTTCGAACTGACTAATATGTGCACTTCTGGGAAGGAAAATAGGTGTAGAATTAAGGGCTGTTTGACTTGTCACATCTTCTGACAGTTGTCATCTGTTGCCGCATTTACCTGTTTAATCTCAACTTGCTGTGTCTGTGTTTCCCGGTGCAATGTTACAGTATTAGCAAAGGAAATCTTACCAGTAAGAAACTTGGTGATCTGTTTGAGAGAATATCTTATTTTCTTAACACACGAGATAAGTGTTTGTCTCAGTAGGTATTCCCTGATAAGTCTGTTGTCACACTATAGATGATGCATTTCATTCAGAGACACCCTGATATTTATCATCCTCAAAAAACTTATTCTCCCATATTGTGATTGTCACATTGGCAGGGGCACCCCATTGATTCCCTAAGTACAACTTCACCAACTCATCTTGTTGTCAGATTACTCTAAAATGTATTTTTCTATGCACTTCAGTTTGCCACTGGCAGTGTATTCTATGACTCCCTCTCTCATACGATAGTTGCTATTCTTTTTAAGCCATGACTTCTTCCACAAACATATTGTAAAATTCTCCATTGACCACCACACACCATCATCTCTCCAGTCCCCCACACCAATTGGCCCATTCCTAACAGTCGCCATTTTAAGTGTGCAGCAAACTCAAGCACCAATAGACCCATTGGAAAGAGGTGTCTTATTGTAATTCAGGTCCAAAATGTAGTAATGAATCTGGAACAATTTTATCTGCTAACTCTGTTTCTTCCACAGTGGCTATTATTTATTGGGAAGGACCTGGAGACTAGCGACACAGTGGTACATCAGTAGAGTTGCTGCCTGACAGCACCAGAGACCTGGGTTCGATCCTGACTATAGGTGCTGTCTGCATGGTGTTTGTATGTTCTCCCTGTGACTGCTTGGGTTTGCTTTGGGTATTCTGGTTTTCTCCCACACTCGAAAGATGTGCAGGTTTGTAGGTTAATTTGTTTTTGTAAATTGTCCCTAGTGTGTAGTATAGAACTAGTGTACGGGTGATTGTTGGTCGGTGCGGACTCGGTGGGCTGCAAGGCCCATTTCCACGCTGTATCTCTAAACTAAACTAAATAAAAGTAGTTGTTGATAACTTTGATAAATTGGACAGCTGCAGCTCCTATATTACCTTGCAGTTTAACAGTCAAATTAACCAAATGTATTTATCTCTGCTCCATGAAGGAGGTGGAGTGAAAGGGCCAGTTCAGTAAACCGCCCCTCACTCAAGTAGACGGGCAATGAATAATGATATTCCAGAGAATGTTGTCTAAGATGCAAAGATTCAGAATAGGTAGTCAATATTTCACTAGTTCAAGTCATACACCTGATGATGTTCACTATTTAGAGATGTAGCGTGGAAACAGGCCCTTCGGCCCATAGGGTATACACCTACCAGCGATCTTTGTAGACTAACACTACCTACATACTAGGGACAATTTACAATCTTTACCAAAGCCAATTAACATACAAACCTGAACATCTTTGGACTGTGGGAGGAAACCGGAGCATCCGGAGAAAATCCACACTGTCACAGGGAGAACGTATAAACTCCGTACAGACAGCATCCTGTGTCAGGATCGAACCCAGGTCCCTGGCGCTGTAAGGCAGCAACTCTACTGCTGCGTCACCGTGCGACTCCACTATTGAGAGATAGCAGGCCAGAGGTAGTACATAAATGCCTCCTTCAAAAGAGAATACAAGGGAGGAATTCATCTGCTCTGAGCCTGAGCCTTTAGATGTGAAGGAGCTTTCGGCTTGTCTATGCCCTGGCTGCTTGTGATTATAAGCAATATTAATCGGAGTCAACACACTGCATAGAATATCCTATTCATTTTGAGCAGTTTTGAAAAGATGGTCTGACCAAAGAAAGTTGATTTTTAACCTCTGCACCATGAGCAATATTTATTGTTAAACAGAGATTTCTAAAATGGATTATTTGTTCATTAAAGATAGCCACAAAAAGTTGGAGTAACTCAGCAGGACAGGCAGCATTTCTGGAGAGAAGGATTGGGTGACATTTCGGGTCAAGACCCTTCTTCGTTAGTTTATTAGTTAGCTTGGTATTGAACAATTTACCAGCAACTTGTCATATTTCCTGTAACACAGCTCAGATACTTTATTTTAAAAAGTACCAGGATCATTCTAAGATGTTTTGAAACATCCCAAGACTATGACTCACTTCTTTCTGCCTATTTTTCCTTTACTTAAAAGCAAGAGAAGGTTGGTGTTCTTGTTAATATGTTCAAGCTGTACATCCCATGGACATTTCTAAATATAAATGTCCCAAATAATATTCTTGGGTGTGGAAGCTACTGGTGAACTTTTACACTATAAATTACCAGCATAATCTATCGGGTAACTTTACATTATTGAGTGAAGCAATATCATAGTGTCTTTAGACTTTAGAGATACAGCACAGAAACAGACCCTTCAGACTACCAAGCACGCGCCAGCAAGTGAACACTCCGAAGATAGACACAAAAAGATGGAGTAACTCAGCGGGACAGACAGCATCTCTGGAGAAATAAATCGATGACATTTCGGGTAAAAAATCTTCCTCACTCATTCGCATTTTTAGTCTATCTTCAGTATAAACCAGCATCTGCAGTTCTTTATTATTAAACTCTGCACTGTGTTTATTTTCTGTCTTGCATTACTTGATGTAGTCATGTTTGGAAAGATTTGCCTGGAGAACATGCAAAATAGTAAGATTAAACGAGAACTTAACAGTTTCAAGTTTGATCTTTATTTTATGAGGAGTTACGATGAGTGATTACGTGAAGAGTGCCATCCAGGCGCATGCGCGTCAATCTTCAAAGCAGCGGTGTGAAATCACTGATAACAGTAGTTGAACTAACATAGTAAGATTAGAGATGACTAGAACTACCAGATGATCTTTATGATACGAGGGTTGGGAGCGGAGGGCACGTAATCGCTCATGGTAACTCCTCATAAAATAAAGATCAAACTTCAAACTGGTAAGTTCTCGTTTAATCTTATTATTTTACTTCGGAGTCACATGAGTGACTACGTGAAGACTTTGAAGCTCTGTGATTTCATGCCGAAGAAAAACGAGTCCACACAAGCACGACTGCATCAGTTTACCACAGATAAGGGAAAACATTAATAATGCATACAGACATGACATAGATTTAAAACATGCTGATGCTGATAAATAAACAAATAATAATAATAGTAACCCCTCTCATCCGGGGGAAAAACTATAAAATAGAACCTAAAATAGAGTTGGCAAATACCCCTGGTCTGGCAATGGGTTAAAATAAAATGTTTGGAAAACTCGTTTGCTAGACCATCCTGAAGTCGGCAGGATGTGGTCCAGAGGACCGAACATAACCCTTGATGCTGATGTAGTAGCAGCCCAGGTGGAGTGAGATTAGAAAATTAGTATCTACTCCTTTATAAGCCGGAACCCCGTTTTAACCACTGAACTGATCTGAACTGATACCTTCTTAAGAGGTTTTAGTAACTAACTACATAGGTAGTAAGAGAGCCTCTAAGGCTCTAGGTGACCTTGACGTAATGTTGTAAGTGTGTGACCACACATAACCGAAGGTGCATGGGGTATGACATGAGAACTAGTATGGTATGACATGAGAACTAGTTTGAGACCTGACACCCCTGGGCTGCCCTGCTTAACTAAATTGTAAACATGAAATATTATATTATAGCAGGTATAACCATCCTGTCCAGTTGCAATTTAAGTAATGACTGGACCCGTTGCGCTGAGAACAGCGCCAAGGGGATAACTACCTTATGAGAGCCGAGCCAACAATAGGGATATAGCTGGAGCCCCCTGGTGAAGTAATGTTAA
The DNA here is from genome assembly GCA_038087875.1 of Malacoraja senta. NCBI lineage: Eukaryota > Metazoa > Chordata > Chondrichthyes > Rajiformes > Rajidae > Malacoraja > Malacoraja senta. The sequence goes on along the minus strand of CM075984.1, from coordinate 18,049,336 downwards.
CACACATGGATCAATATCCCATACTTCCGTGTACTTGGGTCTGTGAAAGCTTGTGTAAAGATATCCTTAATAAACTGGATATCAGAGGGTGAGACCCGACAGAGCGGGTCCCGCTCGCTGCAGCAAATATGATGAGAAAGCATGTTGGGCACAGTTAACGGGACTATCACTTAATTTATTGTCAAGGGCCCCATTGAAAAATGATTGCACCCATGTGACCAACATATGCCACCACCACAGTGTATCAACCTTGAACTGAGTATGCATATCCGCACAATAACCCTATAACCCATAGTATGCACCTAGTGTCTATAGGTATTTGATACCAATAACTGAAGGTTTATTGATTAAAACTACTGGAGCAATGCTGAATATTGTTCGTCCACCATTGTGACTTTTGTGGCTTCAGCTGGTAAAAGCATAGATCCGTTAACAATGACCTATATGGCACTTGAGAAGTTACTACTTTGCACGTTGAAAGTTCAGATCAAGCAAAGACCCAATTGCACAGCTGAAACACAGCTGCTATATTGCCAATTACACTTGATGAATAGAAGACTGCTTGATAACAAGGTTGTTACAGGCTTCTATTGATTCCAATCTCTTGCCCCAGGGCAGAGTTACAGAGAATTAATAGTTAAAGGTAAAACTGAATAATCAATAACTGTAGTTGGTATCAACTTAAATTTAACTGGAGGAAACCTCAAATTCTCAAATATAGTTGCGGCTGAAACAGTTGATTTAGCAAAACACAGCGTTTAGAATATCATCCAGTTAAGCCATAACAAGTGATTTTTGAGCTCTGAGCAGTCCCAGCACCAGTTTAGTAATTTGGTAGATGACCTGGGAGCTGAAGTTAGCCCATTTGCAATGCATTAACTGTTATCATTGCCCCATCCAGATAAATTCCAAATGTCTCCTGGGATCCCTGTGAATGGGACCTGAATAGTATTCAACTTTGAAATCGATGCATGCCATAAAAAGGCCTCTGCCCAGCTTTCAAGCTGTGACCAGTTTCAGTGAACTGCTTACTGCCGACGAGACGTGGGGTGTGTCGTCGCCGATACGATGAAGCTTTGTTCGTCGTCGGTACGTTGATTAGGCCGACAGCTTTTGCTTCCTCATCCAGGTATACCTGTTGGATAAGTCTTACCTGAAGAGAAGATTCGGCAGCTGGTTTCATATCCTCCAATGTCACCTCTGATAGCGCTGTTCACTGCCGGCACTTGTAGCGTGAGGGGAACTCTGGCCCCTTCCGGGCATTCTGCCAATGGCTGGAACCAATTTATCTGGCAGTAACCCCTTCGCTGGCGAGTATTTCCTCGCACTCCCCTCCATAGAGTGGGAGATTCGTAGGCAGCCCTGAAAACAGGTGCTGCCGCAGGCCCCTGAGGATACCTGCGCTGATATGGCCCCTCCAACGGACCTATATCATGATTGAGCGTCACATTCGTAGGCAGCCCTGAAATCAGGTGCTGCCGCAGGCCCCTGAGGATACCTGCACTGACATGGCCCCTCCTACGGACCTATATCAGGATTTTTGCTCTGTCAGACAGGAACTGACCCCAAATGCTCCCCTCCTCAGAGAGGGAGACATTGTGCAGCCTTGTAACAGGTGCCGTTGCCGTGGGCCCCGAGGAGACCCGCGGTGATAACTCCCTCCTTTGGAGTATATCATTGTGGAGCACCTCTCCATCAGGTGCTCCATGTGGGTTTGAACGTTCAAAGACGTTACCCATGAAGGAGGGGATCCTCTCCATCAGGAATCCTCCTGGCCCAACTCGTTTGAGTCAACGGGCCTCTTCCCTACGCTCCCCTCCTCAGAGAGGGAGATAATTTCGTGGCTACCCTCCAAGTGGGGTTGCCTAGGTGCTACCGGCACCAGTCAGAAGCCGCTGGCTCCACCGCCAGCGACTCGGAAGGCAAATTTGACTGCCGCCCGCCTACCCGCACTTCTGCGGTCTCCGTAGCGGGTTCCGCGCGGTCCGTTTCCGGGATTCCCCGAGGTCATGACCGGGATTCCCTGTGGTCCGTGACTGGGGTTCCCCGCGGTCCATAAAGGTTCCCCCGCGGCCCGTCCGGACTTCGCCCCGAAATTCAGCAGGAAAACTCTGTAAGCAGAGAATCCTGCAAAAGAAAACATAACCTGGGAATAAGTTTAAAACTTACCTTGAGGTTTAAACTTACCGCTGGCAGGAGCAGCGCGCCTGCCAGTCCGACTTTGCGCAATGCAATAGGCGTAATGACGCGCATGCGCCTGGACGGCCTTCTTCACGTAGTCACTCGTGACTCCGAAGTAAAATATACCTTACTTTCAACTCTGCCACCTCAGTCACCTAGTTCTTTTCACCTCCCCTCCATTCCATCCAATTATTCCCCACCCCGTCCTACTCTGGGTCTACCATCTTTCACTGTCCATCTGTCTGGTTCTTGTCTTCTCCCCATCTTCCCACAATCCACACCCTTTTGTCTTCTCCACTTATCACTTCCAGCGTTTGTTCTGATATCCAGCCTTCTCTCCTCCACCTTACTTTTCTGCCCCACTGTCCTTTCGCCTCACTCTCCCAGTTATCTCCCCTCCATCAGTCTAATCCCAATCCAAAACATTATCTGTCCATTTCCCTCCAAAGATACCGCCTGACCCATTGAGTTCCTCCAGCAGTTTGCTTTTCACTCAAGCTTCCAACATCGGCAGTCTCTGGTGTCTCTATCTGACCTTCTATGTGGATTTCTGTCATTAAAGGTATTCCTCTTCATCTGTCTGACTTTCACTTTAAGTTGAAAGCTCAATTGTCATAATATTTCATTAGTGTATTACAATATCTTTATAAAACTTAAAACTGAATCTGTCATATGTAACCCATGACATGAAATGGTGAAACGCATAAGGTTTTACAGAGTACATTGTTCAGTTCTAGATTATTCAGTAAGGAGTACATTTGGCTTCTAATTATATTAGCAAATATATTCTAATTGCAAGTGATGGTAATTTGCTTGAACATCCTCTATGTTAAGCAATGATGGAACTCCTAAATAAGACACAAAGCTCATTACAACTGAACTGCTATAAATAATTCATGAGCCGATGATGTCATGTGGCATGAAATGAAACTAATCATTTACAGTCCACCGTTCTCCAACTGGTGCCCTGTTTGACGTGTTTCTTTAACGACAGTCAGGCCACACATAAGCAGTCAAGTTGAGCAGCTGAGGTAATCTGGATACTTTACCTTAGGTTTATTCATTACAATGGGCTGCACGATGGTGCAGTGGTAGACTTGCTGCCTTACACCGCCAGAGACCCGTGTTCGATCCTGACTACGGGTGCTATCTGCATGTAGTTTCTACGCTCTCCCTGTGACCACGTGGGTTTTCTCCGGGTGCTGCAGTTTCCTCCCACATTACAAAGACATACAGATTTGTAGGTTAATTGGCTTCGGTAAAGATTGTAAATTATCCCTAGTGTTTAGGACAGTGCTAGTGTGCAGGGATCACTGGTCGGCACGGACTTAGTGGGCTGTAGGCCTGTTTCCACGCTGTATCTGTAAACTAAACTAAACTAAACTAAATTAAAATGACATTGCATCACTCAGTAGCCTGAACCCTAACCTTGCTGCAAAAACAAATATGGCATTCACAAATAGCACCACATGGGAACAGATCGCAATCCAATGACACATTATGTAAAGTTTAATGATGCTTTTTGTAAATTAATAAGCATGCAAGATAATGTCTTGCTTATGTCATCAAGTTTAATTGCAACTCCAAGTGCAGACACTTTGCGTTTTATGCCCTTGAAAAGCAGGGCACAAATCAAAAAGTATGTAAATCAAAGAAATGGCTGGCACCACACACAACTACAGGTACGCTGCTATACGGTGCCAGGCATAAATTTGAGCACATTATTCCAAAAATAGGAGCACAGAAATGAATCTTCGGTAGAAAAAATTGTAAATCAAGCACGCGTAAAAGGTGAGGTGCCTGTATAGAACCTCAGCTGAATTGCTGTCATTTGCCTATACTTTAGACTTTAGACTTTAGAGATATAATGCCGAAACAGGCCCTTCGAACCACCAAGTCTATGTTGACCAGTGATCACTCCGTACACTAACATTATCCTGCACACTAAGGGGAATTTGTAATTTTACTGAAGCCAGTCAACCTACAAACATGCACGTCTTTGGAATGTGGGAAACAGGAGCACCCGGAGAAAGCCCATGCATTTACAGGCAAACTCCTTACAGATAGCACATGTAGTCAGGATAGAACCCGGGTCTCTGGTGGTGTAAGGCAGCAGCTCTACCACTACGCCATTGTGCTGCCTGTACTATTGCAGGACACCTCCTCAATAATCATCAGCACAGTGGCACCTCAAAGCTGTGTGCTCAGCCCCCTGCTCTACTCACTCTATAGCCACGACTGTGTAGCCGAATACAGTTCCAGCTCCATCTTTAAATTCCACTGTTGTTGGACAAATTATGGGCAATGATAAATGATTGAATAGTGCCAGAACAATAGCCTTGCTCTCAACATCAGTAAGACCATGGAGCTCGTTGTTGACTTTAGAGAGGAAGGCCAAGGATCCACAAACCTGTCTTCTTTGACAGATTAGTAGTGAAGAGAGTCAACTACATGAAGTTCCTGGGCATGCATATCACTGAAGGAAGCCTGTCAACACCTCTACTTCCCTAGAAGATTGAGAATATACAGTATGTCGATAAATACTCCCTTGAACTTTTAGAAGATTTGTAGCAAACTGAATAGTGAAAGGCTTACATAGCGTGGATTTGGAGAGGATGTTTCCACTAGTGGGAGAGTCTAGGACCAGAGGTCAGAGTCTTAGAATTAAAGGACGTTCTTTCAGGAAGGAGATGAGAAGGAATTTCTTTGGTCAGAGGGTGGCGAATCTGTGGAATTCGTTGCCATAGAAGGCTGTGGAGGCAAAGCCAGTGAATATATTTAAGGCAGAGATAGATAGATTCTTGATTAGCACAGGTGTCAGAGGTTACCAACTACACATCGAACTAGTCTTGTGATGAAGGTGTTCCGAGGTCATAAGCATGGGATGAAGGTGTTCCGAGGTCATGATTTTCAGATTCCTATGCATTCTACCTGAAGGCAGGAGTGAAATGAAAGCTTGGCCAGGGTGTTCAACCAACTGAACATCAAACTACAAACTGTCTTGGTTCCATTAGGGACTTTGAGCTTTTATTTTGCTTTACACTAATAATATATATTTTTTAGTTTATTAAAGTTTTTCCGTTTTTCTACTATGTTATCTATTGAGTACTGTGTTTGCAGACCTGTTATGCTGGTGCAAGTAAGAATTTCATTCTTCTGTTTCTGTGACAATTAAAAACCTTGGCTTTCTTGACTCTTGATTGTCTTTACAAGCAACTCCTTTGTCCATAGGACAAATGAAAATAAATAAATATTTTAAAAACGTAATTAGGACAGACATTCAGTTATGCATCTCAAGAAGAAAAATGGTACCTTGTAGAAGAAGCTTCTGACTCTTGTAAACAATCATCAAGGCATCACAACTGGCTATGGAGGCCAAGTCATTGGATATTTTTAAGGCAGATATTGACTGATTCTTGATTAGTAAGGGTGTCAGAGGTTACGGGGAGAAGACCGGAGAATGGGATTGAGATCAGCCATGATTGAATGGCAGAGTAAGCTTGATGGGCCAAATGGCCTAATTCTGCTCCCTGAACTTATGAACTCTCCACTTTCTTTTGTATTGATAAACCAGATGAATTCTTGCATGAGCACTTGGTTCCAATCATCCATTTCCCAATTCCCTTGATACTCATCAGTCTACTTTACTTCCTAGCCTGAAAACTGCCTGAAACATTCTCATTACCCACTCCTTTATCTCTCCACAACCTTGCCCATCCCTACAATTATGACAACCATCCATCAGTTTTGAAGTTCCTTCCAATTCTGCTCACAGGTAAGGAAGTTATTGGAGAGTTTTTTTTGAGATAGGACTTACTCACATTTGGAAAAGAATGGGCTAGGAGGACAGTCGGTGTGGCTTTGTACACAGCAGGTCTTGTCGTACAAAGTTGTTTGACTCTTTTGAGGATGCAGCAAACATGATGGATGAAGGTAGGGCGGTTGATGTTGTCTACATGGACTTTATTAAGGCATTTGATAATTTCCTTGATGGCAGGCTGATTCAGAAGATTCAGATGCATGGGATCCATCGTGATTTGGTCATCTGGATTCAGAACTATCATATAGATGACCGAGGGTTGTGGTGGAAGGATGTTATTCTGGCTGGAGATCTGTGATCTGTCGATCTGTGTTGGGATGTTTGTTATTTATCATATATATAAACAAGGCGGACATAACCCTTCTGAAGATGAGTCTCGACCTGAAATGTCTCCTATTCCTTCTATCCAGAGATGCTGCCTGTTCTGCTAAGTTGCTCCAGCATTTTGTGTCTATCTTTGGACATAGGTGAAGATGGATTGGTTGGTGGGTTTGCAGATTACACCAAAATTGGTTGATTTGTGGACAGTGAGGAAGGCTGTCAAAGTATACAGCAATATATAAATCAGCTACAGGAATGGGCAGAGAAATGGCAGATGGAGTTTAATCCAAGCAAGTGTGAGGCACTGCACTTTGGGAGGTCAAATGTAAGGGGAAAGTATGTAGTTAATAGCAATTGGTCTACCACCACAACAGATCAACAACGGATGTGAATACATTGGCTTCCCATTCTGCTCTGGACAACTTGGACAATACACTTCAAGCTGTTTATCATCTACAGCTCAGCAATCAACATCATCCTTTGCAAACATTGTTAATCTTAGAGAACTGGGTTCCTGTTCCTCTCATTTCAATATCATCCTTGAATTCCTCATCAACATACCTCAATCAGTACAGATTGGCCACGACATTTCCTTCTCTATGACCACCTGCACAAAGGCACCTCAAGGCTGCGTCCTCAGTCCCCTGCTCTACGCCCTCTATGCCCATGACTATGTAGGCAGGCAGCTCCAATGCCATTTTAAAATTCACTGATGTTACCACCGTTGGACAAATAACGGGTTACAATAAGACAAAGTACACGAGGGAGATCAATCATCTGATTGAGTGATGCCAGTACAAAGTCTTGTTTTTCATGTTAGCAAAACCAAAAAGCTGATTAGATTAGATTAGATAGCCCATTATTGTTGACTTCATGAAAAGAAAGGCAAAGGACCATGCCCCTGACTTCATTAACAACATTGACAGCAGTGGAGAGTGTCAACAGCTTCATGTTCCTGAGGATATACATCTCTAATGATCTGTTGAGGACCAAGCTCATTGATGCAAATCACAAAGGAAGATCATCAATGCCTTATTTTCTCCAAAGTTTGAGGAGATTTAGCATGTCGCTGAATACTCCATTGAACTTGTATATGTGTGCGGTAGAGAGCATCTTGAGAGTTGCATTAGGTCCTGCTTCGGTAATTCAAATGATCAAAAATAAAGGAGGCTGCGGAAAATGGTGGACGTTGCACAGTCCATCACAGGTACTGAGCTCCCCACCATCAAAGGAATCTACAGGAAATGCAGCCTTAATATCAGGAAAGACTCACACCATGTGTAGGAAGGAACTGCAGATGCTGGTTTACACCAAATAAAGACACAAAATGATGGAGTAACTCAGCGGGACATGCAGCATATCTGGAGAGAAGGAATGGGTGATGTTTCGGGTTGAGACCCTTCTTCAGACTTCGCACCATTCTCTTCTCACAGCTACCATTAGGAAGAAGGTAAAGGACCCTGATGATCGTTACCTCCATGTTCAAGAATTGCATCTTCCCATTAACTATCAGGTCTTGAATGACCCTGTACAATCCTAACCACAACCCTACTTCAGCTCAGACCCACTTCAGACTTAACATGACCATGCATGCTCTACATACTCTGGTTTATGCATTATCAAAGTCTACCGTACTTAGAACAACTGATCATTTACTGTATATTTTTGGTTGTTATTGTAATTGCATCTAATATGCCAATAAAGCTATAGCAAGTAAAATGTTCAGCGTTCCATTTTATTCTCCCGGTGCATAATGCAAACAAACTCTCTTTATTCTTTTAAAATCTTAATTCACTTAATAGATTCACAACAATTCCTGTTGAGTTGCCTTTGCATTTTTAATTTCCTGAGTTTCAAGTTTAAATGTTTTTAATAATCCAGCAAAATAATTTAGGCAAAAGGTCAATGATTTTGTCAGGTTACATAATATTCAACTAAATAGCAACGAGCAATACAACCAGAAAATGGAATGGCACCAATGTAATAGATGTCACATTCATTGGGCCTTCCTTAACCCTTCCTTGTCCCTTCATCTAAATTGCCTCAACCCGCCACAAAAGTTCTATTTCAGAGACAGTGTGAGGTATGAATCCTTCTTCATGTAAATGCGTAGCACTCACTAAAGTAATTCTTTATCATATTATCTGTAATATAAATTAACGCTAATGATTCTATGGTTACCTAAAGTGCTCGAGTAACTCAGTGGGTCAGGCAGAACTTGTGGAAGGAATGGACAAGCGACATTTTAAGTTGGGACCCTTCTTCAGGCTGATTGTAGCAGGGGAGAGGAAGCTGGAAGAGAGTTATGGGGTCAGTCAAAGCCTGGCTAGTGACAGATGGATATTGTTGAGGAGGGGTTGGTTGGCAGATGGGGGCAATAAGTGACAAGCGGGAGGTCAAAAGGAGATGAAGGGAGAAGTGGGAAAAGGGATGTGGGGATAGGAGACGAGTGTACAGAGGAGGGGAAAGCTGCAAGGGATGGGAGATGATGGGAGAAATCTCCCTTTTATCCTCCCCCTATCCCCTTATCAGTGGAACGGTGGGGGAGGGCTCTTTTTGGGGAGGGTCACGATGGAAGGAGTATGCGAGTGATAGGCAGATGGAATGGATGGGGGAAGAATCTGGGTGAGAGGGGGCAGGGTATTTCAGGAAAGAATGGTATGTGTGGGAGGATCTGGGTTGCAATAGGGACCGAGGGAGAGCAGGTTATCTGAAATTCAGAATGTAATGTTCACGCTGTTGGACTGTAGACCACTGAGGTGATGTGGTGGTTCTCCTCCAGTTTGTGTTTGGCCTCATCATTATTCTCATCTGCCCACCACCTCCATAATTTGGTCCCATACTCCACATTCCTTTCCTTTCTGATTCCATCATCTGCAGCCCCTGTTCTTAGTTTAATTTAGTTTCGAGATACAACAAGAAAACAGGTTCTTTGGCCCACCAAGTCTGTAACGATAAATGATCACCCGTACACGATTTCTATATTATCCCAGTTTCGCATCCTACACACTAGTGCAATTGACAGAAGCCAATTAACCTACAAACCTGCACGTGTTTGGAATGTGGGAGGAAACCGAAGGACCTGGAGAAAACCCACGTGGTCTCAAGGAGAATGTAAAAACCAAAGATCCTATAGCAAGCAAGATAGACCACTCTACGAAAAAGACGTAGTACGATCATGGGCAGATTCATGGGTAATTTTCGGCCCCATTTCCATAACTGGCTTCCGTCTCCGCACCAAAGATCCCATAGTGGAGCAAAGATACTAGTGCGGAGACGGAAGCCGGTTACGGAAACATCCTCGTAAAAGTCAAAGTTCTTTGGTAAAAATCTTCTCATCATTTTCAGAATTATAATTTATTAACACAAACTGTCCCCCCGCAACGTTGATTACACTGCGAGTCGGGTCAAGTCAGGTTGGGTTACTGAAATGGATGAAAAAAGGCCCACGTTCCGCTCCGTTGCGTACTACACGTCAGCCCATTGCATTTAGCAGTAGTGGTCTATCTTGCTCCACTATAGGATCTTTGGTAAAAACTGTGTACCGACAGCACTCGTATTCAGAATGAACCTAGGTCTCTGGTACTGTAAGACAGCAACTCTACCGCTGCACCACTGTGCCGCATCCTCTGTCTATCCATCCCAGCCTCTGTTGTTATCTCCACCTCTCTCTCCCCCAGCTAACTCAATTCACAAATTCACCCTTCCTCACTGCATCTGCCTATCATGTGCCAGCCCTTGCCCTATCCCCTCACTTCTTTAGACTGGTAATCTTCCCTATGTTCTTTCGGACAGGATGAAGGGTCTCGACTGGATACCCCATAGATGCTGCCTGACCCGCTGAGTTCCACCAGCAGTTTGTTTGTTGCCCCAGGTTCCATACCTGCAAAACTTTATACCTCTACTTTTTCACAAGGGCTGACAAATAACAGTTTAGTTCAGAATAATGTTCAGACCATTGCCATGCCTTAATGAGGACATAGTCATAGTGCCCTATAGCGTGGAAACAGGCCCTTCAACCCAACTCATCCATGCTAACCAAGGTGCCTATATTTTCCATAATTTGGTTTATTTATTTTAGTTTAATGATACAGCATGGAATCAAATCTTTCGGCCCACCGAGTTCATGCTGACCAGTCATCACCCGTACACCAGTTCTATCCTACACATTAGGGGATAGTTTCACAGAAGCCAATTAACCTCCAAACCTGCACATCTTTGGAATTGGGAGGAAACCCATGGAGAAGGCCAATGTAGAAACTCTGTGCAGACTGCACCCACATCTCTGGCACTGAAAGGCAGCAACTCTACTGCAGTGCCACAGTGCTGCAATGTTTATATATGGAAAAATGTGTACATATATTTTGTAAATATGTTTAATATATATGTATAAATATATTTTATATATGTATCATTTCTATATTGCAGGAATAAGGCCATGCAATTATCAGGCTTATGATAATTATACTGATTTCAGAGATAAATATATGTGCAGGAGGGAACTGCTGATGCTGGTTTATACCAAAAATAGATGCAAATTGCTGGAGTAACTCAGTGGGTCAGGCAGCATCTCTGGAGAAAAAGGGTTCTGAAGAAGGGTTCCGTCCCAAAACGTCACCCATCCTTTTTCTCCAGAAGTGCTGCCTGTCCCATTGAGTTACTCCATCACTTTGTGTCTATTTTCAGAGATAAAGATACTCTGTGTAATTATACTGATATCAGAGATAAAGATACGGAATTTAAATATTCAATTTTCACACAGATTTTTTGCATTTTTCTTGCTTTTTCAAAAAGGGTGGAATTGTTATTCAACTCAAAGCATGTGTGAACATTTCTGTATTTATTCCTAACAGCCAGAAATACTTGAATAAAGCTCTGTGTATCTTTGCTAGATATATTTGACAATCTGCCACAGTCTAATACCTTAAACGTTTGTAGTAAACTCAATGTCAAATTTTTGTACAACTCGTCATATTTTATCTGGTTGCCATACAGGCAAGTTTTTCTCAGTGATAAAGAATGGTTTACCATTTTATTGCAGGCAGCACGGATACAATTTCTCCCTATGGAGCCTAGTTTACAGCAAGACAGCTTACGTGGGCAACATTCTTCATTCATCAGTTTTACAACTAAGAGGTCCCACTCCAATAAGTCAACTTCTGAGTGACTTGAACAGGGAGGTTGAGAGAAGCATCTGGGTTTAGATGATGCTCATAAACCCTGCTGTAGATTCATTAAATGAAACTTGCTTTTTTTGTAAGTCAATGCCCAATACATTATAAAAACTCATTGCCTGTGCATTTGCATTTGAAGTTAGTTTACCATGCAATTCTTGATCCAATAAAATGTCATAATAATTTTCTTCTTACTCCTCTTTCAGAACAAAGTTGAAGAAATGTTGGAGAAATTACTTCAATTTTGAATTTTGGACCGATTTCAATCGGCAAGTTAATTTGCGATCTAAAATTTCAACCCTTGCATCAAAGTACCTGCGTCAAGTTTACTTTACGAGTACGTCTTAAGAGTGCGGGAGGAAACCGAAGCACTCGGAGAAAACTTATGCGATCACAGGGAGATCGTTCAAACTCCATACAGACAGCACCCACAGTCAGGATCGAACCCGGGTCTCTGGCGCTGTGAAGCAGCAATTCTACTGCTGTGCCACTGTGCCGCCCTATTTCTCCAGAGCAGATACAGTCATTAGCAAGAGTTTGTCCTGGCTTCAGTCCCAAACCCTGAGCTGCAGTAGCTGCTTTATTTTATGTCCCCTTCGAAAAATCATGCTGAGATTTCCCAGAACAACTTATTAGGACAGAATGTAGAACAGTACAGCACAAGAACAGGCCCTTCGCCCCATAACTCTGTGTCGATCACGACACCAAGACCAGCTCTTAGATAAAACTTAATTAAAGGATACAGTTTGAGGTTACCAAACAAATTTTAAGTTGTTACCGTAATCTGCTGAATCTGTTGAAAGAGATGATTTCTGGTGAAAATCCAAGACGGTTGCAAGCTTAAATATAGCTTCTCTTCAGTGATTACCTGACCATCACTGTGAGACACAGCCTTGCCTAGTTCTAACCTTCCCATAGGCACATCCATCCGTTCACATTTTCTTTAGGTTACGAGACCCATTCTCTGGAAAGCTGAGCTGAAGTCGGTTGGTGTGGATCTGAGCAGAAGCGTGTTGCAATGTCCTTTTTAGTGGAGGATAAAACTGGAATCACTGTCAGTATTGTGAGAGATGAACCAGAGGATAATTGCCCTGTGCCTGAGCTCAGCAGTTATGATCCAGCAATGTGAGATTTGTGGAAGATGTTGCATTTATTATCTGAGAGGGTCACTGGTTCTAATTACATCTGGAAGCTTTAATTTTTGGCACAAATACAACAGAAAAGAAGGCACGAAAAAGTCATGTGTCTTGAAATAAACCTTTCACGTTGCCAGAACAGGCCAAATGATTCATAACCAGTGAAATAATTTGAGGAGTACTTACTTTTGTGATGTGGAAAATGTAGGCAGTCAATTTACAGACATTAAGGTCTGAGAAAGGTAATTAAATAGAACAAAGTTAATTATACAGAACAGTACTGCACAGGAACGGGTCCTTCAGCCCACAATGATTGTGCTGAGCATAATGCCAAGTTAAACTAATCTTCTCTATCTGCATGTGATCCATACCCCTCCATTTCCTGCACATCTATGTACCTATCCAAAAGCCTCTTAAATGCGACTATCATATCTGCCTCCACCACCACCCCTGGCAGCACATTCCAAGTACCCACCATTCTCTGTGTAAAAAAACTAGCCATGCATATCTCCTTTCAATTTTGACCCACTCACCTTGAAGCTATTCCCTCTATTCTTTGACATTTCCAATCTGGTGAAAAAAGATTCCCTGTCTAGGCCTCTTATCATTTTATGTGTTTTTATTACATTTTTCTCTCCAACATACTAGATCTCCCTAATATCTTATAACATTTTGAACCAATCAACCTTAACCTTCTAAAGTCCAGGGAATTCAAATCCAACTTCAGCAATCTCTCCTTAAAATTTGGAGAAGCTATATAATTTTGGTAAATTTATTTTGCATTTTCTCCAAGGACAATATATTAACTCACAGCGTGAGTGTTGAACTCTATCTCCCACTTTGTTGAGTCTTAATTTAATCTATTAATATTTATTTGTTATTTTAAACTTCTGACCATTATGCTTAAAATGTCACCTAGTGTTATGTCAATTAGCATGCTTGGAAATGTGGCTCACAACTTGACTATCTAAACCCTGTAAAATATCACCTGTCACAATGTAATCATGTAGCTGCTCATTGTTACTACCCCAGCAAATCATCTGGTCAAGACAAACTTTGCACTCAAGTTTATCTAAAACTCTCAGCTTTAGATAACCATCTCTGATCTTGAACACATTATAATAATGCCTAGTGTGTAGGAAGGAACTGCAGATGCTGGTTTAAACTGAAGATAGACACAAAAAGCTGGAGTAACTCAGCGGGACAGGCAGCATCGCTGGAGAGAAGGAAAGGGTGGCGGCTTGGGTCGAGACCCTTCTTCAGACTGGTTAGGGATAAGGAAAACGAGAGATATTGACGATGATATAGAGTGATAAAGTACAATGAATAAAAGATTTGCAAAAAAGTATTGATGATAAAGGAAACAGGCCATTGTTGGCTGTTTGTTGGGTGAAAACAAGAAGCTAGTGCGACTTGGGTGGGGGAGGGATAGAGAGAGAGGGATTGCCAGGGGCTACCTGAAGCGAGAGAAATCAATATTCATACCACAAGCAAAATATGAGATGCTGTTCCTCCTGGTATCTCTAAATATAATATTTCCTTTATAAATCATGCTTGCCCCAGACCAATGGGCTGAAAACTTTCAATGTATTCCATTAGCTTTTTTTAGAGAGTCATAGAATCATACAGCATGGAAACAGGCCCTTCGGTACAACTTGCCCACACAGTGCAACAGGCCCCATTTATACCAGTCCCACCTGCTTGTGTTTGGCCCAATAGGTGCAAGTCCAGGTGGGGCACAGGGGAAGGGGTTGGGTGAAAGAAAGGGGAGGTGGAGTGGGTGAGTTATTGAGGTGACCTAAAGTTGGAGAGTTCAATGTTCATACCATTGGGTTGTAAGAGGTGCTGTTCTTATAGTATGCATGTGGTCTCATGCTAGCAATGGACGAGGCTCAGGACAGAATGGGAAGGGGAGTTAAAATGGTTAGCAATCGGGACATCCAATAGGCCTTGGCAGACCAATGCATGTTACTAGATATGGACTTCCCAGATGTTGCCAGAATTTATTACCATCATTAAATGCTTCAGAACCGAGGAGGCTATTGTCTACCTCTGGAATCACATTCAGGCCAGTCTGGTTAAGGATATCAAGTCCATTTTCCAGTAGGATATGACTGAACCAGATGGGTTTGAATAGCAATCTGGCAATCTCATAGTCAACTGATTCTAATTTTATTCAAACCATGATTTTTAATCTTCAGGTGACTTGGTATGATTTAAACTCATCTGTCTAGGTCAATGGTATAACCCTGAGGATGATAGCCCAGTAAGTTAACTAATATGTTATCGCAACAAAAGACGTGGTGCACTCTTTAAAAAGGTACTCTTAATAATTATACAAGTATTTCGGTACTACTGCGCGATTAGTTTAGTTTAGTTTAGAGATAGAGCCTGACTACATGTGCTATTGGTATGGAGTTTGCACGTTCTCCCTGTGACCACATGGGTCTTCACCAGGTGCTCTGGTTTCCTTCCACATTTCAAAGACAAGCAGGTTTGTAGACTTTGGACACTAGACTTTAGAGATACAACGCGGAAACAGGCCCTTCGGCCGAATGAGTCCGCACCATCCAGCGATTACCAGATGCTTGTTGTATCCTACACACTAGGGACAATTTACAGAATCTATTTAACATATAAATGGCACAGTGGTGCAGCAGTAAGGGCCTGTCCCACCTGGGCGTCATTTGCGCGTCATTTACGCGACATCAATTACGCGTCACGATACACGATGCACGATGCATGCGTTGTGATGCGCACGTGATGCGCGCATGGCGTGCATGGTGCGTTGTGACGTAGGCAGTGACGCACGGTCACGCGCGGCGTCCCAGGATTTTGGGATTCACAAAATCTTCGCGCGCCACCTGCGAGACGTGCAAATGACGCCCAAGTGGGACAGGCCCTGTAGAGTTACTGCCTTACAGTGCCAGAGACCTGGGATCCATCCTGACTATGGGTGCTGTCTGTACGGAGTTGGTACATTCTCCATGTGACCGCGTGGGTTTCCTCTGGGTGCTCCGGTTTCCTCCCACATTCCAAAGACGTGCAAGTTTGTAGGTTACTTGGCTTCAGTAAATATTGTCCCTAGTATGTGTTGTGTTAGTGTAAGAAGTGACCGCTGGTCGACGTGGACTCGTTGGGCTGAAGGGCCTGTTTCTGCGCTGTATCTCTAAAGTCTAAAGTCTACAAACCTGCACGTCTTTGAAATGTGGGAGGAAACTGGAGCACCTGGAGAAGACCTACGTGGTCACAGGGAGAATGTGCAAACTCTGTAGCGACAGCAAACGTAGTCAGGATCAAACCTGGGCATGGTACTGAAAGTCCACAACTTTACCGCTGCACCATAGTGCCACTGATGTTATTGACTAACGTGTTAATGCCTGTTTTAACTGATGGTAATGCCTGTTTTAACTGATCATACAGTTGGCCTATGCAGAGTGCAACATACCCAATGATTACACATGTCCTTTCAATCAAGGGCACTGGGTCTGCTTCAGATTAGCAAGGTTTTCTTCCCCCCAAGGATAAGGTTGCGGACTGGTCAGCTTTTCATATTATAAATTGTATCTTCCTCTAAACAGGAAATATATTATTGCTGGTTTCCCCTTCACACAATCAAGAAGCCTACTTAAAGAAAAATATCACGGAAGAGAGATGAATTTCACTACATTACTGCTACTCTCAAAGGGAGGGTTCTTCCTGCTCTGTTGAAACAGTTATTCATTAGTTGACACATTTTTACTACTACTGATGTGAAGCTATACTATACTTCAGTAAAAATGTGAAAAAAGGCACCTTTGGGATTAAAATTTATTGCATCAGTCATAGCCGTAGCCTCTCTATAAATTGTTCAATGCATGAAAGTGAATAAACAACTCTGTCCAATTTCAACAAAACATAATCTAGCCAATGTTTTTAAAATAAGTCTGCTCTTTTCCATCAGTCCAGTAACTATTACATGTTCATATTAATTATGTATAAATGCGGGCAAGTTTATCTCAAGAACTGTTAATCACATTTGTAAAATGAATGTGATAAAATCTCAAAATATGATACCATTTTGTCATTGCTTCTGTAATATTCGTACTATATTTAAAAGTTCAATTGGATTTCCAGATAATCTTTCCTTTATCTCTAATCCATAGAAGCACATTTCCATGTCCTGGTACTCAATAGTTAAGAATTGAAGGAGCCATGGTCCAGAGAACAGTGGTTCAAATCCCACACTGCAGCTTGAGGATTACAATTCTGTCTAAAAATCTGGAAATTATAAAGGCAGTATCAGTAAAAGTGACTCTGGGGTTGTTAGATTACCAATACAAACACGCACTTGGCTAACTGTTGAAACTGAAGTCGATGGGCATCAAGGGAAAACACTCTAATAGTTGCACAAAGGAAGATGAATATTATGTTAAAGAAGGAACTGCAGATGCTGGAAAATCGAAGGTACACAAAAATGCTGGAGAAACTCAGCGGGTGCAGCAGCATCTCATATTTTGAGATTTTATCACATTCATTTTACAAATGTGATTAACAGTTCTTGAGATAAACCCTTTGGGTTTCGGCCCGAAACGTTACCTATTTCCTTCGCTCCATAGATGCTGCTGCACCCGCTGAGTTTCTCCAGCATTTTTGTGTACCTAAGATGAATATTATGTTGAGATCAGTCTTTGCGATTCACTACAGTGGACATCACAACATGGGTTCCTCAGGGCACTGTCCCAGGACCAAACATCTTCATCTGCTTCATCATAAGGTGACAATTTCATGGTGTTTGTCTCTCTTAATAACTCTTAAGAAAATGAAGCAGTCCCTGCCTGCATGCTGTAAGACCTAGACAATGCGCGGGTAAGGGTTGATAAGTGGCAAATAATATTTGTGTCATATTTACACATAAACGATCAGTGAAATGGCAAGCTAGAGTTTAACTGCTGACCATTGATATTGCATGACTTCATCAATGTTCCTTGCTTTCAACATCCTGGAATCAATATTGACCATAAGCTCAATTGACCAGGACCTAAGCACCTTGGCAACAAGAGCAGATCGAAGACTGGGTACGAGGTTTACTAGGTTTACAAGGATGTTGCCAGGACTAGAGGGTCCAAGCTATAGGGAGAGGTTGAGTAGGCTGGGACTCTATTCCTTGGAGCGCAGGAGGATGAGGCATGATCTTATAGAGGTGTGTAAAATCATGAGTGGAATAGATCGGGTAGATTCACAGAGTCTCTTGCCCAAAGTGGGTGAATTGAGGACCAGAGGACATAGGTTTAAGGTAAAGGAGAAAAGATTTAATAGGAATCTGAGGGGTAACCTTTTCAAAAACAAAGGATGGTGGGTGTGTGGAACAAGCTGCCAGAGCAGGTAGTTGAGGCAGGGACTATCCCAACGTTTAAGAAACAGTTAGACAGGTACATGGATAGAACAGATTTGGAGATATATGAACCAGATGCGGGCAGGTGGAACTAGTGTAGCTGGGACATGTTGGTTGGTGTGGGTAAGTTGGACCGAAGGGCCTGTTTCCATGCTGTATCACTCTATGACTCTATGACTCTATGAGGTAGGCTGTGGTCTGGGGAGGAATGCAGCTCCAACAACATACAGGTGTTGCTTTCCAGAACACAGTAGCCTATTTGATTGGCATCAAATCAACCACCCTAAACAAGCATTCTCTCCACCACCAGTGCAGTGTGTACCATCATTTGCTGCACAGAAGTCATTCATCATGACTAGTCAGATAGTACCTCCCAAAATATCAAACTCTAACATCAAGATGAACGCTTGCAGCAGGTTCTCAGGAACATCACTACTCCATCCTGACTTGAAGCCTTTGATTAGTGCAGATCAGTAAGAACACCTCTTCCTCACTGCCCATTAACAGGTGTATGTTTAGTCCCCTGCCCTATGCTCTTTGCACTAATGCATGTGAGGCTAATCCAATTTCATCTATAAATTCACCAAAGATACCACTGTTGGTGGCCAAGCCATGGGTGATGATGAGTCAGGGGGTACAGGAGAGAGTTAGAAACAACAACTTCTCGATCAACATCAACAAAAGCACACAACTATTCATTGATTTTAGAAAGGGAGTCAGGAGACCAAGTGCAGGATTCCATTGGTGGGTCGGTGGTGGAAGTTTAGTTTAAATTAGTTCAGTTTAGAGATACAGTACGAAGTCCATTGGCCCACTGCGTCCACTCCGACCATTGATCAGCCATTCACACTAGTTCTCTGTTATCCCACTTTCTCACTAGGTTATCCCACTTACAGTGTCTCCACTCCTTGCACATAAGGAGCAATTTACAGGGGCTAATTTACCCATGTCTTTGGGATGTGGGAAAATTGGAGCACCCAGAGGAAACCCACACGCTCACAGGGAAATCATGCAAACTCCACACAGATAGCACCTGAGGTTTGGATTGAACCTGGGTCTCTGGAACTGTGAGGCAGCAGCTCTACCATGCCACCCTAAGATTAAACAGAAGCTGATGAAGTATAAATACATTTTAATCATTCCCGGACTACAATTTCATAGGTATTGTTAAACTTAAAGCGCCCTCCAGCTTTGGCTCAACACTAACTCTGCAGCATATGATTTATATGGGATTCTATGGTGTAAAAATCACAAATCATGGGATTGGGTCTTTAGACTTTACTTTGGAGATACAGTGCAGAAACAGGCCTTTTGGTCCACTGAGTATGTGCCGACCAGTGATCCCCATACACTGGCACCATCCTACACACTAGGGACAATTTATAATATTACCAAACCAATTTACCTACAAACCTGTAAGTCTTTGGAGTGTGTGAGGAAACTGCAGCACCGGAGAAAACCCATGTGGTCATAGGGAGAACGTATAAATAGCACCCGTGGTCAGGATCGAACCCGGGACTCTGGCACTGTAAGGCAGCAACTCCACCGCTGCGCCACTGTGCTGCCCAAGTGGAGCTGTCACACCTCCCGTAACCCAATGTTTTAGAAACAGTTGGTAAATCTATACATCATCCAGACAAACATCAATTTTAATGTACCACAGTGCAAATTAATTTCAGACATAGAGGCCTTATGGGCCTGTCCCACTTAGGTGATTTTTCAGCGAACTGCCGGCGACTGTTAATTTGCCGGCAGTCGCCTGAAAAAACGGCAACTGGAACGGCGACTGTTTGAGTGGAACACACACATATACACACACACAACCAGATCGCCTCCTTCACCAGCCTGCTATGTAGGTGGGGGACAGGGCAAGCGGGGGGAGCGCTGTCTAAAATATTCCACGGTGCAAAGCCAAGGTTAGACAAACACACACCACGATGAACAGGAAGGCTGGCACTGTAAAAAGACGGCTAAAGCACAGTGTACGGTAAGTCCTTTAAAGGAGGGGGAGGGGAGAGGGGGGAGAAGGAGTGGAGACAACTTTTAAGAAGCCAGAGATACACGACTGGCTCGGCGGACATTTAACATTACAGGTCGGTCATGAAAACTACTGCTTACATTTTTTTCCCAATGAGCCAATGAAATTCACCGGTCAACACTGGCACAACGTACGAGAACCTCCGAGAACCTTCGACCTCCTGGCAACCCATTAGGACCTCCTGGCGACCCACCTACGGCTCGAGAATTCTCGCTACTCTCCATGGCAGCTTCATTCTAGTTGCCGCTAATTTTTCAACGTTGAAAAATTCAAGGCGACCATAGTGAAGTTGCAACTAGATCCCAGAATGCGGGAACTCCTGATGACCATGGAGGCGACTCCCCGGCAACCACCCGCGAACATGTGGCGACCATGTGGCAGCTGCATAGTCTCCTGCAGTCACCGAAAAAGTCGCCTAAGTGGGACAGGCCCATTAATTATACTCATTTTTCCTGCTCCGTTGTGCTCCGGGTGAACCATTTCAATGGGTGAAGTGGAGATAAATTTCTGATCCATTCATAATGCTAGCTCATTCCAGCAATTCATTCGTATTAAATGACAAACATGAAGCAATGATTACACAACTGGCATCTTTCATGCCCAGCATGATCAAGGTCCTCTTTCCACATTTATTGAGCATTACCAGTTATGTTAATGTTCTTTGGGTTGGCTTCCTAATCCATTCTGATCACTTCAGAACCAAAATATAAATTGTTCCTGCAGTGGTATAATTTCTGGTGACTGATTTTTATCGTGCAGCTCAAAAAAGAAATCTCTCTGGGATTATCGTGGTATTATTTGTGAAGCAGCCAGATAGATAGGAGTTGTACAAACCCCCCATTGATATGAAAGAAAAGCAACATTGTGCAAGGAAATGAAATATTACTGCTGGGATTGTGAAACTGAACATCAAATATGTTCCAGAGAAACTTCAATCACAAACAGTAAAATGCGTGGCAATCAGCTCAATCCCACAAGTAGAAATAACGGGGTAGATAATGTATCTATAAGCTGTTTGATGGCATACAGGAGGTCATTCTGCCTTTCGGGTCTGTGCTAGTTCCCAGCTGAGCAATCTTAAACTTCCGTCCATTGTGCTTACAATGCCACACATTGTTATGTCATTAGCATGCTTGGAAATGTGGCTCAGTACCTGATTAGCTGAATTGTTACGGAACAACTCCGTAAAATGTCACCTGTCACAATGTAATCATGTAGCTGCTCATTATTGTTACTTCCCCAGCCAAACATCTGCTCAAGACAAAATTTGCACTCAAGTTTAGGACTATCAGTTTTAGATAACCATCTCTTATCTAGTGTAGTGTAAGTGTGTGGGGATCACTGGTCGGTGCAGAATAGATGGGCCGAAGGGCCTGTTTCCACACTTTATCTCTAACCTAAACTAAACTAAATTTAGAACACAATATAATGATGTCTGGTATATCTTTATCCCCTTTTTTTTCCCTGTTGCCCTGCTAGCGATCCTCTCTCTTATGTACCTCGATTTCCCCTCTGATACTTTTGGCTCTTACATACACTAGTGGAAGATTTACAATGGCCAATTAACCTACCGGTAGTCTTTGCATTGTGGGAGGAAACCAGGACACCCAGGAGAAAACCATGCGGTCACAGGGGGAACAGATAAAACTCCATGCATACAGCATCTGAGGTGAGGAATGAACCTGGCTTCCTGGAGCTGTGAGGCAGTAGCTGCACAAACTGCTGTACTATCGAGACTGTGTGGATGGTGAAACATGCTTTTTGAGCCACTCGTGGAAAGTTTAGACATTGATGCTGAAGTATAATTGTTCATAGTTGCTGAGGTTAGTGTTTAGTGTTCAAGAACCTGAGGTTGATATAACCGCCCACTGATAAATGGGATAAGTACAGATGGGTACTTGGTGGTGAGTGTAAACATGGTGAGCCACAGGGACTGCTTCTGTGCTCTCTGGCCCTACAACTCTATGCCTCTCTGACACAATAACTCCATGATCTGACACTGAGAGAGTATTAAACTTTGCTCAAAGGAACAGATTGAAGGATGAACAGATTTTTAAAAGACTGCAGTTGCTGGAAATCTAAAATAAATACTAAAATAAAATCAGTAAACACTCAGGAGGTCTGATGATCTGCTCAAGAGAAGCATCATTTTTACTGAAGATAGACACAATGTGCTGGAGTAACAGCAGATCAGACAGCATCTCTGGAGAAAAAATCTAGGTGACGTTTCAGGTCAGGGCCTGGGCCATCTTCAGACAGGCCTGAAGAAGATTGAAGAAGGGTCCCGACCCGTAACGTCACCATCCTTTTTCTCCAGCGATGCTGCTTGACCTGCTGAATTACTCCAGCACTTCTGTAGGAAAAAAAATATTGATTTATCCCATTTGACAATCAATCACAATCACAATCACAATAATACTTTATTAGCCAACTATGATTTGCAACATACGAGGAATTTCATTTGCCAAGTCAGTCATACAAGTAACTCCTGCATTCCCTCCCACTCCATCCCTCCCCCACCTTAACTGTCCTGCTAGTTCCACTGTTCGCATCCATATGTCCCTTTGTTATCACCTCTTCCGCATTAACCATTTTAGGCTCCACTTTTCCTTGGTCATCGGTGCCAGCTCTGATTTGTTCTGAATCTTTTCATACCTCTAGTTTCCCTCTCCCCTGACTCTCAGTCCAAAGAAGGGTTTCGATCCAAAACATCACCAATTCGGTTTCTCCAGAGATGCTGCCTGTCCTGTTGAGTTACTCCAGCATTGTGTGTCTATGCTCCAGCACTTTGTGTCTATCTTTGAAATAAACCAGCATCTGCAGTTGCTTGTCAGAGAGTCATAGAGTGATACAGCATGGAAACAGGCCCTTCAGCCCAACGTGCCCACACCGGCCAACATGTTCCAGCCACACTAGTCCCACCTGCCCACATTTGGCCCATATCCCTCTAAACCTGTCCTACCAATGTACCTGTCTGCGATGTTGGGATAGTCCCTGTAGAGCTACATCCTCTGGCAGCTTGTTCCATACACCCATGTCAGTTGTTTCTACATCAGATTTACCGACGCAGCATTGCCTGTTGCTGAGTCCTCTTTGCAACTGTTTCAGCTACCATAGTGTCGGAGGATTGCTTGTGCACCGAGCGATGTAACAGAAGCCTTGCATGGGCCTTGCCACATCGTGTGCAGGGCCGCAACAAACGAGAGGTGCAACAAAGGTGCTGGCTGCAGGGAGAAACACATCTGCCAGGCAGGAATTGTGTGGACCTGGATAGGCCAGCTGCCATTGCTTTGGGTAGTTCAATGAAGCGAGTCCCCCAAAAACAATTCCCTCCAGTCCAGGGCCAGAGCAAAACGAAAAGCACTTCCTAACGGGGGGCTGGGGAAAGGAAAGCTGCATTAGCAAAAAGATTTTAGTTACTGGCTTAGCCGATCTCCCTGAGGTGGGACAGGATTTTCACCCGATGCAGCCAGACAAAAGCTTGTGAACTAACAAGCAGAGTGTTCCTTTGGGTCTCATTAGTTCACAAGGTTAACGCCACTGCTCCTTAAGGAATGTTACAGTCAATTAGTGATTAAACCATCAGGTGTGACATTCCGTTCGGAGAAATGTTAAAAATATAGTCAATACTATTAGGAATATGCTGAAGAGTTTTAAATGACATTTTCTAGGGACATGACATTTGACTTCAGGTTGTTAATTATGTAGCATGCAGTAAAAGACTGAATGTCAATATGCCGTATGTTACTGCTGGTTTCCTGTCAAACTCTCTGTCAGATTACACAGGAGAGCCACATGATTAATGCAGGCTCATTACATTTGTTAATGTAAAGCTAATTTTAATATTGAATTGAAATGTTGCTGGAAAATGAACTTTGGTCAGGCAAGCCTGCAGCACCAGAATGTTCCTGATGGATTACAGAACAGTCTCAAGCTCATCGGTAAATCGCTAAATACCGACTGTGA
The DNA here is from genome assembly GCA_038087875.1 of Malacoraja senta. Taxonomy (NCBI): domain Eukaryota; kingdom Metazoa; phylum Chordata; class Chondrichthyes; order Rajiformes; family Rajidae; genus Malacoraja; species Malacoraja senta. The sequence continues at coordinate 18,025,326 of CM075984.1, read as the reverse complement.
AAGCAAGTCGACTCCAGTCCATCGCATTGAGGGTATCAAACAAGCAACAGCAAGTTGTTAAATAATGATCTTTGGCAGATTTGAATTAACATTTGTGCCAGAACTGTCTCTGGCTATCTGATATCAAGGAATATTGTTCCTGATATTGGGGTCCAGAACCAGGGGTCACAGTTGAAGAATAAGGGGTGGGCCATTTAGGACTGAGATGAGGAAAAACCTTTTCACCCAGAGAGTTGTGAATCTGTGGAATTCTCTGCCACGGAAGGCCAATTCACTGGATGTTTTCAAGAGAGAGTTAGATTTAGCTCTTAGGGCTAAGGGAATCAAGGGATATGGGGGGAAAAGCCAGAACGGGATACTGATTTTGGATGATCAGCCATGATTGTATTGAATGGCTCGAAGGGCCGAATGGCCTACTACACATATTTTCAATGTTTCTATGTTTCTAACTGCTTGAATTTACCATTTGCTCCCTGATGCCAGAAAACTGATGATAGACACAAAATGCTGAAGTAACTCAGCGAGTCAGGCAGCATCTCTGGAGAACAAGGATGGGTGACATTTCGGGTCAGGATCCTTCTTCGGACAGGTTAGATGCTTCCTGACCCACTGAGTTACTCCAGCACATTGTGTCTATTTTCGGTATAAGCCGACATCTGCTATTTTTTTCTACACAGACAGAAAACTGATAAATCAGTTTTTTAAAAAGTGTTCACAAGATCTCACTACCGTTGCCAGTGTATAACATCTATTCCTAATTGTCCCTGAACTGAGGGAACAGTTAAGAGTTAACCACATGGATAGGTCCTGACTTACACACAGCTCAAACCAGACATTACTGAATCAGGTGAGTTTTTAAACAATCGATCAATTTTATGGGTATTGTTACTACATAAGAACTTCAAGATGGCGGTGGTGGCAAAGGTGGTGAGCAGGCTGGAATCTTGTCTCCTGCACCCTCGGAAGTGCTCTGGGTGTTCTGAGGTCGGCTGTGAGTTGCGTCGGGAAGCTGGGTCTTGGCCATGTGAGGCAAGTGCTGGGCATGAAAGATGCCAGTTGTGTAAACATTGCTTCATGTTTGCCATTTAATGGAATTAATTGCTGGAATAAGCTAGCATGATGAATGGATCTGAAATCTATCTCCACTTCAGCCTTTAAAATGGTTCACCCCGGAGCACAATGGAGCAGAAACATGTGTATAATTAAGGCCTCTGACGTATGTCTAAAATTCATTTGCACTTTGGTATGGTCCACATCAAGTCATCGGTAGAGTGGGTAGCTGGAGGCCCTGCAGCAGCCTGGGGCTCAAGTAAATCAGACACCACTCCAAGTGGCCACGCATGCTGAATGGATGTGGCCTGTAGCAGCATGGTGCAGCAGTGCAGCGGTGGAAC